>CM053603.1:16367620-16384125 GCA_028646535.1 Procyon lotor | reverse complement strand
CCACTTCCGTGCTTTGTGGATGCCGGCAGGTGACTCTACCCTTCCTCCTCACCACGGCTGCCTCAGTGCCAGGGGACAGCAAGGGCAGACACTGCCTAGGTTTCTTGTGGGCTGTCAATGAGGCCACACGCATACAACACAAGAACCATGGTGTGCAGGGAGCACGCACCACAGATGTTGGCTCCTGTTCCCGTGTCGACGGCCACTACCTAGGAAAGGCACAGGGCCTGGCCCAGAGCCATTGCCAGCTCCTCACCGAGTGAGCCCTGGGACGAGGGCTGAACCCCCTGCCCGCCCTGCAGGTCTCCGCACCCCCAGTGTGGACGGCTCGTCCACGGCTTGTCCAGGGGCCTGCTCTAGTGAGCCTGGCTCCGCCTGCAAGGAGAACTCGGCTCTGTCTAATCAGCCTGCTCCTGAGCCTTTCTGGACATCCTGTAGTCTGTCCACACGACTCCTAGAACAGTCAGAAGAGGAAACAGGCCCCCATGCAATCCACCCTCCTCTCACGGTAAAAACAGGACGTGCGTCTGCGGGGGGGTGGGAAGCAGGCGGCATTCCGCTCATCAGCTGTGACCTGCCAGAAAAACCACATTGGGTGATGAACGACCCTATGCCACAGTCCCCTCTTTCCCAGGGAATGTGCGGAGAATATAGGTCGTTGCTTTCGGAATAAATTCATGAATCAAAGTTTAAAAATACATAATGCGTGGAGTCTATAATTGAGATAAAGTATGTAATACATTCACTCGGAAGATTAATAACTCCGTGCCTATAATTCACCATTATTTTAGAATTAGTAAGTAAAATTGAGTTAATTTAAAAGACATTGGGTAGCTTAAAAACCAGGCACCACCCAACCGTGGCCTTGAAGTGGAAATCGATACACGGTCAATGACTGTGCAGAACAGAAGCTCTGCAGACCCACTCCACGCTGCAAGTGTCGTCGCATTGCTCTGGTCCTGCCAGTCAGATGTCTCCCTCGTCGCTTTCCACCTCCTGGAGGTGGGAGGAAGGGCTCCGCACCACCCCACCAAGCTCAGGATCCACACAGGCTTTCCACAAGCAATCCTAGTCCCAGAAGACGGGTGGTTCCAGAAGCAGTTACTAGGGGAGTCTCTCTGGCCAGGTGGCTAGACTAGTTCACGATGCCACTGTTCTTTTCAAAGCAAATTGTTGTTGAGTCCTGGCCTAGCTCCAAAAAAGAACTCCAGGCAGCAAGGATATGAAAATTTGAAGTAGGGAAGCAAGGGAATGCGCCATAGTGGTGTTTTTGAAAAGGCAGGGGGGGAGGTCCAAGACACATTACTATGATACTATGTATCATATGAATAGGATCCTCTCGATGTCTGGGAGAAAAAAGTCTCTGAATAAGCCAGTCCGTAGTGTAGACAGCCAAGGGTGAAAAGGCTTGGTTCTGAGAGCGCGATCATGAAGCACTTCCTCTCTACTTTTAGGTATCCCTGACTTGTCTCAGTCTTTCTCATCGAAGACCTTTTACTTTAAAATCAACTGAAATTCTAAATATTTAAGACAAAGGAGTAAGTTGAGAAAGGAAAATTAGCAAAGAAAATGAAATGAAGCAGGAGTAACACCATGACAAAGATGTAGGCGGTGAAGACGCAGCTTTATTAGCATGTCTTGGAGATTTCTAACCGCTGTAGTGAAAGGAGGAAGTCAGACCAGTGACACAGGTCACCTTCTCCTTTGAATGAGATGGTTTCTCAGCACAGAACAATATTTCTCCAGAGCATTTGCACAGAAAGCAGCAGCAGCTGACAATATGAACTGAGCGCCCATTATGGGAAGTAGATGAACATTCTCCTATCTTTGTGGAATTTGTACTGTAACAGAGACAAGACTTTTTAAATGAAAGACGCAGGAAATTAATTTTGTGGTTTACAACCAGCAATTTTTGAAAAATGAAAACAGGATGGGAAAAATCAGAATGCATAAAAAAAAGCAAAATCTGGTAAGAGTAAGTATTTTCATCAAACTTCATGCTTCTAATGATGCAACATGTACGAGTTTGGGAGTTACAATATAAAATGTATCTATTACCGTCGACCAAGTTAAAAAAAAAATAGGTGAAACACACAACTCTAGAAGCCAATAATCTGAACCTACCAGTGTACCCCAGTAGGGATAAAGACCCACTCAAGGCCATATGGGGAAAGGCTCATGGAGAGTCCTAACTGGGACAGGAAGAGAATGATACCTCCCCCGACCCCAGGTCCTAAGCCTGGGACAACAGGTCAGAAAGAAGCCATGCAGGGAGCATGGGGGCCTCTGAAGACCTGGGCCACAGGCCAAAGAAGGCCAACAGACGCTGGGTGTCCCCTGGGTCCTCAGGCAGGCGTGGGGCTGCTCTGGAACAAAGCCATCAAAGCAAGGGGCACTAGGACCCACAAGGAGACACAAGAGGGAAGGGGCTCCTCTGATCCATACAGCTGCTTTATGGAAAAGGGAGTCAGCTCAGACCCAAGCCCCCTACAGCTAGGCAGGGCAAGTTTGTGTGTCTTCATTCACTGGCTGAGATGAATTCCTCCGTTTCCTTCACATAGTGAACCGATTTCCCGCAAAGAAGAATCTTCCTCGTACGGAAGCACGAGGCTGTGAGTAATGAAGAACATGGTCGAATCCTCGTCCTGCCTGGACTGGCTGAACCACCAGCAGGAGCTTCCTCATCCTCCCGACGGGGACGCCACCACCATCAGGTAATTAAGGATGAATACTGCGGGCAGGAGGTGCCCCGAGCCTGGCTGGCTCTCAGGAAAGTGGCTGCTGTCGCCCTGGTGGCTGTGAATGTCCCACAGCAATGAAAGGTCTCCACCAGCCCTGGGGTAAGGCGGGGAGGGGACCGCTTTCCAATCAAGGAATCAAGGGCAGGGTTCTGGAAAAGTGAGCTATCACTTCACCTTGTGTGGCCACAAAGCTAAGGCTGAAGGGGGCACACCCACCCCACCCCCGCCACTGCACCCCAGGACGAGAAAATAATAGTATTAGAGGCTCAGAAAACACAGGAAAGATCATGAATAAACAAGCACCTGGAAATTGCAGCCACTAGAGTCCTGCTTGGCTATCGGAAAGCTCAAAGTTATATCCGTCCTGATAATTCGGGCACAGGCAGATGCCTTTTTAAATGGCTTCGTAATCACGAAGATCCATCATCATCTTAATAATGATTAGTGCTAGAAAAGGCAACAGGCTTCATCATAACCGCCTCAATTCAAAATTCATTACACTCTGTGACCAACTGAATTCCTGACACTGAGCCTTGGACTTCCCAAACGCACCTAAGGGAAGTGCCGCGTTGCTTAATCTCTGTCCACGACTATAAAGCCGCCTTGACAGGTCGGTAAAGTTCACTTCCCAGAGTCACTGCCGGGTAGAGTTCGCATTCGGGCAAACTCAAATCACGAGGATCACCTCGAGACATCCGAACATAAAGAACCAGGAAAGCTGAAACGATGAAATGGATGCTCTTTTCTAAATATCTAGGTTCATTATTTATAACATGACCTAGTGAGTGAGGATAAAACGGAGCAAATACAGGTTTTCCTTTAATTACAGTAATGCTGGTGAATCAGACCTCAAATGTCTGGAAATTACTACTTTCTACAACTTGTGATCCTGCGCAAATGCCAAACTTAAAAAAAAAAAAAATCCAAATCCAGAACAAAGAGTCCAACTGTAACATCTAGTCTTCTCTTTTTCCTTAAACAGCCCAGTCACGGGAGAGTCCAAAGAGAGAGACACAAAGATAGGAAGAAAGACAAGTCCCCTTTAAAGACAAGGGAAGGTAAAGGGGTGGGGTCTGAAAGATCAGCTCTGGAGGGCCTGCACTCCCACTAGTTTGCTACTGACTTTTAAACAACCAGACCCATTCATAAGCCAGGACAAGCAACACAAAATCTACCTGGATGACGTCTGGCTGCCGGTCCTCCGCTGGGCAGCACAGTGAATCTGTGGAATCCGACAGGGGTTGGAAAGTTCCCACTGGGTCCAGCTCTCTCATCTGGCGCAAGCCCCTCACACCTCCCGAGCCCTGGCTTCTGGGTCAGCGAATGCGTTGTCAAGTGAAAAAAATGAGACCATGTGCGATGCCTAAGCACATGATACACAGTTGCCATTAGGATACTGGGAATGAAGGCTAGCAGCGAACGTCTTGACTTTTCTCCTACACTAGAATCTCTCCAGATTGATTTCCTCTTAACCAACACATCCAATGAACTAACACTGTTTGTTCTCCTGGGTAAGACAAGGACAAAGGCCATGCCGCACTGAACTCACTTGGCTCCTGGGTCCATTTCTAGACAGCTCCCATGTTTTTGCTCCCGAGAGGTGAGTTGCGTGCTTACCAAGAATTGTTTATGTTTGCTCCCAAGTGTATCGCAGATGCACTACCCAACTTAAGTGGAGACCGCTTGGAGTGACAAGATGGGAGTGTAAAAAAGAGTTGCTTCTTCCATAAAAAAAAACAGGCTACATCCTTCGGAAGTGCTGGATAAGAACACTGCTGAAGGTTCTGTCACTGAATCCGACATGAGCGGCATGACAGACAAGATAAGGGAAAACCCGTAAGGTTTTAGAATTGCTCTCAGCTTTCTTCCCGGAGATCTAAGTTCTTAATCTATTTTTAAATAAAATGTGACTAGAAGTTGTAGGCACACTATAGGCACAATTTATGCAAGAAGATGGACACTCTTACCAGTACATGCCTAATACTCAAAAAAAAAAAGCCTTTGCCCTCCAAAAGATTGACAGGTAAATGTCTGATTATATATTCTAGGTGCGAATAATCTTTAAGATGTACTTCTATCTTTCTAAATGAGCCTCCCTATGACTGACTTCTCGGAATAGCCATCTTAGGGGTCAGCGACAAGCGCGGGTGCTGCGGGACCCAGGACTCACTCTGTCGTGAGCAACCAGCAGAGGTCTGGCTCGCGACTCCGCGTGCCGTGAGTCTGTCTCTACAAAGAACAGCACTGAGTGCCAAGGTGCTGTCAGTCACCAGGGCACGTGTGTTGAAGTAGATACACTGCCTCGTGACAGTCTGGGACGCACAGGGGGAGTACCGAGGACCACCACTGCTGTGTACCTGGGCTTCACGCGGGCACACTTTCCAGCACTTCCACTCTCCCAATGTGCACCAGCAGGGGAAATGCTCATGTGTCCGTGTCCGCATGGTGGGAGTGGCAGCATTACGTGCCCGGGCAAGATGAAGGAAAGGAGTAAGGCGACGCACGTGAGCACGGAAGAGAAGATGTGTGCGTGCGTGTGAGCACGCAAGACCTACGTGGGAGGTCACATGTGGGGCTGGAGGAGGACGGCCCCTGGTGGAAATTCACAACTGGGCAGAATTCCCCAGAAAATCACCCCAGAAATGCCAACCTGCTAACTCCTCACCATTACTGTAACTTCCGTTATCAAGGGTTCTCGAATTCTCCATTCTGTCTTAACTTCAGTAATGAGTTGCTGAGCATCAGCTGCGTATGAAGTGAAGGAAGGAAATGAGGTCTGCTCTCGGGAGTCTGCGTCCACGTCCGCAGATGGGCTCACCTGCGATGGAGGAGCCCAGAGACCAGTCTGACCGTCCGGCTGAGCCAGCGATCACCGAAGGCTCGCTGTCCACATAAAAGCAACCGGGCAAGCAGTGCCACCTTCTTGGGCGACATGAGACTCTCAGTGACAACTCACAACTTGTACTTCTCCCTAGATGAGGGGTGGGCAGATCCTCGCCCACAGACCAATCCTGCCCGCCACTAGATTTGCGTCACCATACTTTCACTGCGGCATGGCAGGCTCATCGGGTCACAAACTGTCTGTGGCTGCCTGGGCATAGCCCATGTAGCCTCCACTGTTTACCATCTGGGTCTTGAGACAGAGAAAGTCTGGAGACCCTTGCTGTGGACCCTTGCTGCCCATGAGAGAGGATGCTCTTGGCTGGCTGGCTTTCTTTCTTTCTTTCTTTCTTTCTTTCTTTCTTTCTTTCTTTCTTTCTTTCTTTCTTTCTTTCTTTTTCTTTCTTTCTCTTTCTTTCTTTCTCTTTCTTTCTTTCTCTTTCTCTCTCTCTCTCTCTCTCTCTCTTTCTTTCATCCTTCTCTGCCAGAGAGAGGGATGGAGGACACTAGCGGGGATCTAGCTCGGATCCACCTTCTGAGATGACAGTGTTAACAGTTCCGCTTAGTAGCCAAGACAGGTGGGATGCTAGCACACATCTTTACGTATGCATTTTTTTTTTTAAACACAAGTTCTGGTCATCCTTCCTTGCTGCTTCCTGTGAAAACATATGGGTACTACAATTACAGTGACTGCTGAGGCTTTCTGAAGCTCACACGTGCGCTGTCCCCTATGGTGCTCAGCTTTCTTTAGGGGTACACGCTACAATTCACAATCGCAAGCACAAAAGAGATCGCCACTCAGGGATTACTTTCTGAAAGACCTTGAAGGACTTGATGCCCCATTATTCCCAAAGCAGCTTTCGGTTTTTTACTCTGTATTTAACCCAAGTTCCTATGAGACTGTAAAAAAAAAAAAAAAAAACCACAGCCACTGCGAAAATTAGTTAAAATAATAGTTTCTGCAAAATACTTTCGGGGCCGTGGCATTCATCCTTTAGAGTGAGGTTAGGGAGTACTGTAATTTGGTCTGTCAGCGTGGATGTCAGGCATAGAGCAGACCCAGGACAGAGCGTGTCGACTTTCTAAGGTTTGGGGGCAGGGGAGATGACAACAGCCTTAGCTAAGACTCCATATCCATCCTTCCACAAGAAATGATCCTCAGACTTGACAAATAACACCATCACAGAGCGAACACCAAAGCCACCCAAAGACAGTCCTAAAGAAAGGGTACAGGTTCTGCCGTCCATACTTATGCATAGGTGCAGATAAGGCATAACAGGAAGTGGAGGTAACGATAAAATTATTCACTTTCCATTTTTTTTTTTTTTAAAGCTGAGAAGGTTAAAGTGAGAGGTTTCTTATCACCCAGGTGTTAAAGGACAGGGCTCCCTGATGGAAAGGAGCACAAAGTACCTCATTTTCTAAGTAACCAACAAATAGGACCAGATGCTCCCTGCGCAGGGCTTACTAAGCCAGCCCTCTGTCATCACCCACCTACCATCCCCATGGCTACAGTGTGAGGAGGTTTGGGGAGGGGGACAGAGTCATCAGGCTGTCAGCCAGGCGGAGACTGCAGTGTTAGGGAGCCCCTTCCTAAATCCCAAGTGATAAGGACTCAGGAGAATCAGAGATGGTCTTGCCTACAAGAAGGAAAAACCAGCATCTTATCCTCCACGGTCCCGAGCTGTTGCTTCCCTTCCCCAAATAGGGAAAAGCAAAGTGGCAGGACAGTTATCCTGCTATCTACTGGCCGGGAAAGGACCCGTGAGCTTCCCATGAGCCAAGCAGACCCCAAAGGGTACTTACTAGTAGTGTGAGTCATCTCTGGGACCTCACCCAAGGGGACTGGTCCCCATGAGAGGTCAGTCACCATAGCGACAGAGGCTGTGCAGTAGGGACAAGAGAGGCTGAGCCACAGACCCACGTCCCAGTGCAGGGCCTGTGAGGTGGGGAAGTGTGGGCAGGTCCTCTGCAGACCAATGCCACACCTGTGGCATTTTGGGGACCTGGATACCTGTCGGGGGAGGGTCTGCCCCCTGGCCCATTTTAGCTACAGAGGCTGCAAAACCAAGCAGGGGGCAACCCTCCGTTGTGCCCTTTTACATTCCCCCTTCTCCCCGTCCTCAAAAATGGAGCACTTGGAGCTGCCGTGGGGCAGGGGATGGAGGGACGCTGGTGGGGAAGGCAGTCGTGGGGTGGGGGAGCCCTAAATCAGGTTAAAACATTGCAGGGTAAGAACTGAAAGGGACTGCCAAGGTAGAGTCACCCAGGATGGTGTGAAGACAGGGGAGAGGCTGGGGGCCAGGCGCCGGCACAGGTGAAGCAGCGACCGCAAACATCAAACCATGTCATGTGTGATAAGAGACTCCTCAACCAGGGAGATCCACATGGGTAAACTGAGGCTTACGGAGAACAACTTATCCAACGTCCTCAACCCAAACAGTAGCTATGGTGAAACTTTCCCCTGCCTGAGAACACTTCATTCATGTTTGAGGGGGAAAAAATTAGACTAATTGGCTCAGGGCCATGGGTCAGATTACAGGCCCTCCCACCTTGAAGACTTTTCCCAAGAGCCTCCTTTCACCCCTCAGCCTTTTCCCTCTTATCTTTTTCTCCACCTTCCAGGCAGATTGCCTCTATCAGTTGCCGCACCTGCCTCTCTTCTCCCCTCCATCTGATAGTCAGAATCAGTCAGGACCTGACTCTGTGACCACGTCATCCCTAAATACTTGGGCCACGATCAGGGTTCTAAGCTACTTTGAGACCAGAGGCAGCAGCAAATGACTTTCGAGCAGGACTTTCTAGAACTCAGCCATGAGCCACCACCTGCTCTGCCCCCCTCTGACCACGAGGGTGCAGGCACGGGGCCCGCCCCCCACCAAGCAGGGAGCGTCCAGACTTGGAGACATCTCTGACGAGCCCCACTTTAAATGAGGAGCATGGTGGGCTCCAGACCCCTCTGCTCTAGAATTCCACAAACTCTGTGTCTCCTTGGCCAGTCTCCAACTGCTAAGGTAACGTAGAAAACCACAGAGCAACTGGCCGAGAAACAAAACTTCCTTCTCCTCCGCTCCCCACCCGTTCTGTGAGTTTTCTCGCTTGGCTCCCCCACTGCTCTGAAGGCAGGGGGCACAGCAGGTGACTCCAGGGGACCCCACATTCTCTCTGCATCAGGTATCCTGAACCTCTGCACACACATCTAGCCCACTCCCTCAATAACACATCACTGGGGAACCAGCTGCCCCACCAGGTGGCTTATTTTAATTCGTTGCAAACTCATCAACAGATTTGAAGGTCAAAGAGAAACGGGGGTGGCGATTGCAAATTATCTATAGGTTTCACCACTTCCTTTTATCTACACTGGACCCAACAGGGCACTTGAGAGTTAACGAACAAGTCAGTGAACAAATGTGCCCCGCCCTCCTAAAGTTGACAATTTGAGAAAACCGGGCACAAACCTGGCTAAGACAGAGAACAGGAGAGAGGCAGAGAACACTCCCAGATCTCAGAGAAGCAAACCTTTGTAGCACCACTGTAGCCTTCGTTAGCTCAAGAATATGGCTAGGAGACAAATCATAAGAGACTCCTAAACTCATGAAACTGAGGGTGGCTGGGGGGTTGGGGGGGTAGGGATACGGTGGCTGAGTTATGGACATTGGGGAGGGTATGTGCTGTGGTAAGTGCTGTGAAATGTTTAAGCCTGGTGATTCACAGACATGTACCCGGGGGCAAATAATACATTACATGTTAAACAGATAGATAGATAAATATGGCTAAAGAGCAATAAAGAAAATAAAACAAAGGGCTTTGTGGCAAGTGCCAGACACACAGCAGGGACCTGGCCACGGACTCATTTATCACTGGGTGGCTCTGCTAACTACGGGGAGGGCAGACCTCGAGGTCTGTCTCACCAGCATCAGTAGCAGTGGCCGGGCCAGCGGTGCTCATCGCCCTTTGGGGCTCCTTCTAGGGCACGCTCTCAGGCCAGGTCCTGCAGACCCAGACATGAAGGGAATGTGGTCTTTGCCCCTTCATGCTCTGTACTCATTACCGCCCCCTGTCCTGGGTTCTGTTAACTGCCGGCCACCAGTGGAGCTCTCGTTATGGGGGTTGCAAACAATGCAAGAAACACACGTGTCCCCAGGACACGCAGACTGACGCGCCCTTTCCACCCCTTCCATCTCCGTTCCTTTATAAACACAAAGCAATTCATCAGCTTCCTTGTTCCCCTGTCCCGTCAACAGGATTTTTTCGCTGTCACCTAAATGCTCTGGGTTTCTTAGAGTTTCTCGGCGCACCCGCGGAGTGTCCACCTCTAGCGTGCCCCGCGCAAACCCACTGGCACGAGACAAATCCAGCCTCAGGCTTGTCACCTGGGGAACTCACTGTCCCTTGCAGAAATTCTATTTCCAGTGACTGCTCCCATCAAGGCCTCAGCTATAGGATTGAGGGTTGTGCTGTGTCATCAAAAGAACTGAACTACCACTGGAGGGCTTGCAGGAAACAGCAGGGGGCCTTCCCTGGACTCCTTCCCACGGAAAGTGCCACAGGACGGAGGGTAAACACCTGAGAACACACCTTGCGGCTGGTCATTACAGGTGGCTTGGGCTGGCAGGGAGAGGGGAGAAGGATCACAAAAGCCCCCCAGAAAAAATACCTGGGTGGGGAAATCTCAGCCCGGCAGGAGGCGAAGGTGCCTGGGGAAGAAGGCCGAGCGAACTTGGCCAGCCAGAAGTTGCATGGGGTCACTTTCTGCTGTTTTCTTTTATCACGCAAGAAATAACCAGCCAACGTCCTGAATCTCCTTTCTTCTGGGTTGCCTCTCCTGTGATTATGACTTAGATCGGTCCAAAAATCAGGTTCATTGCAAATAAAAATGAGAACAATGTTGCTGACCTCATTCCAGGAAAACAAAGAAGAAAGGAGTGTTGATTTAATCTCTGTCCTCAGTTCACTCTATGATTATCTACGGCGGTTTAGAAACTTCCCTCCCCACGGAGAGGCTTGCCTGATATTGCTAACTTGAATAACATCTCTGGCATTTTTGTCTCATGGCCTGAAAGCCAAAATGAATAGCTACTACAGCTCTTGTACACGACAGCTGCCATTGCACAGGAGGTGGGGGACAGTCATCAGAGGGAAAAAGATGTCCTAGTCCATCCTTTCTTTAAATCTTTATTCAAAAGCTACAACTTTGTTTTCATCACTGAGTCAATTTCAGATCATTTGGCGAACTCTGAGTCTTTTTCCCCACGGCTAGGTCCCAATCTCCTTCTACTTGTTGGGGGTTTTTTTGTTCTCCAAATGAACAGATAGTGAAAGCAGCCCTTCCAAAGCTGCTCTAAGCACTCAGGGAAACACACCTTTGCAATGATCCCGTTCCTGGTGGGGAGAGAATCATAACTGTGGTGAGCAAATTAGCTCAAATGTATCCAGGTGATACAAATGCGTCCAGGAGGATGGAAGGGACTCTTGCAAATTTGATAAATCAGCTACATTGCAGAGGCTCCTGTGGTGGGTTTTAATGGAATTTTGAAGAAGATAAGCAAAATAGCCCTGTGTAACAAGGGCAATAAATCATCATTATTTTTCACTCATACTACTGTAACTTGCATCCTCCACTTGAGTACATTTATCCTAACATTAAAAACCTTTTCAAACACACAGAAGAGCTGAAAGAATGCTCCAGTGACTACCCATACACCCACCCCCTAAATTCCACAATGAAGATTTTGCTAGGTGTACTTTGGCTAGCTGTCCCTCCATGCACACGTCAGTGTACCTTCTTTTCAGATACACTTCAAAACACAGTGCAGACCTCTGTATACTTTTTCCCTAAGCCCTTGAGCACCATACTATTTTCTGGAGTTTGACACATACAGGGTTTTTAAAGTAAAATGCATACGCTGAGAAATGCATTACTTGCAAGGGTGTTGTTTGTGAGGCTGGACAAATGCATGCCCCTCGCACCCCCCATCGTAATACAGAACATTACTATCACCTCAAAAAGTCCTGCTGAGCCTCTTTTCCCCAGACCTGCCCCACCTTCTCTGGCAGCAACCATGGTTTTGCTCTCATCAGATTAGTTCTGCCTGTCCGAGGACTTGTGTAAGGGGACTGTACAGTGTTTGCTCTTTTATGGAAGGCTTTGCTCAGCATGAGGAGGCTACCCGTCCCACCAGTTCATGCCTTTTTACTGTTCGGAAGTGTTCCGTGGTAGGAACATTCCACAGTCTATCCATTCTCTCATCGATGGACCCCTATCAGGTTGCCAGGAGTTTCTCTATTCTGGGGAAGGCCGCTATCATCATTTGTATACAGGTTTTCCTTTCTCTTGGGTCCATATCCAGGAAGAAAACCACTGCATTAACAGGCATCATCAAGAACCGTCTGAGCTTTTCCAAAGCGTTCATACCGTCGCACAGGCCCGCCAACCACGTGTGAGAGTGCCTGGCTGTTTCACGGCCTCACCCACGCTCGACATTGTCACCTGTTTTCGTTTCAGTTACTCTAATGGGTGTGCAGTGACACACCACTCTGGGTTTAACTCACATTTGTCGAGTGCCAGCATCATTGAAACTCTTCATCAGCCCTTGACCATTTTAGTTAAAAGCATGTTACATCTTCTGCCCATTTTCTAAATCGAGATTCTTTACTATCATTGAGGTGCCTGAAGGCATTCTGCGTCCGGAGTACAAGTTGGTCAGTTTCTCCCAATTGGCAGCTTGCTTAGGCATTTTCTTTACAGCAGGCTTTCGATGAGCACAAGTGTGTCATTTTGTCACCAAGTCCTATCGTATCTGTTTTTCCCTTTTACGGTTATTGCTACCTGTACCTGATCTTAAAAACTTCTACTGATGTCCAATCCTTGATTCTCCTCACATAAGTAATATTGAACCGTGTCATTACCTTGGTTCGTTCTCCCTTCCTCGTCTCCCGAGGTAACTCGCAGGCGGCACACACTCACCTCTTCTGTCTCACTGCACCCCTTCCCACCCCTCCCTACAGCACGAGCTGGAGAAAGGGGCAAGGCTGGGTCTGGACACACCTTGATCCCCTTGGAGCGCTCTCTGGCTCAGTCCTGAGGCAGAGATTTTGAAAAGACAAAATGAAGGAGACACGTCATCAAAACACAGGGCTGCCAACATTCAGCCTCAAGGAAGAACAGTGAGGAAAGTTCAGGGAGCCGCTCCCTAGCCCCAAACATAGTGACCTGTGTGAATTCCCAACTGGGGTGTATTACGTTCTCTTCCTTCATCTGCCAACTCGGGCTTTTATCACAGAGTTTAAGGCAAGATTGTATTCATTTGTAATAAGAGTGTATCCTCTAAGCTGTACTTATTGGGGTAAGGGGAGGGCTCAGGACAGAAAAGGAAATGGAGCTTCAAACTAGAGGCTGAGATTGTGTGTGCACCCTGTATATTCTCGTCCTCATTTAGATAGGGCCCTTCTTGATCCTTTCTTGGTACCTGGGGCCTGTGCTCCCAGGGCAGAGTCCTGGCTGGCCCTTGTGGGATGGAGCATTCCTTCCTTCTTCCTCGAGGCCTCAGAACCTGCCCCTGCCTCTCCCCTTCTCTGCTGCCCGCAGTCCTCAACTGATGTTAAAGTGCCCACAGCAGTGGAATCTTTCAGAAGCCGCCCTGAACTATAGCCCTTTCTGCATCACAAGTCCACGTATATCTGCTTATCCCCAAAATGTAGGATGCAAACCAAGTTCTTATACCAATGTATGATCACAAATGCTCAGCGGGAGTTCGCAGTTGGAAGGAACGTTCCCACACCATCAAAGTACAAATATTGTTCCTTTGTGTTTTCTTCTGCTTTAAAAGAGGGACCAGAACTGGGTTCAAATGGTAGAAATTAAAGATCTCAATACCCTTTTCAAAAAAAGGCACTCCCCTTTCCCAGACCCCTCTGTGTCCACTGGCCATGGAAAGCCTGCTCCCTAGAAGCCCGCCCCACCCTCTCATGCTGGATTTCTCTGCTTTAAAGAGCAGGAGGCAGGACCAGGGCCTTTCCAGAATGGATACATGACGGACCTATAATTTATCTTGGTGTGTTCTCATTTTATTGTGTTCCACCTGGATTGCTATTTAATTTTTCATGAATTTTCTTCATAGCACTTATAACAATCTAGCTATTTTGATTATTTATCTCTTTCCCTTGTTAAACTGCCTGTTTGCACAGTTAGAAGCCTAGGATGTTTTTTCTGTCCAATTTGTCCCCATATTACCAACTCTTAGCACAGTCCCAGGCATAAAGCAGACACTCAATAACTTTGTTCAATAGAGACATATGTGTCCTAGGCACTGTGGGGTGTCTATAAATTTCTGGAAGAAAGGAACCACTTCCCCCTTTCTCTGCACCTGCCCAGCGTTCATCACACTTAAGAGAGAGATGGATCAGGGGCACCTGGGTAGCTCAGTTGGTCAAGTATCCAACTCTTGGTTTCAGCTCAAGTTGTGATCTCAGGGTTGTGAGATCAAGCCCCGTGTCAGGCTCTGTGCTCAGTGAGGAGTCTGCTTGAGATTCTCTCTCTCTCTCCCTTTGTCCCTCCTGCTCATGCTCTCTCTAAAATAAATAAATATATCTTTAAGAGAGAGATCACAAGGAAGCCTTCCATTTGGACTGGTGGACCAGGTAAGCTCTGTAGAAGGATCCTCCACTGACCGTCCAATGAACAAGGAGATTCTGTGGAGCAGGGAAAGGATTCAGACTTAGTGCCAGAAGACTTGGGCTTGAGCTCTGAATCCACCATGAAATGAGGACGGTTATGGTAAGAACGGCCCCTCAGCCACATCAACCACTGCGGGAGCCACACCGGTTGGCCCCACTGAAGGTACTTGGAAAATGCACACTCATCTAGGAACGCTGGTTATCATTTCCAGCACCTCACAGTCCAGGCACATTACCAATGCTTCCCAGAGGTTTGCCAAATTAATTCATTCAAAGGAATAACCTGAAACTATGATCTTCACTGAGAAACAAATGAGGGAGAGAATGGAGACCTTCCCACACCTAATTCCAATTCTGACTTAATTTTCTGAGGGCCAGGAGAGAGAAAGCATGGGAGAATTCAAAATCCAATTTACCCGCTCTCTATTAAGACTGGGTCCCCGAACAGACCTGTGCAAGGGGCCTGGGGTGAGGAGGCAGGGAAGGGGTGGAAATTAGAGCCTGAGAGCAGGGTTTATGTGTCCTGACTGGACCTGCTGTCACGCTCATACTCCACATGCAGCTTCTGCACAGAGGGAGGTGGCCTTGGCCAGTGACACAGACTTGAGCCTGCACAGGGGGGACATGGTGGCAGCTACTTTGTGAGGGCCTATTGGCGGCCCCCTGCAAAGAGCTGTAAAAACATTCTGTCACAGACCCCTGTCACCTCAGAGTTGCTTCCCTACCTCACCAGTAACGATTTTATGGCCCAAGAAGTTAAATGACTTCCCCAAGGTCGCATGGTTAGGGACTGGCAGAGCCTGAATTGAAATCCCAGTCTGGTCGGCAGCTCAGCCAGCACTTGAACCACTACAGTCCACTACCTTATGGACATGAAAGGTGCTAGATGGACGCAGGTATGCTTTGGTGCTCTGTGTCACATGCAGGAGGAAAGAATTCCTTCTGATCAAGGGGAGGAGGCTCCTTATGGGGCAGGCATCTGAGGGAAGGGTGAAAGGCCATGGGGCAAGGGTGTGCCCGGTGGGGAGATAGGTGCAGTGAAAATTCAGAGTTCTGAGTATGTCTGGGGACCCGCAAATACGTTAGGGGACTGCAGCATGGTTTGGGGGGCCTGGGGTCTGGGGGTGAGCAAAAGGGGCCACAAGAAATGCCAAAGGAGCCGAGGCATCTCAAGGGCTTTGAATGCCCAGCTCAGTTTCTCCTCCGGCCAGCTGGACACTAAAGGCTTCTGACCAGCAGCGAGACGGCGAGGCGTGGCTCCCGTGGTCAGCACTCGCTCTTGACTCTGACGATGCGGTAGCAACAGCAGCAAATCTGGCTGCCAGGGAAGTCCTTCAGCGTCAGCACAAATCAAGGCTGTCCACGAGCTGAGTGCTCCTGCCGCCCGGCCATCTGAGGACAGCCACACGCCGCCTGCGGCACTGCTAGGACCCGGAGCCCTCACTGCCAGTCAGCCCGTGGCACCTTTCATGCTCCTGCCTCTCCACCGAGTTCTCCAAAAGCACAGCTGAGGTCAGACACCATGTGGAGAGCCCAGACGCAGCCCGCAGCCCGGGGAGGCACAAGCTCCAACCCCTCTTGCACGGGGCGGGGGGGGGGGCGGGGGAGGGCGGGGGAGGGCGTCCACGGGAGCTGGTCAGGGTTACCCAGGGCAGAAGCGCTGCCAAACAGAGCTGGGCCTTAGAGCCTGGGGCCGTTCCCTCCCCCGACACGGACCAAGCACCTTCTCGGCACCTGGGCCTGTCCTGGGTGCTGGGGCAAAAGGCGAGAAGGACAGAAGGCGCTCTCCCTACAGAGCTTCTGTTCCATCTACAGGTCAAGCAGCCCCCAGCTGCATGCAGATGCCTCCATCCTGCCTCTCCGGGCGCACAGGGTGCTCCCATGGGAGGACTCCCTCTCCCCTGCTGTGGCCCCTCGAGGAGGACACACCAGCTAGCAGATGGAACTGGCATAGAGGAGTCCAGTTAGCCAACCATCTATAGTCCTCAAAGAGAAGCCACGACTGACCGCACCCTCGTGCCGAGCCGCCTATTCCCCACACTTCCCTCCCTCCACCAGGAAATTCTACCCCCCCCCCACCTGGCATTTACTGAGCCGAGATGCGGAGCCAGCCCTGTGCTAAGTATTTTCAGTGATCAGTTATCAGCTCAGTAGCCTTCACTCTCAAACCGGAAATACTCCTCTCAGTGTTTTCCATGTGAAGAAACT
>CM053603.1:16352483-16367120 GCA_028646535.1 Procyon lotor | reverse complement strand
GATGGAAGAGCACGGCCACAGCGGAGTGTCACCGGATGCCACTCGGAGTGTCACCGGACGCCACTCGCCTGCCTTCCTTCAACCAGCCACCGGTTATGGGATGAGCACCACTCCGAACACCGCACTCACCTGCTGGCTCCACCCTCCTGCTGGACTTGCCTTTGGCATTCCAGGACCTTCTCTGGGACCTGAGGAGGAGCCTTTACTAAGCTGAGGCCAGACTCGGTCCTAACGCCCTCAGAGCTCTGGCTCCAGACACAGGCCCTGAGCGAAACGTCCTCTCTGCAGGTGTATGGTAGAGACGAGAAAACACAGCGTTTGGTGGCCTAACCCATTTCAAGTACTCGCTTTGCATCTGTGCATACCCGAAACCCACACCACCAGCCCGGTTTCCTCTCCCAAGCTCCAGCCGACGTGTCTAAGTTCCCACAGGGGTCTCCACGTGGATATTTAACAGGCATCTCAAACTCCGTGTGTCCCAAACACAGCCCACGATCCTGCCCTCTCCCCCTATGCCGGCCTATTTCGCAGGGTTCCTTAACCCAGAAAACAGCCCTATCCCTTATCCGAACCCAAACCCTCAGTGTCTGCCTTTGCTTCTCCTCCTCTTCTGCCACAGCCAAACGTCCCAAACTCTCTTCGGTCCACTCGCCAGTCATTTCTCCATCTGTCCCCTTCTCTCCATCTCTACCATCCCCACCAGTGTCCACATCACCTTATTTCACCCCTCCCCCAACACTGCCTGAGCAACTCCAGCACCTGCGTGACCAGGCTGCTCAGTCTGTCTGCCCACCCATCAACATACACCCACCTAGTAACTAAGGCACTCGTCTGCTTAACACCCTTCAGTGGCTCCTCGAACCCCTCAGGTCCAAAGCAAAGCCCTTGCCATGGCTTAGAAGGCCCCCCATGATGTGACCCCGTGGTCCTCAACCCCTTGCTCCTGCTCATCCAGCCACGTGAATCTCCATCTGCTTCCCTGAACACGCCATGCCCCAGAGGGTCTTCATTCCTCCTCAGCTCACCCTCCATGTCCTCATTTACCTGCCACTGTCTCAGGGAAGCCCACCCTGACTCCCGAGACCAGGTTAGGTCCCTCATCATATCTATCCGTTCAATGTCTTCTCAGGTAGATCATTAGCTTCATGAAATTAAAGACAACGCTAGTCTTATTCTGAGCTAAAGAGTCTGGGCTCATTCAGTTCTGGTGCTAACTGGCCAGTAACTTTGGGCAAGTTCCTTATCTTCTCCAGATCTTAATTCTCTCATCCGTAACATGGAGACATTTAAATATCCACTTGTTTAATCCAGATGGTTTCTGGAAATGACAGGACAACGGAAGTAAGGACAGTCTAAAATTTGTTAAGCTCTTTACAAAACTGTGAAGGATTTATTATTGTTGCTTTTCATGATACTGACAGTCTCTGGTCCTTGTTGATATTTTTTGTTGCATACAATGACTGGAAAAAAAAACAAAACCCTGAAGTAGATTAAGTTGCTTTGGGATTTTTTGGCAATACCCATTTTTATCATTATAGGGTGTGATAAAAATTGGGTAAGGAATCGCTGCCTCGGAGACAATCAAGAAAAGCGAAATAGGGGGCGCCTGGGTGGCTCAGTCGTTAAGCATCTGCCTTCGGCCCAGGTCAGACCCCAAGGGCCTGGGATCAAGCCCCGCATCGGGCTCTCTGCTCTGCAGGAAGCCTGCTTCTCCCGCTCTCTCCCGCTCTGCTTGTGTTCCCGCTCTCGCTGTGTTTCTCTCTGTCAAATAAATAAAATCTTAAAAAAAAAAAAAAGAAAGAAAGAAAAGAAAAGCGAAGTAGGAGACAAGGAGGCTACTGATAAACCACAGGATAAAACCCATCAGGACAAGGAGCCATCTTGTCTTCCAAGAGGAGAAAAACCCAGACGGACGCCAGGAAAAAGTCAGTGGGAAAGGCCTCCTCTCTTTCCTCTGCATGAATTCCTCTGGCTAATGTCCTGGCCACAGGGTCACCCCATTTTGCCAGGAACTGAGACCTTTCCCTCCTCTCCCCAAGGGGCTCACTATGTGGCAAGTTTGTTCAGGAGAATTCACTCTCCAGGGCTTTCCAGAAGAGTGAGTCCCCTGGCCTTTTCCACATAGATCCTGCGTGCAGTATGGGGGTTCCTCTGTTCCCAAACCACAGCTGGAAATGAAGAAGAGAACAAAGAAGTGGAAGGTCTCGGAGGTGGGAACTCGGGGCCGGGGCTTGGACAGGTCTTGGTGACTTTGAATGTTCTCACCTGGGCCCTCTGACCACCTGCCTGTTGTAAGCTTCAGTTTCCTCCTCTGTGGAGCAAGGAGAACACGGCCTGCCAGGCCTCCTTCCCCAGGCAACTGACAAGGACACACAGGAAGGTGCAGATGCCCTTTGCAGAAGGGACAACCCTGCACGCTTGCACCAGGCATCTGCCGTCCTCACCCGGGCGGCTCTCCCCCAGGCACCGACCGGCTGCAGCAGGCTAAGGCTCAGCCCCCAGACCCGTGGGAAATCCAGCTCCCCCAAACAAGGTCTTCACACGCTCTCCTCCTAGGATCAGATGTTCAGCTCATGTGACACCAGAGAAGCACATTCAGGAGGGAGAATCACAAAGCAGGCTTTGATAATGCTGTGATGAAAATAGGTCAACCTGCTTTAAGATTCAAACCTGGCCTCATCCCAGAGTCTGATTTTTTTTTTTTAAATCTTTTTTTTTTTTTTTTAAGACAATGACAATTCTTCCGGCATTAGGACCGTAAGTGGGCCAGCCACATCTGCTAAGAAGCCAATCTATGCTACCCACTGTCGATGCATGCTCCAACCTGAATCCCAGGACCCTGGCTCCCCAAGTGCAAATCCGTCTCAGATGACAGACAACGGGCTCGGAAGGGACGCTGCCCCCAGAGGTTCTCCGGGCAGGCGGGAAGTCGTGCTCAGCATCGTCAGCCCTGTGTGTCACCTTCCTGGCTCTATTAATTAAGCTTCATTTATGAGGCAAGCATTCCAGCAGCAGTGGAGGTGTGAGGAGACAAAGGCGCATGAAGATGGCAACTCTGACCCACATTAAAAATGAATAACGAATTAGGCAGCTGAAATTGACACATCCCCCCTTCCTCCCCCCTCCCCCGTGTTTTAAAGAAGTGGAAACATAAAGAGAAGGCATGAATTAAGCTTTTCATTCTTCAGGAGAGCCTCGAGCACAGGGACACTTTGGGGATCCTTGCCTATTGAGACATTACATTTTTTTTCCCCAAGTCCCTCCCACCACACTTGATTTCCAAACCCACAACTAAGAGCCTCTCATGGAGACATCTATGCAGCCTGACAGAGCAGGAAGGCAGGCACACTGCGCAGACACATTCTGCTCAGTCTCTCATTAAGCATACAACAGGACTAGCGATCCACCAACCAACAGATCTTCCCATCTTCCAAGAATGTCTAAGAAGAGGTCGTCCTTGACCTTCAAGAAGTTTACAGTTAAGCTGGGGAATGAAACCCACAAGGCAATACTAACCATGAGAGGCCATTGGAGATGAGCTCCCGGACAGCTGGGGCCAAGTCTGCTTTCTTTCTGCGTTCCTGTCCGAGGCCCTAAAAACGCTCATTGGCAGAGGGATGGACGAACAGGCAGATAATGGACAGAACAAACCAGATGTTGAAGATGGAAATGTTCTGTAGTGGGAAAGATTCTGCAGGTCTGAGATAGCAGAAAGAACATACAGATGTCTCTCAAGAAGCAAGGGCATCAATCCTATCCACCCCATCCCTGTGAGAATGGGGGGACAATGGGGGAGGGGGTGGGAGCACGAGAGTGACAGCACAGGTTTCTGGATCGCACCTGGATTGAGGCTTATCAGACTTGGCTTGTCACCCAGAAGCACTACACGCCACAGTCGCTGTCTTCCTAAGTGAGGCCCAAGCCCTTCACAGTGGAAACCAAATGGTCTCCTTGTGCTTTCCCAAAGAGGAAAAAGAGGACTCAGACAAAGTACAGAGGAGGCTGCTCTCCTGCCTCCGTTTCCCCCATGGTGCTACAGCACCGTCTAAGCTAGGGGCAAGTGACCCTGCCCAACCTCCTCCTTGTAGCACCCCAATGGGCCCCAACTTGCACACCTGCTTAAGAGAATGCCAAGGCAGCCGCCAGCGGCCCTCCCCCGCCCCCCGCCCCCCGCAGTGCTCCCGACTACAAACCGCACAGGCACCAAGCAGAAAGCCCCCGAGGAGGGTCCCAGCTGAGGGTTTTGCAGTCACGGGAGTCCTTACACTGCCTAAGGCACACTTGGGCTGTCGCCGGCACCAGCCGTTCTCTAGTCAAGGAGGGGGAGACGACGTTCCCAAGCATGCCCCCCACTTGGCAACAGGACGAGAGTTACCGTTGTGTCTAGCACTACACCTGTGGGACACGGGGCTGAAGAGCCCTCCTGAGAGAAGATGGCTCAAACTGCACTTGTCAGATGCTGGGCAGACAGACCCAGCCCTCTGCGGGCAGGTGGGATGTGCCAAGGTCCAGGCCCATTCCCGAGCGGAGAAGGGAAGGGCCAGGCAGCGAGACAGGCAGTGGAGAGCTCTGCTCCCCACAGGGCCAGCCTCAGGACCCTACGAGTGGCCAACTGGCCTGCAAAGTCCACCCCATTGCAGGCCAGTGTGCATAGGCACTGAGAGCCTCATCAACGCTATTATATTTCCTAAACAAGTGTCACAAGTTTGTGTCCGAGGCTGAGTTCTAGGCACGGTAGTGGGTTGCGGGTGGACAGAGAAAAGAACAAGACTCGGTCCTGCTCATCGGGACCAGTGCAAAGAGACGGGTAAGCCATGTGTAAGAAGGGTAAAGGCCTCCAAACTTTCCCCCAACCACTTCACAGGATTTGAGTTTTGACATAAGTTATCAAAATTCATTCACATGCTAACCTTCTTTTCCTAGAATATAAGGTGCACGTCCTCTCAAGGGTTACAGAGACCCCTGACAATTGGGGTGAGGGGGAAGTACACACAGATGCAAAATTATGCATGTAATTTCAGGTACTTCCCAGACACCCGGATCCCCACTGGCAGAGTCCTGAGGCGGCCACAGACCCCAGGCCAAGAGCCCTGTCCCAAAGGTAAGCTAGCTGCACCAACTTGCTGGACTATGTGCACCAACAGCACTGGAGCATGAGGGGTGGGAAACCAGGGGTCCCCCAAGTCACAGCCTGCAGAGGGGAAGACTCAACTTGCCTCTGAGTGCCGGAGCCCAGGATTCCTGGAGTTCCTTCTTGGCTGAGCCCAGCTGCAGATTCACCCCAACACCGCTCAGCTCCTACTCTTCGCTCTAGCTGCAATGCTTTTCCCGCAGCCTCCGAGGGCTCAAGCCCTGACCATCCTTTCCAAGTCAAGCTCAAATGTCCCTCCTTCAAAAGCTTTACCTGCCCATCTCCCTACCTCTGGGAACCATGAGGAAGGCCTCCTACCTCTGAGGGTCCGGAGCACTTTCTCTGCCCCTCTCCGGGGTCCCCAGCCACTTTATCAATTGAGCTATAGTTTTCCTATATACATATCCCCTCTCTCTCTTCAGACTCAGATCCTTAAAGCCAAGGAGTTCCCAGATGCAGAATCTGCCGGAGGACAGCCTCACTGGGGACCTCAAACATGACATCTGTGCTGGTAGAGGAGAGATGCTCAGTCGTACAGCCACAGAAGGGGAGGGGACGGAGTTCCACACCTGTGAGAGAGGGAGGGAAGGACCGCCCAGGAGGAGGAGGAGGACCCTTCCCACTGGGCTTGAAAGGCAAGGCAAGGCACGAGAAATGTTTGAATATCTACATGAGCCGCACAGAAGAATATATTCCCACCAAGACTAGAATGTTAAATCAAGCATGTAGGGTCTGCACACCACACAAATGGTGATTAGAGGGAACCCCCAGATGCTGATGAGCACAGAAGTCAGCATAATGTGGTGAGAAGAGTCACTAGGCTCTCCTAGAGACAGCTGTTCCAAGACACCCAGATGCCATCCGGAGACAGAAGAGCACCCACAAGCCTGGAGATGCAGGCAAAACTCACCAAGCACTGACTTATCTGCCAGAAGCATCCGCCCAGTGGGCCTCCCGGCATCTGCAGTCTAACCCATCAGCGTGGAGGTGAGCAGGCCAGAAGACAGCAGGCAAGGTTTGGGGGTCCGGCTCTGCCGTCATCTGGCCCTGAGGCCCTGGGCAAGTTTTTCCTCCCTGAGCCTTATTTTCCCTGTATTTAAAGTGAGGATGTTCAAAATTATAGCTCAGAATCTTTCCAGCCCTGAAGTTCTAGAAATCTATTAAGTATTTAGCAAAATCCTGCAGTCTCGCTCCAAACTAGGCCCTAAGCAACTTACAGAAGAAGTGGTAAGACAAGGCTCTTTCTTCTCCCATTATTGGTCTTTGCTGTGGACTGAATGTTTGTGGCTTCCAGAAATTCACATGCCAAGGCCCTCAATACCCAGTGTGATGGTGATTAGAGATAGGGTCCTTGGGAGGTCCCTTCACGAATGCGGTTAGGGCCCTTGGGACCTTAGGACCATCAAAGAGATGATCTCTCTCTCCTGCTCCTCCCCCGCCCCCCCAGGTGAGGACCCAGCTAGAAGGCATCCACCTACACACCAGAATGCAGGCTCTCCCCACACACCCCATCTGCTGGGACCTTGATCTCGAACCTCCCAGACTCCAGGACTGTGAGAAATAAATGCTGTTTAAGCCGCTGTGGATCTGACTTTGGTCATAGCAGCCTGAACGAAGACAGCACTGACGGCAGAAAATGAGAGGATACAGAAGTAACCGATGACTGGAATCCTATCGTGTGTGTATGACGTGTGCGGGCACCTGCGTGGGAAAGGTTCTAAAATAGTCCCCTGAGCTTAACGGTGATTATCTCTGGGCTGCCTCTTTAGGGTAATTGCTGCTTTCCTAGTTCTACTTTTCCCTGATTTCTAAATTTTCTACATTTTCCAGTGTAGTTATCCACTTACTCAGGTGAAATAAAGCCCCCAGCTCCCAGGGAGCGCTGGAAAGGAGGCGTATACGCATTAGCCACAAACCCACCTAATGAGGTTCCATCACGTTTTGGTAAGCAGGTCCCCGTGGGTCCAAGACTTAAGTTGAGCCGAGCATTTCACACGCGTGCATTCTTCTGAACTGTAAAACGGCCCCGAGACAAGCAGGGCAGTGACCGGGAGCCCCATTTACAACGTAGGGCTCTGCGAGGCCCAGGCAGGATATCTGTCTGGCCTCCTTAACCAACATCTCCAGACTGGTTAGTGGCCAAACGTGGACTTGACTCCAAACCTTCTAACTCCTGGTCAGGGCACTCTCCTTCACCTGCTGCTGCTTACTTCTCCCCCACTCAAAACCAAAGGCCAAATGACCACTGTGTGTCCATCACTGTGTGCCGCACTGCAGGGAGGGAAAGGGAGGCGGGAGGTCTTGAAGTCTCAAGGAACTTGGAGAACTCACACACGAGTCTTAGAAATGAGCTTCTAATATATAAGAAAAACAGGTGTATCTATTCGTTTATTCATTCGCTCAAGTATTTATTAAGTATCTGCTACGTGTCGAGCCTTGCATGAGGCACTGGGGAACACACGCAGAGCAAAATAGAAATGGGCTCTGCCTTTACAGCTCCAGGTGCCAAAAAGTTCCAAGTAAGGTTATGAGGATGCTTTAGCCCAAAGCTGTCCCTGCACCTAGAAATCACTATTCACACTCTACAGATGGTCCAGGCCCCTTTCTTCAGACAGAGAAAGTAGGATTAATTCAACTGCACATTTAGTTATTCACCCAACAACCAGCACCTAGTGAGCACAGAGCAAGGTACACGCCATCGGGAAACACGCCAAGGGGCTGGCCAACGGTCTACAGGCACCTCCTCTATTCGCTGTGCCAGGAGACGCTCGTAACTAGCCCGCCCCCTGCGCTGACGGAGCACCGCTCACCATCAGTGAAACAGCAGTGCCCGAACGAAATCTAATACACCCCCATGGGGGCGAGAGAGCAGAGCAAGGGGACTCTTCCCTTTCACCTCGAGAATGCTATGAGCCTCCCATGCATGACATCATGGATTCCTCCACAAGCCCCTTTAAAAAAAAAAAAGCAATGGACAGAACCTCCGTTTTTAGAGAAGGAGTCCTTCCTCCGCAGGAAGGATGCACAAGTCAGAGAAAGCTGTGGTGGGTGACCCGGTGTGCGGCAACACCGTGAGGGCAGGAAGAGTTGCAGGAGCCTCTGTCCTCCCTGGAGCCCATTTCTGATAAAAACATAAAAGGCGTGCCGACCTGTCCACAGGACTGCAGTGACACCCCATCTCTTTTCACAAGCCCCTCCCGGGGCTTTCTGGCCCTGAGCGGCTCTCTCCGTCCCAAGATGCCCTAGCACAGCATCTGGGACCTGGACGGCACTGCCCTGACCTCGTGTCCTTGCAACAGAAGTGCCCAGTCTGCGTCTGCACCAGGCGGGAAGCAGAAGACGGTGTCCAAGAGCCTGACCGGCTAGGTCAAAGTCACGTGCCCTTCCTACCCCGCTTCTCAAGTCCCTGCTTGCTGCCACCCCAAGTTCAGGGCAACCTTGACTTACCTGAAGGGCGTTTTCAAAGATCACTAGGTAAATACACAGTTGTGTTATCTTAATTTCTGTATTAAGTGAACCAGAGGAAATAAATTCCTTCATGAATCTTTGCAGGAGACAAAATAACCACTTCCGAAACCTCAGAAAGGAGGTCATTTCCCAAATAAGGTTTTCTGGCTTGGATGTCATATATCAGGCATCCTTAACTGGGGTGCCCTATAATAACAAGGTCTTTTAAGTAAAAGAAACCAAAAAAGGAAACTACTTAGGGAGATGCTTGAAAATTAAATAAGGAAAGAGAAATGTGATTATGATTAACTGAAGTTCAAGTTGTGATTTACTGTTTTTAACATGATTGCTTGGTCCATCTGTTGGATTCCAGAATGCCTCAGAATGTCTTTTCTGGTTATTTTACATTCATCTAAGGAGCCTGCCAATGTCAGCTTTCGCTTACTGTTTAGAGTAAAAATATTAAGACAGTCTTCTAAATTTCAGTTTGGAAAACCAGCCTTATCCACCGGAAGTCCTCTGGCTCAGAGGGTAGCGCTGAGCTAGAGAAGCCCCTGAAGGAAGAGCTGAGGCTAACTCTGGCTCCTCCCTCCCCCTGCCCATCACATTCAGTATGTCGCTCAGGCCCGGCCACAGGTGTCCGATGCATCCCCCCCCTTACCCCATCCTCCTACACCTGCCCTCACCCGGGCCCCTCAGAGCTCTCTTCCTCAAAGCTATGCAAACGGCTCCCCAACTACTGCTCCTCCTCGCTCTCCTTTGCTCCAGCTGGACATGTCCTGAGGCCTGGCTCAGACAGCTAGCATGTGACCCCCTGCAGGCTATGCAATTTGCAGAGCCCAGCGCAAAATGAAAAGCACTAAGAATTTCAAGGGGACAAGAGCAGAGCAGCAGCCAAAGTGGGGCCCTGTGCAGCTGCATAGGTCACACGCCCGCGAAGCCTGCCTTGCAGAGGCAGGGCCTCAAGAATCACAGCCACACTTCTGACTCTGGCACCCAAGGTCCTCTGCTGCTTGGCTCCACCCTAACCCCTGCCCGTGAACCTCCAGCTCCAGAAACACTAGTCATTTCACAGAGTCCTCCTCCGCCATCCCACCTCTGTGCCTCTGTGCATACCTGGTGAATGGGAGTGGACCGTTTCCTCCTCCGTGCCCTCACCAGACCCAGCACAGACTTCTATCTGTGAAGAAGACCCACGGGTGACTCTTCGTGAAGTTCTTCCTCTACTAGAGCAAGCAACAACTATTGGTCTTTGAATGCCCAGTGCTAAGCACAGAGCCTCCCTCTCCCTCACCTGGCCTTCTGGGCCACCCCTCCTTACTCAGTACTGCCCACGCCTACAAAGCCACACCCCACCTTCAAGGCTCAGCTCAGATGACCCCAGAATACAGCTCTCTTGTATTCTCCCAGCTGGACGGAGTCCTGCTCTAGTCCGTGCTCCCCACTGCCTCACCTCTTCCCTCAGAGCACCCCCCATATCTCACCTTATAACACACACTATCAAGACATCTGATCTCTGACCCACATCAGATGGGCTATAGGTACCCCAAGAAAGGGGCCTTTCCTTGGTCTTTCCCATGCTCTCAGAACTTCTGAGTGTCTCAAATACGGCAGACTCTCCATTGACTGAATAACAAAAACATATTGAACAACACTCCGCTCTACCATACCGTCCCCCTGAAAACACTTCAAGGTTGGGGGTAAGTAAAATTCAAGGTTTATAGAAGTCTAAGAGATAGATTTGCTAATGTTAAAGAAGTGCTTCTAAAGCACTAGAAAGCGGCTTCCTCCCCTGGGAAGAGAAAGGAGAGTGGGGAATTCTCTCTGCTGGGTGCTGCAAGCCTCCCACCGCCTCCCCCCACCGGGAGAGCCACAGCTGCAGGTGGGGGGCACCTCTTCCTCCTGTGGTTTGGGAAGCAGGGTCTCTACGCTCTGGCCGCTGCAGGGGCAGAAGGCTCTGTCCCCCTGACCATGGTTAAAAGGACAAAAACTCAGAGGGATTTCTCACATTTTTCTATTGGAAAAAAACACTCTTTGGGCTGTGTTGCCGGGCTAGTAAGATAGGAATTGGAGGCTGCCAGTGGCCCTCTCGCTGCCACACTGGGACAGAAAGTCACGCGGAGAGCGGCACCGCTGAGAGCACACGGGAGCCGGCCCGGCTGCGCCCTGGCTTGCGGCCTACCTGAGCTCACAACTCCCCAGTTCTGCAGAGCTTGAGCTGGGCGTCTGTCTCCTGCAACTCAGGGGGTCTGAAGGAGTCCACGTCCACCCAACAGAGGCGGAAGCTGAGCCTCCAGTTCGGTGAGCACATGGGGCACAGGGCCGGGAAAGCGTGGACCCCCGAAGCCCACATCCCAGGACCCCGAGACAGGGTTGACCGAGCAGCAGCCGCACCCCACGGGCAGCCCCGACAGCAAGATGAAGCTGAGGACGTGGCCTCGGGAGCTCCACCGGTGACATGATTCAGAGCAATGCACCCTGACAAAGTACGTGCACGCACACGTGTGCACACACACACACGGGAATGGTGTATGAATCCATCCGTCCTACTCAGTCAATCAAACGAAGAAGTGAAAACTAAATGGGTAAAGGGTCCATCTTCCTTCACGGGCGACTCGGGTCCGTTCCGACTAGCTTGTGCTCGGACCGTCCGCCTCAGCCCAGCAGATGGCGGAGGCCAAAAATAAAAATGGGGTGTCAAAGCCATTTAGACACATCCAAGAATAATGGGAATAGTGTCTCCGTGACAGCTTATTAGTGGAAGTTCTCCATATTTGAACCACACCCCCAGATTGTTAAGGTGATGGCAAGAAGAGGCACCCACTCCCACTGGGACCCCCGCCCCAAAATCCCACTCTTTGCATCAGAGCACTGGATGGGAAAGCCATCAGTCTGACAGAGAATGGAGATTTGCATGTTCTTACAAGAAATCGTTACAGAAAGCAAGGATCCTCTAAAGGCACTATTGCCTTTAGGATTTCTGCACACTGAAGATTCCACTAAGAATCATCACATCCAAAAAAAAAAAAAAAAAAGTATCATCACATCCACAAACTAAATTTTATTTGAATCCATTTAAAATTTAAGAGGATACACTCACCAGAAAAAGCTCACTAGTCACTATTTTAAGAAAGCTGATGGGGGCCCCTGGGTGGCTCTGTCGGTTAAAGGTCCAACTCATGATTTCAGCTCAGGTCATGATCTCAGGGTCGTGA
Source organism: Procyon lotor (assembly GCA_028646535.1). Taxonomy (NCBI): domain Eukaryota; kingdom Metazoa; phylum Chordata; class Mammalia; order Carnivora; family Procyonidae; genus Procyon; species Procyon lotor. The sequence continues at coordinate 16,355,327 of CM053603.1, read as the reverse complement.
GGTCAGGCTCGGTGCTCAGCAGAGTCTGCCTGAGATTCTTTCCCTCTCCCTCTCCCTCCTGCTCTGTTCTTCCCCCTACTCACATGCTCACTCTTTAAAGTGAATAAATAAAATCTTAAAAAAACAAAAGCAGGCAAGCAAGCAGTCAGATGGGCCTACCGGTCAAACTTTAGGGCCCTCTTATTATTTTTACAGTGTAACAAATGCCAGTGGGACCCCAATTCTCGAGCCACTGTCTGGCAACAATATTTTCCAACTGAAAGACAGTAGCATATCCCTCCACCATCGTGTGTCTGGCCTGAAACCAAGATAATCCAGGAGAATAAAGCAAAGATGCAACAGGGACCATGAGCTTGGTCACTTCTCACTGATGAGAGGGAAGCTGCCCATGAGATACGAAAATATCCTCCCCACTGAAACCTGACAGATAGCTTTGGAAAAATAACTAAGGTTTTCATCTAGTTAGCCATTTGCAAGCTTAATTTTAAGAACAAGAAAAATGACCAATTAAGGCATATTCTTCCCCTTTTCAACAATGGAAGGTTCTCTTAAGGACTTCAGCTCATGGGAAGAGAAAGGTGAGCATTCTGCTTAGGGTCAAGTATTATCAATACTGCAATTAACAATCTAACACCAAGTCTTACCACATGAGTGATTATAAGTGTCTAGCACCCTTTAACATAAAGAGAATGGACTGGTGATTTTTAATGGACATAACCAGTTAAAAATCGATCAAAATAGATTAAGCCAACTGGTGTGCATCTTTACTCTCATGAAGTAGCATTTAATGACCTAAAAGGACACTACCAGATCTCTACCAGGCTGGGGGATCCTGAGAGCTTAGTTGACACTGAATGCCATCTGACACCAGCAAAATGATGCCTGACCCTGGGCCCTGCGGGGCCGTGCACCATGGCCACATCTGTGGAAACTCAGGAAGTCCCTGACAGGTACTAATATGTCTACTGAAGGCAGGAAGCAAGTCAAACAACAAATGAGTCAAGCTTGAGAACAGAAATGAACTCAACCCAGCGAAATCCAGTTCCCATCTGCTCCCTACAAAGCCAAATAGGAAGCTGGCCCAAACCCCAATTCTACCCCACACCCCAACTCTTCTGCCTTCTGCTTCACCCTCTGCCACACACAGCCCTCACACCTTAATAGGTACCTCTGCGAATTGCCCTCCGCCTGCGCCTGCACCCCCACCCCATGCACCAAGTCTCTCTCTCTCTTCAGAGCTCCCAGGGCCTTCTTGTGCACGGAACAGGCTGGGGTTCGGAACACTGTCAAGTAGTCAGGTAGGGAGCACTCTCCCTGCAGGATGGTGCTGTAAGGTCCCAAGGGCCAGACCTGTGCTCAACAGCCCCTGGAGCCCTCCAGACCCAACCCAACATCACGCACAGCGTAGGTGCAAACATAACACTGGGGAAGGAGACAGAAAGGACCCCAACCCCCAGACATGCCGGCCCTGTGCTTCTGTCTTAAGATATGAGTAGGGTCATGAACAAAAGACACCAGGGCAACGTCACCGAGGAATCCAGGGCAGGACATGTGATGGAGAAGGGCAGGAACTTGCCATGGGAACTTCAGCAGCAAGTCCCTAAAATGGTGAAGTGCAAGAAAATGTAGATTTCCATGGAATTCAAACTCATGAGAAGAAACTCTGATGGGCTTGAAATAACCCCTCCCTTTCCATCCATCCGGGAGAATTTCAGAGCCAGTGATTCTGACCCACACTTAACATTTTGTGTTCCCTGCAATCTGGTTTACTTTAGAATTAAAAATAAACACTGTCCTGCCACCAATGGAATCCTCTCCTAAAGGGTTAATGGGAATAGAACCAAGAGAGGCAGGGAGGGTTCCCCCAATCACATGAGGCCAGTAAGAAAGGTTCAAGGGCAAATGAACACTTGCCTTCACATCATTCCACAAGCTTGAAACATGAGAACCACATCCTCAGGAGAAGAGAAGGCACACGGGCGCACGTGGTGGGAAGGGTCCCTTGCCGTTTACGACAGGCTACAGAGAACAGGTGCCGCACATCTGAGCATCTTTGCTTCAGTTTTCCGGCCTCCTGAGGGGCTACTCAGATGCCTCTTCTCACCCTCCCTCCTCCTGGCATGAGGCAGTGCAGGGAACACCGGGCCCCAAGTCAAGGGACCTTCATTGTAAACCTGCTTTTCATTCATTCAGTTACTCACTTATTCTTGGATTCGTTCATTTCAGAAAATAAAGAGCAGATGGCAGTGATGGTGGCACAACCATGTGAACATATTTGATGCCGCTGAACTGTACCCTTAAAAAGGGTCCAAATGGTCCGTGTTATGTATATTTCACCACAACGGGAGAGCGTGTAGAGTGCCCACTCTGTGTCCTTCACGGAGCATACATTATTCATGCAAGTATCCTTTCCTTCAACCAACACTGCCAGAGTGCCCGTGTGCCCAGAACTATTCAAGATACTGGGCACACGGCACGGGAAGAACAGAAAACAGAACAAATGAAGTGTTCACTCTAATGGGGGAGACAGACAAAAAATAAATAAGTAAGATATGTCATACAGTAGGTGGTTTTAAATACAAAGGAGAAAAATAAAGCAAAGCAAGATGCTGTGAAGTGTTGGGGCACGGTTGGGGGGGCAGGTGCAATTTAAGACAGAGGGGCCAGAGAATTCTTCAACAAACAGGTGACTCTGAGTTAAGATCTAAGAAAAATGACACCCAGACATTAATATATCTGAGTAAAAACAAAACAAAAAACCAAATCCAAAACAAAATAAAAAAAAACCTTTCTGGACAGAGAGCCCAGCAAGTGCAAAGGCCCTGGGGCGTAAACAAGCCTGGC
>CM053603.1:16328884-16352383 GCA_028646535.1 Procyon lotor | reverse complement strand
AAGAAAATATGTGGGGCGCGTCTGGGTGGCTCAGCGGGTTAAAGCCTCTGCCTTCGGCTCAGGTCATGATCTCAGGGTCCTGGGATAGAGCCCCGCATCAGGCTCTCTGCTCAGCAGGAAGCCTGCTTCCCCGCCTCTCTCTGCCTGCCTCTCTGCCTGCTTGTGATCTCTCTCTGTCAAATAAATAAAATCTTAAAAAAAAAAAAAGAAAGAAAAGAAGTTGGGTCCAGTGATAGAGAAAAACATGGGGGAACTTTTTAGGTAGAGGAATTAACAAAGGGCAAAAGGAAGGGACTTTTAGACCAGGAACTCATGGATAAAAAGGAGCTTCCAGGTAGGAGGAATGGATTTGAAAGCTCTGTGGTCATCAGAACTTATTATCTGGGGGGAAAAAAAAAGAATTTATTATCTGAAAGAACCTTAAATGATGTTGTGGCTGAAATGTCCCAGGCAGAAGGATGTGGGAGGGAGGCAGGATCACACAGAAGCCCTAGCTCAATTCACAGCACAAGAATCTATGAACAGGTACTTAGGTGAATGAATACACTCAGGTTTGTTTCAAAAAGGCCACCTGGCCACCATGTGGAGAGGAGACTGGAGATGCAGAAGATGATGACAGTTTAGAGAAGAAAGGTGGCAAGAGAAACAAGGAGAGGTTCAGAATAAATTCAGAAACAAGCAGCACAGGTCTGTCGATGATCTGATGGTAGGATCAGGGATGAGGAGGAACCCAAGAGAGCCTCAGACTCGTGGGCTCAGCACCTGGGTGGATAGGATGCCATCGGCTGGGACAGGCAAGGCGAGGGAGCAGCCAGGCCAGGGCAGGGAGACGGGGATTCCACTGGATGTACCAAGCTCCAGGTGCCTTTGCAACATTCAAGTCAAGGTTACAGATAGGTCAGGGGTAGACCGATCAACTTAGGACTCGCTAGCAAAAAACAGAGTAAGAGTTGGAGATGGATAGACAAAAAGAGCTTAGAAATCTCAAATCAGTCCACAGGCTGAGCATTCATTCCTCCTCTATAAAACCAGGGTGATGCCTAAGGCACTTTCAGGGAATTTTATGAGTCCCAATGATTCAGGGTCAGAAGTGCCCCCACCTCCTGTTCCTTAGAGAGTATTTATCAAGCAGGCCCGGGACCAGCCATGATCCATACTGCCTAGTCAAAGCAGAACAGCTTGGAATTCACGATCACCGTCACATGGGTCAGGCTTTCAAGTAAGCCTTTGCCATAAAGCTTGTTGTCTTTTAGAGAGAGACACTTAAATTGGGGAGGTCCCAGAAAGCCAAGATTATTTGTTCAGCGTACACGGTGAACCCAGGCACAGCTGCAGCCGTGGTCCCTCTGGAGACGTGCGGTTGTCACCCCGTGACGATTGTAGACCTTTTCTCCCCACCTGCACCCCAGCCTCTCTGCCAACACAGAGCCTCTCATGACTCACATCAAAGCCTGGGTTGAGACTGGGGGCTCCTGGCCACACACCCCAGTCGGTACAACCACCGCCAGCCGCGACTTCCCAGCCAACCGTCCGGAGAGTGGAGCACGTCAGTGGACAGACACCACGATCTCCAGCAAGTGTGGCGATCCTGCCACGAGACCTAAGCCAGGTGCTTGCTTTTCAGTGAAGGGAGAATACTTGTGAATAGTTCCACATGTTTCTTTCTGTCTAAAGCCTGAATCTCCTCTGCCTTCTTCCCCAGAATCAACCACCCCACCACCAGAGAGAAGCCCACAGCCAAAGGGGACCCTCGGGGACCCATCTCCAAAGCAAGAGTCAGTCGCAAATGGTTCAAACACTTGCCCCCAGCAAACTTGGTCTTAAGTCTCCCTCTCCTGCCTGCCAACGTACGAGCCCCTGTCCTGAGCCGAAGTCCACGGAACACCCAAACTACAGTGGTAAATGAGGATCGGACTTAGGGTATCGGAAGCTGGAACCATGGGGAAGCTGTGTGGTGCTCACCAGACTCGCCCCAGCCCTCCCAGAGGTGGCTATGGACTCACCTGAGAACCACCCACCTGCCCCCACCCCCCAGACCATCCTCATAAACCACATCATGAGGCACAACCTCCAATGCCCCCCTCCAAGCTCACATCTTCCAGGAAGCCTTCTCTGACCATGTTTGGCATTTGCTAAACACTCCTCCTCTGAAATCACAGCCCTTACATGGATTCTGCTCTTTTGGCACCTACCACATACTGCTCAGCGATATGCACTGGACTGTATCTTGCACTTGATACTTTGTTCTTGAATTGCCACTAAATGGTGTAAGTCCCTGTGCAGACACATGCACACGCATGGATAGGTGTGTCAGCGTGCATGTCCTCCCATTTCCTCAGCTTCCTTTGAACTGGAGCCACCTGCAATGCTTCTGAATCAATCAATCGTTATCCTGAAAGTGGCTACTATTGACACTTAAGGACCAAAGCCAAATACCGCCTTTAAGATATTTTTAAGCCTATGTTAAGTTTGTATTTAGTAACATCACATATAGTTCCTATAGCTTATTGGTCAAGGGCAATCAATATAGAAATTAAGGTAATGTCTCTAAGTTAAAGACAAGGAACCAAGTATTTATTGAGCACTCGCTGTATACTTGGAACTATGCTCAGTGTACACATAAAGGCATTTTAGGAAGAGCCTCCCCCACAAAATGAGTTCCTTTCTCATTAATTTGGAGATTCAATTCCTCCAGAACATTCCATTCCTAAGCACTCGGGTTAAGTAAATTTTACTGAAAGGCAGTCCTTGAACTTTGCAGCAGGATAAATTCCTGAAACGGACTCTGTAAGTTGAAGCAATGTAAATCAAATGTAATTTTTGCCACAGAAATGATGTTTTATTAAACAATTACGTTTTTGATCAAAGACCGAATATCACCATTTAAAAAGAAAAACGAAAAAAAATTTTATTTCAGAAGTTTTAGGATTGCAAGTAATGCTAAAGATCATCTCTACAGCTCAGGACAATAACTACAATGGTGATCATAACCAAATTAGGCTAGATGAATTCCATATATTCAGCAATTCCTCCCAGCAATCTTATGAAACAAATAGCATTTTACTTTACAAATGAGAAAACTAAGGCCTGGTGCTATGTTTTGACAAAGGCTCTACTCCTATTTAGTGGCAGGACAAGAATTTAAACTCAGAACTATCTGGTTCTAAAGTCAAAGATCTTTCTACTGCTCCAAATGGCCTCCCTAAAGCGATTGTAAGGACTATACTTAATGGTGCGTACTGAGATGCCTGATTTCGGTTAAAGAGGGCTACATGGAAACAATGACATCATCTTGCCAAATGGATTTATGAAGAGGTTTCCAAGACCAGAACCGTCAACGAGGAGCTAGAGCACCAGTGGATGTAGGGAGAGTGAAGACCGCACATGAGAATGTTGACTTAGCATAGTCTGCACTGAATATTGAGACTGACAGTCACTCTTAGGTGCTGTGAATGCCACAGTAAACAAAAAACCTACCTTGCAGTGCATTCATTCTAGCCGAAGGGACAAAGACGAGAGCTACCGAGTTGGTGACAAGTGTTTTGAAGAAAACACAGGGCAAGGAGGATAGGACGTGATTTTCCTAAGACAGGCAGGTGTACAAGCCAGGAGTGCAGGAGTGACACCGGAGCTAGAGGGATGTGGGATCTATCAGCTTCTGGATATACCTGAATCCACAGACTGTGTAAGATCCTGGAGGGAGGAAGGACCACCAGAAACAAGGGGAGGTCCACCCACCACATCCTGTCCCGGAGCGCTCTCACACCAATGGGGTCCAGGAACAATCAGGAAAGCAGACTGAGAGGGAGCAACAAGTGAGGCACAGGGAAACCCAGAGAATGGGTTGTCCTGGAAGCCACGAGGAGGCAGTGCAGCAGGGAGGAGGGGTATTGGATGCGGCCAATGAATTGGGCATGGAAAAGGCTGAAAACTTGCCACTGGATTTAGCAACACAAAGAGCTATGGTGATCTGGGGGTAAGGAGGAGCAGTTGTAGAGTGGCGGTAGCAAAAAGGAACACGAAAGGAGAAATATGCAACAGGGGGTATGGAAAGTCATCTGCAAAGTTTAGCTATAGAGGAAGAGAGAACTTTGGTGTAGTAGCAGAGCACTGAAGAGGGACCGGTGAAGGGTCTGTATCTCCGTGGAGAAGACACAGCATGTTCACGTAGTGATGGCAAAGGTCCGGCACGGGGGAAGGAGCTGACAAAGCAGGGGAGATGCAGAACTACAGTGCCATGGGCGTGAATGGGCAAGGCTGGGCGCAATCCAGAGCACGAGGGGCGTGGCTGGTTCTTCCAGAACAACAGGGACGCTGCTGCAGCAGCTGCAGACGGATGCTGGGGGATAGGGACGGATGGAGGCATGTGGCAGCTTGTAGGCATGTTCTGATGGCTTCAATCTGCTCAGGAAAATGGACAGTGAGGCCATCAGCAGGGAGTCAGGAGGAGGAGGAGGAGGTGCCTGAGGGTTAAGGAGAGAGGAGACTCTACGGAGTTGGTATCCAGAAAGGAGAGGGAGACGATGGGCTAGATTAACTGTACTATCAATACCCATGGCATCAACTTCTCACCTGAGGTCCGTGGTCATTTTAAAGACTACCAGTCACCGCTGGTGGGAAGGCAGAGTGGTGAAACCACTGTGGGAAACAGTATGGAGGTCTCTCAAAAAATCAGAATTGCCCTATGATCTGGTAATTCCACTACCGGGTAATTACTCAAAGGAAAAGAAAACACTCATCAGTCAGACATATGCCCCCTTGTATTTACTGCAGCATTGTTAACAATAACCAGCATATGCAAATCACATCAGTGTCCATCAACAGATGAACAGATAGAGATGTGGTCTGCACGCACACGGGAATATTACTCAACCACGAACAAGGATAAGATCGTGCCATCTGTGAAAGCACTGGATGGACCTAGAGGATGTCATGCTAAGTGAAGTTAGTCGGACAGAGAAAGACAAATGCCATATGATTTCCCTTACATATGGAATCTGAAAAACCAGCGAAAAGCAGAAGCAGACCCATCCAGAGAACAAGCTGATGGCTGCCAGAGGGAAGAAAGGTCAAGGGCAGTCCGGGACACAGGCTTCCAGTTGCAACAAATAAACTGCAGGAATCGAGGCACAGCAGTTCAGGAGCTACACTGGTGGTGAGCACAGCATTCCGTGCAGAGTCGCGGAATCACCCTGCTGTACACTTTGAGACTAACGTAACATTGTGTCAATGCTCCTTCCATTCAGAGAGAGAACAATGTGAACGTAAATACAGACTCAGCCGTGTGGGCGCAGGTACAGAGGAGGACAAAGGAGTGGCAGGATGCGAGTGCCGGGGTCTCGCCAAGCATGTCGACAAGACCACCTCACTCTCTTCCAGTCACGGAACTTCACCGTCCACAAAGAATCACGTGGTCTCACCTGAGGCACCACTACCTCAAGATGTTTCTGCCCATGTTCGGGGAAGACGCGGGGGCCCAGTGGGTTAAATCCCTCCCTCAGGCCCCCGAGGCAAGGTCCTCTGCCTCCTAGTCCTGCGCTCAGCCCAGGCCACGCTCCTTCCAGTCAAAATGAAACGCATCAACCAGAACTCCTCGTTCTCTGGGAATTCTCGATCCGACCCCCCTGCCGGGCAAAACGGGCAGAAGTTCTGGCACCTGCTTCTGCCTGAGCACCGGCCAGCTGCACCCACACATCCGTGGCGGCGTGGAGGTGAGCCCACCGGCTGCTCTTCACGCTCGGCTGTTAGGAGGGCAACATGTTCTGAACTACGGATATCTGACTATTTTTTATGAATACAGCGTTTTGTTTTTTTTTTTACCGGTGTGGATGCTGCCTGCCCTTGCCTTCTTTAACCCTTAACTGTAGGTTCTCATTCCTCATTAATCAAACACTGGAGGCTTAAATCCTCTGGTGAGGAGAGCACAGGAATTCAGCTCTATTTTGGAAGGCAGGTGAAATGTTTAAGGTCACAAGGGCACCATTAAAGGAAGTGAAGACAAGAGATTGCTCAGAGGAGACTCTGAACATCTGAACATCTAGGAACGCCACACCTAGAGAATGGGGTGCACGCTGTCTAGACCTTCTTGTCCAACATCACAGGAAGTCAGGTGAGAGACCATTGTTCCCTACGGATCCCGTATGGAGAGCCTAAATAATTTTAGTGATTGTAAAGACTAAGTTTTGACATCGATAGTAAATTTCAATTAAGCCAAAGTTAACTTCAGCAACGCATCCATAGTAAACATTTACCAAGCGGGGGTACCACGTGTCAGGCACCGTGCCAGGCACGAGAGATGTTATGGTGAATAAGACAGACTGGCCCTTCTCTCCTCAAGACTGTAGTCAATAGGATTTTCTTACACACCACACAAGAGAAGTACATCCAGGAATTCAGGGTGGAAATGCTACTTCAGCCAGAAGTTTGCATAAGAAATTACAGTGTTGCCTAATTTGCTGCTCTCCTCCCTGGGGTAGACAGCCACTACTGGGATCCTAGTAACTGGGAGCTAAAGGAAGGGAAAAATTTCAGACTCTTGCCTCAAGTTGCTTAGCAGGTGATGAAAGCAATGCGCATGCAAAGAGCGACCTAAGTGGTGCAGGTTTCTGACCGAGGCAAGCAAGATGCTGCCAGAGCTTTCGGGAAAGGGCCAGATGGCAGGGGTGGGGCACAAGCCTGCTCCAGAGACCCTCTGTGCCCCTCTGTCTCTAGCGGCCAGCTTCATTCACTCAGCTAACAGCAGTCAAGCAGCCTCCACGTGGTGGAGAACGCGCTTCGTGTCCTAGACACTGAAGATACAACAGTGGAAAAGTTCCCGTCCTCCAGAAGATAACCTCCCAGTGTGTGGTCAGGGACCAGGGGAGCAGAGGACACGGGTGAGGAGTGAACAGACCTGGAGAAGCACACTGCAGGCAGAAGGAAGGGGGAGGTGGCGCCAAAGCATGAGGCCAAAGCGTGCCTGGCATTCTGAGCAGCCAGGGAGCTGCTGCAGCAGGAGCAGAGTGACAAGGAGCATGAGTAAGGGATGAAAGGGGGCAGCAGGGGCAGAGGGCGGACCTCTCCAGTCCATGCTAAGACCCTGCTCTGACCTAAAGGCTGCGAAGGCTCACACTGTCAGGTTTTACTTAGGCAACGTTTGTTGCCTAGAAATTCTCAACCCCTCTGTCAGAAAGAAACAGTAATTATCTTTCACAAAGCCTTAGCAAGCTGCACTTTGGCCAACCAGGCTGGGAAAGCCTAGGACACAGAGCACTGGGGTTATTTGAAAGGTGACCGCTATTTGTAGCATCAGTGACACTTTCCACAGAGAGAAGGGCCACAGGAAAGAGCGCTCGGGGCCTGAGTAGCTTTAAGACACATTCTATTTGCCATTACTCGGATATAACGTTCAGGGGGCGGAAATATCCCCAGTGCAGATGCTCGACCTTCTAGCTCGATTCCTTCAGTGAATCAAGACAACGTAAGCACCGGACTGTTCATTGGCCACTTAAGACCCTCTGGATGCCATCCCTTCTTCCTCGTCCACTAAGGCAGCATCATCCTAAGATGTAATATCTTGTTTTGCAACTAATGGAATCCCACTACACCGGGTTCCACATACCTTCCGGAGTTGGTCATCATGCATTCTGAAACTGACAGTGTCACTGCTGTTCAACAAGAGAGCACGTTAATCTATCAGACTGCTTTTCCTTATCCCTTCCCTTCCTTGTCGCAAGAATCCCAAGCCTTCTAGAGGCAGCTGCAGGACACACCCGGGAGAAGATTTTTGCTGTGAGGATCAATCAAGCCTGAACTACTCAAATGACACTGGATCTGCTTAACTTTTCTTCGGAAACAAGTAAACACAACTCCAAGGACAGATCATTTCCCAAAGCCCAGTAAGTGAATACAGTGTTACAGTGAACAATTCTCCTGCCCTTTTGCTCTCAAAGAGTAGGAAACTTTCCAAGACACTCTCAATGATGTAGAGCATGATGGAAGAACAACTCACCAGGTAAAGTCACGGTCATGAACACAGTGTGGTGCTGATGCACAGATTCACCACTGAAGCAAAAGAGAGAACCCGATCGCTAATAGATCTGGGCACACACGGGAATTGGATTCATTACAGAGCTTGTGTGACAGAGGAATCAGGTCTGTGCCGGAACAAATGATTATCCCAATGATTACTCTGACCTCGCATACCACCCAAAGGTCTATTACAGAGCATCTGAAACTCTAAATGCTCAAGGGAAAAATACAAGTTTCAGAGGACAATCTAAGAGAATCATCTGCATGATGTCATAGAGGAAAAGGACTTCTTTTTTAACTTTTTTAATTATGTTATGTTAGTCACCATACAGTATGTTATTAGTTTCTGACGTAGTGTTCCAAGATTCACTGTGTGTATGTTAACACCCAATGGTCCGTGCAATCCGTGCCCTCCTTAATACCCATCACTGGGCTCACCCATTCCTCCACACCCCTCCCCTCTAAAACCCCCAGTTTGTTTCCTGGAGTCCATAGTCTCTCATGGTTCATCTCCCTCTAGGATTTCTCCCCTTCATTTTTCCCTTCCTTTTCCTAATGTCCTCCATGCTATTCCTTATGTTCTAACAAATAGGTGAAACCATATGATAATTTACTTTCTCTGTTTGATTTATCTCACTCAGCATAATCTTCTCCAGTCCCACCCTCGTGGATGCAAAAGTTGGGTATTCATCCTTTTTGATGACTGAGTGATATTCCATTGTGTACATGGACCACATCTTCTTTATCCATTCGTCTGTTGAAGGGCATCTCTGCTCTTTCCACAGTTTGGTTATTGTGGACATTGCTGCTATGAACATTGGGGTGCTTGTGGCCCTTCTTTTCACTACATCTGTATCTTTGGGGTAAATACCCAGTAGTGCAATTGCTGGGTCATAGAGTAGCTCTATTTTTTAATTTTTTTGAGGAACCTCCCCACACTGTTTTCCTAAGTGACTGTACCAACTTGCTTTCCCACCAACAGTGTAAGAGGGTTTCCTTTCTTCACATCCTCTCCAACGTTTGTTGTTTGTTGCCTTGGCAATTTTTGTCATTCTAACTGATGTAAGGTGGTATCTCATTGTGGTTTTGATTTGGATTTCCCTGATGGCTAATGATGAACATTTTCTCAAGTGCCTATTAGCCATTTGTAGGTCTTCTTTGGAGAAGTGTCTGTTCATGTCTTCTGCCCATTTTTTGACGTGACTATTTGGTTTTTTGGGTGTTGAGTTTGAGAAGTTCTTTACAGATCTTGGATATCAGCCCTTTGTCTGTAGTGTCATTTGCAAATATCTTCTCCCATTCCGTGGATTGCCTCTTAGTTTTGTTGACTGTTTCCTTTGCTGTGCAGAAGCTTTTTATCTTGATGAAGTCCCAAAAGTTCATTTTCACTTTTGTTTCCTTTGCCTTTGGAGACCTGTCTTGAAAGAAGTTGCTGTAGCTGATATCGAAGAGGTTATTGCCTATGTTCTCCTCTAGGGTGTTGATGGATTCCTGTCTCACATGAGCTTTTTATCCATTTTAGTTTATCTTTGTGTATGGTGTAAGAGAATGGTCCAGTTTCATTCTTCTGTATATAGCTGTCCAATTTTCCCAGCACCATTTATTGAAGAGACTGTCTTTTTTCCACTGGATATTTTTTTCTGCTTTGTTGGAGACCATGTGACCATAGAACTGAGGGTCCATATCTGGGCTCTCAATTCTGTTCCATTGATCTACACATCTGTGCCAGTACCATACTGTCTTGGTGATCACAGCTTTGGAATATAGCTTGAAATCAGGCAATGTGATGACCCCAGCTTTGTTTTTCTTTTTCAACATTTCCTTGGTGATTCAGGGTCTTTTCTGGTTCCATACAAATTTTGGGATTGTTTGTTCCAGCACTTTGAAAAATGCCGATGGTATTTTGATCGGGATGGCATTGAAAGTATAGATTGTTCTGGGCAGCATAGACATTTTAACAATGTTTATTCTTCTGATGCATGAGCATGGAATAGGTTTTCCATCTTTTTGTGAGGACTTCTTAAGCAAGAGCTTCTCTAACTTCCTGCATTCAATTCCTGGCTCCACAACTTACTAGCTGGGTGACCTTGGTGAATCATTTACCCGTTCTGTGCCTCAGTTTCCTATCTATAAAATGGAGTTAACAGTACTTGCCTCTAATGTTGTTATCAGAGTAAATATATCTGAAGTGCTTAGAAAAGCATCTAGCACATAGAAAGCTCTCCATTAGGACTTGTTAAATAAAAAAAGAAATCCACGTAGGAAAAGATGAATAAAGTCAGCTATGTTAAAATTAAGAACTCTGCTCATCAAGAGACATCACAGAGAAATCAAAAGACTGAACCACAAACTGGGAGAAATATCTGTATAAGATATAAGTGACAAAAAATTAGTATCTAGAACATATAAAAGAATTTCAGTGAATAAGGAAAAGATTCAATTGGAAAATGAGTGCAAGACTGATACTTCATGAAAGAAGATAGCTAAATGGTTATATAAAAAGACACTCAATTTCATTAGTCATCAGAGAAATGCTTATTAAAACCACAACAATACACCATTTTGGAACCATATTAGAAAAATTAAAAAGTGTCACATCAAGTGTTAGCAAGGCTATGAAAGCAAACAACCCTCAGACATTACTGGAGGGAAGTATAAATTCATACAACCCTTGGGAAAACAAGTGGGCATCACCCACTAACGGTGGTGATACACATACACACTACGACCTTGCAACTCCATTCCTATACTTTGCACCTGTGCACCAAGAGACATCCAGAAGACTATTCACACTAACACCATTTGAACTAGGAAAAAAATGGAAACATTCCAAGTGGCCAACAGTAAATGTATAAAGGTACATGCTAATATACAAAGAAGACAAGTGAATTACAGATACATTTCAGATATATTGTTGAAAGGAAACCACTGGTTACAAAATATTTTTCATTCCATGTACATAAACTTCCAAAATGTACAAAACTAAAGACATGTTGTTGAGGGATTAAAATCTATGGAGTAGTAATACTACTAGTAGTAGTAATAGTAATACTAATAGTGTTACTATTATTGTTAATTAATTAGTTAATAGCATACTTAATGTAAATATAACAATTAATGTTATAATTAATACTATAATAGTAATACTACTAGTAGTAGTAATAGTTGCCTGTGTGTGGAGAAGGAGATGAGGACAGGCACACAGAGGAATGAACGGTAATGGTGTTTTATTTCATAGGAAGTAGGATGGGTCCATGGGTTTTCACCGTATCTTGAACTTATTTTAAAGTAATTTTTTTTAAAGATTTTATTTATTATTTATTTGACAGAGAGAGAGATCACAAGTGGGCAGGGAGGCAGGCAGAGAGAGAGGGGGAAGCAGGCTTCCCGCTGAGCAGAGAGCACGATGTGGGGCTTGATCCCAGGACCCTGAGATCATGACCTGAGCTGAAGGCAGAGGCTTAACCCTCTGAGCCAACCAGGTGCCCCATTTTAAAGTATTTTTAATATAGTCTTTAGTATCAAACTCAAAAAACAAAAGAAGAATATGATTTCCTCCATCTCTAAACAGACAGCTTCTATTACAGGTTCAACAGCCATGCTATGTCCTTGACCTTGTCTTCCAGACTCCCACTGGTCTTCCACGTGGCATTCCACTCAGCCTCGGATAAACGAAGCAGCAGTCAAAGCGAAGTGCATATGATCACATCTGGGTTCTAGAGCACATTAAATCAACTATACCATTAAGACATGTAATATGAGAGGGATTTTCTTAATGCTAGAATGAACGAATAGAGCAATGAGCACTCTCGTCTATCCCATAAATTCTTCAAAACATGCTTGCAGAACAGGTTGTACAGCTGCATTGAGGCCCACGGTTTTTTGCTTTGGGTTTGTTTTTTGTTTTTTGTTTTTTTTTTGAAATGTAGAAACCAATTTAAGATCTGAAATACAATGCCTGAAGTATCAACTTCTCCAGAAAACCATGGCTACGCAACAGTGCATTGCCTCTATCATGTATCAAATACAAAAAACCATGGAGCAAACCACCATCTTTCAACAATTTGAACAAAGATAGAATGCCCAAGGAACTACATGGATGAACTTGCAGAGGATGGGCGATTTTACTTCGAGCTCCATTAAAAAAAAAGGGGGGGGGCACAAATGCATGGGTTTAGGAGTATATACGTTAAGTTGAACCTTTAGCACTATGATGCAGGGTTATTTGGTCATATAGCATTAACACCTATTACTAAATCGTGTAGTGTCAAAGGGGTAGAACCACCAGCATTCAAGCAATGGCAAGAAATCATCCTACTGAATGTCTTTTCTTTGTCCAGTCACTGTTTCCAACGGTAGCAACTTTGAAATGGCAAGAGGAGCTCATGCTCATTTCACTTTCTGTTTAAAACAGAACAGAAAATTGGGACTTGTGGGCAGCTCAGGGGGTTAAAGCCTCTGCCTTCGGCTCAGGTCATGATCTCAGGGTCCTGGGATGAAGCCCCACATCGGGCTCTCTGCTCAGCAGGGAACCTGCTTCCCCCTCGCTCTCTGCCTGCCTCTCTGCCTACTTGTGATCTGTCAAATAAATAAACAAACAAACAAACAAAATAGAACAGAAAACTAACTGAAACATATTATATGAGAAAAAGACCAAGAATAAAGAGAGTGTTTCTACATAGCAGACACGAGAGTGAGAGGTCGGGGGCCCCTCACAGGGCTTTGCGGTGGTACTCAGCCCAAGACATGCAGTGATCCCTGGTGGTAACAGAGACGCAACATTCTTTGCCAGATATTATAGGAAATCATGCAAATAGCCTGACATAATGCAAGGTTCTTCTCATCACGGGGCAATATGCCAACACTGCTCCCATTCTTACAACCTCAGTAGGTATGGGACTCCAAGGCCCCTGGTTTCTTAAGCATTCTCACAGACTTTCGCTGATAAGAGGTCAAAGAACATGGAACTTACGTGGCTAACACTAAGAGTATATCTCAGAGTATGCCATGAAACACTGGAGATCAAGAACTAATATGTGGGGGTGCCTGGGTGGCTCAGTGGGTTAAGCCTCTGCCTTCGGCTCAGGTCGTGATCTCAGGGTCCTGGGATCGAGCTCCGCATTGGGCTCTCTGCTCAGCAGGGAGCCTGCTTCCCCCTCTCTCTCTGTCTGCCTCTCTGCCCACTTGTGATTTCTCTCTCTCTCTGTCAAATAAATAAATAAAACCTTTAAAAAAAAAAATAAAGAAGTAATATGTGTACTCTGTTCCCTCCCTAGCCACAGAGCTGTACATCGGCAGTCAGCACGTTGTGGTCCCCGGACTAGGCTTGTTCCTGACAACTCTCCCCAGCCCTCCGGTGCTAAAGGGCATCAGCATCCCTTCCTTCACAGCCCTAACCCAGAACCACAGTGACAGAGAAATAGACACTGGCTGGGGCACCCCCACCCCCGGTAGAAGCAGGAAAAACTAGAACCCAGAGAAATGGAGAGACATATCATGCAAGAAGCATGAATGAGTCCAGACCAAAACACAGGAGTCTTGCTTCTCATGTCTTTTGAGGATCTCTACATTATCCACAAGGCCTTTGTTTTGGTGGGGAGGGGTGCACAGAGACCAGTCAAAATGGAGAACGGAGGTCTGCACTGCCCTAGACCCCTAGAGAGCGGCAGCTCTGACACTGGACAGGCTTAGACACAAACCCCAGCTTAGTCATGCTTTGGGACATGCTAGTAGTCATCTCTGTGCCTCAGTTTCTTCATCTATGAAATTAGGATGAAAGTGTCTACAGAGTAATAGGGGAATAAATCGAGATAAAATATGTATAAGGCATCCCTATAGACACAACTGAAGACATATAGGTTTACAAGTTTCATCTACAAAACACTCCATAGGAGTATATTTAGGCTGCTTTTGGAGACACAGTGTCTTGGGCCATTGGAATGTAGGTGATGTGTGGATCTTCTTTCTTGGTGGGGGGCGGGCTGTGAATGCCTTTCTGCATCACTTTCTTGGCATTCACAGCCCGCCCCCCACCAAAAAAGAAGATCCACACATCACCTACACTCCAATAGCCCAACACACTGTGTCTCCAAAAGCAGCCCAAATATCCTCAAAAGAACACCCCCAGGAGAAACAAGCTTGACCACTATGCCATCAAGTTCCCTGAATGCCAAGTCAGCCATGGAGAAAATAGAAGACAACAACACACTTGTGTTCATCATGGATGTCAAGTCTAACAAGCACCAGTTCAAACAGGCTGAGAAAAAGCTCTAGGACACTGACATGGCCAAGGTTAACACCCTGCTCAGGCCTGATGGAGAGAAGGCAGCAAATGTTCGACTGGCTCCTGACTATACTCTGGATGTTGCCAACAGAATTGGGATCATGTAGGCTGAGTTCGGCTGGCTGACTCTAAACTGTTTCACCATTAAAAGAAGAAAAGAAAAGGAAAAGGAAAAGAAAAGAAAAGAGGCCTTATTGTCAAGAAAGGCTGTTGGTTAGGGCCCTACAGCCATCCATGACAAAAGCCAGGGGGTCAGCAAACTTTGGCCCATGAACTAAAACTGGCCCACCAACTACAAAATGATTTTTTTTAATTTTATTTATTTATTTGACAGAGAGAGAGAGAAAGAGAGATCACAAGTAGGCAGAGAGGCAGGCAGAGAGAGGGGGAAACAGGCTCCCTGCTGAACAGAGAGCCTGATGTGGGGCTCGATCCCAGGACCCTGAGATCACAACCCGAGCTGAAGGCAGAGGCTTTAACCCACTGAGCCACCCACACGCCCCTACAAAATGGTTTTTAAAAAATAAAAAAATAATATGCTTCATGACACATGGGAAGTATAAGAAATTTAAATTTCAGAGTCAACAAAGTTACATTACAACACAGCCACTCATATTCATTTATGTACCGCTTATGACTGCTTCTGCATTGCAACAGAATGAGTTAAGAAGGTGTGACAAAGACCATATGGTCACGAGACAAAGGCTTACCATTTGGCTCTCCACAGAAACAGTAGACCAACTCCTACTTTAAAGGAAATGCAAGTTTATTTCATCATAAGTGTTATTTGAGAATTCTAAGATACCGGTTATAAATCCATCCCAGGGTCTCAGAAAACCAGGCTCGGTAAATCCCACCCTATGCAGGGTTTGGTTTATAAACCAACGTTTAGATTATTATGGAGGCTCTGTTCCAGGTAAGATGGGGTAAGAACCCCCACTCTGTATCTCTCTGAATGCAAGCAGAAAAGCTGGACAGGAAGCATGGAGTAATTGAGGACTCAGGACAACACTCGGTAGCACGGAAGCTGGGGGAGGAAACTAGAACTCAGAGCACAACTAAACCAGTGGGGAGCTTCCATCGTTGTTTTGTTCCCTCGGATATCACCCGGCCTGGATTCAAAGGCCCAGAAGTGCTCACTGGGTACAGACAGAATGACCTGAAGAGAAACACTCACTTTCTAGACTGGGCACCAAAAAGAGGAACACCTCATGTTCAGAGAAATCCCCTGGACTGTTTTTGCTGTTTCCTGATCTCTCCGACCTCAGCTCCAGGCTATCACACGATGCTACAGAGCAAAGAGCAGAGGTGCGCAGACACTGAAAACTCTAGCGATGGGGGGTGAGGGGTGGGGGGAGAGAATGATTCTAAGAAGAAGAATTATAGTTCTAAGAACAGGAAGGTGAATCCTCATCACTGTTGCTCCTCTCTGGTCTTCCACTGCTTGGCTGTGGAGAGTCACAGGAAGTACACAGCAGAGCAAGGGAACCAAAGTTCTGGATTTCTGGCTGCGGGACAACAAAAGAGGGCCTCGGTGAATGAGAAATTGTTAGAGAGCCTTGCAGAGGGGAGGAAGCTCACAAGAGTGGTACCACAAAGTGATCTGTTAACATTCGGGCTGACCTCCAAACTGGTCATTGTAGATTTGATCCCACACCGCATGCCAACAGCTTTGAGATTTGCACTTTGGAAGAGATCCCACTGCCCAGGTCCCACTCTGGACAATGGATTGCACACACATGGGCCAGATCCAAATGACAGGGCAAAGTCTCAAAGCTGAACTGGTGTTAGAAACATAGCCCACAGAAGGCAAGGCAGAACCTGCAAGTGGGCCAATCACTTGCTTAAAGAAAAAAAATAAACAAGCAAACTCCAAAAGATATAAACTCAGAGGATCACAAAATCCAAAATATCCAGAATTCAATCTAAAATTATTTAAACAAATGGAAATCCAGAAACTCTAAACTTAGAAGAAAAACAGCTATCAACGGGCAACAACTTTAAGATAATACAGGTATTGGAATTCACTACCAAATAATTTAAAATAGCTGTTAGGACCATGCTCCAAGAAGTAAGGCTGCACCTTATTAAAATGAATCAAATGATAGAAAATTTCAGCCAAAAAAGACATAACAACAACCAAATGGAAGTTTAAGAATTGAAAAACACATAATTTTAGATGACACTGGATAGATTCAGTAGCAAAACAGAAATTACAGAAGCAGTGAGTGAAGCTGAAGAGAGATTAATAAAGATTATCCAATATAAAACAGAAAGAAAATATATTACAAAAGTAAGTAGAGACCCAGGGACCTGTAGGACAATACCAAAAGATCCAACATTCACGTCACTGGCATCCCAGAAGAGAAGAAACAGTGTTATGCAGGAAAAATATTTGAAGAAATACTGGCCGAAAACTCCCATATTTGGCAAAAGACCTAAATTGACAGTTTCAAGAAACTCGCAAACCCCAAACTGGGCAATCTCAAAGAAATCCCTATCTAGACACATAATCAAATGGCTGAAAATATCGACACAGAAAAAAATATTCACAACAGCCACAGGGAAACGACATCTAACCCAGAGGAAACAAGGATTTCAGTAAGTACGGCTTTTTTCAGAAGAAACCATGGAGGTCAGGAAGAAGTGGAACAAGATTTATAAAAAAGGGAGTGAAAAGAACTGTCAACCTACACTTCTCTATCCAGCAATAAACATGCTTAGAAATAAAGGAGAAATGACATTCTCAGAGGCATGAAAACTAAGAACTCATTTGTAGGAGGCTTACTGTGAAGGACAGGCTGCCCACAAATTAGATGTTCTAGATGAAACGGACAAGTTCTTAGGGGGAGAAAAAAACACACCAAATTCCTTAAACTTGCTCAAGAAGAAACAAAAAATCTGAACAGGCCTATGATAAGTAAAGAGATGGAATCAGTCATCAGAAAACTTCCCACAAAGGGAAGCCCAGCACCAACTGGCCTAACCAACTGGCCCAATTGGTAAATTCTAACAAATGCTTAAGAATTAACACCAATCCTCCCCCCCCCCCCAATATCCTCTCTCTCTCTCTCCCTCTTACACACACACGACGGAATACCATGAGGCCAGTATTACCCCAATACCCAAACCAGACAAAGACATCACAGAAAATAATATACCAACATCACTTTATACACAAAAATCCTTGAAAAATACTAGCAACTGAATTCAGCATATAAATGTATATAAATGATTATACAATATAACCAAGTGAGATTTACTCCAAGAATGCTAGGTTGGCTTACCATATAACACATCACATTAATGAAATAAAGAAAAGAAACCATATGACCATCTCAATAGAAACGTAAAAACCATTTGGCAAAATCCAAACCACCTCTTAAGATTAAAAAAAAAAAAAAAAAGGTCATCACAGAAACTCATAGGTAACATCATACTTAGTGCTGAAAGACTGAACGCTTTCCCTCATGATTAGGAACAATAGATATATTTAAGTGAAATGTGAAAAATACTCAAATAATTGGGTGCCTGGGTGACTCAGATGGTTAAGTGTCTGCCCTCTGGTCAGGTCATGATCTCAGGGTCCTGGTATTGAGCCCCACATCAGGCTCCCTGCTCATCAAGAAGTCTGCTTCACCCTCTCCCTCTGCCCCTCCCCCACTCGTGCGCGCACACGGGCTCTCTCTCAAATGAATAAATAAAATCTTTAAAAAACATATATTCAAATAACCCAAAAGGAGGCAAGCAAGGGAAAAAGAGATGAAACAGAAGTAACAATATAATAAAATGGCAGACCTCAATCTAAACCTAACACTGAATGTACTTGATCTAAAACACACTAACAAAAAGATAGTCTTTGATGAAATAAGTCAAGGATGACCTGAATAAATGGAGAAATATACCAGGTTTATGAATTGGAAAACTCAATACCAATTCTCCCTAAAATGATCTGTAGAGCCAATGCAGTCATAATCAAAAACCACAGTAGGGTTTTTTTCATAGAAATTAGCAAACTACATCTAAAGAGATGAAAACAGACACTTCACCAGAAATGATACACAGATGGCAAATAAGCACATGAAAAGATGTTTAGTATCATTACCTATTAGATAAATGAATACTGAAAGACTAACATAAAAAAATGCAGACACTATTAAGTGTTGACAAGGATGTGAAACAATCAGAACTTTCATGGGGTTCTGGTAAGAATACGCAAAAATGGTCTAGCTACTCTGGAAAAGAGTCTGGCAGTTCCTTAAAACATTAAACAGAGCCTTACCAGATGATCCGGCCATTTCACTCCTAGGTACTTACACACAAGAAATGAAAAAATCGCACCCATATAAAAACCTGCAAGTTTATAGCAGCTCCATTCATAGTCAACCAGAACTGGAAATAATGTGAATTTCCTCTGACAGCTGAATAAGTAAGCTGTGGCAATCTATAAGAGTAATACTAGTCAGCAATAAAAAGGAACTAGCTGCTGATACATGGTATTGAACGCATATGAATCTCAAAGGCATTATTACCGCGGGGTTCTATTTCCAGGACATTCTGGAAAAGACAAAACTATAGTGATGGAGAACAGATCAGTGGTTGCAAGAGCTGGGATGGAGAATGGAACTACAATGAGGCAGGACGAATGAGTCTGGGGAGGTGATTGAGCAGTTCTGTGTCCTGCTGGGAGGCAGGGTAAGGATTTATGTATGTGTTAAGGCACACAGAACTGTACATCGAAAATAATCAGTGTTTATGGTAGGTTAATTTTTAAAAACAAATACAAGAAGAATCGGGCCAGGGACCACCTGGGTAGGACAGAATTCCTACCAGCAAGGGAAGAACCCTCGATGAAATTCAGGCAGGCAATCTGTCTGCCTTTCAGAGTTTAAAGATTCTGCCTTCCCGACAGATCCCTTGCAACTGATAAGAGAGGGGGGAAGTGAGAAATGGAGCATCACTGAGAATGATTTAAAGAGAAGAAAGGAGAGGGGTCGATAGAGCATTAAATGAAAGGGCTCTGAGCTTTAGGTACCAAAAGTCATAAATCCCTTTTATACTTGCCTTTTGTCCACTTACTTCTCTATTCCCTGGGAAGCACCTTAGAGGAAAATTGAAAAAGCATCCAGAAAGCAAGAGGGAAAAGGGCAGGAGGTCCCGCTTCCCCAGCCACTTTCCAACTGAACTCCATCTGCAAAGCCCCATCCTGCGTCTTGTTCTATCACTGTGACTGAGATCCTCGTCCAGATGTTCAATATTTTCCATGGTTTTGTAAAACACGGGGCCATAAAAAACAGAGCTGGAAATTCCAGGAGTGACTCATCTCACACGTCCCTGACACTAACGGCTTGATAAGTCTTTCTCTGTCGTTTGGGGATAGCACCCTCATGTCAGAGCCACTCCCCAGACGGCGGGATGCAAGGCTTCAGGAAACCGAATTTTGCTGCCAAGCGATGGTCCTTTTTCACCCTGATTGCATTTCGATATATGTTCTTTAAAGTTTCACACAATCCTATACACTCACCAGTATGATTAACATCGAGAACGCAAATTTAAAAGAGGCGGATTTGTTTTAAAAAAACAAAAAACTGAAAAAGTTATGGTGTGTGTGATTAAACTGATTAGAGTCTCAGGGGGTTTACTAACCCCACTCCCCCCCCAACACCAGCCCAACACCAGCCTTTCCCACTGGGAAAGAATTAAAGGTCAACCACCAGAGTGTTTAAGCTTCATGCCCCAAGAGCCCCATGGGCGGTGCCATGAGTAAAGGAACCAAGAAGCACCTACTCCCTAACCTTGCCAAGATGAATGTCCCTGGGGAGGGCTGATGAAGGTGTCTGACGCAGACCCAGGAAACAGTAAGGAACTCTAAGTGCACATTCAATCCAGTGGCCCTTCCCTTGTGGGCTGACAGCTGGCGGCACCAGGCAAGGAGGCTCTTGAACTCATCAGCGCAAGTGCTCAGAGAAGGGCCGTGTGGTGGAAAGGCCCATACACAACACAACACGGTGCTCGGAGTGTGGGGAAAAACTCCCCCAGCTGCTAGGGCCAGGTGGGCGAGGCTAGACGCAGGGGGACTTACAGGAATGGCCTGGGAATGGCAAAAGCAGTCTACTAGCTCACAATTTGTCCTTTTTGGTCAACAGTTTTTATCAGTTAGCTCACATATCTTTTATCCTGTGCTGTGGTACCACAAATTGCAGTTTTAAAACACACGTGTGCACACGTAGCTTAAGATGCTTTCAAAAAGTATCCATGAAACTGTTTTGTGCCCTAAATTTCTAGTTTCACGCCAGTCTGCAGGTAACAAATATTAGGACGGCCTACGGAGAGCCGTCACAGAGGCCCATCACAGTGCGGAGAAGAACCTGTGAACCCCCTCTGAGCAGCCCTCATCCTTACCTTCTCCAACGCAGCCACTAATGGCTGCAGAATAAAATGTGTTGGCTGCACAGGGCTAAATATCACCAGATCAAGGGGCTCCTGTGGGGTCTGTGTGCCCACGACATGCAACATAGCTCGATCCTCCGCAGTGGTACACTGTTGCAATTGCTTCCAGAATAGTTCTCGTCACACATTTTTAGCAGAACTCTTTGTTTCTAATCATAAAGTGTTCCTTGCAGAAATTTTGGAAATCACACACACTTGTGAATTGCCATGTTTCAGAGATAACTTGGTCAAGTCCTTGGGCTCCCTTGACCTTGGGCTCCCTGTGTCCTGACTCGTCTAAAGACACTGACACATACATATGAACACATAAGCTGTATCCACCTAGAAGAATTTTGAACTCTGTAGCATTGCTTCCTCTCTGGTCTGTCCATGGTGTGCTTTGTCCCTAGCACCTGGGCAACCCTCCGAGCTGCATTTCTGATCATAATCCTGGTACCTGAACCGCTTTCTACCTGAGCCGCAGGTACCTCTCAGCCGGTGATCCTCCTTGACTGCTCCTCCCCACCCCAGCCCCAGTCCTCCGGATCTCAGTCACTAACAAGATGGGAATATTTAGCCTGTGCCCCATCCTGGCAGAAGGGCTTTCTCCTACCAGCAGTCTCGTTACTTTTCAGTTTTTTGTTTTTTTAAAGATTTTTTTTTATTTATTTGACAGAGAGAGATCACAGGTAGGCAGAGAGGCAGGCAGAGAGAGTGGGGGAAGTAGGCTCCCTGCTGAGCACAGAGCCCGATGATGCGGGCCTTGATCCCAGGACCCTGGGATCATGACCTGAGCCGAAGGCAGAGGCTTTAACCCACTGAGCCACCCAGGCACCCCAGGTTACTTTTCAGTTTGCTGAAAGTAGCCTTAAAGGAAAAAAAAAAAAAAAGGTCTTGTTACCCCAATCGCCCACCCCACTCTTTCAAGCTGTGTGATTTCCACATGTCGTTTGACCTCGCTGAACCTCCCCATAAACTAGGGATTAACAGTGGCCACTGACTCTGGGGGGTCTGTAATGCTTGAATGGGACAATGTGCATAAACTGCTCAGACAAGGGTCCAGTGTACGAAGGTCCATCCATCGTAGCTCCCACCAGCGGTAGGAATGGGGCAGTGGATGTTGGTCCTGGTAATAGCTCCACCATGACCAGTAGTAGGTACCCTTGGTGCATGGTAGGAACATGTTCTCAGAATGGGAGGGTGAATGGGACAGCTGGGGACCCCTGGAGACGCTGCAGCCAGCTGCTGAAGCAGACAAGCTGCTGTGACAAGAGCATCACCACATTTTCGTGGAACTTGATAACGGAGGGGCAGGGATTATGTGGTACACAAGCCTAGCCTAATTAGTCAAGTCAGAGAAACTAGGAATGCACTAAAAAAAAAAAAAAATCACTAAAATGCTCCACTAATTGGTACCAAAGCCATTCTGAATCACCATTCTGAATCACTGCGTCAACTAGAATATGTTAACATAAAACATTGAACTTTGTTTCCTAAGCTAAAATCGGTGCCTCAGAGCAGTTCTTAGTGTCCCTGTTTTCATGTGTGTGCAGGTAGCTTGCTTCCTGTCTACGAGTAATCATTTTGTGTGCCTGGGAGTTGTTAACTTGAGACTAGCTGCTCTTGTCTAGGTTCAGCATGGAATCATCCGTGCTGTGTTTATTATAAGCACTCAGCAGGTAAAAGTACACACAGGGGATTACAGTTCCTGGCCTAAAGAAGTTTACAGTTTACAAAGAAAGAAAATTCACAGGATTAGTAAATCCTTTTAACAGGTATATGGCGGTTCCAAATTCAGAAGAAGGTAGAGTGGTAACCTGTTATCTTTATACTACAAAGTCAAATAAAAGGCAAAACAGTCAAGAAAAAAGTTCACACATGTGTGTATATGCACACACACCAGGAGCAATCAAACAAGAAACAGAAATAAAGCTTACATTTCATGTGTCAAGAACAGAGAAACAATCTGATGGAAAGAGCAGGGCAGCAGAGCTCCTAACCCCCCCCCTACTCCTTGGAAGCGCAAAGAAGGACGATCCACAAAATCCTGATGCTTCCCAGTTGTGGGCTCCGAGTTGGAGAGAAGCAGACAGAAAAGGTAAGTCCACTGTCTTCAAGAAATGAAATAAAACCATCAGGCATAGAACCTCACACACACAACCCCGAGGGACATGGGCACACCTAAGAAATGCAAGCAGCCTACCATCTTGCTGGCCATGGTGCCGAGCTGCCCTGGGAGTAGGATCACTTCCAGATGAAGAGTGGGCTCTGGTGGGTCAGTAGGGGGATACCAGAAGGACGAGCAGGAACCGGACCCCCAGCAAGGGCCCTTGCCGTTGTCCTTGCTCTTCCCTTGCCAGCCAAGACCCCATATCCCACCTCCACACCCTCGGGTGCAGAAGAGACAACTGAAAACAACTCCCAGCACTCCACCTGTAGTCCCTGAAGAGAGAAACTATTCCAGGTAAGGCAGGCAGGGTGTCTGGGAGAAGTCACCCAGCCATCACTGAAGCCATCTACGTGCAAGGCTCCCCTGTCTGCTGCTGCTCTGGGAGAAGCAGCAGCTCAGACGTGTGGGGGTAGGGAGGGGGTGGGGAGGACTGGCTTGTCTGGAGTGGACGGGCTGTTAGGGAGGAGCCCTGCCCTCGCGCCCTGGGTGAAAAGTGAATCAGCAAAGGTGCCTGACTGGCGGTCAACAAAGATCCTCAGAAGGTTACCACTGTAAGACTCAGAGGGTAGTTTTAGGAACATTATGGCTTATTCTTCCCCAAATCTAC
>CM053603.1:16311787-16323585 GCA_028646535.1 Procyon lotor | reverse complement strand
CTCCTATGATGGGCTGCACTAGCCTCCAG
Organism: Procyon lotor; assembly: GCA_028646535.1. Lineage (NCBI taxonomy): Eukaryota > Metazoa > Chordata > Mammalia > Carnivora > Procyonidae > Procyon > Procyon lotor. The sequence goes on along the minus strand of CM053603.1, from coordinate 16,323,556 downwards.
CTGGTGAGGCCGGGGGAGTGAGCTGAGCCCTAGAATGCAACCCAGCCAGCACCAAGGACGGGGGGCGGGGGGCGGGGGGGCGGGGGGGGGCGGGGGGGCGTGGCTGGGAGTAGGAGCTGAGGGACAAGAATAAATGAAGACATGCCCCACCCTAAGGGCAACAGGGACTCTTTGGAGTTGGCTTCTCATCCCTGCCTGCCAAATCCTGGCTCTTGTGGCCTTTCAAGGGCTAAATTATGGTTGTGAGCAGTCCGCTACCAGAAGTCTGAGCCAAAAGGCGCTCTGAAACAACAAAACCAAGGACAGAACTGAATCCGCGCCTAGACCACGAAATAGTTAAATACTCGGTGCCTCCGCATCAAGGTACAGACACAGTTTGGTTTGGGGAACCCGCACCTCAAGTTCTGACCCACGGAGGTGAGGGTCCAAGCACTCCTCTGTGGGCTCCTGGTGTCAGCCCGACTCCAAATCCTGTAGCAAATTCCCCCGGGGGCCCATTTTCCTCCCAGCACTGGAGGAAGAAGCCCGAAGCTGACCTTTCCTGGCCGAGCAGTACTAACAGCGAAGTTCCAAGCTCTCCACTTCCACGGCAGCCACCGTCCCTGTGCAGCCAGGAGACAGCTCAGAAGGGACCAGGTAAGTGCTGGCAGGACTGGCCGAAGCAGCCCAGGATGCAGTAGTCGTGACCCCTGGTGGCCACGGTCACTCCTATAGGAAGCAACCCCTCCTCTTCCTGTCCTTGCACACCCCCCACCCCCCCACCCCCCTGTCAGCCGAAGCCTGCCCGTTATCCACTCTGGATGCACAGATTCACACTGTTCCTGCCCGTTTCTCCCCGCTTCTGTAATTGCTTTACAAGAAGGGTGCGTGAAATGGAAAGTGATAAACCAAGAGGGCATGCAGAGAAAGAATTGCATCAGGGCACACAATAGAAACAATCTGGCCTTTCCACTGTTACCAGAGGGCCTCCTCCCCGCCCCTTGCCCCCAACACTGCTTTATCATCGGCCCTGAATCCCAGCTGCCTTGAGAATAAGAATAAAGTGTCCAGATTTGGTTAATTGCATCAAACAAATCGAATTTTTACATGGTAATAACCAGGGATTTTTGAGGTCAGTCTTTACAGGCCCTTCCGCTTGTCCTTGACCCTCAAGATACTTTGTTTTCATCTCTGAAGAACACCAGCATGACCTCCCAGCAGCCAGAAGCTTGTCAAGTCACTGCTCTGCTAGGACAGTCCTAGCCTGAAGCTCTGGGGAGTCCCCCTCCTGAAACCCTCACCCCGCCTCTCCAAGAACCCCTCTCCGGCTCTGTTTCAAGACAAGGTCAAAAGCCATCAAGGTGCATCCATGTTTTCTTAAAAGTTCATGTTAAAGGAACCTGGCCTTAACTTTCTAGAAAATGCTCTCTCTCAAAAGCTCTGAGTTCTTGGGGGAGCAAGGTCTGCACAAAATGGCAGGAAGAGTCATCACCCTGTCAATGTCATGGGGAGGCTCATGTAAGGAATTACCCCCCAAGAACTTTGCATTCAATTAAGACCCACTTTTACACAATTCTACGCTGGGGGAGGAGGGTGGGCAAAATGGGTAGAGGTCAAAAGGCACGGATTTCCAGTTACAAAAAAAGTAAGTCCTGGGGATATAATGGATAGCATGACAGCTCTAGTTAATAATACAGTATTGCTTATTTGAAAGTCACCAAGAGAGCAGGTCTTAAAGCTTATCCCCAGGAAAAAAAAAAATTTGTGATTATGAATGTTAAAACAAAAATTAAAAAGTTTTAATTTTTTAAATTAAATTTATTAATTTTATAAAATAAATTTTATATAATATAATTATATTTTATATTAAATATAAAAATAAATAAAATTTATTAATTTTTTAATTTTTCTACAGACTCATAGAATTGTAATCATGGGTTGAATGTTAGATCATTTTTATTTTTTTATATTATTTTTTTAAAGGTTTTTATTTATTTATTTGACAGAGATCACAAGTAGGCAGAGAAGCAGGCTGAGAGAGAGAAGGAAGCAGGCTCCCTGCTGAGCAGAGATCCTGATGCCGGGCTCCATCCCAGGACCCTGAGATCATGACCTAAGCGGAAGGCAGAGGCTTCAACCCACTGAGCCACCCAGGTGCCCCTGTAAGATCATTTTTAGAACCACCCCCTCATCTTACAGTTGAAGAAACTGAGGCCCAAAACATTAAAGTGATTTGCCTAAGGACTGGCAGCATGGTTTTTGTTGGTGAAGACAAAGAGAAGAATCCATAATTTCCCAACCTTCATGTCCATCTCTCCCCCTTCTCTGGAATTATGAATCACCAGCTCATTCTTTGCTGAGCCCTTACTATGTGCCAGGCACTGGGCTACGTGGCTTTTGTGCCTTATCTCACTTTGCCCTCCCGTGAACCTGGGAGCCTGTGAGGCAGGTGCCGTGTGAGGCTCCACATTCTACAAACGAGAGACTAAGCCTTCTGCCAGGTCACACGCTCAAAATCAGCACTGCTGAGATCAGAAGTTACTATGGAACGCCAGGATCGGAGCCTTTAACCATACATACCCCCTGCTACCCTCCAATGTCTCCATCCGCTACTCTGACCCTCACAGCTAAATAGGCCACACCTGCGGGAGATGCAGATCAATTCACAGATCCAACTCTTCTTTTGCTATTAACTGAGAAAAGAAGCTCTAATCTGTCCCTCCCTGCCAACCCCCTGCACTGGGAGCGGGCACAACCACAGGTGACCCCCACCAATCACCAGGCAAATGACGGGTGACTCATCGGGCAAAGTCCCATCTGATTCCCCCGCCCCCCCAACACACACACACCTAGATCCTCCCAGGACTGGAGGTTCTCAAGACCTTTTCATAGTACACAGAACTTTCGCTCTCAGATTTGCAGGTTTTTGATTGGCTGAGAGCCAGTCACGGTCCCTTCTGTCTCAGGAAGCCTCCAGCCAGATCTCGCCCCGCACCCCCATCTCGCACATCCGGGCAAGATCCGAACCTGCACCCCACCTCGCACATCCAGGCAATCTCAAAGCAGCTCCGGTTAGCCCTCACTTTTGCATAGGGTTCCATGTCCTTTCTGTATGGGCTGCAGAAGGTGGCTCCTTTGTAGAGCTTTTTCTTTAAATGTTTTTCCCAACAGAGACAGTCCAACATTTGGGGGAGTGGAGAAAGGCTGGAAGGACACTTTGGAACAAGTAAGACCTTTTCTGGCTAGACCATCATATGAATTTGTCAGATCTGGGTCTTTCCCCCACCCACCAGTCCCCCGACCCAAAAAACATCCCGATTTATGACTTGTCCTACCCAAGGGCCTTTAATGAATTAGCAACAGCCTTCAACGATGGGCTGACAGAGGCTGGATGGATATAAAAATCAGAAAGGATGGATATAAAAAAGAAAGCATAAAAACAGATTCGAAAAACATACACAGAAATAGTAATGATAGGCATGCCCGAGTGGTAGAGTTATGGGTGACTTTTTATTTTCTTCTTTGTGCTTTTCCTTGTCTTTTAATTTGTATTAATTTTGTCATAAAAATGATACTGATTCCTTGCCTCCTTTCCCTGACAAGAGGAAGTATGGACGGATCTGGGTGTGTAGGGATAGGGTGGCTGGGTTGTGGACATTGGGGAGGGTATGTGCTGTTAAGTGCTGTGAAATGTGTAAGCCTGACGATTCACAGACATGTACCCTGGGGCAAATAATACATTATATGTTAATAAAAATTAAAAAAAAAAAAAAAAAAGAAAGGAATCAAGGAAAAAATCCCACTTGCAATTGTACCAAAAACTGTAAGATACCTAAGAATAAACCTAACCAAAGAGGTAAAAAGATCTCCTCTGAAAACTATAGAACACTTACAAAAGAAATGAGGATACAAAGAAATGTAAAAGCATTCTATGTTCGTGGATTGGAAGAACACTGTTAAAATGTCTATACTACCCAAAGTAATCTACACATTTAAAGCAATCCTGACCAAAATACCACCAGCATTTTTCACAGAGCTAGAACAGTTCTAAAATTTGTATGGAACCACAAAAGACCCCGAATAGCCAAAGCAATTCTGAAAAAGAAAAAGCTAAAGGCATCACATTTCCAGACTTCTATTACAAAGCTCTAATCATCAAGACAGTGTGGTACCGGCACAAAAACAGACACATAGATCAACGGAACAGAATAGAGAGCCCAGATATGGACCCAAAACTAGATGGTTAACTAACCTGCAACAAAGTAAGAAAGAATATCCAATAGAAAAAAGACCATCTTTTCAACAAACCGTGTTGGGAAAACTGGACAGCAACGTGCAAAAGGATGAAACTGGACCACATTCTCACGCCATAAAAATAAACTCAAAATGGATGAAAGACCTAAAAGTGAAACAGGAATCTATCAAAATCCTAGAGGAGAGCATAGGCAGCAACCTCTTTGACCTCAGCCGCGGCAACTTCTTCCCAGACACATCACTGGAGGCAAGCGCAACAAAAGCAGAAATGAGCTATCAGGACCTCATTGACATAAAAAGTTTCTGGGGGCACCTGGGTGGTACAGTCAGTTGAGCAGCTGGCTCTTGATTTCAGCTCAGGTCCTGATCTTGGGGTCCTGGGATGGAGCCCTTGGTGGGAAATCTGCTTGGGGATTCTCTCTCCCTCTGCCCCTCCCCCTGCCCACTTGTTCTTATGCTAATAAATCTTTTTAAAAATATCTAGAGAAATTTTTAAAAAATCTTCTGCACAGTGAAGGAAACAACTAAGACTCCCCACAATGGGAAGAGATAATTGTAAACGACAGATCTGACAAAGGTTTAGAATCCAAAATCAATAAAGAATTTATCAAACTCTACACCCAAAAACCAAATAATTCAATTAAGAAATGGGCAGAAGACATGAATAGACACTTTTCCAAAGGCATGGAGATGGCCAACAGACACATGAGAAGAGGCTCAGTATTACTCATCATCAGGGAAAGACAAACCAAACCCACAATGAGATACCATCTCACACCTGTCAGAAGGGCTAAAATTAACAACTCAGGAAACAACAGGTGTTGGTGAAGATGTGGAGAAAGGGGAACCCTCTTACACTGTTGGTGGGAATGCAAACTGGTGCAGCCACTCCGGAAAACAGTATGGAGGTTCCTCAAAAAGTTAAAAATAGAGCTATTCTACAACCTAGCAATTACGCTACCAGGTATTTATCCAAAGGATACAAAAATACAGGTTCAAAGGGGTACATGCACCTCAATGTTTACAGCAGCATTATCTACAGTAGCCAAACTATGGAGATAACCCAAATTCCCATCGACTGATGAATGGATAAAGAAGATGTGGTATATATATCATACAATGTATAAATTGTACATAATATATATCACATATGTAATGGAATATTACTCAGCCACCAAAAAGAATGAAATCTTCCCATTTGTAAGGGCACTGATGGAGCTAGAGTGTATTATGCTAAGTGAAATAAGTCACTCAGAACAAGACAAATACCATATGATCTCACTCATGTAGAATTTAAGAAAAAAAAAAAAAAACAGATGAACACATGGGAAGGGGAGAAAGAAAAAAAAGAGAGAAACAAACCAGAAGAGACTCTTAACAACAGAACAAACTGAGGGCTGATGAAGGGAGCTGTGTGGGGGATGGGCTAGATGGGTGATGGGTATTAAAGAGAGCACTTGTTGTGATAAGCCCTGGGGTCGTATGTAAGTCATGAATCGCTGGATTCTACTCCAGAAACCAATATTGCACTCTATGTTTAACTAACTAAAATTTCAATTAAAAAAAAAAAAAAAAAGAATGTTGTTCCCCTTCTTGAAAGGGCCATTTCTGAACAAGAAGTTAAACAACAACAACAACAACAAAAAATCAGACTCATAGCTACGGGAGAACTGGTGGTTGCGGGGGTGGGGGGGAGGGGGTTGGGGGGATTAAGAGCACACTTACTGGGATGAGCACTGAGTAATGTAAGCGATTGTTGAATCACTATAATGTACACTTGAAACTAATATAACACAGTGTGCTAATTATACTTTAATAAAAAAGTAATCTAAAAAAATAAAGAGCCTCTGAACAACACTGAGTCATGGAGTGAAGAAAGGAATCACACAGTTCCTTTCCTATCTGTTGGCCAGTAAATTGGCTAGTTCGTGGACATCAAATCTGGGAATATTGTACCATCCATTCTTTTAAGTAACCATGGAACTTACAGGGAAAACCTCACTGAGCTGGCTGAGGAAAAAGAGCTGCACTTATTTTCTTTTTACATTTTTTAACAACTTCATTGAGATAATTTCAATACAATTCGCCCATTTTAGTATATTCACAGCTATGTGCATCGCTCACCACAGTCAGTTTTAGAACATTTCATCACTTCAGAAAGAAGCTTTGTACCCTTTAGGGATCATCCCAGAATCCCCCCAGCCTCTTGCCTTAAGCAACCACTCATCTAATCTCTGTCCCTGTAGGTGTCCATATTTTGGACTTTCATTTTAATGGAATTATGCAACATGTGGCACTTTGTGACTGGCTCAGTTGTTTGGATTTAAATGATGTCCTGAAGAAAGTTAAAACCAATTCATGGTCAAAGGCCATTATGTAAATGATGTGCTGCCTAAATTCCTCTGTGCAATGGTAATCTGTCTGAGGACAAACAGTAATCTCACTGTGCTCACCTGGTAGCACCCTTAAGCATTTGCTTGCCTTCCTGTCCTTTAGGGTGTATACTCTACACAACTGTAAACTCTTCCATGAGGTAGAATATTTGGTATCTATATTATATGTCCTAACCTAGTTTAGGGCTGATAAAGACTTCCTAAAATAAGACCTAAAAGGCACAAGAACTTGTGTTAATCTAAAGGCACCATAAAGAATGTGAAAAGTCACAGAATGGGAGGAGACATTCACAGTAACAGCCAGTAAGAATCTGTATCCAATACATATAAAATGCCTATAAGTCAATATGAAAGAAAAAAAAAAAAGAACTGTTGGAAAAATGAGCCAAAGACTTGAACACAAAGGAAGAAATCCAAATAATCAATTGAACATATAAAAAGGTATTTAACCACCTCCTCAGTCCCCACACTTAACCAAGCTCTTGGGGCTCATTCCTGGGGTACCGTGGCCTGGTCTCACTTTGAAACTGAGGAAGGACAAAGGAAACCCAGCAGTTTTGAGTGAGTCCTGAGACAGCCGAATCTCAGGCCAGCTGCTAAGACCTGCTACAATGTTCATTTTTGTAAAAATAAAGCTTGATTGTTCAAAAAAAAAAAAAAAAAAAGCTTAACCTCACTGGTAATCAGGAAAATAGGGCACAAAAGTCACTGTGGGATACCATGTTGAATCAACAGACTGGCAGAAAGGTTAGAAGTCTGACCCTCCCAGATGTAGGCAAGGATGTAAGGCAACAGAACACTCAGACACTGTGGGGAAAATATCAGTTGGTACAACTCTCTGGGGGAAAAAATACACCTTTTGACCCCACAATTCTACTTCTAGATACCCCTCAGAAATGATTGCACACGCACACCAGAAAACAGATACAAAAATAGTCTCAGCATTTTTAAACATCTTGAAACCAGAAACAACTCAAATGTACATCAGTTATAGAATAAACTGTGGTCTATTCATTCACCCCATGGCATGTCATACTGCAAAGAAAATGAAAACAAATGGATCTTACAATGTTGAATGGAAGAAGATACAAAAGAATTCATGCAACATGATCTATTTGCATAAAAATGCAAAAACGGACAAAACCAAGCTCTATATGCTTAGGGATGTGTACACAAATGATAAAAAAGAGCAAGGAAGTGATTACCATAAAAGTCAAGGCAGTGGTTACTTTGAGGACAAGAAAGGAAGGACTGCCACAAAGGGATCCACTAGGGTGCTTACAAGTTTCTGCCATGTTCTACTTCTTGACACGTAGGGGGCGGTTACATAAGTGTTGTATTTTCTATGTGTGCTTTTTACTATAAAAATTCTGTTTATAGATATGTGCCTTTGAGCTTTGATGGTAGTCTTGAAATACAATTTCACCACTAAAAAGAAACAAGACTGACTCCTGATAGAAATGGTCAATTCTAGATCTGGGGCAAGACACGTATAGGATGAATACAAAACATCCTGTCACACCACATACAAAGAAATCTATCAAAAACTACGGGGCTCATGTCAAAAAGACTCAGGGACTAACTTGAAAAGGCCAACAATGGCCAAAATAGGGACACTTTGAGCATCATGAACTTCAATGGAACATGGTAAATGTTTATATTCCTACTTTTTTCTATTGCAAAAAACAAAAACAAAAACAAAAAACAGGCATTGTTAAAGGATGCTAATACATCAATGCTTTCAGAAATAACATAAGAAAAATCAAATATTTCTTCTGATCAATGGCAAAGCACTGACAGAACTGGAACAGAACTACCATTTTACAACCCAGACCGACCATGCACGGTAAACACCAACCAGTGCTAACATCACACAGAGATGACCAGATGTTAAGTGCCCCCTATCAGAAGGATCTGACATAATCTATAAAGTAACCTCACTAAAAATTAAAATAAAATGAATTTTAAATGCGATCCAGCCTTCAGATCTAACTAGCTAATCAGAGGACAGAAGGACTGTTAAACAGAACCATAGGGATGTCAAACAGGACAGAAGAAATTACCTCCTTTCTTTGGACAGTAAGTGCCAAGTGGGGTGGGGGGGCGTGTCTAGAGGAAACATGGAACATACAGGTTTACCAATCACCCTGTGTGAACCTGATCCAGATCCTGACTCCAAGAGTAAAAGGAATTATTTAAAAGATAAATGAGAGGGGTAACACCACCACCACCTAAGTAATACTCAGTGTTTGAACTTACATTAAGGTATTAACTGTTTGTTCTGGATTTTGTTTTGTTTTTACGTGTTAATGGTTAATGACTGTTTTTTTTTTTTTTTAAAGAGTTATTATGGGGACACAGGACACCTGGGTGGCTCAGTCAGTTAAGCATCTGCCTTGGGCTCAGATCATGATCTCTGGGTCCTGGGATGGAGTCCTGCATTGGGCTCCTTGCACAGTGGGGAGTCTGCTTCTCCTTCTCCCTCTGTCCATCCCCTCGACTCGTGCTCAGTCTCTCTCTCAAATAAATAAAATCTTAAAAAAAAAAAAAGCATCATTATCTTTCAGAGATATGTACAGAAATCTTTACAGACGAAATGAAGTAACTGGGCTTTGCTTCATAATGGGAAGTGAATTCTATAGATGAAACAAGATTCCGTCATCATTTGAAAAGTTGAAGTTGAATGATGGGTTCGTGGGGTTCATTCATTACACTTTCTTGTCTTATCACATAGACATTTGAAACGTCACAATAAAAGGTTAAATAATTAAGAAGTGCTTTACAGTAAATTAAGCATGCTAAGTGAAGCTTTTTTTTAAAAGAACACACACATATATTCTGAATAGCAGCCCCCCCAAATTTTTAGAATGTTAAATTATTAACAGTGCTACCTTCTGATGGAGAAATTGAGGTAGGGCAAATGCAGAGATAGGTTTTTATATCTTCCTTAACCCGTTTGAAAAATAATTTACTGTGAGCATTTTTATTTTTTACCATCAAAAATGTTGTACAGGGTAGTCTGCATAGAGGCATTAATGGGTCATGTCTGATCTTCTTCATACTTTTATTAATAGAAAATAGAAATAAAAAAAAAAACCCTACAGTCAAAAGCTGAACATCAAAAAGAAGCCACATATCAATGAATACGTATTAGAACTAAAATTCTTGGGGCGCCTGGGTGGCCCAGTGGGTTAAAGCCTCTGCCTTCGGCTCAGGTCATGATCTCAGGGTCCTGGGATCGAGCCCCGCATCGGGCTCTCTGCTCAGCGGGGAGCCTGCTTCCCCCTCTCTCTCTCTGCCTACTTGTGATCGCTCTCTCTGTCAAATAAATAAATAAAATCTTAACAAAAAAAAAGCAAACTAAAATTCTTCACTATCTAGACCTGGGACTGGCAAATCTCTTTCTGTGTAATTCCAGCCAGTGAATATTTTAGGCAACTTCTCAATTTTGCCATTACAGTACAAAAGCAGCCCTAGACAATACGTCAACAAATGGGTGTGGCTGTGTTCCAACAAGACCTTACTTACGGACACCGACATGAATTTTATATAATTTCTACACGTCACGGAATAGTGTTATTCTTTGGATTCTCTTCTAACCATTTTTTCATGGGAAATACCACTGTTCATCCACAGGCCATGCAAAACCAGGCAGCAGGCAGGGTTTGGCCCAAGGGTCATGCTTTGCTGACCCCTGTCCTAGACAGTTCTCATGCCACTTGGACCCTCAAGTCTGGAGATACCACCTGCACTCTGTGGAGGGTTGGCTATTTTTATGACTTTTAACCTGGTAGTTCCCAAGCATTTCAACAATGCTTCTGTGAAAAATCAGTACCATATGTTAATAGAACTGTTCGCAATTACTTCATTAGAGATAGAATCTATTTTCTCAGCTTAAAAAAAAAAAGTGAATGGTCAAGACAACATGGATTTGCTTCAACTTGTGCCAAGTTCAGCTTCAAAAATGACCAGCGTAAGAGAAAAATCTTTGACTCTTAACCTCCCCTGTTATTAATTACATGACTTAAGCTTCAAAATCTTTTGCAAAGAAAAAAAAGGAAATTCAAAAGCCCTGCAGCCTTTATTGAAGCCATGAGTCCTTTCAAAATTTCATAACAGAAAAGACCTTAACTGTGCAGGTGTCCATAGAGGCACAAACAGCGTGTGTTACCGTGTGTCACGACGAAATGAAACCACCAGAGAAAAACAAAAAACAGAAATACAAAACAAAAACATCCCCACATAGGCCTTCAGTAGGCTCAAAGGGCTTATCGGTTACTAATATTTATTGAATACATATTCTGGGTTTGGCATAAATTTGTCACTTAATCATCACTGCCACCTGTGAGGCAGGAATTTTTCTTCCCCTTGGAGAGCCAAGGAAACCAGAGCCCAGGGAGTTGAGGTGCCTTGCCTCTCACTGAGCTAAAACTTGAAACTCTGGAGACTTAATCCGGCATCCTTTGGGTTTGATCACTTGCAAAATTTAAGCAAATTGTCCACGTCTAAATGCAGTTTTTCTCTTCCAGAAAAGGAATAGAAATCTCCGGTCCCAGATATACCACGATCTCCTCGTACATCTGCCCTAGCTCTCATCGAAGTTTTATGGCTGACAAGACAGGATTTCAAGTATTCATTTACTTTGCACTCGTCGGGGAGGTAGGGGATCCTTGTTTGCTTTTTATAACCTCAGAAGAAACAACATGTTCTAATTCCACTCCGCAGAAAACATTAAGAAGATATATCCAACGCAGAGCTTGAATTTACAGCCGGGCATGCCAGCCTTTTCTACATGGGAGGTAATGCTTGCCAGTCAATATTCCCCCACAGGCTGGGAGGCAAAAATTCTAAGCCAAAGATAGATTTTTATTTACCTTGAAACAGGAGGGACAAGCAAATAGCACATAATCTATTCTAATGCAGCACCCTCGGGCTCCTGGCCCTTCCCTCAGATGCCTCACAGCAGGGCTGGTCTCCCTACCATTTGGGGAGGAGGACCACTAGGGACCATAGGCGAGGGAGGCAAGAGCGAGGCTGGGATTGCTCCCGCCTTCCCTCCTTTGCATCAGCAAAACACTCAGGGGAGGGTGCTCAGGCTCCGTGTTCCAAACAAAGTCCTGTCCTGGCACAGGATCATAATGAC
>CM053603.1:16269518-16311287 GCA_028646535.1 Procyon lotor | reverse complement strand
AACTCCACTGCCATCATGAAGGCTAGGTCAGTGCCCAGTCCCCAGCAGTCCCCAGCACTGGTCAGTGCCCAGTCCCCAGCAATCCCCAGCACAGAGCGGATGGCAAAATACTCTGTCAAGTGAGTAAAAGCTCCTTCTAAAAGCCAGGCGAGAAAAAGAAGGGGGAGAGGCAGTCATCCCTAGTAACTGTGCCCAACATCTTATCCTTCCATATTCAAGGGGGATTAGCCTGCAGCTGCTCCGGTAAGGGGGCCACCCCACCACCCGCACCCCTCCACCCCAAGCCCAAGTGGCCTCGGGACCCCAGGGGGGCAGTCTCAGACCCTGACGAGGAAGATCCAGGAGGAGTGGGCCCCACAACCTCAGGGGCTCACAGGTCTGCCTACAAGGTCAGAACAGCAGGCTGCCCATCGAGGAGCTTCATCAGGAAAACAGATTTTTATGAAGCACGACTTCCCCCTGGATGCTCACCTCACGTGAGAGGACAGTAAAATGTGCTGTCTAGACCATTTGGTAGCGAATAACATTAAAAAGGGAGTTTAAAGACACTCTACCCCAAACATTGACCAAAGTCACCCAAATCTGTTTTCCCTTTGTCTGACGGCCCTCCTCCCTCAGAAATGATTTTTCAATGCATACCTGACCTACTTCTCAAAATGATTTAAGGGGATAATGCAAGAAAGGACACGGAAACAAGAGGACCAAAAGAAAAAGAAAAATCACGTCAAGTAAAAAAATACATATTTAAAATCCTGGCCAACCCGGCAACTATAATCAAGCCATAAATTTAGCTCTGAGCTTCTCTGAAGCCAAGACAAAAAGAAAAACATGATAGGAAGTGGAGATATAGTCACAGTTCAGAGAGACCTCAAGAAGGGTACGGCTAAGACATCGGAGAAGTCTGACCTCATCAAGAGCCCGGGTCGGAGGGCAAAGTTCTCAGGCTTCCTGTCAGCCATCCTCGCTGTCTGGGCCGCCGGACCAAACATCCCGCAGAAGGCGTTCAGTCAATAGCCACAGAGAAAAGGCCACGGAGCCAGGCAGCCGAGCCTGACACGGGGCCGACACCTCCCCTCCGTGATGGGGCATTGCCTGGCCCGAGGTCACACAGCCAGGTAAGAGCAGGAAAGGGACACGCTTCCAAGTGTGCTGCATTCTGTTCAAGGCCCTCGCTGCCTCTCTAATTTCTCCCGGCTATCGAAGTGATCAGCCTCGAAATTAAGAATATAAAATCCAATCAATGGAAAGGCTTTTCAAAACCAAGGATCAAAAGCATAAAAGCAACATCCACGGAACAGTCAATTCAACAATATAATCACCAACTCCAGCCAAGTCCGCTTATCCTAACAAGAGAGGCAATGACATTTTGGTGTCACCACATAGTGCTTAAAATTTATCCTTCCCTTACCCTGAAATGCCCACTTCCCACTGCTCCCCACACTGTGCTCCCCCCGCCTCCATATAGCCTCTTGGATCCGTGTTGACTCCTCAGCTCTAGGATATAGTTGCGACCACGGGGGACAGTGCCTGGAAGGGAATGGCACTCTGTAAATGACACTGCTGTGGTGGAAGTCCTACCTCCTTAGAAAGCATCCTCTGTCCTCACCGTGTTCTCTCTCTCTCCCTTAATTATGTAGCCTTCAATCTCCACACACAACAAAGAGTAAGGCATCCGCTGACTTCTTGTGGCCCTACTTCTTACGTGTTACACTAACAGATGTTGTCACCGTGAGACTAGTATCCTGTAAGTGTCACACCTGCCACTGGGTAACCAGCATGAAACACCTTTGCAACAATTGCGACAACCTGCATTTAAGGACACTCACCTCCCCTTGGCTGTTGACTATCAAGGTCACCCTGCTTGTAATGTTGGTGACCCCCTGGGAGGGCCCTTGCTAAGCACCTGTGATGCACAGGGACCCATCGAGGCTGGGGGTGCAGCAAACAGACACCCACTTAGCTACCATCAGAGTCCCTGTTATGTACAGGCACGGGACACACGTCTACTCAAGTTCTAACCACCACCCTGCAAGACAAACTTTGTAGTTCTTTAAAAAGGGACAGAAGGAAGACACAGGGAGATTGGCTTGCTCAAGAGGACATAGCCTGGGATCTGGTCCTGGGAGGTCTCGGATACCACTACCCTAAAAACAACTGGCGGAGGAGCCTCAGTAAAGAGGCCTGAGGTACAGACACCAAAAGGAAAAAGAACAAAAATTCAGACAGAGTGGGTGTGGCAGAAAGAATTCATTAATGACAAGAAGGGACCTCTGTAGAAAAACCTCACCATATAGTCTGAGGGTAAAGGGAATAAGGCAATATCCAGGGGGTTGAGCCTGAGACATCAAGACTCCAGATAATTTGTTTCTTTTAGTATAAATTATGTGCTAGGACACTCTTTACAATCTAAATTTTCTGGTTATTGCAAACATTTCATTTCCGTTTGCATACTACAGAAACATTTTTTCATGATTCCCAAACAACTAAAACCTACCCGAGAATGTCGAGTAAAAAAAAATAAATAAAATGCCTCCATTCTGTGTCACTTTTTTAAAATTCAGATCTAGTCTGTATCTGCTGATATAAACCTCGTCCTCTTGATTCCGTTCCATGTGTGCTATCCTTAAGGCTATGTTAAATGTACACAGAATAAATCCTAAAGGGAAGGGAAATGGAGGCTTGAGAAGTCGGTTAGGGAAGGCTTCCTAAAAGGGGCTGGACTGGAAATAAGCCTCATTCTCCAGAATGAGAGCTAGGAGGGACATTTCATGCTTGGGGGATATTCTGTGCAAACATAGGAATGGTCTCCAATCCCAACACCCTGCGGTAAGGATTCCCCAGAGGAACAAGCTCAGGCTGCTACAGGGAGCAGCACCCAGGTCAGGCCCGTGGCATCGGAGAATGCGCACACCGCCCCACAGGCGCCATGCGATGAGGCCCACCATCCAGGAACCAGGGACAGCAGACATCTGTCCATCAGAGGCCACCAGGTGCTCCAAGCAATGTCCTGGGCCCCTGCTTACAGGGGAGCTATAACAAACTTTCCCTGGACTCTTGGAGAGGGAATAGAGAAGATCCTTCTAAATCACATGGGGACAGGACTCCCCCAGAGATGCCCTCCTCTAGATTTGAGGGGCCAGAGAGGAGCACAGTAAGTGCTCAACACGGTGCGTAGGAGGGGTGTCTAAACTTGTCCTCTGAAGACAGAGGTGTGGAAGCTGGTGTGCTTCCTAAAGCATCACGGCAGGTCCCAGAACTCTGCCCTAAGGAGTCCCTTCATCCCAGCACATTTCCCAGATGCACCCTCATTATGGCACCCGGGAAGGCTGCTCCCAGCTCCCTCTCACGCGTGCTGACTTAACACCAGATTTCTCCTTCACCAAAATTGATGGCTTGATTTCTTCTAATTCGATTCTACATGGAGTTGGACTGAATTGATAATCGTTTTGAACAGAAGACTCCCCCAAACAGAAACCTTAGCAGTAGTGGCAACCTACAATGCCCCCAATACAGATGAAAAAGTTTGTATTTTGTCTGAGCACATGTGATCAACTTAATGCAAAATAACTCAACAGGTGAAAGCACTAGCTGACTTATGAACATAAACTTTTATTTGGGGGAAATACAACCAAAAGAGGAGAAAGAGGGGGGGAAAGTCCCAAATACCGGCATACAATAAAATCTTATTGATCAAATATTCCATAAATTACAAAGGAATGACAATCAGATAGTTCATTCCCTCAGTGATAAAAGATATTTTGCTAATAAAATAGAAATGCGGGGCGCCTGGGTGGCTCAGTCATTAAGCGTCTGCCTTCGGCCCAGGTCAGATCCCAGGGGCCTGGGATAGAGCCCCGCATCGGGCTCTCTGCTCTGCAGGAAGCCTGCTTCTCCCGCTACCATTCCCTCTGCTTGTGTTCCCTCTCTCGCTGTGTTTCTCTCTGTCAAATAAATAAAATCTTTAAAAAAAAAAAAAAAATAGAAATGCAACTTAGCATATGGGAGCGTGTGAGTTATTCATCCCACTTAAGATATCTTTTCCAACATCTTTGATGCATTACTTCATACAAAACCAATATATTCTACTATAGATGTTTCATACATTAATAAGCAGGAAATTCTTAGCTGATCAGTAAAGCAATTTCTCCTCTTTTACCTAATAGCCATTACTTTATGCAGTTAAAAGTACGAAAACTAGAACTTTGCTGCTGTCAGGATGTCATGACAAAGTAACTAGTACCAAACTATTTGTTCCGTGAGGCCAGCACAATCCTGATACCAAAACCAGAGACATACAAAAAAGGAAATTACAGCCCCAATGTTCCTCAAGAACAGACATCCAAAAGTCCTTAGGAAAACAGAAAATTAAATGCAGGATAAATAAAAAGAATAATATAGCGAGACCAAGTGGAGTTTATCCTAAGAATAACATTTGATTTAACATTCAAAATTCAATAGAATTTGCCACATTAATGGAATAAAAGAAAAATCCTATAACCTCAACATCTCCAGCAAACGTATCTGACAAAATTCAACACCCTTCATAACAAAAATTCTCAAAGCAGAAACAGAAGGAAATTTTCTCAATCAGGTAGGACACCTATGCAACACTGACACTTAACATTGTACTCAATGTTCCCTCTGAGTTCAAGAACAAGGTAAGGATATCTGCTCTCACTACTTCCATTTCAACACTGTACTGAAGGTCTTAGCCAGTGCAACAAAGTAAGAAAGATACATATATATGTACATACTTAAATATTAGAAGGAATAAAGCTGTCTTTATTCACAGAATGATGACATTCATATAAAATCCTCAATCTTCAAACAAGTACCAGAATCAGTAAATTGGACAAGGTGAGAGGCACAGGGCCGATATATAAAAGTCAAGTCTGTATATAATAGCAATAAATAACTGGAAGAGGTTTTTTTTATTCCATTTATAATAGCAGCAACAAACATTAAGTTTTAGGAATAAATTTAATAAAATATAATGGGCCTCTACACTGATAACATTGCTAAAAGGAATTAGAGGAGATCTAAATTAAAGAAGAGATACACAATATTCAGTGATTGAAAAACTCAGTATTGTTAAAATGTTCTTCTCCCCAGATTGACCTATAGATTCAATGTCCCTCCTTTTTAAAAAGATTTTTTTGAGAGAGAGCACAGGCGGCGCTGGGGCGGGGGTGGGGGGAGCACATGTGTGGCAGGGGCAGGCTGGGGAGGGAGGACCGGAGGGAGAAGAAGCAGG
The DNA here is from genome assembly GCA_028646535.1 of Procyon lotor. Classification (NCBI taxonomy): domain Eukaryota; kingdom Metazoa; phylum Chordata; class Mammalia; order Carnivora; family Procyonidae; genus Procyon; species Procyon lotor. Next base: position 16,306,033 of record CM053603.1, on the reverse strand, counting down.
CTCCCTGCTGAGCAAAGAGCCTGATGCTGGGCTCAATCCCAGGACTCTGGGATCATGACCAGAGCTGAAGGCAGACACTTAACTGACTGAGCCACCCAGGCACCCCCTCAATGACCTCTTAATCAAAATTCCAGAAGGCTGTTTTGTAAAAATTGGCAGGTTGAGTCTAAAATCTATAGAAATGCAAAGGACCTATAATAGCCAATACAATCTTGGAGGGGGACATGGGGAACAAAAATCCAAGATCTTGTACTATCTCATTTTAAGACTTAACAACAATAAAACTTCGGTAATCAAAACAGTGTAGTAATGACATAAAGGTAAATAGATCAATGAAAGAGAAAAGAAAGTCTAGAAATAGGCTATATTTAATATGGTCCACTGATTTTCAACAAAGGTATCAAACCAATTCAATGGGGACAGGAAATGTTGCTGGAAGAACTAGACATCCAATTGGGGGGGCAATTAATTTTGACCCCTTACTTCACACCAGAGTGGGGAAGATTTGAAATGGGACCACAGACCTAGATGTAAAAGCTAAATTATCAAGCTTCAAAAGAAAACAGTATGTTTGTGACTTTTCTCAGGACCTAGAAAGCATGGACCATAACATTTTTTTTCAAACATCAAAGATCGATTTCAAAATTAAAAGTAATAAAACTAGATTCTTCCTTCAAACAGTCTGTAATTCAAACTCAAGTCTTCCCTTCTAGTTATTAGTATTTAGTGTGGTCTGGTCGTGTATATTTGAAAAGATTTCCAGAACGTTCTAAGACCTTTGGAAGGAGGGGGAAAAAAAATAGTTGTTGCATAGATTACATTACCAAATAGAGCTAAAACTCTAGCTTCTCCAAATTAAAGGACCTCAGACAAAATAGAGCAGGATTTACTCAAAACAAAACAAAAAACAGGAAATGACAAATGTCAAGAAAAGAGAGGGGACTAATAAGACAAGGAATGAAAGTAATTTTAAAAAACAAAAATATAAGGTCTCTTTCTACAAGGTCTTTTACAACCATTCCCGTTAAGTATGAGGAAATTATTCCAAGACAGGAAGAGAGAGCAGACACAGAAGGCCAGCTGACATATTCACTGACCCCATCACGCATTCATTCAAATGTCATCTCCTACACATGATGTTATACACAAACAGCTAGGACTCTCTGGCGTCTACGTGGAAGATGTGGGACCAGGTTGGTGGGAGAAAATACTCTCTCCACCAGGTCAAGAAAAAAACATGCAATACCAGAAGCTTCCAATTTCATGGAAGTCCTTTCCTAGGCAATGTCTACTTCCCTTGGCTTTTTATACTACTTCATTTCATATTTCCAGGGCATCTCTTATCTCAGACTGTATACCGCCCACCAGTATAAATCAAAGTTTCTCAAACCCTTTTTACTCCAGGGGAGTTCTCCAGTCAAACTTGACTGCAGAAAACGGTCCTCTGGATATTATGTTGAGTGAAAGAAGCCAGATGCACAACAGTACATACTGTATGATTCCATTTATAATGAAGCTCAGGAATAGGCAGACCTTCGTTGATGCTGGCAGAAGTCAAAATAGTGATTTCCTGGGGGAGGTGAAGGATTCAGGGAAGTAGGAGTGAGCAAGGACGTGAAACAGCCCTCTGGAGTGACAGAAATGTCCTAAACCTTGATCCGGGTGATGTTTACCAGGACATGTATACGTAGCAATTCACTGAGCTGTATGCTTCCGACTTGTGCCCTTTATGCACCTCGTCATATGTATGGCATACCTCAAAGATATTGTATGGTGTATTCTACTGCAGAAACTATCTTCACGGAGACAGGGGTGTCCTGTAGACCAATAATGCGAGTCAAGGCCTTGTGGGTCTTCCCAGAACACCCATTCCTGGTGTATCAAGAGACCATCCATATGGCTTTAGTCTCCACCCTCGGTCAACTAGATGTTTCTCACCCTAAAACCCCCTAACAACTAATAAACCTGCCTCAGATGATCCTGCTCTTACAAGTACTTGTGACCATCTTGCTCATACATAAATGAGAGTATGCTCAGTGCCGTTGACTCATCTGGCCTACATCTTCAAAGGTCTTGAAATAGAACATTATTATGTCTTTTGGATAAGCCTCTAGCAATAGTCTATTGGCTACTGGGCACACGCTCAATTTTTCTCAAATAGTTAATGCCATCATAATTATCATCCAATATTTTAAATAGTATTTTAGCACACAATGCTTCGAGCAGCATGGCTAGGAAGAAATGAGCTAAGTGCTAATGGATTAAGAACACAGGGTTTAGGGATCTTTCACAGGAGTCCATCCTCCCTGAGAAATCTTTACCTTTACTAAGATAAATGACTTAGACGTCAGTTAGGCAGGCTTTCCAGGTCCTAATTAAGTAGCTACTGACTAGAACTTTGAAATATTCTAAACTTGATTTGTGTTACTTCATACAAAACAAATTGAGCTAATTTGCTCTAAGGACAGGAGAGGTTTGTGATACAGCCCCAATAAATCAGGCCAATGAACAACGACAGACGTGACAGGACAATCATTTTTCAATAAATGAACTCAAGGTTTACTTCAAGGCACTACATGATGTGGTTCTCCTATGAAACCCATCTGAAACCATGGTGGATAGCCAACGAATTCAATGAATTAGCAAGGCAAACTCTCACTGGGGTAGCAGAATGCCGTGGGCACAGGGTTTCCGAGAAGACACGGGCCGCGGGGCCTGCCCCACAACCCTGCAGCCCTATGTCCTTGGAGAAGGCATTCAAGCTCTTGAAAACAGAGAAGTACCATGAATCATAAAGCACTTTACTCCATGAATCTTGTCTGAGAGCTTCCTAGCATCTCACCCTAAACTGAGTGAGCATTACCATGGAAGATTTTTCACAGATTCACAGAACAGTAACACCGAACTTCAGAGAGGTAATCTGGCAGTACACCCAGCTTATTTGAAAAATTAGAAAATATTCACTTCTGACAGATTGCTTCCTACATCTCAGGCACTGTGCTCTATTCCTATCACTTCACTTCTCACAAATCCAGGAATTAGCTACCATTACAAGTAAGGAAACTTCAGTTGTCAAGTCAAGACGTACATGGGGATCTTTCTCCCAAATCTGAAGTCTGTACCATCTCCTACATTGCTAGATCAACCCCAGAGAGATTAAAATATGTTTATCTGAATAACGTGGCTAATTGGGGGAGCAGAGGGGGGTAGGGGTGCCAATGGCCTAATTGTGCTTATTCACCCTTATGCATTTGAGAATTTCAAGTATTAATCATCTAAGTTAGAAGCCTATAAGTTATCCGATATTGGAGTCAAGGGCCTTATGCTCACCTGAAATCAGTTTCCCTACCCCTGTCCTGGGCCAGAGCAATGTTCTCGGGGAGAAGAGATTTGGTGTCTAAATGCCTGGGCCAGCTAAAACCACATGGTAACAAGGTGCTGTCTTCATTACAGAATCAATTCTGACTCGAGGGTAGGTCAGGTGGGAACACAGCCCCAAGTTCATCCTGCCCCAACAGTGGCACAGGCCACAGTTTGAACCTGACCCCTTTCCCCAACAATCAGTGCTTTTTCTCCATTCTCAGCCTGGGGTTTTAGGGTAGAGTTGGCTTCACTGGGTTCAGGGGTGAAGCACAGGACCAGGCTTAAAGGGTTTCACATGCCTGTGGCCACGTGACAGATTCCAGATATGCACACGTTGCAGCCTAGGCCAGTGGAATGGAGCAAGACTGGTATGGCTGGACCAAGACGCTCACACTCTCTTGCTGGAAGGAAGGTGGATGGATGCAGGCCTAGCGAGTGCTGGCAGCCATTCTGCAGTTCTAGGGGGAGGCAGGCATAAGAATGGAGTCAACACACAGGAAGCGGAGGCAGGATGGGGAGAGAGAAACTAGGTCCTGAGGACCTCATCTGGGCCCCTGAGCAGACTCCAGATTTATCTCTGGACTGGTCAGTGACGGAAGCCAATCAATTCCTCTTTGACTTAATCCAGCCTGTGCTGGGTTTAATTACTCATTACTTGTGACCAAGGGAGTAAACACACACAAAGGCTCATTAAAGGGTCATCGTCTCTCCTCTGAACTGTGAGCACCTTGTGGTCAGACACGGACTTCTCACTCCTGTTCACGTTCAGTGAGTTGGGCTGATCCTCGGCACATTCTGAGAGCTCCAAATATAGGAATTAAATGGGTCACCTCCAGGCTTTACAGAGCAGAAGTGATACCCAAAGCAGAAAATAACAAAAATCAGAAAACAACAACAAAAAACAAATATAGGGCAAAGCCATATACCGATCGTTTATTCATCAGTTCTAGTTTATTCCCACTGTGTTTCCACCCCCACCCATAAAGCTGCTGTACGTTATATGGCCCACTACCTGCTAGTCTTCATCCTTGGATCTTCTCCTCCTTAGGAAACAGTTTTAAAAGAAGACAGGAATGTAGTTCACACCCTGATCTAGCCCTTTTATATATTTTAAGAAAACTGGGGTAATGCTGAATACTTTAAGATCTCTATAATACACCGAAATCACTTATTATATGGCCTGTGCTCACTGATGGTACCAGGTTTCTTACTTCTGATGCCCCTGAAAAGCAAAGCAATAGCCATGAGTTAGAGGCAAAAATCAAGACCTTAGTACTGAATCTATCTTGCAGCTCATGGAGGAAGAAAGAACAAGAGCTGAGCCTTAAATTTCCAGCTCAGATTCCTTACAGAGTAAGGTAAGGGTAAGACACAGAGCAATCTGCCCTATACTCCCTACATAAGGAGTTTTGGAAATTTTCCAAATGAAATCTTCAGTGCAACCTTACACATACGCACACAGGAGGGCACATGGGGGGCAGGGAGATGCGCTGTGGGTAACATGGTAGGAGGGTACAGTTCCCTTCTCCCCGGCCTCTCCCCCCAGCTCCAGACCCCTGCAGCACGCTCAAAGGACCCTTGAGGCATGCCCTAGGATCCTCTCATTGCTTCTCAGAAGATACAAAAAGCGAGGAATAAGCAGCAAATTAATACACGGTTGAAATTCATGGCTCAAGTGAGTGTTTAGAACCATTTCCATTTTCCTTGGCTGAAAAGGCCAGATACCCACAGGCTATGTGAAAAAGAAAACACAGGCAATGGTCCAAGTAATTCAGCCTGAAAACTTACTCTGCTCCAAGCAGAGAAACTCAGGTTCTAGTAAAAACTGAATAAGGAATTGATTTAGATGAACCCAAAGAGGGGCTTCAAAGTCCAGGGTCCCCTCCCTGTCCCATGAGCTTGTCCCTGGAGCCCTGTCCCTAATAACTCACCTAAAATCATACCAGCTGAGCCTAAGACCATCTGTTTTTAAGATTTTCGTCCAATCTTTCGTAAACTGCATTTCTAGTGCTAAGCCGGTGCATAAATTTATCTTGCAGTTGTGCCTGCTGGCACAGCAGTCATTAAGCTCGTCTTTGACAAGAACAGTCTTCCACCTCTGGAGGAAAAGGCAGAAAAGTTCCACTGTTAAGTGAGAGATTCTGTGTTTATGGCATGGAATTCCTTCCACAATTCCTTGCTTGCCCCTCACTGCTCTGGGACTCCTTCCCAGGATGTCCTGTTGGGATTGGTCTACTCACTGCCCAACTCAGCAAAATGTAACCCTTACTTTCTCAGCACAGATATAAAAGTCCCTCAGCTCTTAGGAAGTTCAGAGGCAAAACGGGTAGCTCTTCCTGCAGTGGAAAGAAAAACGAGCCCATTTCTTCTGGTCGTGATTTCCAAAGCAGAATGGACAAAGATTCAGGACCACTGGGAGAAGGGGCCTCATACATCCAAAACCCATCAAAAGGGGGATTTTCCTGAAAAAGAAACTGTCCACAGATATTCACTAAATGAACATGCTGGGCCTGTCCCTGAGGGATGACAGAGCACATGGTCCTCGTCCTCAAGGCTCTTCAGTCTGGCGGACAAGGCTGAGCTCCGTAACAAGTCTGTTTCCAAACACTTTGAGGTCAAGGACAGATGTTCCTGCAGAAAACAGATCCTGAAGACAAGCTGGAGAGACGGAATGAGGACCTGGGTGGCCCCACCTTAACTGAAAGGTTTCTTAATACTTTCTAATGATGAGAATGACAAAGGAGAGCTTACAGAAAGACCTAGTGTCTAAAGGGTTAAGTCAATTCACCTCTAAGCCCAGGCAGTGTTACCAAGAAGTTGTTCAGTTTCTTTGTGTGTGTGTTTGAAGTACCTGTCCCTTATGTCAATAAAGAGACACAGTGCAGCATGTGGAACATGCCTGAGGCAAGGTCCCACAGGGCCTGGAGTCTACACTTGACTCTACCACCACTAACTTGGTATGAGCCTGGTGAATCCCTTTCTCCTTGGAGATATTTCCTATGCTCGTTTCAGGTCTAATATTCCAGTTTGGTACAAGCACAAGGTCTTCCATGGTTTCACATAAAGCACTTCCTTTGAGATTGTTTGTGTGGCCCTCGTGACCTTGGGATCAGCGGCTCAGGTGGCCCTTAGGGTTACGGGCACTCCCCCGCACCCAGAGCACTAAGCAGGACTAGCCAGAATCTGTCTTGTTATTGTCTCGGGACACCATGGTTCCAACACGTCCTACCTCCCACCTCCATGTCGCTTCACAATCTTGTAAATTCTTGAGACCAACAACCTCTACAGGGAAGTGCGCATCTGAAAGCCCACCAACCAATGCAGCCAAAAGAACCAAACCTGAAAGTTCTTCAGCCTCTTCCCCTTGTCTAAAAGTAGATCGAGTCGTCATTCACTCTTAAAACTTTCTGAGAGGGCAGATTCCTTTAAGCACCTTTCAGCTCTATTTGTGCAAGTCACATCTATTGGCTGAGGTGAGGAAAGGCACTGGTCTCCTTACTGGCAACCAAATCCAGAAACTACAGAAGAGAAGGATCTCTGTCAACAGGGCCCATAACCATCTGATCCGAAGAGGGGGCTCACCAAGAAGCCCAGAGGCAAGTAGGAAGTCAGAGTGGCAGGTGGATGAGGAACACACAGAAGACAGATCAAGGACAGAATGCCAGCCTGGGGCAGGGACAAAAGGTCAGTGGGCAGGGAACCCTCAGCCTCTCCAGGCCAGTGCTGCTCAACAGGATCTGCTGTAGTGCTAGAAAGGCTCCCAGGGGGCACCCAGGGGGCTCAGTCATTTGAGCATCCAACTCTTGATTTCAGCTCAGATCATGATCTAAGAGGCCTGAGATGGAGCCCCACCGTGGGCTCTGTGCTCAGTAGGGTGTCTGCTTAAAAAACTCCCCCCCGCCACACACACACACTTGCTGGTTTGCTTTCTCAAAGAAATAAATTGAAAGAAAGAGAAGAAAAATAAAAAAGGAAGAAGAAGAAGAAAAGAAAGAAGAGAAAGAAAAGGAAAGAAAGGAAAGGAAAAGGAAAAGGAAAAGAAACAAACAGAAATGCTCCCAGTGTGTGCTAATATGGTAGCCACATGTGGATAGTGAACAACGGAAATGCGTCTTGCATGACTGAGGAGCTGAATTTTAAAATTTATTGTCATGAACTCACATTCTTAGAGCCACATGCGACTTGTACATTCCAAACAGCACTGCTCTAAGCAACTCTCATATAGCGCACCCTCGGAGAGACAGGACCAAATCTCTGACAGGACAGATAAATGAACTGTGTCAATAATATCTCAGTAAAGCTGGGCGGGGGGGTGGGGGTGGGACACACAAATGACCTATGGAGAAGCACCTTAGGGTCAGTCGCACCTATAAGCAAAGAGACAGTGTGCTTCGAGGGTAAGGGGAGCTACCGACTCTCTTGCCCTATGCACCTAACACACCTAAACTAAACTTCCTACCTTCAGAAACTATAGTAGAAATGGAGGATGCACGGAAGTGAAAAATCAGAAAATGAAACTTGGCCTGTGATCTTGAGGAAGACCCCTTCTCTCTGAGCCACATAGCCTCTCATCACTAGGGCAAAGAAGATGAACAGGCAACCACAAAGGCCCTCTCCAGCTCTAAGATTCTAAGAATGTGCATGCCACTTCATCAAAATTGAGAACTTTTGTCCTCAAAGGGCACCACCAAGTAAATGAAGAGACAATCTACAGAAAGGGAGATACGTTTGCAAATCCTGTATCTGATAAGGGACTAGTATCCAGAATATATAAAGAACTCCTACAACTCAAGTATAATAATGCATGCTATTTCTAAATGAGAAGACAAAATAAAGAACCTGGAAAAAAATTAAGAACCTGACTAGATACACATAAAGGTACAATTCATAAACAAAAAGCATGCATGTAAATAATAGTTACCATTAAGTGAGCAACTACTAGGTGCCAGAAATTTTATTTAAAAGACTTATCCACATAACAAAGTAGATTTTATGGATAAGGAATCTGAGGCTCAAGATCACAATGCTAGTAAGTGATGGAAAAATAATTCAAACCTCAGTCTGTACAATTTCAAAGTCACAGTCTTTCCACAATGCTGTCCTTCACCACTGAGTTGCAGGGCAAGTCTTTGGAATTAAAAAACAATAAAACTCTTATTTCCTTCTCAAGTCTTGTATTCAGAATTTATGTTCTCTGATGTATAATTTTTATGGCTTTTTAAAACTGTAGCTTAATTGGAGAATATGTACAATTAATAGAGATTTTAATTAGACAAATGCCACATAAATACTAAGACCCTCAAATCGTGAGTTTTCTTTCTGCCTACCAAAGTATGTCCTAGATATATCCGTTCCATTCAAAACAAACAGACTGCAGACCAGAAATTGTTAGAATGAGCTCCTTCTCCTAAAGTGGGAGGAAAAGATCTGCCCAAAGCCTTCTAAGATTTGCCAGATAGCACGACTTCAGTTATCTGAATTTTGATATTTTATCACTAAATAGCTATAGATTCTAGATCAAATGTAATAACAAGCATTCTCTGCAATACTGAAATTACCCTAATTTTTTAAATGGGCAATGGGTTGGGGCACCTGGGTGGCTTAGTCAGTTAAGTGTCTGATTCCTGACTTTGGCTCAGGTCATGATCTCAGAGTCATGAGATGGAGCCCTGCATGGGGCTCCAAATGGAGCATAGAGCCTGCTTAAGAGTCTCTCTCCCTCCTTCGCTGCACACTCTCCCACACACACACTCTAAAAAATTTTAAAAACAGGCAAAGGATCTGAATAGACATTTATCCAAAGGATATATATAAATGACCACTAAGCACAAGAAAATATGCTCAGTATCATTAGTCATTAGAGAAATGCAAATCCACAAGGATACACTACTTCACATCCACCAGGATGGCAAGAACCCAAAAGACAGGGGCACCTGGGTGGCTCAGTGGGTTAAAGCCTCTGCCTTCGGCTCAGGTCATGATCTCAGGGTCCTGGGATCGAGCCCCGCATCAGGCTCTCTGCTCAGTGGGGAGCCTGCTTCCCCCTACCCCGCCTCTCTGCCTACTTGTCATCTGTCAAATAAATAAATAAAATCATTAAAAAAAAAGAAGAAGAAGAACCCAAAAGACAATAACGAGTGTTAGCAAGGAGACATTGGAACTCTCATACACTGCTGGTGGGAATGTAAAAATGGGACAGTTAATTTGGAAAACAGTTTGGAAGTCCCTCAAAATGTTCAATTACAATATGACCCAGCAGGTTTCACTCCCAGGAATAAACCCAAGAGAATTAAAGACATAAGTTCATACAAACACTTGTACACAAATGTCCATGGCAGCGTTCTTCATAATAGCCAAAAAAAAAAAAAAAATGTAAACTAACCCAAGGGTCCAACAATTGAGGAAAGGATAAACAAAATGTGGCATATCCCCACAGTGGAATAGTATTCAGCCATAAAAAGGAATAGAGCACAGACACAAGCCTTAACATGGATGAATCTCAAGAATAAGCTAAGTTTTCATGGATAGATTGCAGATTACATAATTTATATAAAATATCCGAACTAGGAAAACCCACAGAGACCAAAAGTAGCTTCGTGGTTGTCTGAGGCTAGAGAAGGGTCGGAGGAAAATACGGAGTGCCAGCTACTTAGCATGGGGTTTCTTTACGGGCTGATGAAAGGTTCTAAAATTCATTTTGATGATGGCTGCACCACTGTGAATATAGTAAAATCCCCTGAATTATATAATTTAAAACGGTGAATTGTATGATACACAAATGAGGAAGTATGTACATGCAGAGACAGCAGATATCTACTTAGCAGAGACCAATCCTAGTATCTATTTCCTCCGGTCCCCAAGCCTCAGGCCAGTGACCAGTGGTGGTCTTGTGAGCCCAGCCACAGAGCACTGACTTAAGTCAAAGGTGCTCCACTTATAAACAAAGCGACTATTTTTAAAGCTGTCTTTGTTGTCTCGCACAGTTTCACAGGCAGCCAGGGTAGAGCTCTTTGCTGTTGCTAAGGTTAAAATGTTTAACTTAACTGGTATCAGGAGTACATTTTTTTAAAAAGGCAAGAAGAAAGAAATCCAGAAACTTACATCTTCTTCATAGTCGAGCCCAAGGAGCCCTCCTGGGAACTGAATTCGCTCTGATTGTGTAAAGCCCCTGAATAATACTGTGAACAGTCACTCACTACATCTGTTCCTAAGGACCCTGATCCCAACCCCCCCCAGAACCCCAGGACAGAGTCCCCACACTCTGGGGGTGACCTGAAAATGTGCCTTACCCAGGTTCAGGGGAGGCTTTTAAGAACCAGGCTCTTGTGGGGCATGAAACATCTCACTTGACCATTTTCCCGGGGCCGGGGGCTCAAGAGCAGGGCCTAGGCAGAAGAATTCTTGGCATGAGAAGAAAGTCTAGCAGATGGAGAGACTGCAGACTCAAAAGACCTAGGGCTGAAGCCGTGAGGCTGCCTGTTTAATAAGCACACCAGAGTCATGTAAATAAGTCCATTCCCTCCAGAGTTGTAAGCCTGGGGAGCGGGACACCTAATTTTAGTGCTACGGCCATTCCTCAGAACATTTCCAAAATGCCCCCGTCTGACCCTCTTCGAAGCCCATGACACTCCTCTCACCCCTCAAGATCCTCAAAGATAAGAAAACTGGGTTGAGGGTAGGTGGGATCTTCTTACAAATAACCTTTAAGAAAAGGCTGTGCATAAGGTCAGTGATCGACCTCAGTCACCCCATTTTTAGCCAGAAGCAAGGCAAAATGAAAAGCAGAAACCAGCCCTGGAAGTAATTCTGAAGACAAGCATTCCAGCATCACTGGGACGAGGGTGCAGCTCCAAGAATAAGTACTTTGAAGCGGGGGGTGGGGCACTATGTTTTTGAGTGTGTAAGTTCTGGTATTTTCATTAAGCAATCAGTCTACTAAGCGGGGTGGGGAGGGTGTGTGTCAGACAGGCACACGTGCATGCTCGGTCCTTCCGCTCCCAGGTTGGAAAGGGACACCATCAGGCCTGGGTTAAGAAAATAGTCAAGGCAATTAGAGCAACCTCAGGGTGCCTCATGTAGACACAGTGAGGCTTCATTAAATAATCATTTACCAAACTGCCCATGCCCGGGAGGTGGAGGATAAGGCTGGGGTCCCTGCCCACAAGAAGTTCACACTCTTGTGAGAGGTCAGAGAATAGCACAAGATCAAACACAAGCAAGTCTGTGGTTCAGAGGACCTGACTGCCTCCGGCCCAGGTGCTGGCCTTGAACTTCCACAAAGAACGCACCAGCTGATCTCACTGCTCCAGCTTGAGCACACCGCACACACGGGAACAAGTCAGGACCCACACAGCAGAACCCCGAGCCTCAGACGACCGCCCAGCTGTAGGCTGGGATTACGCTCATCATTTCAATTTTTCATCACAGGCCAAGGCAAGAGAGATCTAGGAACAGAGTAAAGAGGGGTTTGCTTGCCTCCAGGACTGCCTGGGTCACAAGCCTATCCATTACTAGGCAAAATCGTTTGTGGTTTGCATTTCACGAGCACGGTGAATTCCACAACTCTCAAGGAGCTCAAGGAACAGTCAGGACTTCAAATAACAGCTGGCCTTTGAAAATCATGAAGCGTGGGGGTGGGTCCCTGGAGCTTAGATCTGATAGGTTTTGTTCTCTGCCCACACCTCAGCCTCTCCCCGGCACCCCAGCACCATCACTGCGGCTGCGCTGGTGGGGTGCCTTTTCTTCCGGGGGGGGGGGAGCCACGTGGCACCGGCATCACGGGGAGACAAGAGTGGATCTGGGACTCAGCCCTGCTTTCCAGTGGGATCCAAGAGAAGGTCAAGCAGAACCTGAGGACTCCTCAGAGTCACTCAGCAGATAAGAACGATGTTGCTTTGTAGGTGTGCACTGCTTTCTAGACTACAAAACCCTTTCACACGCGTCCCGCTGAGCTTACACTCCCTATTCTATGACCAGGGAGGAAAGCAGGGATCACACAGAGCATGAGCCCAAGGCCACATCACCTGCCTCCAAGTTCAGTGCTCTTCCTGGGCCATGCCTCAGACACACAGTGGGGCACAGTCCCAAAGCTGTGCAGAGTGACCGCAAGATGGGTTTATAATCCCAGGAGTTTGGAGCAATTCTATTAACCCCTCTGACCTTCATTTGCCTTATCTGCACAACGGAAGTGCCAGTCCTAGTGCCCTGACTGGCTGGTGAAGACCAGACAAAACAGGTGGGAAACGCTTAGCCTGGTGCCAGAAATCAAAGGGTGCAAAGTGCAAGGCACAGGCCCTACGGGCTCCCTGCCCAGAGGGCAACACGCTCTCCTCGGAAACATCAGTGTGGCGGCAAATACCAATCTCAGAACCCCCGAGCTATATTCGGTCTTTCTGCTTCCAGTCACTGAAGACTATGAACACAGGCTCCCTGCTGCCGAAGATGCTGACCTCAGCACGTGGGCAAACTCAGGGTAGATGGGATTTACCATCCACCGCTCCGCAGCACCACACGCTCCACTGCCACGACCAGGCCCCCACACCTCCCCTCTGTCCCTCTCTCTGTTGGCTGCCAGCAAGCCCTGAGCTAGGAGCAGCAACCAGCCCAGGAAGGCATGGCCTTCCTCCTGCCGCCACACACCAGGTCACAAGGGCCAAGAAGAGCAATGCTCACAAGAGAGCAAAGGGATTTAGCGTGGCTTGTAAGTGGGATTTAAAACCCCACACAGCACTCCAGCAGGGAAATTCAGAGGGTCCCCCTCCAGTGCACAGACACTGCTGAACCTTGAACTTCACTAAGAAGTGAGAGCCCCTCCCTTGAGAGCATTCCCGACCGAGCAAACAATGTCTCTGGTAAACTGCAGCTCACCCATGTGTTCTTCTAGGGCCTCCTCACAAAGACCCCATGCTCCAAAGGAGACGAGTATTATCATCCCCGACTTACAGACGGGGAAACCAAGAACAAGGGAGGAAGAGAATGCGTTCAGTGGCAAAGCTAGCAAGCAGAAACCTGGCACCCAAGTCAAGCTCAGTCGAGCTCAATCCTCTCCACTCTCCGAAAGACAAGACACAGGCTGAAGCCAGGAAGGCGGCGAGGCAGATCAGGGGGTGCCCCTAAAAGCGCAAACAAGTGAGGCCTGAGGCAGAAGGAGGTTAAGGGTGCAGCACCTGGGGTTCAGAGGGCTCCCTTGCCAAAATCACTTTTCATCCTGTCAACAACGTGAGGCAAGGGTCACTTCACTGGTCCCATGTCACAGGTGAGGAAACTGAGGCCAGGAGCCACATGGCAAAGAGCCAGGGACAGCCAGGGTTCTAGCGAGTCTCGGTTCTGGCAAGTCCCATCCCATCCGTAGGCCTCAGTCTCCCCCTCGAGTTAGGAGCAGGGAGGACTCCTGGGGCCCAGGAACACAGTCAGAGGTCTGCATCCTACCGCTGCCACCCCCGGCTGTCAGATCTGATGCCCTCTCTGCCCCAGCAAGGCTGCCTGCTCTGTAAAGGGGCAGCAGTACTCACCAGGAGTGTGAAATCAGATGCTCCAAAGGGAGCCCCCCCGGGGCGCTAGCAACGGCCATTATCTAGACATCACCCAATCTTCTGTCAGAGGCACGGAGGCACGGTGGTCAGGCCAGAACTCTCGACACCTGTTTTGCTCCTTGGAGCTTGTTTTCTCTCCTGACTAACAATTAAATCAAGACATGGTCAGGGGTCTCCCACCTGGGCCGAGCAGGAACAAGACACAGCTGGTAAGCAGATTCCTAGTTAGCTGAGAAAACAGTCTGTGCCTCCACCCCCAAGCCTCATGGGAGGGCGTCAAGCTCTGGACTTTTCTACCCTGCCTCAAGATGACTCAGTGTGTAGAGGCAGGCTTCAGCCTTCCCAGCTGTGGTGCAATCAGATCCTGACCATTAAACCAGCCCCTTTTCTTTCCTCAGCGTTCCCAAGGAAAGAAGCAACCCTTTTCTTTTGTCTATGCAAAGGTGGGGTATGGTGGTGGCCTAGGTCTTCCTCCTGCTAACTTCTTCCAAGGAGGCTAACTTTCAGACCCTTCCTCACCAGGGCCACCCAACACCTCCAGGACCACGACTGTCAGGCTTGGTCCGTCTGTGACTCCGCGTCCTACAGAATGGCTATGGAGAGCAAACCCCCAACCCAGCAAACCACCCGGGAAGCTTCTCGCGTAGGGCTCACCCAATTCCCGTTCTGTGCAGCCTCGCCAGGTCAGGAGCAAGTGGATCTGTCTTCCCAAGCCCTGGCCTCTTCCTTGAGCTCTAAGGCTGAGGACAGCCGTCCCTACTTCACATGACTGTGTGGAGGCTTAAAGACATGTCACTGTGGCTCAGAGTGACAACTCACAGGGCTCGATGCTTCCTAGGAGCCAGGATCTGGGCTAACGCCCTCAAGCCACTTTATTTCCTCTTTTACCAAAAAGGTACAGATTTGGTGAGAAAACAGCTTGCTGGTCACAGGCAGTGACGAGCAACGCTGGGGACTAAAACCGGTCTGCCTCCAGGACCCATAAGCCTGACTGCTTCATCCTCCAGCGGGACAGAACTCATCACAAACCTCTGACCCACGCCGCCAAAGTTTCCCCGCACTTTCCACTTGAAGGTAACGCTTTTCAAGGATTAAAATGCAATCAAATCTACTTCATACCCAAACTTGAGCCTCCCTACTCATTCCCATTTAAACTGGGTGATTCAGAAGGTTGGCAGAGGGCTATAGGGTTTGTAAAAATCTCCAAGCACCCCGATTCTCTCTAGCCGCAACCCCCACCTGAAACACCTCTGGGTGGTGGGCATGAAAAGTTTCTCTGCCAGCGCCCCCAAACCTAGGCCCCAAACCCCAACCAAAATCACGAACAGGCACCTGCCCCAAAGACCCACCTTGATGTTCTGACACCGCTCTGCCCCTTGGCTTCACCCTCCTCTCCTCAGGGTGAAGACGGCTTCAGCCGTGTGCCTCGGCTTCCCCTCACAGCCCCGTGGAGGGGGTGGGCGCTTAAGTACGGAGGCCCAGCCATGAACCCTGGCCCTGCCCATTGATTCCAAGGCCTTGTAGCCTCGTGGAAGCAATTTAGCCACTCAGACGGAGCCTTTTCTCCTCACCTGTACAGCGAGGATTCCTGAGGTGTTTATGGTAAAGATTCAATGAGAAGGAAAGGCTACTGTGTATACGGAGCCCCCAGCTCAGGAGATGTCAACCATGAGCTAGTCACAAAGGCAGTGACCTCCAGGGCTTCAATTCCTGTCAAAAGGCAGGGAATACGACCCACAGTAGAACCAGGTAACACAGGGACGGCTGGTGCTCTCCTGCCCTCCCCCCGGGCCAGTGCCCTGACTCGTTCCATAAAATAGTGGGGCTATGTTTGGTTCCTGCATGTTGGGCGCGTGAAGAAAGAGTTTCTAAAGTAAAACAGGGCAAGGAGTGATCAAAACTCCCTTTGGGAAGATTAAAAAAAAAAATCCAGAGAATAAAAAGCCCACTGACTGAATGTCCAGCATGCTATGAAGAGGCCTTCTTTTGCCGTCTGATGTCCCGGCCATCCCGACTGTCTCAGACCCTGCCCTGTCAGAGGGCAAGTGCCCGGCTTCCCCCCGGAGTCACAGCTGTAATTAGAGGGCGTGGGAAGACACAGACTGGGAGACAGGAGACTGGGCCCAGGTCCCCGCGTGGTCCCTCTGTCACCACAGGACCCTGGGCAAGTCAGCTGCTGTGTCTGAAAGGAACACCTCCATCCACAGGTCTCGGGGCCCCTTTCCAATCCCACCTCAGCCAGTCTGCGATTCACGACCAGCATCACTCCGGGTAAACGAGAACAAGCCATGGAACCTACCTACGGCGGCCCTAAGTGGGTTTCCTGCTGCCGGAGAGCTTCCCGGCTGGCCAAAGGAACACACGGCAGCACCTTCTCTACCCTGACCACACTAGGTCCACCCCATGGGTCCTTCTAGAAAAAGACCTCTTCACCGCCCACCTCTTACTGAATTCCTGCTGGCTGTCACTACTTCCTGGAATCCTAACTCAGAACTGTAGATGTTTTAATTTCATTCCCTCCTGATAAAAACCCCCCAAAAAGAGCTTCAGATTGATTCACTATTAATTTATATTTCAACAATTCAGAATTTGTGAAAGCCCGAAGAGAAGTTCATTTTTGCATTATCATGAAAAGGGGACTAAAAGGAGCTAATTACTGGCTGGTTTGGTACCATTTAAAAGCAGTCATTTAAATATAAACAGTCATTATGCTACATTGTTATCTATTTACTGAAGAGCATTCAAGGATGTCTTTTTAAAAAGACATTGGTCACTTCCTCACCTCAGGTCAGACTAAAATAATAGAACCACATCTCTTCATGCACGAGGAGCTTGGAGGGGTTCTCTGCACTAATTCATAGTATCCTTTTATATTCTGGCTCAAACAAGTTAAGACAGGAAGCAAATGTGTTTCATGGCCTCTATTTTACACATAATAAATGCTCAAAAAAGCACTTTATGCATGATTTCACGGTAGCTGTGTTAAACTGCTTTTTCTGCTTCCCAGCTTTACTCCTGTAGTAATTTATATAATCAAAAAGCAAAGCTCTCCTAGAACCTAGAAGCGCCTTCCTCACGCCACAGTTCGATGTTGCGCGCTCCCCCTTTAGAAAGTACGAGTCCAGAGACCATCTGCTTGCAGAGCGTTTCTGATTCTCTAACAAAAGCACAGCGAAAGGGCTCACCAGGCCTGACAGTGTACTTTGTACCAGGACCCACGCTGCACATTCCTCCTTGGCGTTGGTTCCTGAAAAGTGCTTCTCCCGACTCAATGCAGCTGCTTCCCATTGTTGAGGAGATAAAAGCCCTGTAAGTTAGGACGTGCCTCCTTTGGCCGCCCCTGCTGGAAATCCTAAAGGTCAGATCAATGCCTAGGTGTTAGCAACCTGTTAGCTTCAGGCCCCCGGGGCAAGTCTACTTTGTTTTGACTCCACATTGCCCCCATCTCGCCTCAACTTCCCTTTTCTAAGCCTCCTCAGAGCTTTAGGAAGTGGGGGGGCAGACAAAAACCCTATCATAAATACCATAATAAGAGCGAGATTTTACTGTGCGTGAAAATAGTTAATAACCAAGGAACACAGGACAGTGGAAACATAGCAGGTTACATATTTTCCTTCCCCCATCGAAAAGGAACATAAAGGCAGTGCTCCTCTTGAAACTGTAGCAAGCAAATAACCCAAAATGAAGAATCCATTTTTGGGTAAGGAACTTCCTTACCTACTAGCTGCCTAGAATGAATGTTTCACTGGAAAGCACTACAGTACCAGACCTGTGGCAAAGTACTTAAAAGTATGAGGAAGAATAATAAGCCCTGGGGCCTTTCATCTGGATCTGTGATTTGGAAGAGATTAGAAATCCGGTGGTCGGGGTCTGTGGGCCCTCTGCTCTGCCCAGACGCTCTGGGTGCCGACCAGACAGCCAACAGGAAGGTGGGACCCTACTCCCGAAATTCCCCTTCCCGTAGCCAAAGCTAGAAGACACATGAGGTCAATCGTCAGCGTTAAATGACAGCAGATCTCAAGATGTGAGGGTGGGAGTTTAAATCGACACAGGCTTCGTGGAGGGCGATGTGGCAGTAAGTAAGGACATTAAAAACGCACCATCTTCCCATCACCCAGAGAGTTGACTCCTAAGTACTTATCCTAGAGAAATGCTTCCTTGTGTGCACAAAGAAGCGCAGACAAGGACGTTCAATGCGGTACTGGCTGAAAGAGCAAAACTTCAGGAGCTAATCGAAATGCCCACCAGAAAGAGAACCGGTCAACCATGGCATGTTCATAAAGGGAACGTTTTACACCAACATAAAGTTGTTAGATCTCTACATACAGATGTGGAAAGGTCTGTAAGATACAGCACGTGGGGAAAAACGAAGCTATTTAACATGTGCTTTCTGCTCCAACTTGTGTAAAATTTAAAATGCCCCAACTGTACAGACACACACTTCAAAGAGCACAGGCACAGATGCAGTGAAAAGCAGTTCTGAAGGGATCGCACTAAACTGAGGACTGATCAGAACGAGCTGGAGGGGCCAAAAAGGGGCCGTCACTTGATACTGTTTTCATTGTCTGGAAGAATGTATTCGGGCAAATCTCAAATGATGACTGGTTTAAGAATGCAAGATATGAAAAAACAAAGAGGGTTGTTCTCTGACCCCGTGTGCTGGGTTTTCCTGGGCACAGCAAGCCCCGGCAGCTCAGGCTACACAAGTCAGGGACACAGGAACCGGTGTGCCCTGCAGAGTAAGTCTCATTAAAATATCTGTTGAATGATGGTGCCTAGACTTCCTGCCTCATAAACCAGGGTCCGTACAGCTCTACAAAATTATCTGTGAGCCCGCTGTGCTAGGCTTCCCCATGGACACAGGAGGCAGGGAAAGGTGGGAGCCTTCCACCCAGCCTGCTTCGAGACCCCTCCCGCCTTCCCTGGCTGGGTTCCCCTGCCAGCCCCATTTTCCCTGAGCAGCCTGCCTTTCCTCCCTGAGCTCAGCCTCTCATTTCCCTCCAGCCTGCCCCTCAAGGTCACTCATTCAATAATTTCAACAGATGTCCTGTGATTTCTAGAATTACCACTCAGCCAATAAGGAGAAGGATAAAAAATTGGCAGAAAGAATTGCTTGGAGGCTCAGGAGAAACAAGTCGTTTTCCCCAGCCTGGGAAGTGTATGGGGCCCTGTTTAGTGAAAATCACCAGACGGTTTCACCCTTCAAGGTGTGTGTCAAAAACACCCATCCATCCCTACACCCACCCTCACTTCCCCCCGGCAACACACACACACACACACACACACACACACACACACACACACACACGACTAGTCGCCTCCCATAGTTCCTCCTTCAGCCCCATCTTCTGCTTTGCTCGCTGTGTCCTCCTCCTCACCAGGCATGGCCGGCTTTGCGTGCCCAGCCACACAGCCTGACCATCCACAAGCACCCCAACTGGAAGAACTCCAATCCCACTTGAACAAAAAAGAGAAGACGCCTTCTGCCACTTTCCTTACTTTGATCACATGGGCAGAACTGGACTTGGGGGACATACCCTGCACTTTGCTGGCAGGGAGCCCCCGGAGTCTGAGCACAGTAGGAGGCAGAAGCAGAAAGACTAACATCTATTCCTGGATGACCTGCCAATCTCCCACCCTGATCCCCAACGCCAGGACAAGGACACCCACCAGCATCCCCTCCCTCTCATGGCATCCAAGCGCC
This sequence comes from Procyon lotor, assembly GCA_028646535.1. NCBI lineage: Eukaryota > Metazoa > Chordata > Mammalia > Carnivora > Procyonidae > Procyon > Procyon lotor. The sequence goes on along the minus strand of CM053603.1, from coordinate 16,286,434 downwards.
AGCATCACCTTATGAGGCCCTTCCCCAGAGCTCCAAGCACTACAGTTCCTGAGCCTCCAGGAACTGGAGAGGTCTTTAGGACCTAAGAAGGTCTTTAGGGACCTTCTTAGGGGAGGATCTATTGGGGGTCTGCTCTGGATCCCCAGCACCACCACCAGTACTTAGTGAGATATAAGGATCTTCGGGGCTGGGCAAGTTGTCCCCTCTGTTTCTGGAACTTCTCATCTTCTGCAGACAGTTAAAAATTAATTTCTGATGGGAAAGTTCAAAAAAAGAAGAAGAAAGAAACTACCCACAAATCTGCCACAGGGGTTTCTTGTTTCTTACACAATCATTTTTAAAATACTGAGCTGAGGTTAAGGAAGGAATGCGTCTCCCCACAGACCGTCCCCAAGATGGGCTAAGGGGGACGCACACTTCAGACAGTGTGAGAAGCAGACCCACTGCGAGCTGGCCGGACTCCCCCAGAGACACCCAAGGGCCGGGGTGCAGGGTGGCACCCTGATATCCTCTTGTAAGCCCCCTTTCCAGCTGTCTCTGATAGGATTTCTACCCCTTGGACTCTTCAGTTAGCTATGTTAATAAATCACACAGACACCCACACACACATTTTTTTTCAACTTAGCCCATCTGAGTTGTGTTTCTGCACCCCGTAACCCAACAAGGGCTGGCTAATCCACCGACATATCCAAATATTATCCAAATATCTGTACTCTACGACCAGCTCATTTTTAAAGGGTCTGTGTAAGGAAGTACCAGTGTTCGAGGTAGGACTATACAACAACGAGATTTGCTTTTATGGCAAACCAATCGAAAGACTGGGGACCCTTTTGAAATTCTTAAGGAACATTAATAGTAGTAGACCTGAATTCTTTAAGGGATTTGGTTTCTGAAAAACTGTCAATACCCAATCAAAGTATGTTCAGTAAAAGATGGAGCCCAGTAACTTGTTCTTTGTTGAAATGAGGTTAAGACTGGAAAAGACATGTGACTTTTTGTACAGCACATAAACTGGCTCACATTTTATGATTAGGAAACCAGGGCCGTGTAAAGCCTTACTATACTATACAAGTCTGTCTGCTGTGGTCATCTTGCTGCTTTCCTTCCACCCACCCTTCCATGAACTGTGATGCCCACACTCACAGGGCACACCCAACGGTGAACACAGAAGCCCTCTTAGGGCCCAGGGATTTGAAAAGTATCAACAAGTACTTGTCTTTCTTCCTGCTTCAGATATAGTTAAATTTGCCAAGAAAGACACAATCCTGAAATTAGAGGCAAACTCTGACAGGTGTTTCCTGGGATTCTCATTAATATGAGACCACAAAAGTCAGCCTCTCAGGCAAACATTAATCATTAGCCAATTGTTGAAAATTAACTACTGGTCCATGAGGACACAACCAGGAAGCCCTTGTACAACCATTCATGTATTTATTCCCTCATTCCACACACATTTCCTGGTGCCTACTGTGCGCCGGGCACAGGCTAGTTTCCAACACTACACAGACTAACCCGACACCAGCCTCTGTCTCTAGGAAGTCATACTCCGGTTTCCTCCAAGTCACTCTGCCAATGAGCCACCGCCAAGGCCAGCAGGCACCAGAGCGCATGTGCAGAACCCCCACCCACCAAACCACACCCCACAGCTACAAAAAGAGGCAGAGGAGAGTTTACCGTGCTTGCTGGAGGGCAGAGGGAAAGCCAGTGCTTAAACTCAGGCAAGTGGGGTGAGAGGCAGGAGTGGGTGAGGCTCAGAGGAGGCTGAGCTGAGGAGCTGTCCTAGAACATACAGAACCTCCTCGTGCAGAAATAAGAGCGCGCAATTCAAACAAAGATGGCGGAGCAAAGACACAGTGTATGCAAAGTATAGACCTAAACCCACCTTAGAGGCTGAGCCCAACAAACTAAGTTAGGAAACTGTGTTTCAGGAAATCCCCCTATGCGCAAAAACTGTGAGATGCTAAACTATAGGGCCACGCAGACCCAATGAGCTCACTCTTTAAGCCCGGAAACACTGTGCATTGGGATCTCAGCCAGGGAAGAGAGCTCGCCATCAGAGTGCACCGCCCCACGACGTTCCTGGCCGGTGTAAGGCATCTTACAGTGGTCCCACAGCCAACAGTCCATGGCCAGCTCCCACCACTCAGCTACTCTGCGCACATGTACTAGACGGCTCAGTTCTGACACCTGGCCCCGGGGCTCCTTTAGCCAGAGTCGCAAGACCCTAGGCTTTTCAGGAACAAGCGCTCACAACGTCCCACCCACTCCCAGCTGAGGACCTCCAAGGAGTCCCCAGAGGGAACTGCAGTCCAAGGAAATCTCGAATACAGCTCAGACGAAAGAAGGGGTGAGGTGCTTCTCCGGGCAATCACAGCAAGGACTCTACTGAGTCTACTGGGTAGCTACCTCATACCCCTGGGCCAGGCACTGTTGGGGATTCCAACATGATTCACTAAGAACTGTATTCTGAAGATGTTTGGTAAGCTAGAGATAAGACATGCATATAAAGAACTACAGCATAAGGTATTTTGTACGGGGGGAATTGCCAGGAGAGAGGTTCAGATAAGGGCGTAACTTCAGATCAGGGTGGGGAAAGCTGTCAGAAGAGACATAGTTTGAGAGAGGATTCCTGAACTCCTCCAGGGGCTGGAGTGGAAGAGGCATTGCAGGTGGAGAAGAGGCCAGAAGGTGGGCACAGAAAGGGTGTTTAGGAACTATGGGGGCCTGCTGCGAAGGAGGGACTCAGAAAGCCCAGACTGGCCAGGAGGACCTGGCCTCGGCAACAGGGGCATGGACGGGGAGGAGGGGGAAGACGCGAAGGGTTCTGTAGAGGCAAAATGTCAACGGGCTCAAGAGGAAAAAAAAAAAAAAAACAGGCTGCAAAAACAAGATGAGGAAGGGGGCAGGAAAGGGGTCAGAGACCTGGTAAAACCTCCCGCTGAATTAAAGAAGCATTTACTGAGCCCCTGGTGGGAGCCACTGTGCCTGATGAAGGGGCAGAGAGGCCTGGGACCCGGGCCTCGCCCTCCATGGCTGCTGTCATTAGCAGACATCAGGGCAGGTCTGAATTGGCAGATGAGCACCCCGATGCAGGACAGTTCTAATTTGAGGCGACCGAGCACTCCAGAGGGCGGGGCTCAGCCTGGCCCAGGAGCTCGAGGAACAGGTGGTACAAACAACTTCAATCGCATCCGTCCACCTTGAGCAACTGAAGTCTGGGAAGGAAACCAGAGAGTTCTTGGACACAGTGAGGCACAGTATTGTAAGCAGACCCGCTCTGACACTCCAGAAAACAGAGCTTGCCCCTGCTCCCCACCCCGGGCTAAGAAGAAATTAAATAACTGATACACACTTTCAATAAGTCGAACTAGGGAGCCGGTGCTACAGACTGAGCCAAAAAGTGTCTCACTGTGGGAACTCAGTCGTACCATATCCATGGCTTCAACCTCCGCGAGTCCCTGCAAGTCCACAAATGAAACTGCATAGAAACCTGAGACTGTTTATATTGAAGAAGAAGAAAGAAGAAAGAAGAAAGAAGAAAGAAGAAAGAAGAAAGAAGAAAGAAGAAAGAAGAAAGAAGAAGACCTAACCCTGGGAAACCTTGCTGCCCCCAAGGTAGTCTCCAGATTGGCTCAGCCATAGGCAACCCAGACCAAACACACTGGTCACCTTTCTTACCCGACAGAAGTAACCGTGTCACTACAGATGACCTTAAGAGGCAGACACAGCTCGGCACAAAGCTGGCTCTAAGGGTGCAACACACACGTTTCCCACAGAGCTACGGCGCAAAGAAAATCCACCAGCTCCCTGACACGTGCCGCTTTGCAACCCGTATCGCTCTCTGCCCTTTGATTTGCCATTCACGTTAACTGAAAGGTATTTACTACAGATGAAAAATAAGCTTCATTCGGCCGCCTCTAAACCGATCCCAAAAATAGAGCAATCACTTTGGTACAAATTGGGTCAAATGTATTAAAAAAAAAAACAACAAAAAAAAAACCCGGCTCTCTAGCGGGAGCACTGACATGGCATGAGACCTTGCAGAGAGTCAGGGGGAAACCCACAAAGATCTTCCCTTCCCACAGTGGGAAAGGAAATATTTAAAGAGTCAAGCAGAGAATAAACTCCTCTGGCCACGTGACCATCCGAGTGAAACAAGACAGAAACGCAAATGCTAGAGTTTCAGAACAGTAAGAGGTCAAAGGAGTATATGCTGGTTTTTAGAAAGGCCTGCCAAACTAAGACAGTGCCTCCCTTCCCCCACCCTTTAAAATACCACTGTTTAAGAACTGTTGAGAAAGCATCCACAGGGGAGGGATTGCAAGGGAGAAGAAGAGATATTTATTCGTTTCCTATATTTTATTCCCTCACTCATTTGCTGAGAAATCCAAATGGTCTGATGGCAGATATCAGTGCCCTGAATTTCCCTGGGAAAAAAATCAGAATATTAATTGGCTTACACACGCAGCTCCATTAATTATTCCATTGATCTGAATTAATCTGCCTTTCTGAAAGGTATTTATTTTCTAAGTTTGTTTAATCATGTTCTCTTGAGCTACAAAAAGCAACAAACTGGGTCACCATCCACGTTGTTAAATTTGGTAACAAAGCTGACACCATCTGTGGCCTAGACTCTGATGAACCACCCCCATCGATGGGGGCTTTTTGCCACTTCTCCTCTTCCTTTAGAATGATCATCTACCATCCACGAGCAAAGCCCACAAATCACCTCTAGCAGAGTCTACAGCCACACTCACGGCAAATGTGTGTATGCACATCCAACTCCGGCTGAGTTATATTTTCAGTAGCAATACCCAAAACTTTTTTACATTCCCTAGAAATCAGACTATCAAAGCCCAAATATGAACAGACCTCATGTTATAGCTGATGTAGGCCACAACATTTTAAGTGTAACATGAAATCCTGTACGTGAACGATTAAGGCGAATATCACAAGAGCAGGGATGGCTGGGTGGCTCAGTTGGTTAAACGTCTGCCTCCAACTCCGGTCATGGTCCTGGGGTCCTGGGTTCGAGTCCCGCATCGGGCTCCTTGCTCATCAGGGGGCCTGCTTCTCCCTCTCCCTCTGCCTGCCACTCTCCCTGCTTGTGCTCTCTCCCTCTCTCTCTGACAACTAAATAAAATCTTTAAAAAATAAATAAATAAAATAAAAAGAGCATAATTTCAGTATCTTCAGAACCCAGCAGAGTCCCCACATACACCCCAGCTCTGCCTTTACACCTCTCACTCAGTTACAAACAGCCTCCCTACTCAAATACAGCTTCAACATGGAAAACCAGAAACTGATGAACCTAGCTCAAAGAGGAGAGAGCAAAATAAGAGAGAAAGCTCCCTGTTATCCAGCGCTGGCCCCCTGCCCCACCTGCCTTTCTGCACAGCACCCCCCCCCATCCCCAACCCGGGGAGGATGCAGCAGCTCCAGGAAAATCCTGACATGGCTTCTGAATCATCAAGAAAAGACTACAGAATGTCAGAGGTAAATACGATCCCAGTGATCGCCTCATCCAGCCCCCACGACAAGTGGGTGAACAGCAGCGCGGAAAGGACTTGGGAAATGCCCCCCAAAACACAGCTAGTTGTCCCAGCTCAGTGGGACAAGCTCCTAGTCCCAACTCGGGTGCTCTTTCAGGCTTTTTTTTTTCTTTTTTCTTTTTTTTTTTTTTTAAACTATATCAACCTTTCCCAAAGGAAGTTTCATAAAACACTGGTTCCGTGATGTGTTCTGCCAAAAAACTGTTTGAAGAATCCATGACCAATTACTTTTAGGGACTAGCTGAGTTAAACAAAATGAAACTGGTTTTTTAACTACAGACCTTCCCGGAGCTCTTACTGAGCTAATGTGCACTATAAATCTTGAAGAGGGCAATAAAGTATGTGGAAGTATCCCAATTTATTTAACCCTAGAATCATTTTATCATGGGATAAAATGTATCTTCCTAGGATACTCCTCATGGAATACTACACTGTATTCTCCAAATTATGTTCCATATAGATCCATTCACTCTGTAGTACTCTGATGCTCTAAAAACGAATAGTTCATGTACAAAATCTATGATCATTTGCTACTGACCAGAAAAATGGACCAAACAAAATACCCATCACTCTTAAACAAACACTGGATTTAAAACAAGAACAAAAACAAAACAAAGGGAGCTAATATTATCCGGAAAAGAATGGTAGACAGCAAAAGCCTATGCAGAGAGAAAAGTTATTTTAAAATCTGCTACAAACCTCTTCCATAAAAAAGTGCCACATCTATTTATGCAAGATTCATGACTTTAAACACTTTCATTCAGTATAAGTTTGAGAATACAGGTCAGAAGAAAAAATAAACACAAACAAACCCACTGTTGCAAAGCCCCAGGAAACATCACATGCATAGCTGTAAACGTCCACCCCCACCCCAGAAAGCCAGCTGCCAGAGGCCAATGATAACCGCATATCAGGACAAGGAGGAACTCTAAAGACACTTACCAAGTTATGATTTGTTGAATTAGAATCATCTTCAGGGAATGGGATGTAAATAGCTAAGGCCACACAATTGGCAAAAATAGCCAATAATATAAATATGTCAAATGGTCTGAAAAATGTTGTTAAGGCATATACGTCTTATGCAAACATAAACTGTCTCTCCCATCACACTCCCAATCACACCACTCTTGAATCACTTTTGAAATGAAAATTACGCACACGAGTCCTTTCTCCATCGGCTGTTGTGCCCGCTCTGTCTCCGGCAAATGTCATCGTCCATGGTCATCTGGAAGAAGTTCCTATCGAATGACTTTTCCATGTCCTTTCCTTCTCTTGCAAGGATCATGTTATGCTCATTCTTGGCTGTGCATTTTGTATTGAAACCTAAACATACATCCAGGGAGGGCATCCTATGAACCATGTTTCTCCTTCTTAAAGTTTTAAAGGCGACAAAGGCCTGAGAAGACTACATTCCTGGCTGCTGTAGACACAAAGAGAAGTCCCCATGAGACAAATCTCTTCCACAAATCCTTGCCTCCATGTGTTAAAGCCATTTTCTCAGGGGCTAATCTTGGCTGGGTCAGTCTCCTGTCTGGACCTGGGCAGGCCACGGCACCAGAACTTTCTGCATTGTACCTGTGACCGTCTCGTGCATGTTCCAATACCTCAGACACTGTAATAAGCAAGCCAGGCTCTGGGTCCCCCTCTGCTTCCTTGACTAATCAATGCCTATCACTGTTTCGGATTACAGCTGGACTGGAGCTCGGTTTCTAATGAGCTGTTACTGCATTCAATTTATAAACAAATTAAATAAAAAGCATTAAGAAATCAGCACCAGACACTTTGAAAGTACAATTGAACAATTCTAAATCTCGGGGGTCTGTCTGGAAGAAATCACTTTGAAATCAGCTTGCAACAGATACTTGCTTCAACATTCTGGTGTTATTAAGAGACATTGTCAAAACTGGCAACGCAAAATTTGACTTCTGCCAAAATGACTGTTTTTCTTCTTTCGGCTTTCAGGCTTTCCGAATGCAAGGTTTCTGAGCACCAACATAATCTGCAACTTGGGTTGGGGGCGTGGCTTGATTTTATAAGTGTTTCTGCCATAACCTCACTCACAAAACGTAAAGCCACTGGTTTAACTAAACATCTCCAAGTACTAAAGCTTTGAGGATGTACAGACCCTTCTCCATTCATCCTGATATCCTTCTGGGAAATCCAAAAATGCTAAAGGAAACAAAGACCCCCCTGCCTCTCTGGGAATACCCTGAGCTTATGAAAAATCAGCCCCTGAAAGTGTTTTGACACTCACTGAAATAAGGACAATGAATGACATTTTTCTCTAATTGTGAAGGGTTTATTTTTAAAGCCAATTAGCTTTCATTCATATTTATTCTTTTGCCTCATCCAGTATTACAAAATCTCTTATCCAAGGGTCCAACCTCAAGACAATTTCTCTTGGGAAGACTTCAGGATCCTCTTTTCGTTTTTCTTTTTTGCCATTCCTACTGAAATTTTAAAAGCCAACGGCCCCGCTGTTAGCCTACAGAGAAACACACCTGTGGTCTCTCCCGCGCCATCCTACCCCCATACTTCCTTTTTAGTTCCCAATTCCTAAATGATAGAGCAGCAACTGCGAGAAATACCAGTGCTGTTCGGGAAAGCCAAACACTTTTTTCCTCTTTATGGGGGTCCGGTTTCAGCTGCCCAGTGTTGGTGGATAACTATCTCGCTGCCCCAAGATTTTTACAGGCCACGCAGAACGGAGCAGTAGAGAAATAGATGGATCTGCTCCCAAAACCTTCTGAGAAGGCGAGCACTCCTCATTCCCCCAAGGTGCAGGACACTCTCGCCTTGTCTGGGTGTGCAAACCAGCAAGGCTCGCAGTCTCCCCATGCGGGCTGGGCCTGGCGCAGCTGGCCTCCGAAGGGTTTCTATGACCTGCTCCCTGAACTAGAAGGCAACTCTCACTGCGAAAGACGAGCGGATCCTATGTTGTTTAAAGATCTGTTCACCAGCCTGTCCCATCTGTAGGCAGGCCTCTCCCTGCGTTGGCAGCCACATCCCCTGGTTCCTGTACACACATGTCTGGCCACGCGGGAAAGGGAGTCGGCAGCATGATCCAGGAACTCACCCCGTACACGTCAATTGCGATACACACATTGCTGTGCACGAAGAGAAACAGCATCAGGCCGCCCACCTTACCCCACGCGAAATGAAGGGCCCCAGAGAGGTCTCTGCTCACCCGGAGGCGTGTTAAGCCAACCTCGGGAGGAGGAGACCTCTCGGGTTGAGTGTAACCGCACTTCTGACGCCAGCGGTGCCATCGAGGCACACCCCTGGGCACCAGCTGCCTCGGGGCTGCCGCCAGCGTTTCATTCTCAGACCAGAAGAGAACTTGCACAGAAAGCATGTCCACGCACCCCCAGCTCTGTGGGAGACACCAAAACTACCGCTGGAGAGCGGGCATCTGTTCTAAAAAGGAAAAGCACATGAAAACCCCTCAAATCCTACCCTTGCATTTGACTGCCCTCTCCAAAACCTTTCTCGACAAAGTCACCTCATTTTAACCTGTGTCCGTGAGCACAGAAAACAGCCGGCGACACCGGAGGGCCTGCAAAGAGCAGCCTAGCTAGGTGCTCAGGTTCTAAGGGGACTTACAGCTCCTCCTTGCAGCTGGTGGCCAACATCCTCCCTTTGAGCCCATGCACCCCGGGTGTGGTGAGGAAAGCCCGACTCATTCCTATGCTTAGGAGCCACTCTAAGGCTCCTGTCAGTCCCAAATACACTTCTGGGAAAAGGAAATGCTTTGTTTTACCCAGACCAATGAATCATCTGACTAATTAGAAAGCCATTTGCTCAGAAAGGAGGCCTCTGTCAACATTTCTGAACGGTGGCAGTAATTGGAGACTGGCTTCCAGATTTGGGGAAGGGGGCGAGCAGGCCAAGCACCTCGGTTTTCCAAGACCTGGGGCGTAACAGCCATCCTGGGGCATTTGGAGTTCAGCTTTAAAAATACAAAGGAGACACCCAGAAATGTAACTCCAGTCCAAGGACACAGACAGAATGTTTTATAAAGGCAGCAACTGCAAATTCCCCCACTGACAGACTGCTCTCTAATTCGCAAGGGCTCGGGAAGGAGAGGCACACACAAGCCTCTCGCTCCACATGCTCCCTCACGCTCACGTTTCAAATGCTTTTTTGGAACATGTCAAAAGGAAATTCCAGGAAGTCATAGCATTGATGAGCAAACTGCTCCCTCCCTGTGAAGCAAATACTCATATTTGTAGCTACCTGAACAATCAGATCAGCAACCTCAGCAGTAGTTGGGAGTTTCAGAAACAAATTCTAAACATCAGAATGGGAAGATGCCACTAAAGGTCAAAAATGTATCTATTTCTAGTGAAGTCTCCTACAGTCTTTTTGTTTCAAATTAGCATACCTCCTTTGTGATAGGTTTGATGCCTATCACAGCCCCAAAAGCAATGGTGGGTTTAAACTAACCATCTAGTGTCAAATGACCAAAAGTCAGTTTCCTATTTAACTACCACTTTGAAGTCTCAGGCTGTCGCCCCCTCCCTCCATCACCACACACACACACACACACACACACACACACACACACGCGCGCGCGCGCGTGCGCGCGGCTAAATATACCCATAGAGCCACCCCTCTGCACCCTGAGGAGGTAGGAAGGTATATACAGTGAGACCCTTTACACAGAGCCTTCCTGTCGCTCACATTCCAGACTGCTACGACTTTGTAAGTGCCGTTTCAGAAAGCGGATCCTTTTAAAGAACAGATGTTCAAGAGCAAATGCAAAAGACTTCCCCCCAAAAAAGGATACTTCCATTCCACTATACTAATGCAGGCTCTTCGGATGGGGTTATTGAGTGACAAACAGAAAAGGGCGCGGGCAGGTCGGCTGTTGGACGAGTTACCCTGTTTTTTGCTCTTGGCGTATTGCTGACGTTTTCTTTGGGAAAGAGATCCCACAGGTGGGGGTGCGGAGGTGCTCATAGTCTGGGCAGCCTTGGCCTGTCTGGCAGCATCAATTGCAGCTTGCCAAGACAGGACGGTTTGCTTGGAGCTATTCGGCTGAGAAGTTGGTCCTTCACCAGAAAGAGGGAGTCTGGTGCCTCTTGCATAGTTTGCCTCTGGGAAGAAGGAGAAAAAGAAAAAATGAACAAACAAACAAACAATGAAAATCCAGTGTTAGGAAAATAGCAAAGGCTGTCTCCCATCAATACCGGGGGGTATGGTTCCCATGTTTCCATTTTGAACCTCATGTCCTATTTTTCAGAAGCAGGAATGTGGTCAACCACACGCTGGGCCCTGAGCGCCACAGGAGCACTGGTGCAATGGGGTGAGCCCTTTCTACAACCATGGTTTCACAAGGACTCTGCTGGTGCCTTTCATCAAAGTAAGGCCATCCACATTTATTCCACCTTTCCTGACTTTTAAAAACCCATGGATCTCTAATGAGTTAACAGATATGCACAATAGCTTTTCTCCAAAATAACTACCACGGGGGGGGGGGGAACAGTGCCAATAACTCAATAGTCTTAATCATTTTCAGGATGTCACTCCAACATCTCTGTATAGCCACAAATGCATTTTTTTCGGCATAGGAAAAAAAAAAAAAAACTCCTCCACTGGCATCAGGGCAATACCAAAAGCCCCATAACAAATATCTAGATTATGCACTGACACTTCCTGCAAATGAAAATTCATGATGCTTGGGACTCATTTCCTCCACAGGCTTCCGAAAACAGAAAACATCTTTAGGGCTTTTTTGCATTTTAAATTGCAGCCGCAGCAGCCAAGCCAGCATCCAGAGAAACAGTCAAGGCACGCAGCTTATACCCCTGACCCTAGGAAAGACAGGATGGATTATGCCAGGGGTCCTCAAGGACCAAGCAGGAGTCACCTAAGTGCAGGCTGGCATCTGGGTACAGGGCAGAACCCCAAGGGGGCTCCAAATGCAAAGCCCCCTCTGACTTTGGGTCAGGCCTCCACCCAGGCAGGTCTCCTAGGCACTTGCCTACCTTAAGTCACAACCTGCTTACTGAGACAGAAGTCAAAGCGGGAGTGGTGGCAAAGGCAGAGGGATGGGGGGTTACAAAACCAATTCTTGCTAAGTAAAGAACAAGAGAGCAAGCACAGGTCTGCCTGCCCAGGGACCTGAGAGAGGGGCCACAGGGCTGGGGCAGCAGCAGTCCCCAGCTGGCCACTGAGCTGGGGAGGAATGCTGCTGCGGAGCCTTCCCTTGGGAAGCACTCTCCTCTCCTCGGAAGGCTATGAGCCCACTGAGGTTGTGGGGTGGGGGAGCGCCCCCCAGCCACCAAGGAGGAGGTAGGAGAGCTGACCAGAAGCTGTTCCAGCCTCCGACGACCCAGCCAGGGCAGCGTGGTGTTTGCACGTGGTGCCCAGGCCGGCTGGGGAGGGGAGCCCCACAGCGGCCGCGACTCCCCAGGCATTGCTAGGTTACGGACGGACGTGTGCACCGCGGCGCTGGGAGCAGGAATACTCTCCTCCCGACCCCCTGGCCGAGATTCCGAGACCCGGCCTCCCTCTCCAGGGGCGGGGTGTGCTTCACCCACTGTCGGGAAGAGGGAAACCGGGCAATCCTAGAATTTTCCGGATGCCACTGGGGATCAGGGGACCAGGAAGGAGGGGAAGGCGAGAAGAGGCTGGAAAGGGGGCTCAGGCTGAAGACTAACAGCCATCCCCTCTTCCATTGCTCGCAAGCCTTGGAGGAAAGTTGAGCCCGAGGACACTGAACCCGAATCACCTCGGCTCGCCGCCCCTCCGGCAGCACAGTACTCCAAGGACTCCACGGCCGCCCCCACCCCACAAATGCAGAATTAACTGACATTCAAGGCCTGAAGGGGAGAACGGAGTGGCTGTCACGCATCTCCCCTTTCTATGTAGATGGCACCGAGCTAGAAGCATCCTCTCCAACCCCCTCAACCCACCCAGTGCATCAGAGACGGGAGGGGGTGGGAAGGAAGAGGGGGTGGGAAGAGGAGGACCATGACAAGGATGAGATTTGGCAGCGGGTGCCCAGGCTCTGGCTGCTCACCGTTCGCGTGGTCCGCTTGCTGCTGCCGTTGATGGTGCATGTTTTTCATCATCATCATCATCATCATCCACGAACATTTATTGAGCGCCTACTGTGTGCAGGGCACGGTGCTGGGCGTTGGGGCGGGGGAGGAGCGGGTAAGGGGGTTACCAATAGGTAGGAGCCGCGGTCCCTGCCCTTATTGTCGCTTCAGCAGGGGGTGGGGAGGGACGGGGACAGATAGCAGAAAATAAGAATAATTTGTAAAAACCGCTCGCCACCCACGCTCCTTCTTTTTCAAAAATGGAGCAAAATAAACTTTTTTAAAAAAATAAGATCAGATGTATATATTATCTTAATAATATATACATGTAATTTTTTGCTGCAAAGGAGAATTGGCTTGGTCCCCTCCTCTAGCGGAGGGACGCCGCGGAGATGCCGGCCCGGCCGCCGGGGCCGCTCGGAGCGCCCCCCATGCCTGCCCGCCTGCCGCGGTGCCCGGTGCCCGCCGCCGCCGCCGCCGCCGCCCGCGCCGCCGCTGGCTCGGGACCGCGGGCGCCCCGAGCTCACATCCGGGGACGGAGGCGCTCGCTCGCTCGCTCGCTCGCTCGCTCCGCGCCCGCCGCGCCGCGCCGCACGCCGGCTTCGCCCTGGCGACGCTGCGCGCCCGCCGCCGCCGTCCCCTCCCTCCCCCCCGCCCGCCGAGCCTCCCACGGGCCGCGCCGCGCCCCAGGGGCCGGGCCCGGCCCGCGGCTGTCCCCGCTCGGCCCGCGCGCCCGGGGTGGCCGCCGCGTGGGACTCGGGGTACCGCCGCCCCGCCTGGCTCGGAGGACCCGCGGGCGCCAAAGGGTTAAGCGCGCTCCGGCCGCCGGCTGCCGCTTAACCCCCTGCGCGCCGCAGTGTGCTCCCGGCGGTCGCCCGGCACAGGTGGGCGGGGCCTGCGGGGCCCGCGGACGCCGGGTGCGGATTAACCGCTCCTCCCCTCCATTTCTGCGGGGCGGGGATGGGATGGGAATGGCAGGGGGCGGAGGTGGGGGCCGGGAAGCGGGAGAGTGCGACGCTTAGGCTCCCGCGCTGGCCTCAGCTCTCGGCGTCCTCCTCCGGCTCACACCTGGAGGAGGCCCCGCCCCCCTGGGAGCACAGGTGCTAGCGGGCGGTCGTCTCGGGGTGGAGGGGCTCTGCCAGGCTCCCTTCATACTCCCCCTCCCGCCTTTCCTCTGGCTTTTTCTGGACGAGGGGGGATGGGGGAGCCCTGCTCTCTCGAGAGCATTCACTGTCCCAGGTTACGGCACTTTGAGTTGAGATCTAACCAGGTTTCCAGAGTGTTCCCCCTCTAACCCGGGCTGGGTCTGGAGCTACTGTGGGCTCAAAGATTCGGGGAGTGACGGGGGGACTTTCTGACTGCCTCCCCCCCTCCCTCCCCACGTGTGTTTGCGGGCAGGTACAAGGAAGTAAAGGCCAAGGTCTTTCAAACAGTGAGTGTTGCTTAAAGGAAACTGCAGAGGAGGAGGCTACCTTCACTGTCGCGGATTTGGGGTGGGGGTTTCCGCACAGGGCAGCTCCTGTCTAGAGGGGAAAATACTGTATCTAGTGGATGACTGATATTTCTCATTTAGCCTTGTGCTGGCTGTTGGAGAAGGGCTTCTGCTTTACTTCACAAGATTCGATTTATTTGCTTTTGTTCCGATCTGCATGTTCCTACAGCGTTTTAGAACGTTTGAGAACAGTGTCTTTAAAGCAAAAATAAAGCAAAAAGCTCAGCGTGACTTAAGAAAATAAGAGGGGTTTATGGGAAGGTGCTTCTTGGCCAAAGAAATCACTCTGGGCATCAATTGTTGGGGGCCACCTGGGGAGAGAGAGTGGGGACCGAACATAAGGCTTTCCAGGGGCCTTCCTGAGAGGGGCATAAGGAGTGGAAGGATAAAAACAATCAGGCTCCTTGTCCCTTTCTCCTCTTTTGTTGTTGTTGTTTCACTTTTTCTTTCTGGAGAGGTGGAGAGGCAGGGGAAGAGCCTAGCAGTAAGCCTGCTCCTGAGCCCAAATCTGAAGGGACAAAAGATGGTTGCCTTCAAAGAACTTTCCCATCCACAGACCTTGAGTGCTGATACAAGTATCAGATTCACACATTCACTTGTCCCTTCCAGACTTCAAGGTCTAAAGCCCTGCCTCTATTCTGCGAATCCCACCCTAATATTTGCTCACAATTCAGGTCAGCCGGCGTGTAAAAGGCACCTGTTAAGAACAGGGGCTAGGCTACATGTTGTCAGGCCAAATCCACGGTACATCCTCTCGCTCAAGAAGAGTGTGTGTCCATCTGTAATACTATGTGGAAAGTAGGAGCTATAATAGGTATGAAGAAAATGCTATGCAAGCGTCAAAGAGATTCATTTGAGACATTTTCACAGAAGGCATGGCATTCTGATTCTTAAAAATTGATGAGGGGAGGAAAGGAGAAGAGTGAACTGATGGAGCACAGGGCAATTTTAAGGCATTGAAGCTATTCTGTATGATACTGTAGTGAACGTAGTACACTATGCCTTTGTCAGAACACATAGAATGTACAACACAAAGAGTAAACCCTAATGTAAATTGTGGACTTATGTCACAATGTACTTATAACCATGTATCAATATTGGCTCATCAATTGTAACAAATGTAGCACACTCATCCAAGATGTTACTAATAGGAGAAACAGTTGGAGGAGAGAGTATATGGGAATTCTGCACTTTCTCTGCAGTTTTTCTGTAACCTAAAACTGCTCTTAAAAAATAAAGTCTATTAAAAACAGGTGACTAATTTTATTGGGCATAAGTGGAGTAAGAGGAATGAGCTTTTGGGGAAAGAGTGAAGGCGGGGGAGCCCGAAGTCCAGGGTGGGATGCTCTTGAAAAGAAGCAGGAGTGCAGGTTTGAGGGGCAGGCCTCCCAGGCTGGGGGAGGAAGGAGGCTGGGACGACACAAAGCCAGTCAAGAAGGCTTGCTGGCTCGCTAAGTAATCCAGATTTATCTTCTCTGCAGTGGAAGCCAGTGAAGTGGCATGATTATAGTGTGACTCGGGTATCCGGGTTTTATACTTTAGAACTTAAGGTATTTGTAGAAGAAGAATTTTTAACATTGTTCCTAGCTTCTGAGTCCCATCTTCACGTCTCCAGCCAGCTTTTTTTGGGGGGGAGTGGGGGGGTGGGACTTGATTCAGCACAGCTCTGAATGCTTTGGCCCACTGGGCAATTTAAATACTTATATTCTCATGCTAATATGAATGACTGAATAAATAAATAATAGCTAATGTTTTTTAAAGGCTTCCTACGAAGAGACCCTTAACCCACAAAGCAAACTGAGGGTGGCTGGGGGGTAGGGGAGGTAGGGATAGGGTGGCTGGGTTAGGACATTGGGGACGGTATGTGCTATGGTAAGTGCCGTGAAATGTGATTCACAGACATATATCCTGGGGCGAATAATGCATTATATGTTAATACAGGCTTCTTCCTATGTCCCAGGCCCCAGTATAACCACTTTACACGTATGAACTCATGTAATTCTCATAACAAGCCCAGGAGACAAAGCCTATTAACACCCTTATTTTACATATGACAAAACCAAGACACGGAGGAGTTAAAGGACCTGCCCAAACCACACGATTATTGAGTTGCGGGGACAGTAAGACCCAAGAAAGGCTAGAATAAAAGACAGCCACATGTGCTAAGACCCAATTATGTCACAAACAAGCTATTGTGGGGCTTTAATCCCCATGCCCTCACATGTAAAACACTCCCATGTAAAGGCACTGAGCAGGCATTCTGGAAGTGGTTCCCTGTATGTATTTCATTTTTAAAAAACCTTGCTATCTCAGTCCAGAGCTTGCCACCTCACCTCCCTAGGTCACTGACTAGATGCCCTCTGTCCCTTCCTCCTTCGGTAATAACCCATCCTGTGCTCAGAAAAACACCGTGCCACTTCCCTAACCAAAAAAAGCTGGTTCCTCCTTCCTTCCATGTCCAAGCTAAAATCCTCTGACCAGCTTTCCACCTTATCACCTCGCACCATTCACCTTCACCGTGGTCAGCAGTCTCATTAGGCCATGAACATGCTGTGCTCATTTCTGACTCTCTGCTCCCGCTTATGTTTATTCGCTGACCTGAAATCCTGCCTTGCTGACCTCGAACTAAACCCTGCCTGCTTAACAAGTCCCCGGCAAGTGCCTGCCTCCTCTCAGAAGCCTTCTTTGATTTCTCCAGCCACTGTAAATGCATGTGCACCCACCCCTGCCTCCACCTCCCCATCCCTAAAGGCCGATAGCACCTGGTTATCCCTTTGATCACAGACCTTCTTATGTCCTGTTTAGCCCCCCCCCCCCCCCCGT
>CM053603.1:16250561-16269418 GCA_028646535.1 Procyon lotor | reverse complement strand
GGCACTAAATACTCTGATTAACCTGCACTGGATCCTAAAAGCCCACAGATATCGCTAGAAATTATCAGCTAACATTTACAAAAATCCCTTAAGTTTATGGCAGGACACTTGACCCTTAGATGGTAAAAATAAATAAATAAGCAAACAAACAAACCTATCCTAAAGGCTATACGCAGAATATACCTATAAACAAACTGTAAAGTTGAGTCTCAGTGAGTCTGCGCATTCTCAGGCCTTCATGCTAAGGTGATAGCTCTGACCCTCTAACCACCAGACAAGCGGGTAAAGGGGATCAGGACACATGTTCCAGGTAGAGGGATGGTAGCCACATTAGGCCCCAAAGTCCAGAACATGTGCAGATATCAGTAAGGTGGTTAGGCTGGGACACGGGGGGAACTTCAGAGATGGTGATAATGTGAAGGGGATGGTGGAAAGTCCCAAGCATCTGGCTTACCGGTCTGGTTGTCATCCTGTGGCCCAGCGATTCTCAAGCCCTTTGATCTCAGGACCCCTTTACACTCTTAAAAATTATGGTACACCTCGGGGCACCTCGGACTCCTAGGATCAAGCCCTGCATTGAGCCCCATGTAGGGCTCCATGCTCAGTGGAGAGTCTGCATCGGGATTCTCTCTCTCCCTCCGCCCCTTCCCCTGCTTGCTTTCTCTCCCTCTCTCTCTCTCTAGAATAAATAAATAAATCTTAAAGATAAATTATGGCAGACCCCAAAGAGCTTTTGCTTGATAGATTTTATCTATCGGTATTTACCGTACGCAAAATTTGAACTGAGAACGTTTAAAAATCACTTATCATTCACTGTAAAATGGTAATAGCCCATTACATTTTACATTAACTTTTTTTTTTTTTAAGAAAAGTAACTATGGGGGCACCTGGGTGGCTCAGTCATTAAGCGTCTGCCTTCAGCTCAGGTCATGATCCCAGAGTCCTGGGATCGAGCCCCGCATCGGGCTCCCTGCTCTTCGGGAAGCCTGCTTCTCCCGCTACAATTCCCTCCGCTTGTGTTCCCTCTCTTGCTGTACTCTCTCGCTATGTTTCTCTCTGTCAAATAAATAAAATCTTTTAAAAAAAAAAAAAAAAAAAAAGAAAAGTAACTATGATTCCCAAAACAAAATAGCGAGAATAGCATTCCTTTACATTTCTGCTAATCTCTTTATGGCCTGGCTGAAAAGAAGACAGCTGGATTCTCATACATTCAATCCACAGTGACAGGATGTTGGGTTGACGCGTGGGAAGAATATCCAGCCTCGTACAGATATCCAGTTGGAAAAAGGAGAACCATTTCAATAGCCTTTTCAAATAATTGTAGATATTCTCCTTTGCTATGACATTAAACTTGACTTTTAAAGGTTAGTCGAAATGTGGAATTTGAAACCATTGCAGTGAAGCTTCTCACGCTGTTACAGTAAAATCTATCAGTTTATATGGTACTTTGAATGGATCTTGTTACTCATGCATAATTTGGTAACACACATTGGTCATTTGGAAAATATTGGTTCACTAAGTTACACAGACTTTCCAAATGTTGACACATTTCATTATACAGTAAAAAAGAAAACCCTACATTCATTGTTATCACCACCAATCTCATCAGAAAGTCTTTAAATATTGGGAAGCTGTCAAGATCTCAGTGGTAGATAGAAGTTTTTCAAAGTTCTAATTTTCACTTGAAAGCTCAAATTTTATAATTGGCACAAATGCTGTCAAGTATTTTCTTTGAGGTGACTGGCTCGCTTCTTTCACTTTCAGGAAAATAACTGCCAAAGACTTAGGTATGAATAACCAAAATGTCTCAGTAAGAAATGGTGTTCCATGAAAAAGCAACCCATTCAAACAATCACAAAGTAAGACAACCATTGTATTCAGCAGAGATTTTTATGCGTATGTCCTAGTTTTTCACCTGGAATATTAAGAAGACATCTTAATATTGATGGGTGGATATTTAACAAAACTAATAATTTTGATCGGTTGGGATTTAATAAAACTAATAATTTTTTACTGCTTCATCAAGGAGATTCTTCTAAGTAGAATTGGCAACATTTTACTGTGAGCAAATGGCAGACGTAGGGCACAATGCAATGTTCACCAGTATACTTTGATGTCCCAGCCTTGATTCATGTTAAGACACCAGCAGTTTTAACTACTGTTGAATTTGTATATATCAACACACTAGAAAAGACAAAAAAGTCTTAGTGTTACTATGCAAATAGATCTGACCTTCGAGACCCCTTGAAAGGGTCTTATGTCTCCACAGTTGGAGTTACTAGACAATCTACAAGATGCTCAAATATTTCTCAGGACATATTTATACTAAAAAAATGATCATTTATTTGAAATTCAAACTTAATTGGTGTCCTATACTTTTATTTGCTACAACTGGCAAACTTACCCCTGGGGCCTATAGACCACACCTTAAAAATAGCTACTATGGGGTCATTTTGGAGCAGAGAAGTAATATCAGAGTTGTGCTTCATGAGGATAGCTCTAAACACAGTAGGCAAGGCGGACCAGAGAGTGGAAAGATTTCTAGGTGCAGGACACTCTGATGTTACTTCTTAAGGGCAGTTGTTGAGAGGAACAATGCTATTCTAAGCTTGGGCAAGAAAAACAGAAAAACCTGCCAAAAGCAGCTCCCAGCCCGGTGGGGGTCTCAATCCCCTACCTAGCCACCCTCCTTCCAACACCCTCCCCTTTTCAGGACTTCTTGCTTATAACTGACTTAGCCCCCACCCAGCACAATTTCGCCTTCTTGCTTTGGCAAAATGGAATGTAGATGCCAGCTGGTCTTTATCCTTCATCAGCTAACTCTTCCCTTGAAGAACACGATTTACATTTCACATCAAACTAAGTAATTCCTGTTCCTTTAACTGGTTCATTCCCGTCCCCCTTGACCCAATTCTTAAATCTTATCTACGACTCTCTGATGCACTAAATCCTCTCCATTTCCCCAGCTGGAAAATCTTGGCAGAGTCTAATGTACACAGTCAACTCCCCATTATCCACACTGACTGAAGGAAGCTATGAAGGGGGCAAGCATTAAGTTTCCCAACTGTGCAATGAATTGGGTTATAAAACCTGATCTCTAGAGGTTCTTACCATTCTAATATGCTGTATCAGACAGCTTAGATTTTGGAGTCAGATTGATAAAGGGCTCCAATCCTGGTCTTGCAGCCCACCAGCTACATTATTTGGGGAAGCTGTTTACCCTCCTGGGTAAAACGGGAATAACATCACCCATCTTATCCATTTATTACAAAGATTTAAAACAATGTTGTAGAGCCTCTGACGCATACTATCAAGTTGAGTTAAATGCCTTATATGAATTCAAGTATAGGCAGTTACAGAGAGAGAAAGGAAGAGAGGAAAAGCAGGCACCATTTAAATAGTGCTATCAGGAGTCTGTCCGTCCTCCACTTGGTTTTAGTTCTTACCTCTATCGCTTGACTTTAACTCCTTACCCATTAATATCAATCCTTTTTGTTAACAGCATCCAGTCACTCAATATGGTCCCAAAACAACAGAATACAGTGGGTTTTTTTTTTTAAATAATCTTTGTATTTTGCTTAATTTTAATTTCTGGTACATGCTCAACTGTCCATTTTCATAACCCCAAATCAGATCAAGTAGAAGCGTGGAGATAATAAAATAGGTATTTACATACATGCACGTAAGTGCAGCCCCATGGCACATGCTGAATGTGGATGTGAACACACACAAACACACACACACACACACACACACACTCACACAAAACATTGGGTGTGGTCAACAGTATTGCCCAGCTGCTCCAGGTTAAAAGCATTAGCTAACCCCTGGAAATAAAACCAGTAGATTCACACACCATGATGGAAAAAATCACACAGGTCTGTATCTTAATCAACTGCGGGAGCAGATTTATGAAGATGGGAAGTTGTTTGGGAGATTCCAAGTCAATAAACGTCAGAAATGTTTTCGTTCAAACATTATAGTTTCCTCTCTGTTTCTTCAGAGCAGTTGTTTAAATATTCAATTCATGAAACAAAAACTGCAGTTAAACGTGTCAAACCTGGCCCCACGGACTAGGTAGGGCTGCTTCCATTTCTTACTTTAAGGATAAAATCTAAGTCCCAAATCCTTGGTCCTAACATGAGTCACTTCAGCTTCTCAATCAATGTGTTTGGTAAATATTAAGTAGGAAATAATAAAAATAGTAAGAATCTTCGCTTTGTCAGTTTTGCTAATAAAACCCTTAGAAATAAGCAGCACAACTCTTGAGTGCTTTGTAAGTCTAAAGTCCCCAACACTAACAAAGTAGAGAGTACCTAGCCAATTTAGGGATATTTTCTATCTGTTTGACAAAAATGCAGTAACTTCTGCTTAGCTTCATGATTATGGTCATAAATGGGTGCTAAAAATCAGAATTGGACCTGGGTCTTGAAAATTTGATAAAATAGCCAGATCTTTCTAGATGCAGGGCTATTAGAACGTATGCGCAGAAAAAAATATGCCACTTCTTAAAAGGTTCCAATTTGAGAGACTTTTATAAATGAAGAGGAACATTGCAGCAGCCAAAAATATGTATTTGAAGAAGACTCATTATACTAACTTAGATAACTCACTAAGGATTATCTGTTTCATGTTCTAATAACCAGGTTGGCACTGTGTTGCATCCAAAAATATGGACCTTCCCATTTGTTAGTTTTATCTTTTTTTTTTTAGGTTGCTATTTTTAATGTGTGTTTGTAATACACTGGAGCCATCTTAGTCAATCACGTATTGAGCAAAATAATCACCATGGCAGGGAGACACACATGGTAGTCTTTATTGTCAACATGTCTTATAAAACTGAATAAATATTTGTTAGTGTTCCATTTTGATAAATACAAGAAACACATGGGGCTAAAAGGGAAACATATCAAGAGCTCCCTAATTTTTTAAATACTGACACTACTCTAATGGTAAATAACAAAGAATGCCAGGGTGGATGGGAGGGTTTTTGCAAACACACTACATCAGAAACAGACCAGACCTTTGATGTGGCTCAGCATCCAAGCAGCAGACAGACAGGACATTGGACATCTTTTCCCATGAAGCTAAATGCCTGAGTGGTATAAAATGTCTTTCAGTTTCTTAACTTTCTACCCAAAGTTTGCCCCTTCCCTTCGGTAGGCCTCTCCTTGGCTTCATTTCCCTGACCCTGCCTGACTGGGCTCCTCTCATCCCTCAGAGAGCTTTCTTCTTGGAAGTTTCTTCCTTCCAGCCCCTTCATTTTCCTTCTCCAGATATTTCTCCATAAATCTCCAGAATACCCTGATTGTTACAGCTCTAGATAGACTGCTGAAGGCAAAGTGGATGAAAAGAATCCCACCGAAAGAGTTAGAAGGTTAAGGTTCGGGTGCTGGCCCCATTTTGCTGACATCCTACAACTTGGCAATGGGACACGCTAGAACTAGAGAAAGGGCAGCAGGAGTGACAGGCTGGATCCCCGGCTCTACTGACCACCTCCCCTGAAGGATGGAGCGACCTTCAGCATCCACAATCTTCTTGAACGTGCTTCTCCCTCCTGAAGGACCCACCTCACAAGGTCACAAGGAGCCAGAGGGCCACAGGAGAATGGGATGGGAAGGCATTTTACAAAGTACAGAGCACAAGACCCATGACTGGACAGTATATTCCCCACAACGGTAGCATCAGCACCACCTGAGAACCTGCTGGAAACGCAAGTTCTTCACCTCACCCCAGATCTACTGAATCACAAATTCTGACATGGGGCCCAGCACTCTGTATTTTAAGAAGTCCTCTAAGTGATTCTGATTCACACTAATGCTTGAGAACACGGCACTCTACAGATGAGCTGATTTTCATGAGATTTCTTCTGGTTGTAGCTTTCTACATTCAGCTCTAGGCATATTCTGCCAGTGTGAGAAATGCAAATACCCTTGTATCGTGTGAGGAGCATGATAACTCATGTTCTTCTGTCCTCTTCTTGATTCTCACAGAGTCCTGGCAAAGTGATGCAATCGGACCCATTTTAGGGAATCCCAGAGCACTGATAATGTGGATGGCACAGCTTATGCCATCTTTCAGGGCTGGGAAATATTCAATCACAAGGCCAGCCCAATGACGTGTTAGAAGCCTGCACACTAGTTTCAAGGATACCAAGATAATTCTACCCATTTCCACCCAGCACATGGATGCCAGAAATTCCCTCATGACAGCTTAAAGCTTTAGTCTAATACCCGAAAGCTAGTATCCCTGGACATATCACAGCGAGCCCTTTGCTTCTCAGGTAAAGGAGGGACAAGGAAGAGAATATGACGACCTTGTTCTTAGGAAGGGGGATGCCCACCCTACTTTGGGAAGCACTCCCTAAAGGGACGCTCCAGGGTCACTACAGGCAATTTTGCTAACTTCACGGTTTTGCCAAAGGCCAGGTGTGCAAACAGAACCAGGTGCAGATTATAGGTGTATAGAAAACCTTAAGGACTGACTTGGGGAGTCTCAGGCCAAAGGAGGAAAAACTGGGTATACCAGCACAGGAAAGAACTAAACCCGCTGATTCCTACTCTGTGGTGCCCTTGGAAAGTTAGAAAACCTCCCCAAAACCGTCAAGGAAATGGGTAGTCTCATTTCTCATTTGGTCTTCTTCCTTATCTGTGTTTTTGTTTCTTTTTTTATTTTTTCAGTGTTACAAAATTAATTGTTCATGCACGACACCCAGGGCTCCATGCAATACGTGCCCTTCTCAATACCCACCGCCAGGCTCTCCCAACACCCCAACCCCTCCAAAAACCTCAGTTTGCTGCTCAGAGTCCACAGTCTCTCATGGTTCATCTCCCACTCGGATTTCCCCCCAATTCACCCTTATCTGTATTTTTGTTACATTGTTCACACGCAATGTTGCATTTACTCATGGCAGCTCAGTGAGGAAGAGAAAATCCCTCACTTCACTGAGGAAGAAATGGGTAAGGTTACTGGCAATACGGAGAAGAGTTTTGAACCCCAACTTAGATTTGAACCCCGACTTCATGACTCCAAGCCTACATCTTTTGTCTCAATGTTTATCTCCAGTCTGTTTCACAGTCTCCTGCCAAGAGGATCTGTGCATTCCTGCTCAGCTCCTGCGGTCTCTTGGGGAGGGGGTTGCTGGGGCCCCAGAGCCCTGGTGCTGAGCGTGAATCCCAGGCCGCCATCCTCGGAGCAGGGACCTGATCTGCTCCCACCGCATGCATATCTCCTGCCTGCTTTTTCGAGCACAGAGCTTAACGACTCCACAGATGGGCAACTCTGTCAGCCATGGAAAAGAGACTCTGCTACACATAATTGTACTCTGAAAATACCACAGTGGAAGTGTGTAGCTGAGTCACAGATTTGGCAGGGGAACTTCACACAGGCCAGGCTCTTCTGGGAATGAACTCCATGGGCTCTGCAAGGTGGCCCAGGGCACGGCCCTTCCCTGAGTCTGAGCAGAGAGTTGCTGAGGTCAAGCTGGAAAGACATTCCTTGCCTTATCGCTGAGGTCAGGGCACTTACTTGGTTCACACACAGAATTTTGGCTTAAACTTTTCTAAAATCCCTTCTGTGCTACCACTCTAACAAAAGGCTTTATTTTGTTATCTGGTCACTTGGTACCATTTGTATGACTCAAGCTCCCCTCTCCGTGACTATGGATTACAAATATGGTCCTGCCTTTTTTTTTTTTTTTTTTAAGATTTTATTTATTTATTTGACAGAGAGGAGAGAGATCACAAGTAGGCAGAGAGGCAGGCAGAGCGGGGGGAAGCAGGCTCCCTGCTGAGCAGAGAGCCCAATGTGGGGCTCGATCCCAGGACCCTGAGATTATGACCTGAGCAGAAGGCAGAGGCTTTAACCCACTGAGCCACCCAGGCGCCCCCAGTCCTGCCTTTTTAACCTGTGCTCCGATCCCATACCACCCGAGGCTGCCAGGCATGCTTGCCATCGAATCTAAGCAGAAATGTCTTAAACCAAACTAAGCTCTCATTATCCTTGACAAGCCAGCTCCCCGAAGCAATTTCTAGCATAACCATTTTCTCAGCCATCAGGGCTCGACGTGGTGAAGTCGTCTTCCCCTTCATTCTGCGTGTTTGGTTTGTTTGCTGAGTACTTTCTTCACACTGCTGCCTGACTGACCCTTATAAAATCCTTCACCAATCATTCTCCAATCCCACATTTCATTCTTTCTTTATAGCCCTGAAAACAGCACTTCTCAACCTTGGCTACAGGTTATAGAGCTTCTGGAAACTTCCATTATTGGGGCACCTGGCTGGCTGAGTCAGTTAAGCGTCTGTCTTCAGCCTGGGTTATCATCCTGGGGTCCCACATTGGGCTCCTTGCTCAGCAAGGGAGTCTGGCTCTCCCTCTCCCTCCCCACACCCCTATTCGTGCTCTCTCACTCACTTTCTCTCTCAAATAAATAAATAAAACCTTTTTTTAAAAATGTTTAAAAAAACTTCCAATGTCCAAGCCCCATCCCCAGAAAATTCTGGTTTGGGGTGGGGGTGGGGGGCCTGGGCGGAGAGCCCCGTCATCAGTATGACTGAGAACCATTGTCCTGTACTTTTCAAACTTTAAGGTGCATAAGAGTCTCCTTTAGATCTTGGGGGTTTTTTTGTTTTGTTTTGTTTTTGGGTTTTTTTTTTTTTTAAGATTTTATTTATTTGACAGAGAGAAACACAGCGAGAGAGGGAGCACAAGCAGAGGGAATGGTAGTGGGAGAAGCAGGCTTCCTGCCGAGCAGAGAGCCCGATGCGGGGCTCGATCCCAGGA
The DNA here is from genome assembly GCA_028646535.1 of Procyon lotor. Lineage (NCBI taxonomy): Eukaryota > Metazoa > Chordata > Mammalia > Carnivora > Procyonidae > Procyon > Procyon lotor. The sequence goes on along the minus strand of CM053603.1, from coordinate 16,260,637 downwards.
CCCTGGGATCATGACCTGAGCCGAAGGCAGACGCTTAACGACTGAGCCATCCAGGCACCCTTCCTTTAGATCTTGTTAAAATGACTATTCGGACTCAGGAGGGCCGTGTTTCTAACAGGCCCTCAGGCAGTGAGCATGCTCCTAGATCCCAGACCACAGTTTGGGTCTCCAGGTCCTGGCCCAACAAGTGTAGGAGCATTGGCACCGCGCGGAGGCAGCGGTGGCTGCAAGGCCTCAGTCGGACCCTCCTGCTCTCCGCAGGCCTGCTCCCAACTCCCCCCAACACAGGCCAGAGAGCCTGACTCCATTCTCTGCCCGTAAGTCTTCTCTCCCCCACTCCAGGGTCTGCTCACCCTTTTCCCCTCTGTCTCCCACAACTATAGCAAGGGTGGCGACTCTCCCATCGCACTCTAAGCTCGGCAGCCGAGAGCAGGAAGAGAAGTGGACGGAGAGAGACGTGGAACCTGGGCCACATTGTCGACTCGTCGTGCCTGCTGGCAAGTCAGCTTTCCTTTCTGAAAAATGCCCCAAATTGGCCAAAGTCCATCTGCTAAAGGCTAAATTAGAGCAGTCGTCTTTTTTTTTTTTTAAATCACTTATTCTATCTTTAAAACCTCCTCAGAAACTCAGTCCAACTGAATGGTTCTCCAGACGTGTGAGACGAATGGCGGTTCGCAAAACATGTCATCATGTCAAGACATGTCATCACCAGAAGCTATTCCTCACGAAAGCGGAGCCCTTAAAATTAATGAGTCAGGAAACGACAGGTGTTGGCAAGGATGCGGAGAAAGGGGAACCCTCCTACATTGTTGGTGGGAATGCAAGCTGGTGCGGCCACTCTGGAAAACAGTATGGAGGTTCCTCAAAAAGTTGAAAATAGAGCTACCCTGCGACCCAGCAATTGCACTACAGGGTACTTACCCTAAACATACAAATGTAGTGATCCGAACGGGCATGTGCACTCGAATGTTTATAGCAGCAAGGTCCACAATAGCCAAACCATGGAAAGAACCCAGATGTCCATCAACAGATGAATGGATAAGAAGATGTGGTACACACACACACACACACACACACACACACACACACACACACAGGAATACTATGCAGCCATCAAGAGAAATGCAATCTTGCCATTTGCAATGACGTGGATGAAACTAGAGGGTATTATGCTAGGCGAAATAAGTTAGTCAGAGAAAGACAATTATCATATGATCTCTCTGATATGAGGAATTTGAGAGGCAGGGTGGGGGATGCTGAGGGAAAAGGAGGGAAAAATAAAACTAAATGGGACCGAGGAGGGAGACAAAGCATAAGAGACTTTTAATCTCAGGAAACAAACTAAGGGTTGCTGGAGTAGAGGGGTGTGGGAGGGATGGGGTGTCTGGGGGATGGACATTGGGGAGGGTATGTGTTATGGTAAGTGCTGTGAAATGTGTAAGCCTGATGATTCACAGACATGTACCCCTGAAGAAATAATACACTACATGTTAATAAAAAAGAAAGAAGGGAAGGAAGGAAGGAAGGAAGGAAGGAAGGAAGGAAGAGAGAGAGAGAGAAAAGAAAAAGAGAAAGAAAGAAAGAAAGAAAGAAAGAAAGAAAGAAAGAAAGAAAGAAAGAAAGAAAGGGGAGTCTTAGCTCTAGAGGAGCTCTAGAGATCATTGGTCCAGCTGTCCCTCTCCCCATCATTTTCCTAACAAGGAAGCTGAGGCCCCAAGAAAAGAATAACATGTCTAACTGGCTAGTAGCAGATTCAGGACCAGACTCCAGATTCCTGGATTGGCTTGGTTTTGTTGACCCAGTAACCATACAGCACTCCTTTCAGGACAAGAAGTTTTGACCCTTCTAGATGCGGCATTCATCCTCCGACGTGGCTAGGGGAGCCACCATTGTATTAAACAAAACCTGTGCCAGTGAGCTGTGATTAGCCGGGCTGGACAGACCTCAGAAAACATCAGGAATGGCTAGACATTACAAGATGGCAACCTGCCAGTTAGGACACTCTGCCCCTAGCAGAATCCTCCCACCTTCTGTAAGAGGTCAGGCCCTACGGTTCAGCATGACTCCCAGCTTCAAGGTCCTCTGTCAGCTGTCCTTTCCTAAGCTTCTACCATTCCTCCCTGCCTGGGCATCCCACTCAAATCTGCTGTTTCTCACACGTACCTTATGCCATTGCTGACACTTAAACCACCAGATCGCTCCCAGGCACAGGAACCTATGTGGATGAGGTTAACTCTGCTACCTGACCTTTGACATCCCGACGTTCAGAACTGAACCAGGCAGCTTCTCCGTCAGGCCTCACGATGGTTCCACCCTTTCAGGAACCGGGGACATGGTCTTCCCAGGATAGAGAAGTGTTTCTTTTTCTCTGTTGGCTTCCTAATGCCACCTCAGGTGAAGCTCTACTGGGTGGAGCTCAGACAATTGTCAAGCTGTGGCCAGAGATGTTTAATTGGATTTTAAAGGATGAGAAAGCAGCAGGGAGCTGATTGTCAGCCCTCTGACAAGGCCCAGCGGCACAGGTGGCCTGGCAGCGCAGGGGAGGGGTGTCCTGCCCAGTGTCGATTACTGTCTCCCCCCGGGGCAGGGAGGGCTGAGGAAAGGACCAGACAGAAGAGCTCTCTGTCAACTCAGGGCCACGTTGCCCTATATTCTGCCTTTACTCCCAGAGCTGGGCTTTCTCAGAAAGCAACCAAGATTTCCCTTTTTTTTTTTTTTTTAAGATTTTTATTTCTTTATTTGACAGAGAGAGAGAGAGGAGAAAGAGAGAGAGCACAAGTAGGCAAAGAGATAGGCAGAGGGAGAGGGAGAAGCAGGCTCTCCTCTGAGCAGGGAGCCCAATGCAGGACTTGATCCCAGGACCCTGGGATCGTGATCTGAGCCGAAGGCAGACGCTTAATCGACTGAGCCACTCAGGTGCCCCAAGATTGCCCTTTTTAACTCATCCCTCCTCATAAGAAAAACTTCTCTCAGCAGTAATATCAATAATTAATTTTCCATTTTTTTCTTAAAGATGTATTTATTTATTAGAGAGGGAGGGAGAGAGAGAATGAGAGGGAGGGGCAGAGAGAGGGACAGAGGGAATCCCAAGCTGACTCCCCACTGATCACAGAGCCCGACACGAGGCTTGATCTCACCACCCTGAGATCACGACCTGAGCCAAAATCAAGAGTCAGATGCTCAACCAACTGAGCCACCCAAGCACCCCTATTTTTATATTTTTATTAACACTTTTCCATTCCCAGGCTACCCTTTAAGCCTGGCTGAGTGTCTGAGGTAGTCGGTCAGGGAAAATATCATCACCCCCAGTTTATAGAGGAGCAAACTAGATTAATTCAGCTGAGACATGAATTTGCCCAAGGTTATACAACTGGTAAATGGTTGAGCCGGAACTGGAGATCACTTGTCACTGATGAAAAAGTAGATAAAAGCCATTTCATACACGATGTGTATACAATTTCAATTCTGCATCTTAATACTCTTTCCCAAAGAAAGAAAGCTCCCTTTGTTGTGACAGTGCAGAGAGAGCAGGCTGTGCCCTAAAGGCTAATTAAAAACAGAGGTTCCCGCATTTACCCTTCATCCTTGGATTGACAGAGACTTCACACAGAAACACAGACATTTCCAGGGCTCGTGAGGATGTCTCTCGGCTGCTTCCAGGCACCAAGGAGTTTACCAGTCCATAAGAAAGCTCATGGCTAAGAAGGAGGACCCATGGAAGTTACTCTGAGACTAAGTGTATGGTGTGGATGGATTTCCAGATTCATTTTCAGGACAAATAGGGCTCTGGCAGATCAGTTCTGCCACAGGATATGTGAAGGGATTCGTTTACATTATTTTTCTCAGGAAGACCTTAGGAGAAAACCATGGAAATAAACATATTTTCCTAATGCTGAACTTTAAGACTGACTCCCACAACACACACACACACACACACACACCCCAGTTTTGAAGGCTTGGGAGATGATACTTTTCCTGAAACCATAGACAGCATTCATTCTTTCAGCTTTCCCCTTGAAAAGCTTTTCACCTTTCTGTCAGTGTGATCTATACATCACTGAGAAGGCATAGGGTATAGCCCTAACCCTGGAAGGAAACCGGGTAAGCACAGGCCAAGGGAAGTGGTTCAGACAAGATAGGACTATTGAAGTTTATTCCTTAGACAGCAACTAAGCCAAAACAGCCAGAAACACTGACACTTATCAGAGAGCTTTGTGTGCCCAAAGCACCTGATTTCAACATGAATTTTGGGACTGTAGCTCCAAAAATTCCTGATGTTGAGGAAATACAAAAGAGACACTACCCTAACTCAAAAATTTATGATCTAAACATGCTTAAGAATATCTCAGGAGGGGGTGCCTGGGTGGCTCAGTCATTAAGCGTCTGCCTTCGGCTCAGGTCATGATCCCAGGGTCCTGGGATCGAGCCCGCATCGGGCTCTCTGCTCGGCAGGAAGCCTGCTTCTCCCACTACCATTCCCTCTGCTTGTGTTCCCTCTCTCGCTGTGTTTCTCTCTGTCAAATAAATAAAATCTTTAAAAAAAAAAAAAAGAATATCTCAGGAGACTTCAGGTTTCAAGAGGACAGAGCAAAATTATTTCCACCCCCATTCCCTTTCTAGAAATTAATTCTAAAAATAATAAGGAAAAAAATCCAATGTTTGATGCAAATTGGATCAAATCCAATTTGATGCAACTCAAAGACATTTGTAACCCTGAGCCATAATACCTGAAGAGAGAAAACACAAGAAGAAAGGTTAATGACTTAGAGCAGAATAAAGTAAAAATTTAGTACCTCCAGGAAGAGATTCCAACAGGAAATAAACCAATTCAACACCCCTCAAAACACAGAAAGTCATAGAACTGGGGTACCAGGTTCTGTAAAGAGCTGTGTTTGAGATTCTAGTCTGACTATATTAGAGAAGCTTGATCAAAATGTCCTACATACAAATAACAATTACAAAATCAAGACAAAAAATGTTTTTTTTTAACTCTGAAAGCATTGGATAATGACCTAAAGAAGGCAAAAACCGGAGGGGAGGTAACCCTTACAAGATGGGGACTGCACTGGGTGAGATTTGATGTTTGTGGCTTTCGGCCCAAGAGTAGTCCCTTCTCTGTGTAGTGTGGGCTGGCACAAAGCTATAGTCTCACAGCCTTAAAGTGTTAGAGACAGACTTTAGGTTACCAGAGAAGTTGGAAAGTTATAAGGGAAAGCCCAGAAAAGAGGGCTCCACAGATGGAATGGCCCCCCAAATCTGAGTGTACACTCTACACAAATCCTCTGTCGTCTACTGTACTATCATTTCATGAGGGAGACTCCAGGAGACCCAACAAAAACCTGAGCTAGAAGAACTTAGTGCAAATTTCAGCTGTTGCCCATCTCAGGGGAGACAGAGTTTGGGGTTTGAGTCCTGGTAAGTTAGCTTATTTCAAGAACAAAATCAACACTTTTTGAATGGCAAAACTGAATCCAGAGTCTGAAAGAAATTCTCATTCACAATGTCCTGCGCACCATCAAAAAGTGTTAAATATAAAGAACCAAAATATGTGATGCATAATCAAAGGGTTGAAGAAGGAAGTGGTAGAAACCAATTCCAAATACAGATGTTGGAATTGGTAGACAAGATTTTTCATTATAAATATACCCAATGACTTACATAAAAACATAGATATAATGAATGAAGCAAACTTTCAGCAAAGAAATTAAAACTAAAAAAATGAAAAGTCTAGAAGTAAAAAATATAAGAGAAATTTTAAAATTCATTAGACGGATTTAGATTCACTCAAACTTAAGAAAAAAAGTTTGAAGGGTATCTTGGTGGCTCAGTTGGTTAAGCATCCAACTGTTGATCTCAGCTCAGGTCTTGATCTGACTCGCAAGTTCAGGCCCTGTATTGGGCTCCATCTGGGTGTGGAGCCTACTTAAAATTATATCTATATCTATATCTATATCTATATCTATATCTATATCTATATCTATATATGGAGATGGCAGAGGAATGACTCCATGAACGTTAAGATTGATTGGTAGTAGTTTATTCGACCCAAAATACAGAGATAAAAGGCTAAAAAAAATAGAAGATGCTCAGAGACTCATGGTTCCATATGAAACAGTCTAACATAACTGCCAAAAAGAGAGGAGAGAAAGAATGGGACAAAAATAATGTTTGAAAATAATGCAATGGCTAAAATTTTGCCAAACTTAGTGAAAAATATCCATGAAGTCCAGAAAAATGCAAGCAGGATAAATACCAAGAAAAACCACACCTGTGTACATTTTGATCAAACTGTAGAGAGCCAAAGATAAAATCTCAAAAGCTGCTGAAGAAAAACAGCATATTACATACAGACTGAAGAACAACAAAATAAATGGCAGATGACCTCTGATCAGAAAAATTAAGTACAGAAGACAGTGGAAGAGTGTCTTTAAAGTGTTAAAAGAAAAAAAAAATCATTCAAGTCAGATTTCTATATCCTTCAAAAAGGAGGGTGAAATTAAGTCATTTTCAGACAAATGAAACTTAGAGAATTACAACCTCACTACAAGAAATGCAAAATGTAGTTCTTTGAGCTAAGGAGAAGTTCCTCAGACACTAAATGGACCCTAAATTACCACCAGAAATGGTACATATGCAGGTAAATGCAAATTACTGTACTTTTTCTCTTCTTCTTATATTTTAAAGACAAGACTATTTAAAATTTATATTATAAAAAATTTATATTATAAAACTATATTGTAGGGTTTATAATGCATATAGATGGACAATACATGAAACTAATAGCAAAAAGAAAAGAGAGATGAGTAGACTATACTTTTGCAAGTTTCCTATATTTTATGTGAAGTAGTGCAATATTAATTGTAAGCTGACTGATAAATTTAAAACATGTATTGTAATCCCTAGAGCAACTTCAAAAAAAATGCAGACTATAACTAAAAGGAATTCACATGGAATATTAAAACGTGTTAAGTCAACTCCCCAAAATGGGAAAAAAGTAGAAGCCAAGAAAGAAAAATCACATTAGACAAATAGAAAACAAAAGAAAAAAGAGACCTATATCAAACATGCCAATAATTACTTTAAATATAGATTAAGTAAATACAATAATTAAAAGAAATAGGTTTTTTGGACTAGAAAAGAAAGCATAATCCAACTATATGCCATCTACAAAAGGCTAAAAAACATTACCAAGATGAATTGAACTATGTCGATTCTCCCCAGATTGATCTATCTGTTCAATGCAATACAATCCAAATAATAATAATTATTATCATCATCATCATTATTTTGAAATTGACAAGCTGATTCCAAAATTTATATATGTAAGTGCCAAGGATTTGGATTAGTCAAAACAAAAATAGTTTTTAAAAACCCACAATTTGGAGGACTTACTCTACCTGACTTCAAGACCTATCATAAAGCCAGAGTAATCAAGACAATAAGATATTGGCATAAAAGTAGAAAAATAAGTCCATGGAAAAGTGGGAATAGAGTGCAGAAACTGACTCATGCTTATACAATCAACTGGCTCTTGTCAAATTTGCCAAAGCAGTACAACTGGAAAAGAAAATTCTTTTCAGTGAATGATACTGGAACAACTAGATATCTATGTAAGACTTAAAAATTAATCTTAGTCTCCAACCTCACACTATACCAAAAAAATGATTCAAGATGAATCAGAAACCAAAACTAAAAAGTTAAAACTGTAAATATTTTAGAAATAAACATAAGATTTTAACTTTGAGTCTGATGGTATGTATTAAGGAAAGCACGTATTGCATGGAGCACTGGGTGTGGTGCATGAACAAGTAATCTTGTAACCCTGAAAAAATAAAAGTATTTGGGGGAAAAATATATGAACTTTACAAACTGGAGTTAGGAAGAAATCTCTTAGAGAAGACACAGAGAGCAATATTTATAAAAAGAAAGAAGTAACATATTAGGCTTCATCAAATTAAAACCTTTGTTCATTAAAAAAGTCACTAAGAAAATGAATAGGCAAGCCATAAACTGGAGAAAAATACTGACAAAACATAATGGGAAAAGGGCTCATATCCAAAATGAAGAATTCCTACAATTCAACAAAGGTTAAGACTGTCAACACCAAACCTTGGCAAGAATATGGATTAACCACAACTTTCATGCAATACTGCTTTTACAGGGCAGAAATCCACAAAAAGAAACCCCCGTGGGAATCAGGTATCAGGGCAGGAAAATCTGAACTATACTGACAGGTTGCTGGAGTCTCAGTGTGGACAAGTCTGAGAGAGAACTCCAGGGAGACCTAGTCATCCTGGGAGCCCCACAATTTTGTAATCTTTATCTCCAGAAGCTCTACCAGGTCCTCCAGTGGGTAACAGAGAAAAATTCCCCTGAGGGAGGGGAAAGAGAACAGTTCTGAAAGGGCCAGAGCATTCTGTTCTTAAAAAGGCCTGCCCCATGGGAAACTATTTTACCAAAGCCTCGCCTACTGGAGTTGTATCAAAACCTAACTACCTGGGATAAGGGAAATATCAAACTCCAGGTTACTCTAGTCATCCTGTCCCATCTAAGGGGGTGAGGACAGAGAAGCACTTGGGAAGTTCACAGTCTAGAGGCACAGGCACACTAAAAGACTGACACTGAATCATAAGACTATAAAACACTTCCCTTCCCCCACATCTTACCATCACATTACTAAAGTCTATTCATAGAAGTTCCTTTTATATAGTTCATCATGTCCATGTATCAAGAAAAAATTACAAGACTTACTAAAAGGCAAAAAATAGAGTCCAAAGAGACAGAGCAAGCATCAGAACCAGACTTAGTTATGGCAGGGATATTGGAATTATCACAGTAAAACCACTATGATTAAAATGCTAATGGCTCTAAGGATAAAATGGGCAGCATGCAAGAACAGATAGGTGGTGTAAGCAGAAAGATGTAATTTCTAAGAAAAAAAAGCAAAAGAAATGCTAGAGAAAAAAAAAACACTGTAACAGAAATGAAGAATGCCTTTGATGGCTTGTTAGTAGAATAGACACAGGTAAAGAAAGAAATTCCAAGCTTGAGAAACTGCAACAACTGAAAAGCAAAGAGGAAAAAAAATTAACAAAAGAAAACAGAGTAACCAAGAACTGTGGATTAACTACAAAATGTGTAATATACATGTAATGGTAATACCAGGAGAAGAAAGAGAGAAAGGAACAGAAAAAGTATTTGAAAAAATAATGCCTAGGAATTACTCCCAAATTAATGTCAGACACCAACCCAAAATTCCAGGAAGCTCACAGAATACCAAGCAGGATAAATGCAAAAACAAACAAACAAACAAACAAACAAACAAACAACCTATCTGAGACATATCATATTCAAACTACAAAAAAATCAAAACTAAAGAAAAAATCCTAAAAGAAACCAAAGGAAAATAACACTATCTACAGAGAAGCAAAGATAAGAATTATACTGACTTATACCTGGCTTCTCAGAAAGCATGCAAACAAGAAAGGAATGGAGTAAAAAGTGCTGAAAGAGAAAACCACCAATGTAGAATTCCATACCCTGTGAGGTATGAAGAGAAAAGAAGAAATAAAGACACAAAAATAAAGAAGAAATGTGGCTGAAAACTTCCCTACTGTGAGAAAGAAATAGACATCCAGGTCCAGAGAGCTCAGAGTTTCAGGTAAGAGGAAAACAAAAAGATCCACATCAAGACACAATTGTAATTTAAATATCAAAAGTTAAGGATAAAGAGAGAATCTTAAAAGCAGCAAGACTAAGTAAATTGTTACATAAAAAGGAAACCCTATAAAGCTATCAGAAGATTTCTCAGCAGAAACTTCAGACCAGAAGAAAGTGGCATGATGTATTCAAAGTCTGAAAGGAAAAAATCCAACCAAGAATATTCTACCTAGGGGCACCTGGGTGGCTCAGTCGTTAAGCGGCTGCCTTCGGCTCAGGTCATGATCCCAGAGTCCTGGGATCGAGCCCCGCATCGGGCTCCCTGCTCTGTAGGAAGCCTGTTTCTCCCACTACCATTCCCTCTGCTTGTGTTCCCTCTCTCGCTGTGTTTCTCTCTGTCAAATAAATAAAATCTT
>CM053603.1:16216587-16250061 GCA_028646535.1 Procyon lotor | reverse complement strand
TAGTGAAATGTATGTATATGTACACACAGAAACATGTAAGTTATGAAGGTTTATAATGAAGTGAATACCGTTGATGCTGATCCTCAGCTTAATAGTAAAACAAAACCAGTACTGGTGAAACTATTTTTGAATTTCTCCTTCATTTTATTCCTCTGCTTCCCCATCCTCACCTCAGGGAACTGCAAGCTAGAATTTTGTGTTTATCATTTCCTTACTTTTCTTTATAATCTTTTTTTCCTTTATAATCTTAATACGTAGGTATATACCACAAAATAACATATTGCTTACTTCTACATTTTTGGACTTTAGATAAATTATATCACACAGTATATTTTTTGGCATCTTGGTTTTTTTTTTTTTTTTTGGTACTTAGCATTAGTTTTTCAGATTTAAATGTTACCATGTGTAGCTGTAGTTCATTTCTTCTCCCTGCTGTGTAACATTCCATTGTGTGAATATTCTGCAGGGTTTTGAATGTTCTTCTGTTGGTTGACCCTTCGGTTGTTTCCAGTGTTTTCCTGAGGAAGCTGCTAGAGGATTCTTTTTTTTTTTCCCCCAAAATATCTTTATTTTATTTTTTCAGTGTTGCAAGATTTATTGTTCATGCACCACACCCAGTGCTCCATGCAATATGTGCCCCCCTCAATACCCACCACCAGGCTCGCCCAACCGCCACCCCCCTCCCCTCCAAAACCTCAGTTTGTTGCTCAGAGTCCACAGTCTCTCATGATTCTTATCTATGTCTCTTGGTGCAGAGGTGCAAGAGTTTCTCTATGATACTTGGCCGTTCTTGGTTGGATTTATCCTCCAACCTAGGACTTGCCTTTCTGCTGCTCGGCTTTGTGTCACAGGAGGCTGACTCCTTATGTTTCAGCCTTTGTGTCAGCTGGTTTTGGCAAGGGGGAGGCCCTGGGGGGAGATTGGAGGGGACAAGGAAGAGAGAAGCCACTTAGGTATCTCTTTTCTCTCTCTGAGTGTTCTCCTGGACAGGCCGCTGTAGTTCTAGCTTCTGTTAGGTGACTATATGTTTATATGTTTCTATAACGCTGCTTCCTCCCGGGGTGCCTGGGTGGCTCAGTGGGTTAAGCCTCTGCCTTTGGCTCAGGTCATGATCTCAGGGTCCTGGGATCAAGCCCCGCATCAGGCTTTCTGCTCAGTGGGGAGCCTGCTCCCCCCCGCATCTGCCTCTCTGCCTACTTGTGATCTCTCTCTGTCAAATAAATAAATAAAATCTTAAAAAAAAAACAAAATAAAACATTGCTTCCTCCCATTGTCCCTCTTGCCTAAGTCATCCAAATTTTCCTGTAAAGGGCTAGATAGTAAATATTTTAGGCTTTGTAGGCCATACAGTCTCTGTTAGAACTACTCAACCTTGTGAACAAGTGTGGCTGTGTTCTAATAAAACTTTATTTCCAAAAATTGGACAACACATATATAGATAAGTTGATCATTGTTTTGTAAGTTCCTGAGGCTCAGTTCGCTTCTCTGGAGTTTGATTCTTTTTGTTTTTGTTTGTTTGTTTTGTTTTGCACATCCCTTTAAAGGAATTAATATATTTTTTAAGATTTTATTTCTTTATCTGAAGGGGGTTGGACAGAGAGACAAGCAAACCCCCACTGAGCCAGGAGCCTGATACGGGGCTCAATCCCAGGACCTTGAGATCATGACCTGAGCCGAAGGCAGATACTTAACCAACTGAGCCACCCAGGGGCCCCAGTATTTTCTATTTATGTTACAAAATTAGCCTTGGGTGAATGTCATCCATCTCCTGAATTTCTTTCTTTCTTTTTTACTTTTTATCTATTTAAAAATTTTTAATTCCTATGTAGTTAACATACAGTGTTATATTACTTTCAGGTGTACAATATAGTGATTCAACACTTCTGTATATTACTCAGTGCTTATCATGTGTATTCTTAATCCCATTCACCTATTTCACTCATATGCCACCCACCTCCCCTCGGGTAGCCATCTGTTTTTTTGTAGTTAAGAATCTGTTTTTTGGTTTATTTATTTCTCTCTTTTTTTCTTTCCCTTTTTCCTTTGTTCATTTATTTTCTTAAATTCCACATATGAGTGAAATCGTATGGTAATTGTCTTTCTCTGACTGGCTTATTTTGCTTAGCATTATATTTTTTAGCTCCTTCCAGTTGTTGCAAATATCAAGATTTTGTTCCTTTTTATTCTTTTTTGTGGTTGAATAACATTCCAGTGTGTGTGTGTGTGTGTGTGTGTGTACACACACACCACATCTTTATCCATCATCTAAAGATGGACATGGGCAGCTGCCATAATTCGGCCATTGTAGATAGTGCTGTTATAAACATAGGTGGGCATATATCCCTTTGAATTAGTGTTTTGTACTTTTTTTTTTTTTTTTGATAAATACCCAGTAGCACAATTACTGGATGGTAGGGTAGCTCTATTTTTAACTTTTTGAAGAAACTCCATACTGTTTTCCAGAGTGGCTGCATATTTGCATTCCCACCAACAGTGAAAGAGTGTCCCCTTTTGCCACATCCCTGCCAAACCTCATTGTTTCTTGAGATTTTGATTTTAGCCATTCTGACAGTTGTGAGCTGATATCTCACATGAAGTTTCGATTTGCATTTCCCTGATAACAAGCAATGTTGAGCATCTTTTATTTTCTCTGTTTTTAAGGTTGGATAATTTTTATTAATTGGTCTTCAAGTTTGCTAACACTTTCTTCTTCTCTTGAGCCCGGCCAGTGTAATCGTCATTTCAGCTCTTGTTCTTTTCGATTCTTCGATTTCCATTTAAAGCTTTAAACACTGTTTAATTGCTGACATTCCTTGCGTGTTCACTCAGTGGGACCGTATGTCCCTTTAGATCCTGGAATATACTTACAGCTGCTTAAAGTTGCCTGCTAACTCCAACATCTACGCCACTCCTATTCCTTTGCGTATCTAACACTTTTGAATTGTGTACTGAAAATTGTTCTGGATATATTTTAGAGAATCTGGATTTTGTTGTCTTTATCTGAAGGGCAATGATTTTTATTCTAGCAGGCAGTTCCGTTGCTGGCAGGTCACCTTGAATTTGCGCAGAATTAGTTTTATGCTTTGTTAGGATAGATCCGTGCAAAACCCCTATCTGTGGCAAGCCCACCCACAGCCCCTCCAACTTGGCAGAACTCGAACTCCAAAACTATGCCTCCCCCGCAGGCCTTGTCAAGTCTGCCGAGCCATTTTTTTTTTTCTACTGTTTATATGTTCTGGGCACTAATCTTTTGTTCCTCGGATGTGTTGTAAGTACCTCCTCTCAGATTATGGCCTTGCCTTTTCTCCTTTTATGATATCTTGGTGGATGGATTAGCTGTTAGTTAACCAACTAAATTAGTTATTAATTTTAGTACAGTAAAAATGTTCAGATCTTTAAAAAAAATGTTAGCACTCTCCTCATCTTCTTCAAAAAATCTTTTTCTATCCCCAAGTCATTAAGATAACCATTTCTAAAAACGTGTTTGCCTTTCCCAGTTAAGCCTTTAAGGCATCTGAAATTGATTTTTATACCGGTGTGAAATATGAATCCAATTTTTAAAAGATTTATTTACTTACTTATTTGAGAAAGAGAGAGAGAGAGCAAGAGAGTATGGGGGGAGGGGCAGAGGGAGAGAGAGAGGCAGACTCCCCAGTGAGAGTGGAGCCCAAGAGAAGCGGGGCTTGATCCCAAGACCTTGAGATCATGACCTGAGCCAAAACCAAGAGTCAGACACTTAACCGACTGTGCCACCCAGGATCCCTGAGGTAGGAATCCAATTTAACCGTTCCGTGTGGGTAACACATTGTCTTAGCACCATTATGGTCTGTTTTTTTCCCTGTGTGATATACAATGTTGCTTTTGAGATATATTACATTTCTGTAAATGTATGTCATGGTTTCAGATATTATATATTCTGTCCCACTAGTTACTTTTTCTGTGTGCCAATAAACCTTACCTTAATTACTATAATTTTCCAAGTCTTGGTACCTGGTGAGGAAGTCTTCTCATATTATTTCCTCTCAGGAGTGTTTTGGCTATCTTTTGACCTTCACTCTTGTATACATATATATTTTAGAATCAGCTTGTCATATTCCTATCTATTGGGGACCTATCATGTTTTCAGCTAAAGACAAGTGGTCTAGGAATAGGAGTTATGGCTTTTGTTTATAGAGAGCTTACATTCAAATTGCAGGGAGGATGAATACGCATGAAACCATGAGAGGGAAGATGAAACAGAAAGCACATGGTTGTGTAAACTGGGTTAGTGGGTGGGGAAACCCTGAACACGGTCAGACGGAGAAGGTAGAAGAGATCAGGGACATCCCAGACAGGGTGATGGGTCTGAAGAGGAGAGCTGAAGGGGAGGAAGGGGGGTATGTTCCGAGGTGAGAGAAGAAAACTTAGCTGAGTGTTAATGCATCTGTTTACAAAGTGCTTTCACATCTATTATTTCATTCAGCCCTCAAAGAATATACTATAGAGCGGGACAGGTAATATTCTTGTTTTAAGAGCCATATAGGTAACATGATTGCCGAAGAATCCTGTTTGCAAATTGCAAGGCGGGGGACCTCAGATCTTCTGCTTCTAGGACAGAGTTCTTTCCATATTGCCTCCCCTTATCATTACATTTATAAGAATTGTTTCTCAAGAAAGCCAGGAGACCTGGAATTGGTGGTCTGTGTGACACACACGCCTTCTTCCTTACCCAGAATATGTCAGGAAGCAGGACAAGCTGCTCGATCTGAGATCCCGATCCCGTGTAAGGCTTTTAGCATTTAAACCCACTCGGCGGGGGGCCTTGCAGAGGCGATTGGGAGAGCCAACAAAATAAGGGTGGCAGATAAGAATCACACAGTCTTAAAATGATCTCGTGTGCCTCTTAGGAAATTAAATTCAATATAGGATCCATTACGTTAATACAGTGGCTCTATTATAACAAGCTTGTTGTTCTTCCTTAAAAAGAATGGCACGATGTAATTATATATTTTTATCAGGCAAAATTTGGGGTTACTATAATTTGCTCTGAGCTTACATCTGCACAACATCATTCTGAGCACAGAACTAAGTCTCCAATGCAAAACAGCTGAAGCTGGCAAGGTTTCTACAGGTGTCCCTTGTTTTTTGAAAGTTCACAGTATGTCACCTCATTTTACAAAAAGACCTGCATCAGTACCTGTTTTTGCCAACCTAAGAAACTGAAGGGGACTTTCGCTTTCTTGAGAAAAGTCACAAAGCAAAAATAGTGTTCAGCGTGGTGTTGCTGTGAGTCCTTGTAAAGCCAGCATGCAGCCCTCCACAGCCCCCCACAACCCCATGCAGCCCCTTCTCCGGGAATCACACTCAGCATCTAAGCGTCAAGCCACCACAGATTAAACTGGGTCTGTGAGTGTCTGTGTTTTATCTCAATTTATTTTGTGCGTCTGTCAGCAAGATGTGTCCTTAGGTATCAGAAAAGCCAGAGAGAGATTATTTTTTGGGGACTGCGAAGGCTCAAATTTTTTCCATATAAATTAATGATAATTGCTTCTTTTTTCCCCCTGCCATTTTGGCTCACAAAGGGTTTCGTAAGAATGCTTTACTTTAAGGTGCCAGGGGAAACGTACTCATTTCCAGCAATTTCCCTTCGTCTTTCCCCAACCCATCAATTTCCAAGTCCCACCTGGCATTCAGAGCCCTCTTAAAAACTCTCCCTCACGTCTAAGTAACACTAGTGATCACGAGTGAATGTGGACTGATTCATGCTTGGGTAGACTGATGTATGAGAAGCTATTTTTTTAGATGGTAAGTTATTTTGCTATTTTTCAAGAACATCTGCATTTAATTGAAATGAGGCTGCAAGCTAAAGAGATAAAGGTAAGCAGTGGTGGGCTTTCCAGGGGTCACCGCCATAGGGTGGGAGGTGGGTAGCACAATTAGGGAGAAAATGTCTCTTTTAATCCAGCAACTTACAGCTGAAAGCACACGAAATCAGCAAGTATTTATTGAGTGCCTACGAAATGCAAACCAGCAAACTTTTCCCAAATGCCTACAAAATGTCTCATTGTGGGGGATATGGCTTAATCTCAAGACATTTAGGGTCTGTTGGAGATGATATAAATTGGAATTCTTAATTTGGGGTTTTTAGATATTTCATGAGATAGCTGAAGTTTATGCAGTATTTTACGCGTATGTGTGTGTGTGTATGTATGTACACACACACACACACACACACACACACACACACACACACATTTTTAGGAGCCACTCATTAGAATCTCAAAGGGGCCTATAGTTTCCCACAAAAGCTTCAAAATGATTGGCATTTTGTTCTCTACTCTGCACACTGTTGTTTGTTCTAAGCGATCCTGAACTCTTTTTGATCTTTTCTGAGAGAGACTGAAGAGAATGCAATTTCCAGGTTGGACCACATACCTGAGTCCCCCTTAATCTGCTCTACTGAAGATAGCACATCTGTCCCAACAGCTGCCTCGGGGATGCTACTTGGTTGAATCTGCAAAAATCTCCTTTCATCCTCCAGGATTTATTTCCTGCAGGCACCAGACTGGTGAATTAAAGGAAGACAAGATAGGGACCATCCTTTCTGTATCCTTTCGCTCTTTAAGGGTGGCACTAATTTTTGCCATTTCCCCTGGATGCCATATTGATTTGGATTTATTATCTTGGCTTGTTTGTAAGCCAGAGGGTGGGGGTCGGTTTCAAGTTTCTGCTGCCCCTCTGCTCCCCGTGATGGCTCTTACCCACTGACGTGGAGGTTCCACCAGGAGTTACACATTTGGGGATCAGAGAAATGACTGCTACGTGGGTTGCAGACGTAGGTTTTCTGTGAACAGTGCCTGGGCCAGGATTCTGCTGGTTACTAAAGTCCCATATGACCCCACTGAAATGGGGGGCCTTGGTGCTGCCTTCGGTCTCTGGAAATTAATGTAAAAAGTTCAGACCCTGTGTCCAACAGTCCTTTTACGTTCCTCAATATGTGGTTACCTGAGTCATGGTTATAAGCCTATTTGGGGAGGAAACAGGGAAACATTAGTAGGAAAACTTGCCATGGTGTTACAGGATCTTTCCATTTGGGGGTCTGACTTCTCCTTCAGGGAACAATTTCTGTGTCTAAAAACTGGCTTAGGTTCAGAAACTGGGCAAGGGACCGTAACAGGTTTGGGGGGCAATGGCCCTCAACCTCCTCATGATCTAGACTTGATTTCTTTTGATTTTACAGTTTGAATAATAGTCTTGTTGGCATCCCACCTTTTTGTCCCTAAGGATCTTGTGTTCTAGAATCATCTCTACAACTCTGTGACTCAGGCCCGTGGGCTGCCCTCACAACCTTGCCACTCTCTGTGATGCTTATGTCCAGCTGCCCTCTGACAGATAAGCATCACCACCTGGCGTCTTTTGGGCAGCGGAAAGACAAAGCTCTGGGAGAGGGTCCTATCAGACTCAGACTCACTGCTATCGATAAATTCAGTTTTGCAATGGCATCTCTACTATTGGCCTGGACCCAAGATGGCGGCCACCACTGAACTTCTTAGCTTTGGTGAGCAGTGTCTCCTCTGGTCGGTTTTCTGGCCTCGCATGGTATATTCACTACAGTACCACCCACACCGGCTTTTTCATTCGTCCTTTATCTGCCATGGCACTTCTGGAATTTCTACTTCCCATTGCCTTTTCTCTGCTTCTAGGAATCACCCCAGTAAAGTGCCGGGATCCTTGCTGGGCTGTTCTATTATGTATCCCAGGAGAGTGCTCCCAAAGCGATAAACCCTCCATTAGTCAACCTTATGTTCTGCCCTCCTTGGCGGAGCCCCCTCAGGAGTCAGACCATGTGTACCCTCCTCACTCCAGCCTCCACACCCTGGCTAGGTTCCCCCTCTCCATTGTGCTTGGTCTCCTTCCTCTCTGCTGGGCCACCAGCTCAGATCCTCTTCCTTGCTGGCATGCCTTGACTTAAACAGTAGCCATCCAATTTCGTTATCTTTATTGTTACCATGTTGCCCGTATTTCTCCAGTGCATGGTACATCATGCTGGCCAGGACTGTTCTTTCTGCAGGTAGGCCCTCCCAGGTCACCCCTGGTAAGAACTTTTCACCCAGTGCCACACAGTCCCACCAGTGATGGATCCTCATTGCCAACTGGGAGATCCAGCTCCCAAATTGTGACCTAATGTCCGCTTTCTCGGATGCCACCTGGTGCCAGGTGAAGATGAGTGTGCAAGAGATTTATTATGAGTTGCTCTTAGGATCTTGTGGACCCCGTGGAAGTGAAGGGAAATTGAGCTGAGATGCAATCTCGGTGGTGGCCTCAGCTGCCCCAGAGGGAGTTCAGAGCTGAGGTGGCCCAACCCTTTAGGACTGTCCCAAGTTGGTGCAAGAAGGCTGAGTCTTTAGGCCCCCAGGTCAAAGAGTCATTGGATGCAGGATGCTTTGGTAAGGGGCCTTGATCTTGGCAATGTGGTTGTCATGAGCTGGGGTGATTTGTGTGGGGGTTGATAGTGGAGGGCTTTTTGCTGGCAGAACTCCTAGGAGCTGGGAGAGACTTTTATCCCAGAAGGGAGATCAGGGTGGAACATCACGGCATCTAGTATAATCAGTAGTTAGGATCCTAAAAATCACAAACGTGACATCTCCTGATCCTGTCTGCCTTTGTTCATGAAATAGATGTGACTGTCTCAATAGTAAAGAGTATACTGTAAATTTAAAGACTAAATGCTCTTCAGGGTTAGGCAAGCTAGTAGGGAAGTGAGAAGAGCAGGATCTGACCTATGACCTTGAGCAACTCCTTTTACCTTTGAGCCTTCTCTGAACTACAATGCCAACCCCTGCCCTGCTTGCCTTCCGTTGATTGAGGATCTCATTAGCCATGAGACAATATATTTGAAAGTAATTCTGATTTTAAAGCTTCAGCCAGCCTAGCACGGTTTCCTATGCATGGTAGCATCTGTTATAAGCGATAGGTGGTGGAAGGGTCTCCCTCTCCCAAAAGTTTCCCTAACTTAAAAAGTTCATGTCTCTAGAAGTCTTTTCAGATTGCTACAGCTTTAGGAAAGAAGGCCTGTGTGGCTGTCACTTATTCACACCCTAGGACAATGGAGGAGCCTCTGGATGAGAAGAAAGGGGTCCCAGGAAGGAGCTAGGTGCGTGTTGAAAGTATCCTGACCAGCCCTGGTTTTGTGCCTACACTTGCCTCACTGGCTAGTTTCGGCAGGATGAGCCAGCTGCTGCTCATGGGTCTGCTCTGATGGGAGCTTGGAGCTCTCCCACAGTGGCAAAGGAGCATGCCTGTCGCTAGTCAGATCCCAAATCATGGAATGTTTCGCTCAAGTCCTACTGGATTGCGCAGAAACCCGAGTCCCTCCGCGTACTCTGGACCCTAGCTCTGCCCGCTGCGTGAGGAACTGTGCACCATCCTTAGTCTACTCAGTAGGAATTGAGTGGATAAAGGGAACTGATAAAAGCTAGTTTCCAAATCTATCTCATTCATCATTTCTAGTGTTTTAGATTACAGCGAGGGCCCTCCACTCAATCAGTCCTCATCTCCTGGCAGGAGGTAATAATGACACCTATTTTGGGCAGAGTGGATAATGATAAAATCCTCTGTGCTCACAAAACGCCTTTCACCATGTTACTCTCTGCTCGTGGAGCTCAGCTAAAACACAGCCCACATTCCAACCAGTCAGCACAGAAGCAGGCTGGGAGACCGGGAGTGGAGATGTCTTGGAGGGAGGGAGGCAGCAGGAGGAGGCGGCACCCACATGCTGGTGGGACCCCTGAGGAAGGAGGCGCGAAAGGAAACAGGGCTGGATGAGGCGTCTGGGACCACAGCACAGTTCCAGAAGAGGGGCAACCCGGCCAGTGGGGAGTCCTCCAGATGTTACCTGTCAGAGGAGTCCCTGGTCTTGCTGGAAAGACCTCCCATCCTCTCCCCACTTTGCTTGGCTGGGGCTGAGGGTCACTCGTTAGCCCACAGTAGGGAGTCAGAGCTGCTCATTTCTATGGCCACCAGTGTCCATTCCTTGCCCTGCACAAATCTCTTCTCTCCACAGCTCAGGGAGCAGCTTCTTCCTGGTTCCCATTGACCTGTCTTTCCAGGAGTGGGGGGGGACCTAGAAGAGGTTAATGGGGTGGCCCACTGTCCTGGTTGGTCTTGGTGCCCCCCCTTCTTCCCCTCCCTTCTGAGTTCCTCTCACCCTTGGCAGGTCACGGCGACTTACTGGTATTGGGACTCAAATCTTCATCAGAGGGGCTGAGCCCTTGGTAATCATCCCCTTCTCAGGCCGGAGTTGCTATGTATATCTGCTTACAGTTACAAGGAGACAGTACCAGCAGGCGCTGCCCCAGGCCCCTGGGGAAAGGGCCAGCCACCGGCCCGGCTCCAGAACCTTTGCATATTCTCACCTCAGGCCATTTCCGGGCATGTACAAGGCTGTGAGCACCACTCATGACCCTGTGGGGAAGACTTCCCTTCTCTGCCGGCTTTTAAGGCCAACTCTGAATGTGGCCGCAACCCAGCTGCTGTCCATTTCAGCTTGTATCCACGCACAGCTTGTGCCCAACATTGAAAAAAAAATATGGAGCTACAATTCACATGCCGTGCAGATTTGTAAGTCATCAGTAAGCCAGACTCAGGCCTTCTCCTGCCCTTTCCCTGTCGGCTGTAGATGCCAGCCTGGAGAGGGGCCCTGGTGCAGGTGTGGTGGGTGGTCTGGGGCCTGAGCTCCCTGCAGACTTCTTGTCCCTCTGTCCCTGCTCAGGCTTACCCCCAGATGCACCGTGTCAGTCTCAGGATGGACTGCTGCGGGGCCTCTCCCCCTCCAGGACTTGGCAGGTCCCGCAGAATCCAGTATGTTTGCTGGATTACCTCAGGGCCAAGCATTGTGTCTCTATCAGGGCCCCATCAGGGACTGTTTTCTGGAAGGCATAACAACCCTCTGCTGCAGATGGCATGGCCTTGTTCCAGAATCCCAGGGGCCTGTATTGTGTTCTCCCGCTGGGCCTTGCCAGAGGCTCCACAATGCATCCTGGTTCCTCTCGCTAACACCTCCAACATGACGGGGTCTGATGGAGAGTATGGCCCACGTAGTAGGACGGGCCCACGTAGTAGGATGGACCCACGTAGTAGGATGAGCCCATGTAGTAGGACGAGCCCACGTAGTAAGACAGGCCCACGTAGTAGGATGAGCCCATGTAGTAGGACGAGTCTGCTGTATGGGCTGCACAGGGCCTTCCTGCTTTGGTCTCCCTCCAGCCTTCCATGTTACCCAGCGTGGGCTGGAGCAGAACTCCGGGGTGTGGAATGCATTGCTTCCAGAACCCGAAGAGGTCTACCAGGCACTGTAAAATTTCCTCCTTTGTGGTATGGAATATAAGATACAGCAAATTGTTGTTGTTGTTATTATTATTTTGGTCTAGAAGGGATATTCTGCCATACCCCTGGCCATTGAACCTCTACAAACTTCACCAAAGTGGCAGGTCCCTGCTGCTTCATGGGGCTTATCCCCCACCCCCGGCCACACATCAAGGCCTCCAGCATACTCCCTACCTTTTGCTTGTCCTTTCTTTAATGGAATGGATCTATGTGATGTTCTGGGCAATGTCCAGGAGGCCAGACCATGGCATGACAGAGGGCAGGAGAAATGAACATAACCCCGAGGCAGTTTTGTAAATGAAATTGTCGTTGGTCCCCATGTGAATGCAGAATGGAAAAGAATGCACGTGCCAAATCCAGTATGTGTCCTGTACCTGAGGCCTGGTGGGTCTACTCTGGCATTAATAGCACGCCCAGCACAGCCGCTACTGTGACTGCTGCTGGGGTGAGTGTGGTCTGGAGGCCTCCTTTAGGATCCATTTGATTTCTGCAGGGACCAGACTGGTGAATTAAATGGAAATATGGTAGATCTTATATTCTGTTGGTCTCTAATGATGGCACTCATCTCCAGTTTCCCCCAAGTGATTTTTTTTTTTTTAAAGATTTTATTTATTTGGCAGAGAGAAACACAGCAAGAGAGGGAACACAAGCAGAGGGAATGGTAGCGGGAGAAGCAGGCTTCCTGCAGAGCAGAGAGCCTGATGCGGGGCTCGATCCCAGGCCCCTGGGATCTGACCTGGGCCGAAGGCAGCCGCTTAACGACTGAGCCACCCAGGCGCCCCCCCCAAGTGATTTTTTAAGAAGATTTTATTTATTCATTTGAGAGAGAGTGACAGACAGAGAGACAGAGAGAGCACAAGCAGGGGGAGAGGCAGAAGGAGAGAGAGAAGCAGACTCCCCGCTGAGCTGGGAGCCTGATATGGGGCTCGATCCCAGGACCCTGAGATCATGACCTGAGCCGAAGGCAGAGGCTTTAACCCACTTAGCCACCCAGGCGCCCCTAAGTGATACTGTTTTTAATTTACTATCTTGACTTGTGGGGGGGTCAGTTTCAGAGTTTCCACTTGGTCTTTCTTGCTATGATAGCTCTTACTCTCACAGGCCAAGGACCCAGTGTGGGATTTACCCCAGCTACCAAGTCTATCAATTCCCATTATACATTCAGAGACTGGGCCAATGATCACTGGGCCCACTGGGAGCCAGACTATAGCCAAGACTCTGTTACCAGGTCCCCCTGGGGGAGGGGTTTATAATGATGCTTTGGGTCTCTAGGTATCAATGTTAACTCAGATTCTATGTCAAATTGTTCTTGAAAAGTCTGGGAGTTTCCTTACCTCTGCTCAGTAATCACATGAGTGATTGGCTCTTGGAGTCCCTTGGAGAAGGACTGGGGATCAGTATAGCATACACTTGCAATGCCGTGTGAGACCTACCGCTCTGTCCACCTCACCTCTGTTAGGCAGTGGGTTTCAGATGGAAAATGTGCCTTGAGTCTCGGAACTGAGAAGGGAAAGTGGCTCTTTATCATGGTAACCACCTTCAGCCTCTTATTCCTACATTTTTGCTTTTTTTGTGTGTGTGCTTATAGATGTTAAATTAAGTAACACTCTTGATGGCTGCTGATCTATTTTACTCCTATGGATGCTGGGTGCTATTAACTATCTCCAAGCTCTGTGTGTGTCCGGTCCCCTTGACTACCCCCGGGGCCTCTATGACTTTGGGCCCCCTCTTCTCATAGATATCAGTGAAGCCAGCTCCGTGGTCGTGACTGCTCTCATGGGCTTGGCTGCAGAGGAGAGCTGCCACTCAGTCGCTCAGTGATGCCAGGTGGACGGGGGAGTCCTCCAGCCAAAGTTGCCTGATGGCAGAGTCTGTGTCTTGCTGGAATGAGCCTGCCTTCGTTCCCCTGCTGTGCTCAGTCGCTGGCGGGGAGCAGCCAGCGGAAGCCTGGCACAAATGTGGTGACAAATCTAGAGGAGGAGCAGCTGGGGCCATCAGTCACTTATCGTCTCTGCAGCAGGGGATCGGAGCAGGGTTTTCCTGGGGGCAGCCCAGACCCTGTCAGGGAACCATCAGGAGTGGAGAAGACCTTTCGATCATAACATAGTCACAGGAAGGAACAATTGTATCGCAGTCACTAGGCATGGTCTCTGTGGTTTTTTTTTTCCCCCTAAAATATTTCTGAAAACTTCACTTTCAAACACTAATTCTCTGTGCCCAACACTGTCTAATTTCAGAACGTTTTCATCATCCCAAAAAGAAACCCTATACCCATTAGCAGTCACTCCCCATTCTTCCCTCCCACTGGGTCCCTGGCAACCACCAGTCTACTTTCTGTCTCTATGGATTTGTCCATTCTAATATTTTATATAAACAGGATCACACAATGTATGGCCTTTTGTGTCTGGACATCATATTTTCAAGATTCATCCATGTTGCAGTGTATATCAGTACTTCCTTCCCTGTCACAGTTAAATGATTATCCTTTGCATGGATATCCAGGTTGGTTTCTCCATTTACCAGCCGGGACACATGTGGATTGTTTCCACTTTTTGGCAATCATGAATAATGCTGTTCTGAGTGTTTGGGTACCTGTTTTTGTGTGAATTATGT
Organism: Procyon lotor; assembly: GCA_028646535.1. Taxonomy (NCBI): domain Eukaryota; kingdom Metazoa; phylum Chordata; class Mammalia; order Carnivora; family Procyonidae; genus Procyon; species Procyon lotor. The sequence continues at coordinate 16,236,084 of CM053603.1, read as the reverse complement.
TTCCAGTTCTCTTGGTTATGAGAGTGGGCTAAGGGTGGGAGGGTAACTATATGCTTAATTTTTTGAAGAACTGTCAAACTCTTTTCCAAAGTGTCTGCCCAACATTTTTATAGGCATTTTGGAAGAGGCACAAGCAAAGATAGTCCCTTGTTCCAAAGAGCTTACAATTTACAGTAGATGGGGAGATGAGATTAACATTCATACGTTGAAAGTATAATTATAATATGGTATATGATTAAGAGCCAAACCATGGAACTCTACATTAACAGTGTATCTATGGTCATATACTCTTAGAATTGGAAGAGAGGTGAGAGGCAGGAATGACAAAGTGATTTTAGATCACTAGAGCTCTGCCCCGCAAAGCCTGCATTTTCATATCCTCTCCAACAACATAGGATGGGATTACAGAGACAAAGAAGTAGCAATTGCTTGAAACTCTGGAAAGCCTGCCCTGTGTTCTCTGCTTTCTTTGTTTTACATCATATTTTAAGATGAGAATCTGATACAGTGGGCATAGTTTGAACCTATGTTTTAGATACTTTCTCCAAAAGCGAACATAAACTTGAATAGAGCTATTTCCATTCTCTGATCTGGTCTCCCTTGTGATGTAGGGTGCCTACTTGGCAGCCAACTGGTGGGGTCATGGTTAGAACCTGTGGACAGCACCTGCTTCACAGCAGAAATGAGCCCTAAACCCTGAAGTCAGGGCATGGAAAGAAGCATCTTGGGGGCATTTTCTATTTCAGGCTAAAACAATATTAGGGCATTAGCAATCTCCCACATATCTACCTGCAATGGACTTCTTAATGGATGGAGTCAATGAATTTCCATTGTCTATCCATTTGTCTTTCAGAACCATATAAATGATAGGATGCAATTATTCCCACTCAGTTATCCCAAGGTACTTCTTAAGTAGAACTGGTATCGCCTTTAGGCCGCTTCACTTTGATGTTTGCAGGTGATCTCCCATGCTCTGAATTTTGTCATTCCAACCTCTCTGCACCCGGAGCCCACCGCCCTCCTTGGGGGACCCGGCCACCGGCCACCCCAAAGCCCCAGCTCACTGCACACTCACCCTAAATGGCTCACCCAGGGCGTCCTTCACAGAGAGATTTGTTTTGAGCTTTACATGCCCTGCTTTCTGAGCTTCCTCACCTTCCTACAAGGCTGGCATTCATTCTGAATGCTAAGTAACAAAATTGAGGGAGCAGGGGTGAGGGAAGCTATTTCCGTTTGTGTGCCACAGAGCCCGTGGATTCCCCGTGTTGAAGGAGTCGAGAATTGATAATGGACTGGTTCCTTCCACTTGTTCAAACTCTCATCTTTTAGGATCACAAAAACCCCCAGATTGCATGGTGAATCTGTCTTTATTTTCTCCATGACTAAACACTGCATTTTCCAGCACTTAACAAGTCATTGTTCTGAAAAATTGGTTTCAGATCAGACCCTGCTTCCTAATGAGGCAATGACTTAGTGGGTAATATAATTTTTTTTTCTTGGACTGTAAACAGCAGCCAACAGGGAAAAAAGCACAAAAGACAGATGAGAAATAAAATTATGCAATTGCCCCCTCCCAGAGGGGTCTGTGAGTAGTGAAGGATTATGGAAGACCCAGGTCTTTGATTGAAATTCTATTGATCAGCAAATGCTAATTAAGCAATTACTGTATGACTCGCCCTGGTGGTTGTTTGCTGAAGACCCAGGAAGAGCAGTTGCTGTATCCAGTGTGGGAGACAAGATTTTAATCTTGTTATTTCTGGGCTTCCTTCCTATTTTGCTATCACATGAAATCTGAACCTTTCTCTTTTCTTGGCGATCTTCTGTAATCTATGATTCACTTGCTCTTAAAACTTTACTTCCCATTTTCTTTCCCAAAAGGAACCCCTAAAATCTGTGTGGTCTTCTGATGGGCCATTTTCATTGGTCTTCACTGATTCCATTCCACCTGCCTTATCCCAAACCCCAAGCTTTCCACCTTTCAGAATCTGATTCAGGTCCTACTTCTTTTGGAAGCTTCTCCAAGCACTAGAGCATTAAAAACATTTTTTTTAAACGTATTTTTTTAAGTAATCTCTGTGTCCTACATGGGGCTTGAACTCCCAACCCCAAGATCAAGGGTTGCATGCTCCCCCAGCTGAGCCAGCCAGGTGTCCCCCCACCACTATAGCATTTACTGATCATTTTACTCTATTTTGTCAACATTAGAGCACAATTCTTGGTTAAATACTTCGGCGCTCACTTATAAATTATTTTGTGTTGTTCAATAGTTCCAAGTGCCCAGTAAAATTTCCTTCAGAGTTGAGAAAATATCTTACTTTGCTTTTCTCTTTCAGAACACTTAACACCCAGCCATCTAATCAACAATATTTATTCCGTATCAGGCCCAGTGCAAGGTACTGGAGGTACAGTCAGATGGGACAAAGTTCCTGCCCAGGACCCTGGGATCATGACCTGAGCCGAAGGCAGACGCTCAACTTACTGAGCCACCCAGGCGCCCCTATTCTTATTTTTGATTTACCTCTGATTCAAGAGTAGTTTTTACATTCTAAGCTTTAAGTTTTTCCCCTAGCTCAGCAACTTTGAAAAGCAGTTCATGGTGTGTAAACTAACACCATCATATACAGTAAGTAAGAGCTACTATCTTAGATCACTGTGATTAACTTTGGATGTGATTAATGGATGGAGTCAATGAATTTCCATTGTCTATCCATTTGTCTAAAATCTAAATCTAAAATCACTATGATTAACTTTGGATGTTGAAGAATGATTTATTCTGTCCCTTTTCTCAACCTATTATATGTCTTTTTATCACTCTTGGATTTCACATACTGACCTTTCTTTGGCGCTCACGTGTAGGGGGAGGGGTAGGGGAACTTTAAGAACCAAAACCAAGGTTGGAGTGGCCAAGAGTCAGGAAGAGGGAAGAAGTCAAAGCCTCAGCACAGAAGAGTCGGTCAGTGTAAAAGGCTGGTAAGGGAGAAAGAGAGCTGGATGTAGTCTGAGTCACATTGGAGAGAGCCTCGATTGCCAGAACAAGGGCACTGCATGAATTTTGGAGAGTTTCTGAAGATCTTTAACAGAGTTTATAATAACCTCGATCTGCCCTCCCCTGGTCTTTCTGGCCCCATTCTGTGCACATCTGCACTAGTAGGCTCACACTCACTGAAACGGTGAGCTAGCAGCAGATTACAAAGCATCCCCCACTCCATGGCCTCTGTGTCTTCACCTTCTCTCCGTCCCTTTATGTATGATGAACTCAAGCTTGTTCTTGAGGTTTCTCCTATCATTTCTTCCAGAAGTCTTCCCTGGCCCCTACTCATGGAGTTGGGTCCTGATGCTCTGTGTCCCTCAGCCCCCATGGTTACCTTGTCATTCCACCGCTCCCTCTGAACTGTCAGGCTTGCTCAAGTTTCTGTGTGTGTATCGGGATAGTAAAGCTCCTTTAGGAGAGACTGTGACATGCTTGCCACTGTATGCCTGCTGCCTGGTACATAGGGCATAAGCATTTGATGCATGAATGAAAGGAAGAATGAGCAAACTAATGCAGGGATGGAAGCACGTACTTGGTGCTGACTTTAAGGATGTTCCTGGCAAGGCAAATGGAGAGAAGAAAGAGAAGTTAAGACAGTTTCTATGGTAATCCGGGTAAAAAAAGGATGAGGCTTAAACCAGTATCAGGAAGAGTATAAAATGGGGACATAAGAAAATTTCAGAGGAAATCTAGCAGCTGATTGAGGGCACAGAGAGGAAGCAGAAATAGTCTAAACGCCGAGTTTGGGAGCTTTAAGGAATAGTGGCCCCCCCAAGTGGAGATCGGGAAGTCAGAAGAAGCAAGAGCTGGTTTTGGCTGGTAGTGGCGAGGAGATGGATGCTGTCCGAGATACTACAGAATACCAGAGTCATGCACATCTAAGCTACCTACCAAAGCTAACTTCAGACTTAGTTTTCCCAATTCATGAAAATGTATCAGAATTAAGCTACTACTCATGCCTAAATGGCAGACCTGGTGTCTTCATCCTCATTATTAATCCTTGGATTGTTGGAAAGACAATTTTTCAGTGTGGATTTCTGGGTTATTTGGGAAAACCACTTGGTTTTTACACTTCCATCCAGGCAAGATCCTGTATGCCTGGGAAATTCATGTTTTGAGCCTGACTCCAGTAGTTGGAATTAAGCCCACTTACATGAGAGGCCTCTCAAGTTTCTTCTAGGACAATCCCTGCAGCTAGTGATGGCTCCTCCCTTCCCAGCATCCTGGGTCAGGCATGCGCTGAGAAGTTGCATAGGTGAATGTATTGGTCATAGCAAAACCAGGGCAAGGTCTGGTGGCAAATGAAATGTCTTCTCTGGTAGGATTATTCTCGGGATTAGCATTTAGCAGAAGAATGCCACTGAGGAAGTTTGTCTTTGGCATTTTTTGGTCACTGTTTTTCTGCATGTCCTTTCATAATAGATCCTTCCTGCTCTGATACTCTTCCCAGTATCTGGTCTAGGCAGGAAGCTTCTCTAAACTTCTGGGAAAAGAATAAGGTCATACCATTCAAACTTAGGTGTTAATGTTGGACTGTAACTTATTTCATCTCCCTTCTCTGTGACACATCTATCCTCATAGGGATCAGATTCTTCCTAATGTCTGACAATGTTGGAAAGTTGCTTGGTCCGTTGGTATGGTCTCTGAAGGCACGGAGGGGTCTTGGGTTCTGGTCCTAGTGCTGTGTTAATGGACTCTGTAACCTGGACCAATTGAATGGAGAGAGCCTCAGTTTCTTTATTTATGAAATGAGGCAGTTAAATGGAATCAATGGTTTTCCACTCTCTCGGCCTTATCAGTGTTCTCCTCTTGTTTGAAGCTCCCCTTTTACTATTCTGAAATAAAATCTAGGGATAACGTAAGTTTCTTGATACATAATTTAAAAATCAATGTAGTACCTTCACTGTAATAGAGAAAGACATAAAAGGAAAGTATTCATATAAAACAATATGTATTTCAATATGTAAATGCTCAGGCCTACCCACACCAGACAACATAGTCGTTAGATGTTTGCAGCTACACATAGATGTAAATGTGACAGTTACACAAGCTACAGCTACGACTATGTTTTACTGGCCCTTGTGTATCATTTTTATTGGCCATCAAATACGACTAGTGCCATTGCTGTCAGTGATGGGATTTTCCAAATGGTGAACATTTCTTGGTAAGGTTCCAAACAAAATAAACTATGATCTTCCCTTCTTGGTTGCTTCCTTAAAAAAAAAAAAAAGTATATATTTAAACTGCCAAAAAAAAAAATCAAACCAAAATAAAACATGTGTTTATATGCAGAAAGGAGTTTTATTCTAGGCTTACATAATGAAATACACTTTTTTTTTTTTTTTTTTTTTTTTTTTTACTTATGTGATTGATTGGCTGAACACTGCAAAGTCAAAGTGGAAGTAAGATGATACTTTGGGGAAGAAGGGACTTCTTTACATCACAGGCTGTTGGATATATCTCTTACTACCCCTACCAAATGTTGGTAGGTTCCCTCCAGATTATTAGGAGGACAGCAAAAATAATGGTGTTTTTATTATTTGCATTGGTCTTATTATCAAGTCTATTTCTTTTAGAAGAGAGCTTCCCTTTTGGTATTGAAGAAAACTTCACCCTTCTTTCACAATTTTACATGTTCAGTGATTGGAAGAATTTTCCATAGATTCACATCTAGCAACGTGCATTTCAAATCTTGTTTTCCCTCCACCTGTCACATGCTTCTGGGGCTGGTGGTGTAGCACATGCTCATAGCATGCCTGGTGCCTAGGTGGCTTGGCTTAGTTGAATGTCCGACTCTTAATCTCAGCTCAGGTCATGATTGCAGGGTCATGGGTTCGAGCCCCATGTTGGGCTCCATGCTGGGCATGGAACCTGCTTAAGAAAATTTTCCTAGTGGGACGCCTGGGTGGCTCAGTTGGTTGGGCGTCTACCTTCAGCATAGGTCATGATCCTGGGATCAAGGCCCGCATCAGGCTCCCTGGTCAGCAGGGAGCCTGCTTTTTCCTCTTTCTCTGCTGCCCTCCTGCTTGTTCTCTCTCTTTCTCTGTCAAGTAAATAAATAAAATCTTAAAAAAATTTTTCTAGTGTATCAGAATTCTGAAGGCATTCTTCCAGTGCTTTCTAGCTTCAGTGTTACAGTTGATAAGTCTGGTACCACTGGATTTCCACTCCTTTGCAGGTAACCTGTTTATTCTCACTAAATGTTTTAGTATCTCTTATTTAATCCTAGTGATTTGAAAGTGTACAGTAATTTGCCTCACCCGTGTAGGTTTTAGTCATTGTGTTGGGCACTTGGAAAATGGGCCCTTTCAGTTTGGAGGATTGTGTCCTTTACTTCTTGGAAATTTCCCTGTTTTTTTTTTTTTTTTTTAAATATATTTTTTGTTGTTAATTTTCCTTCCTGTTGTTGTTGTCCTCTGGCTGGAATTATTATTTAAAAATTGGACCTCCTATATTGTCCCTACTTTTCTTTTCATTATTAATGTCTGTTCCTTGGTCTTTCTGTTTTACCTCTATTTTTAAGGAGATTATCCTAGACTTAAAAATTTTATATATTTTTAATAGGAAGAGGGTTTTTTTGTTGTTTTTCTTGGAGTATTACCTTAAAGCCTTTATATATAGTATTGTTATTATTTCAAGGATGAAATATTATTTTTGTATTTTTCTGAATTTTTTTTAAGTAGGCCCAAACTCAACATGGGGCATGAACTCCCAATCCTGAGATCAAGAATCACATGCTTTATTGACTGAGACAGTCAGGTGCCCCTTATTTCTCTGAGATTCTTTTTTTTTTTTTTAAGATTTTTTATTTATTTGACAGAGAAACACAGCGAGAGAGGGAACACAAGCAGAGGGAATGACAGCGGGAGAAGCAGGCTTCCCGCAGAGCAGAGAGCCCGACGCGGGGCTCGATCCCAGAACCCTGGGATCTGACCTGGGCCGAAGGCAGACGCCCAATGACTGAGCCACCCAGGCACCCCTTTCTCTGAGATTCTTAATGAGTTTTCTTCTGCTTCCTGGGTTGTATTTGCTTTCTCTGAGTTTTTGTTTTTTGATTTTCTCATGTCACATTAGAAATATTTCTCATTATGTCTGATGACCCTAGACTGTCTATTCATATTTAAGGATGAGGTCTAAGGGCTGTTTGTGTATCTTAAAATATATCTAGAATTCTACAACTGCTCACCACCATCTCCTGTACCATCTTGTTCCAAACCACCATCATCTCTTTCCTGAATTATTTCAAGAGTCTCCTAATTGGATTCCCTGCTTCCATACCAGTGCATTATAGACCATTCTCCACAGCCACTAGGCTGATCTTTTAAAAATATAAGTCATATTACATCACATCTTCTCCAGACGCTCCAGTCAATGGCTTTCCATCTTGTTCCAAATAGAAATCAAAGTCTTTATGATGATGTATTCATTTTCTATGCCGTGTAGCAGGTTGCCACAAATTTGATGGTTTAAAACAATACATGTTTATTATTTCACAGCCCCTGGGGTTCAGAAGTCCAGGCCTGACTTAGCTGGGTCCACTGCTTAGGGTCTCACAAGGCTGCAATCAAGGTATTGGCCAGGGTCAGGTTCTCATCTGGAGGCTTGGCTGGGAAAACAGCTGTTCTGTAACTTGTGTTACTTGTTGGCAGCAGGCAGGGCCTTGTGGTGGTAGGAGTCATAGAAGTTTGCCTCCTTGAGCCAGCAAGGAGGGAGAGATACAGAGAGAGAGAGAGAGATAGAGAGAGAAAGAGAGAGAGACAGAGACCAGGGTAAGTCTTCTAGCAAGACAGAGTCTCACATGATGCAACAAAATCATGACAGTGACATCCTTTCATCTTTACTGTAATCTTGTGGTTAGAATCGAGTCTCAGATCTTGTCTGTGCTCAGAATGAAGGAATTGAACAGAAGTGCGAAGGTGGGGTGCCATCCTGACTCTGTGCCACAAATGTTCTACGTGGCCTGGCTCTCAACTACTTCTCTGCCCTTATTTCCTACATTTGTTCATTCCTAGTCAATCTTCTACAGCCAAAGAGTCTTAGGGCTTTTGCATTTTCTCTTCCCTCCGTCTAGAACCCTCTTCTCTTAAGTACCCACCCACACAACCCACTTTCTCACCTCCTTCACATCTGTGGTCAAGTGTCTCCTTCTCAGAGGATCCTTCTCCCTTAATTAGATTTATTGGCACTCCCTATTCCCCTTTGCTGCTTTAGTTTTCTTCATACACTATGTCATGTCCTTATTTGTTGTGTTTACTCTCTGTTTTCCCCTACTAGAACAGAAGCTCTATGAAGATAGGGATTTCTATCTCTTTTGTTTACCACAGAATCCCTTGTGCTTAAAACATAGAGGTCGCTCCATACATATTTATTAAATGAATGGATGTGTATGTGCAAGAATAACTGTCTGATGGGCTCAACCAGAGGACAAATGGACAGATATCTGGCTGGCTTTTCTGTTGGGGACTCCCAAATATCAGTATCTGTAGGTCTTTGTTCATGCATCATCCAGCTTCTCCAAGAAAGGATCCTCCAATCCCTGCCTAAAGATTGTGAGAAGTCTGGCTGCCATTATTTTGTAGTTAGGCGGTGGGAGGAGCCGAGAGTCATGTAGAGAGAGTCTTATATATTCAGTTTGCAAATTATCATTTTATCTCCTGATTTTTAGTTCTACCCCTCACCAAAAAACCTCTTGTCTCCAAGCCTAATATCCTCTAGATCTGCAGGAAGGGAAATCAATTGAATATACAACGTAGAGGTTGGGATCTTGGGGCTTTATCTGCTGCCTTGGGCTTACCTCTGTCTTCTCTTTGGTGCTTACAATATTCTGAATTCTTCTAGAGTTCTCGTGGGTGAATAGCTTCTCTTTCACTGGCATCTTCTTTTGTAGGCCCTCAGGTTTGACCTTTCTCTATTTTTTTCTTTTCTTTTTTTTTTTTTTAAGATTTTATTTATTTATTTGAGAGAGAGAGAGAGCCCGCAGTTGGGGGGGGCAGTAGGAGAGGGAGAGAGAGTCCTAAGCGGACTCAACACTGAGCATGGAGCCTGACATGGGGCTTGATCTCATGGCCCTGAGATCACGATCTGAGCTGAAACCAAGAGTCAGATGTTTAACTGACTGAGTCACCCAGGTGCCCCTGACGTTTCTCTGTTCTGTTAAGTCATTCAACCTTCTTCCATCCACTTTCTGACTTTATGTGGAGTTTCTCTTTCTGTTTCTTTTCCTCCTTGTTTTGTTTAAACCTTTTTTTTTTAAAAAAAGATTAATTAATTTATTTATATGATAGAGAGAGAGAGTACAAGTAGGCAGAGCAGCAGGCAGAGGGAGAAGGAGAAGCATGTTCCTCATGGAGCAGGGAGCCCGATGAGGGGCTTGGTGTGGGGCTTGATCCCAGCATTATGAGATCATGACCTGAGCCGAAGACAGATGCTCAACTGACTGACCCACCCAGGCACCCCTCTTTTTCTTCCTTGTTTTGGAGACTTTTGAGAGAAGAAGGCCATCTTGATACTGCAAAATCCCAAAAAAACATTTTCTTCCAGATGTCTAACATCTCCCTGGGGATAGGCTTAAAGTCTAAAAATATTGATGGCAAATGGAAACTCTATCAGAGGCTGCTTGATTATGTACTAAAGGTGAACATTAGGAAAAGGATCTCAGATAATTCACATCTTAAAGGGAATTGGAGAAGGTGAGAAGTAACATCTACAGTCAACACTTCAGGGAGTTCATACCTTTTGGTCCTTAATTCTCATTCTAGAACTCTGCTTTAAAGGCATAATCAGAAACTCAGGCAAAAATAGAGGTATAACCATGTTCACCACGATACTAGTCATATGATCAAACCTGGAGAAATCACAACAAGATAAAATATGGCTTATTCTTTGGAATGTGATGCAGACATTAATTTTTTTTTAAGATTTTATTTATCTATGTGACACAGAGAGAGAGAGAGAGAGAGAGAGAGAAGTAGGCAGAGCAGCAGAGAGAGGGAGAGGGAGAAGCAGGCTCTCTGCTGAGTAGGGAGTCCGATGTGGGACTCGATCCCAGGACCCTGAGATCATGACCTGAGCCGAAGGCAGTTGCTTAACCAACTGAGCCACCCAGGCACCCATGATGCAGACATTAAAAGAGGTATTCTTGAAGGTGCTTTGAAAAGTAAAAACAGAGTTTTAGGATTGTTTAATGACATGAGAAAGAGTTCACAGTGTGTATTAAATTATAAAACACCATGAGTATATATACTTTTATTGTAAGAAAGCTTTTAAAAGGCACAACTAAATTAGAAGCCATTTGATTTATTTTAAATTGTTTAAAAATATTTCTAAGGTACAAAAAACGAGTGTTATATGCATGAGAAAGTATCAAGTTGTGGTTTATAAATTTGTTCGAAAGAAAGCATCTGTTTCCTTCCTTAGGTACCTATTATTCCTGTACATAGATGTGGAAGGGAACGAAGTGGTCACTCCTTTTCAAGGAAACCTATTACCTTTCCTTCAGACTGTTTGGTAAACTTATGAGCCCTCACTTTCCAGCTTTCCAAAATAACCTTTGTATGTACTTTAAAAGGATGGCCTTTTCTAATAGTCTGCCAAGCTTTTAAAGAAAGAACTATTCTTGACCAAGTTTGGAAAAATGCATAAGTGTTCACTGCACGTAAAATTAGTGTGTTTGTTTCATAGGAAAATTCTCAAGTAGGACAATTTTAGGCATGCAGATAACATGTGCTCTAATATGAATTGTTAGCACTAGAGGAGTTTAGTTCAGGGAAACATTGACTTAGTGAAGATGTCAGTCCCTGTGCCTGAACTCTTGAGGATATAAAGTAGATGGTGGCAAATGTCATGGTTCAGGAAATAATCACCACAACCAGCTTCTGTGCTCTGCTAGCATTCATCGACCCAACTCATAGGCATAGTGAGTATGAAAGTTCGAGAGGCGACTTTTAGCCCTTGGGGGAAGCAAGAGCTAGGCTGGCAAGCACAAGTTACATCAGGATATGTTTTGTGTCCCTGTCTAATTTCTGCTCTCTTATTATTTTTATTCTTTCTCCCCCCGCTGCCCCCCACCTCCGTTAGAAATGGGGAGTATAAGTCCTAGCTGTTTGTATTTGATGTTTTAGCCCTGAAGGAGTACCATTATGAATTTCCATCCTTCATCTCTCATATACATTTATGGAGAACTTTATTACACAAGGCATTAAGTGAGATACCTGGCCCCAAGGAACTTATGATCAGGCTCACGATTCAAGGTAGTCCAGCATGTATATCCCACGTACAGTGAAGGCAGGCAGGAAGAGAGATCATTATAGGTAGGGGCCTTCGGGAATAGCTTCTGTTCTGTGCATTTAGCTTTTTGGAATAGGGAGAATTCCCTCTCGTGCTAGTTTGAATTTTATTTTTATAGCCGTGCTTTTGCAACCACTCACAGAGCTGTGACCACTGGACCTATGCTCAGCAAACAGACTGCCCAAGGAAGGTACAGGTTTGCTCCTGCAAACTTAAAGAGGTGAAATCTCCCAGCATCGGTCACAACGGGAGAGTTTGTTTGGTAGAATTGCTAGACCTGGGCAGGCAGCCCGACATGAGGCTTGATCCCAGGATGCTGGGATCACAACCTGAGCTGAAGGCAGTTGCTTAACCAACTGAGAGTAAAGCGGATCATTCTCGAATCCTACTCCGGTATCCACAGTTGTAGAGGTGAATTCAGTGTTAACATGGTCAGTCTTGAACCTTCCCAAGGAGAGTTAGACACAGGAAGGCACTTCAAACAACACTAAGCACACAGTAAGAGGTTAATGCATAGTGATTCCTCAACCCAAAAGTCTTTGGGAAGCAATGCTACCGTATTTTAAAAGAATTCACATATTGCATGTAAAGCAGTGGTTTTTTTAGACTAACTTGTTTGTGCCGCTTCATGGGACCAAAGAGCTACAGCTGACAGTAGAGACAGGCTGCCTGCAAGGAGAAAGACAGGAAATCTGGATACACTTCAGATCCCAGCTTAATCCTATGAAGGTTTTTCTGTCCACCCGAGGCTCATTGCTCTCTTCCGGCTTTCTGATCTCGCAGCCTCTCTCTACGATTTCTGCCTTCATTCACATGCAGCACAGAGGTCACTGTTTTGGTACCTGGTTCGTGCCAGGCACTAGGTGTTAGGGACCAGACCAGGGATTGCTGCCTTTCTGGATGTTACAAAGGAGGGGGAGAGTCGGACAGTAAGTAAATAACAAGAATAAACAGTTCCCGGAGGATTCTTTTTTCGTTTGGAGACAGGCTTGACATAGCTTTATTTTTTTTCCAGTCACTGCTTTCCACCTTGTTCACCAATTTCCCATTTCTTAGCGAATGTTTGGCATATCCTGCAGCTTCCTAGTCAAGTGGGTAAAATACAGTCTGGGCCAGCTCAGAATTTCACGAGGCTTCTGATTCAATGTAAAGCCCTCCCCCGTGACGGGCTGTACTTGTGTTTACTCCACCTAGGAAGAAAAGATTCTGGGTTGGTCTCTTTTCTTGAGAAAACCTGTAAGAGCAAAGTTCGTGGGAGAAAAAAATCTCTCCACGGCAGCTGGTGTTGAGGCTACAGTGGGTATTCACTGTGTCCTTCTGTGTACCCATTCTACAGTCCTTACACACTTGGCTAACCCAGCTGCTGGCTTACCTGACGTGGGGAGGGCTGAGCCATTGGTCATTCCCGAAACATCTGGGGTCCAAGTCTGCATCCAATCAGGCAGGGGAATGCCAGGACAGATGTCAATGTCAATAGGCCACCTGGGGGCCAGGCACCCTCACACTCTTCCCTGTCCCACCTCCCACTGAGACACAAGAGCAGTGTCCCCTGCTGGTATGGTGACACCTTTCTTTGCCTGTTGGTCTTTTAGAACAAGGAACTCGAAGTGACAAGGGGGCAGCTGTAGCAAAAATATTCCCTGGTAGAAGTATTATTCCTTGGGGAAACAAGATCTTTAGACCCACGGTGTCTGAAGTCGCAGGGGGAAGAAACACAAGTTCCCTTCCCGGGTTGCTGGGGGTGACGGCAGGTGGGGACACTCCTACTTTTATCCCTTGGTTCCAGACCCATGTATTCCTCCTCTTGGGGACACAGCATCATATAACGGTCACTGTCTGGCTGTAAACTTATTTATACCCTGTGGGTGTGACTTCTAAGCTGCTACGTCAGATAAACTTTCAACTTGCTGTCCTGCCACTCTGTCAGTGTGACAACTTATAGAGAGGTAAGCAATATGGTGGGACCAGGAGTATCATGGTTGCGTGCTACGTGGCTTTACGTCTTCTGCCGTAAGATGAGTCAGTCCCTTGGTCTAAGGTACTGTCGTGCAGGAGCCTGGGTTGGTGACTGAATGTTCTGCCAGCCCTTGGGTAATTATGCCAGTCAGGGCCTTGAGGGCATAAAAGACAAACGTAAGCTGTCAAATCCCAGCAGATGAAAGGCTGCCCCTTCCAGCTGGAAGGGGTCCAATGCAATCACCTTGCCACCAACTGGCTGGTTGGTCTCCAAGAAGGATGCAGTATCAGGCACTCAGAGTTGCTAGAAGGTTAGATATTTGGTGGTAGCAGCAGCAGCAGCAGCAAGATCAGCTTTGGTGAATGAGAACCCATGCCGTTGGACCCAGGCATAGCCCCCATCCCTGAGCCATGGCTACTCCCTTCATGAGCCCACGGCAGCAGCACTGTGGTAGCTAATGACAAAGGAAGGCTGGTATCTGCTGGCCAGATCATTCTGGCTACATGGCTGTTCAATGCCTTTTCTGCGGAGGATGCTGTCTGGTGAACACTAACAGGAGATACAAGTATCTCTGCATTTTGTGTCTCTCCCTATAGATCTGTTCATGTGCCTCTCCCCCAAACCTCCTTGTCCTTGAGTTTCCAAACTTGTTCTTTCCATTGCCCCTGACCAACCAGCCAGGCCATTCACTTCTGCCCGTAAGTCTATGCATATTCCTACGTCAGGCTCCTTCTCTTTCTCCATATAGTAGGTGACCAGGTGCAACACACATGGCTTCTGTCTCTCACTGTCACCCCACAGTGCAGCTGGTCCATTAGGGGTTACTCCTATACAGCCAGTCACTCTTCCTGTGAAACTGTCTGCCATTTTCCTCCTCTCTCAGCTGTCCCCCAGGACCTCCCAGGTGGCCAGAGGTGTGAGCTGAAGGAGATATGCTCACAACGGTGGTAGAGGTTGTCCGAGTCTGGGTTACCTGCTTCATGGTTTTTTGTTTCTTGTTTGTTTTTTTTGCCTTCCGTCCCTCCTTGTATTCGATCCTCAATGTACTACTTCAGTCTTAAGAGGTGTCCGGGTTGGGCCCATCCTACCTTACGATGTGGTGGGACTGAGAGAACCATGTTCACGTTGGGCAACTCCAGCCGTATGGTCCCTCGATCTCTGATTACCAGACACTCCCTGTCCCACACCCCCCAGCAGCACACGAGAAGTTTAGAAAATGGTCTACAGTTCTCTGCTGTAGAGATCATGGCTCTACTCTAGAACCTGTGGGATTTATGTTCTGATCCTCCCGGGGGAATTTCTCTTTCGGGGGTTGACCATAAACCCCTCAGGGCATTTGGTCTACGTCCCCCAAGCCCCTGGAATATGCCTGTAGAATCACAGGTTCTGCCAGGTTGGGCGGTTCAGGTTACAGGGCTAAACCACTGCTCTCACTGCTCAGACTTGCTACAAAGTCCTTTCCTGCCCTAGACGGCTTAGAGCTTGCAGCCTCCCTTGCCACCAGGTAAATGAATCTGAACATTGTTCCTGGATGTGGGATGTGCAGCTTCCAGAACTCAGGGGCAGACATGGCCAAGGAAGATGCCCAGATACATCCAAGCAGGGAGGTTTGGGCAGGGCGGTACAAGAGTAGGAGAGGCACGAGCGTCAAGAGGATTTGTAAGGAGGTGATGATAAAGGTGGAACAAAGAGCATAGGAGGGGAGTGGAGGGAGAGAGAGGTCGATGGTTGTGAGAAACTGTGTTGTAGCTCCAAAGTGATGTGGTTGGGATACTTAAGCAGGTAGACCAAATAAATAGGAGGTTGGGGTTTGACTTTGAAAAACAGAAGTGATCGTGTGTGTGTGTGTGTGTGTGTGTGTGTGTGTGGTGTCAGCATGAGGGTAGGTAAGTGCAATGGAACGGAGGAAAGATTCCCTTGAAACCAGAAGAGGGAGAGGCCAATGCACATCCCTGTTTTGGTGGCTGTTGATTTCACTGTGGTGTGTGTCTTTACAACCAGACTCCATTATCTTATATTTGGCACCCAACACAGTGCTGAGCCCATTGTAGGGATCCAATACATACACGAGAAGAATAACATTAAGATCTCACGTTAACCATACAAAGAAAAATGTGAGGTTCCATCCAGGCCAAAGAGCTAGAGCTGTTGAAACTGAGCGTACAGTGGGGCACTTGGGTGGCTCACTTGGTTAAGTGTCTGCCTTTAGCTTGGGTCATGGCCCTGGGGTCCTGGGACTGAGCCCCATGTTGGGCTCCCTGCTGAGCAGAAGGTCTGCTTTTCCCTCTCTACCTGCCCCTCTCCCCCGCTCATGCTCTCTCTCTCTCTCTCTCTCTCACTTGCTCTCTCTCTCTCAAGTCAATAAATAAAATCTTAAAAAAAATAAAAATAAGTAAACTGAGTGCACAGTGTTGATCTTACCTGTGAGCAGATGTGGGGTTACAATCTGTAAGGAGGCCAGAGGAGAAGCAGTGGAGAGGAGGTTGGGACTTTGATGTCTGTCTTTGGCAGGGTCACTGGTGAATGGGACATGGGACCAGAACACAGAATCAGTGCAGATGTTTTATTAGGTATTATTTCCAAACTGATTTTCCTCCCTTGTATACAGTCGTCTGGTTCATTATTTTTAATGTCAAGGACAGCCTGCGTAATATTTCTTTTTCCCTTATGTTATAAATTTGTGTTACCCTTTCTTTCTTCCAAAGAAAACCAGGGATGGCTTTGATTTTAGGGGCACCAAGAAGTTTCTTCAGCTGGGTTGAGTTTCTGTTGGGGGGTGGTATATGCAGATTTTCCCTTAAAGTGGTTAACTAAGGCTGAAAATTCCTCTCATTAATGTGGCGTCTTTCTTCCACTAAAGAAAAGGCTGAAAAGTCAAACAACTGGGGGAAAGACAATATAATGCCTTAAATACATATTCAGGTCCCATGACTGAGGCTAGAGTCTTCTCTGAGTCAAAGGGGAGGAGGGTCAGAAGACAGTGACGGTGCAGGAGTGGGGAGAAATTGCTCTCAGGAAACAGGAGCACGAGCTAAGCTCTCTGCCCTGAGCTGTCTCTGCCAACCTGTGAACCTCTGGGTTGCAGAGTTCATCAGTGAGTGTCGTTTGTGAGTTCTGAAGAAAAGCTAGTGCTCTCAGAAAGATGTTGAGACTGGCGGAAATATTTACCTCCCCATTCAGGCTGGGTTCACTTTCTTTCTCTCTTCGATATCACCTGGCTCATCAAATTTACATTTCCTCAAATATGTGGGACTTCTATGTCCATCTAGTTTTCCTCTCTATGTACTCCAATCCAGCCTTCCAGCGATTTCCTATGGCTCATGCATGCAGAAACGAATCTGTATACACAGGAACGGCCTGGCATCAAACTAGAATGCCCCCGTGTTTAGAAAAGCTGAATTCTGGGATTTAAAACAAGTAGAATTTTTTTTTTAGAAAGTTTTTCCCACCTAAAGTCACCTGGGATTCCAAAGATCGGAGTTTTGTTTCTAGTTCTAAATAGCAGTATGACCTTGGAGAAGCAATTGTACCTTTTCAGGGGCCTCGGTTCCCTCACTGATCAAGAGAAAGACTTCCTCAATGCAATTAATGTACGTAAAAATGCTTGGTGAATTCTGAAGTGGCAGGTGACAGGTAGATGGCATTGCTAATGATGTGATGTGACTCTTGATAAATATCCCACAACTCACAATCACTTGGGGAATTTGGTCCGGGTTTTGGTGCCTTCGTTCATTTGTTTTTTGCACCTGTTTTCGGTGGTTTAAGACAATATAAGAATCACTGATGAGAGTTCTATTGTTGTTGTTGTTTTATTTTTCTGGCCGTACTATCCTCCTGAAAGCTAATTCCCAGGCTTATGAATTATTGCTGAGTCTGATCCCTGCCCCGCCTTTGCCTTTTTCTCCCAGAAGTGGTGTTGACGTTTCTGGCTTTTTGCTTCTGCTCTCCTCTGAGACCTCTTGAGTTCGAGAACTCATTTAATTACCCCGTCTCCAGCTGGGAGTGTTCTTGAGTTCTGTTTTTCCTCCTAGATCTGTAAGGAGATTGCTTGCTCATTCCTGGATATTCTTTGCCTTGTATTTTCAGAGTCCAGCACACTGCTTGACCTCCATTTCTCACTGTTGTCTCTCTTTTTTTCCCCCCGTTAGCCTGTTTCCTCAACACCGCTGCTGCAGCAAGAATCCCCTTCGCCTTTAGTGAGATCCTGAATATTGGGCACTGTGGTTCTTCCCAGCCGTGTTATTTATAACCCAACTCCTCCACAGCAGCTCAGACACTCTGGATGATGCGAAAACTTAAGACTTATCCTTTCTCCTTTCTTTCCATTTTTCGCCCTATGACTCTGGCTTGACCAAGGAGTCTGGCAGTGGGCATAGGATTAGAGCAGTTTGTGTTTGGGATGGCTTGTGTTTCCCTACCGACCTTGGAGTCACAGAGGCACGTTTTCATCCCCATTTGCCTTCTACTTGGTGTGGGACCTCAGGGGGTTGGTTCATATCTCTGAGTCTTCCGATTCCTTATCTGTACAGTGGGTATCGTCATTTCTTGCCTGCTTCAGTTAGGATAAGGAAATGAAGCAAACTTGGTGATCTGTGAAGTATTCCAAACATGTAAACGATCTTTGTCATGATTATTATCCTTGCGGATGATTTTCTAGGAGTTTGCCACCCATATCATCAGTGCTGGGGCTCTGCGACGGGCTGGCTCATTGGAACCCAGATGGGCTATGAGGCAGTGGTGGAGAGCGGGCACAGTGACAGAATAGGGCTGTGGTACCTGAAGTTCCAAAGGATGCAAGTGAGTGTTGATGAATATGACTTGGGCACAGGGTCCCACCTGTCATCCCAAGGTAAGGGCTTCCTTAGTAACACCGTCTTCAGTCTTTGTCCCCTGGAGAAGATCTGGCTCTCGGCTTCACATTTCCTATAGCGCTGCCTCCCCATAGCACTTAGCCGATCATGTCAGGGTAACCTGTGCCATTTATTTATTCAATTTCGATATGCTTTCTCCCCTACTGGATTACAGGTGTTTCAAAGTCTGGAACCACAGGTATGCACATCTGTCATCCCATAGTGATAGCACGTCATGGTGATTTACACTTGGTAGACGCCAGCAATGTGTGGCATTTATGTGAGGCTCGCCTTGTTTTTCTTTGTTGAGGACGAGAGGGAAGAAAGTCTTTGGAGTGTGCTCTGCTATTCTGTAAAAATGTTTTATTTTTAACAAAGTCATAAATGAACATACATTAAAAAGTTAAAAAGTGGTACAGGCTTAGGAAAACAGTAGTCCCTGCCAACCACACATTCTAATCTGTTCCCCAGAAAAAACCGCTTCTTAGCTGTTTAACTATTTTCCCTCCTCACTATTATCCTCCATATTTATAAATATTTTCTGTCTGTATACCATCTCCTCGTTTATCAGTTCTATACGTTATCTACTAACTTAAAAAACTGGCAGATGAAAACTTTTTTTTTAAGTAGGCGCCACACCCATTGTGGAGACCACCATGGGGCTTGAACTCACGACCCTGGGATCAAGACCTGAGCTGAGATCAACAGTTGGACACTTAACTGACCAAGCCCTCCCAGGCACCCTGATAGATGGAGAATTTTATCCCTCTTTCACTCCCCTCTCTTCGTCCCATAATCCAGCCTCGTTCTATCTCAAATTTTGGTTAACTCGATTGTCGATGGTTCCAGTTATCTATGACCGCGTAACAAATAATCACAAAACTTAGCGGCTTAAAACAACTACAGTGATTTTATTTACTCCCGTGGCTCCCTGGGTCAGGAATTTGGAAGGGATTGACGTGCTGGTTCTTGCTCTGGGCGTCTCACACAATTGCAGTCAGGGAATGGAAGCAGGTAGAGTAGCAAGAGTGGGCCCAAATGTCACATAGCTGGAATCATGCAGTATATAACCCTTGTAGATTGGCTTCTGCCACTTAGTAATATGCATTTAAGTTTCCCCCATGTCTTTAATGACTTGATAACTCATTCTTTTAAGTTCTGAATACTATTCCAATGTCTGGGTGTCCCACAGTTTATTTATCCATTCATCTACTGAAAAACATCTTGGTTGCTTCCAAGTTTTGGCAATTATAAATAAATTTGCTATAAATATCTGTGTGCAGGCTTTTGTGTGAACATAAATTTTCAGTTCTTTGGGGTAAATGCCATGGAGTGTGATTGCTGGATTATATGGATAGAGTATGTTTACTTTT
>CM053603.1:16193355-16216087 GCA_028646535.1 Procyon lotor | reverse complement strand
AAGACAAGGATCATTCCCTGCATATTTTCAGACCACAATGCCATGAAACTAGAACTCAATCACAAGGGGAAAGTTGGAAAGAACTCAAATACATGGAGGCTAAATAGCATCCTACTAAGGAATGAATAGGTCAACACGGAAATTGAAGAATAATTAAAAAAATTTATGGAAACAAATGAAAATGAAAACACAACTGTTCAAAATCTTTAGGACACAGCAAAGGCAGTCCTGAGAGGAAAGTACATAGTAATACAAGCCTTTCTCAAGAAACAAGAAAGATCTCAAATACCAACCTAACCCTACACCAAAAGGAGCTGGAGAAAGAATAGCAAAGAAAGCCTAAATGCAGCGGAAGAAGAGAACTAATAAAGATCAGAGCAGAAATCAATGAAATAGAAACCAAAAAAACAGTAGAACAAATTAACAAAATTAGGAGCTGGTTCTTTGAAAGAATTAATAAGATTGATAAACCTCTGACCAGACTTATCAAAAAGAAAAGAGAAAGGACTCAAATGAATAAAATCATGAATGAAAGAGGAGAGATCACAACCAACACCAAAGAAATACAAACAATTATAAGAATATATTGTGAGCAACTATATGCCAACAAATTTGACAATTGGAAGATGTGGATGCATTCCTAGAGACATATAAACTACCAAAACTGAACCAGGAAGAAATAGAAAACCTGAACAGGCCCATAACTAGTAAGGAGATTGAAGCAGTCATCAAAAATCTCCCAACAAATAAGAGCCCAGGGCCAGACGTCTTCCCAGAGGAAGTCTACCAACATTTAAAGAAGAATTAATACCTATTCTCCTGAAACTGTTCCAAAAAATAGAAATGGAAGGGAAATTTCCAAACTCATTTTATGAGGCCAGAATTACCTTGATCCCAAAACCAGACAAAGACACCATCAAAAAGAATTACAGACCAATATCCTTGATGAACATGGATGTAAAAATTCTCATCAAAATACTAGCCAATAGGATCCAACAGCACATTAAAAGAATTATTCACCAAAACCAAGTGGGATTTATTCCTGGGCTGCAAGGTTGGTTCAACATCTGCAAATCAATCAATGTGATAAAATACATTAATAAAAGAAAGAACAAGAACCATATGATACTCTCAATTGATGCTGAAAAAGTATTTGACAAAGTACAGCATCCTTTCTTGATCAAAACTCTTCAAAGTGTGGGGATAGAGGGTACATACCTCAATAACACAAAAGAGATCTATGAAAAGCCCACAGCAAGTATCATTCTAAATAGGGAAAAACTGAGAGCTTATCCCCTAAAGTCAGGAACTGGCATGGCTGTCCACTATCACCACTGCTATTCAACACAGTACTAGAAGTTCTAGCCTCGACATTCAGACAACAAAAAGAAATAAAAGGCATCCCAATCAGCAAAGAAGTCAAACTCTCACTCTTTGCAGATGATATGATACTTTATGTGGAAAACCCAAAAGACTCCACTCCAAGACTGCTAGAACTCATACAGGAATTCAGTAAAGTATCAAGATATAAAATCAATGCACAGAAATCTGTTGCATTCCTATACACCAGCAGCAAGACAGAAGAAAGAGAAATTAAGGAATTGATCCCATTTACAATTATACCCAAAACCATAAGATATCTACAAATAAACCTAGCCAAAAAGGCAGAAAATTTGTACTCAGAAAACTATAAAGTACTCCTGAAAGAAATTGAGGAAGACACAAGGAAATGGAAAAACGTTCCATGCTCATGGATTGGAAGAACAAATATTGTGAAAATGTCCATGCTACCTAAAGCAATCTACACATTTAATGCAATCCCTATCAAAATACCATCAATTTATTTCAAAGAAATGGAACAAATACTCCTAAAATTTATATAGAACCAGAAAAGACCACGAATAGCCAGAGGAATGTTGAAAAAGAAAACCAAAGTTGGAGGCATCACAATTCCAGATCAAGCTCTATTACAAAGCTGTAATCATCAAGACAGTATGGTACTGGCACAAAAACAGATGCATAGATCAATGGAACAGAATAGAGGGCCCAGAAATGGACCCCCAACTCTATGGTCACTAATCTTTGACAAGGCAGGAAAGAATATCCATTGGAAAAAAGACAGTCTCTTCAATAAATGGTGTTGGGAAAACTGGACAGCCACATGCAGAAGAATGAAACTGGACCACTTCCTTATACCACACACAAAAATAGAGTCAAAACGGATCAAAGACCTCAATACGAGACAGGAATCCATCAAAATCCTTGAGGAGAACACAGGCAGCAACCTCTTCGACCTTAGCTGCAGCAACTTCTTCCTAGAAACATCCCCAAAGGCCAGGGAAGCAAGGGCAAAAATGAACTATCAGGACTTCATCAAGATCAAAAACTTTTGCACAGCAAAGGAAACAGTCAACAAAACCAAAAGACAACTGACAGAATGGGAGAAGATATTCACAAATGACATATCAGATAAAGGGCTAGTATCCAAAATCTATAAAGAACTTCTCAAACTCAACACCCAAAGAACAAATAATCTGATCAAGAAATGGGCAGAAGACATGAACAGACATTTCTGCAAAGAGGACATCCAAATGGCCAACAGACACATGAAAAAGTGCTCAACATCACTTGGCATCAGGGAAACATAAATCAAAACCACAGTGAGATACCACCTCACACCAGTCAGAATGGCTGAAATTAACCAGTCAGGAAACAACAGAGTGTTGGCGAGGATGCGGAGAAAGGGGAATCCTCCTACACTGTTGGTGGGAATGCGAGCTGGTACAGCCACTCTGGAAAACAGTATAGAGGTTCCTCAAAAAGTTGAAAACAGCGTTACCCTATGACCCAGCAATCACACTACTGGGTATTTACCCTAAAGATACAAATGTAGTGATCTGAAGGGGCACATGCACCCAAAGGTTTATAGCAGCAATGTCCACAACAGCCAAACTATGGAAAGAACCTAGATGTCCATCAACAGATGAATGGGTAAAGAAGATTTGGTATATATACACAACGGAATACAATGCAGCCATCAAGAAACCAGAATCCTGCCATTTGCAACGACATGGATGGAACTAGAGGGTATTATGCTAAGTGAAACAAGTCAATCAGAGACAATTATCACATGATCTCTCTGATATGAAGAATTTGAGAGGCAAGGCAGGGGTTGTGGGGGGTAGGGAGGGAAAAAATGAAACAATATGGTACCGGGGAGGGAGACAAACCATAGGGAACTCTTAATCTCAGGTAACAAACCTAAGGTTGCTGTGGGGTGGGTGGGAAGGGATGGGATGGCTGGGTTAAGGATACTGGGGAGGGTATGTGCTATGGTGAGTGCTGTAAATGTGTAAGACTGATGATTCATAGACCTGTGAATCCTGAAGCAAATAATACATTATATGTTAAAAAAAATTAAAAATAAAATAAAAAAATAAGATCGTGGATTTATGTGTACATGAGTGTTCGTGGCAGCACTGCTCATATTAGCCAAAAAGTGGAAACAACCCAAATGTCCATCGACTGATGAATGCATAAACAAAACTTGGCATATCCATACAGTAGAATATTATTCAATGAAAAGAAGAAATAAAGTACTAACCCATGCTACAGCATGGATAAACCTTGGAAACACGCTAAAAGGAACAAGTTCATTATAAAAGACCACATATTGTATGACTCCATTTATGTAAATATTCCAGAGTCGACAAATCTATAGGAACAGAAACAAATTCGTAGTTGCCTGGTGCTGGTGGGGGAGGTGATGTTTGGGAGGGATGCTCATGAGTACAGGCTTTCTTTTTTGGGTGATAAAAATACTCTAATATTGATTGTGGTGGCAGCTACACAACTTGTAAATATATTAAAACCACTGAATTACACCCTTTAAGCGGATCAATAGCAGAGCACGTGAATCATATCTTTATAAAGCTGTTTTTAAAAAGTCGTAGATGGGGGCAGCTGGATGGCACTGTCAGTTGAGATGAGGATTCAGTTTCAGTTCGGTCATGACTCAGGGTCCTGGGATCAGGACCCCCACCTCCAGCTCTGCACTCAGTGCAGAGTCCACTTGGGGTTCTCACTCCCTCTCCCTCTGCCCCTCCTGCTCATGCTCTCTCTCCCTCCCTCAAATAAATAAATACATCTTTTTTTAAAAAGTCATAGATTGATAGGGTGGCTGGGTTATGAACGTTGGGGAGGGCATGTGCTATGGTAAGTGCTGTGAAATGGGTAAGCCTGACGATTCGCAGACATGTACCCTGGGGCAAATAATACATTATATGTTAATAAAAAAAAAGTCATAGATTGAAAATACCAGTAACTCCTTGAGGAAAGGAGTCCAGGACTGATTTGCTTAAGCCTAACAATTAGCCTGTTCCTGAGACATTTAAGGGGCCCTAAAAATATGGTAGGAAAAAACTCCCCACCTGGACTGGGAGCCAGGATTCTGAGTTCTAGTGTTCTCCACCAACTAGCTGGTAACTGAATAAGCAAAATCTTGAAATATGGTGGCGCGGAGGGGCGGAGGGAAATGTGTGTTCTGCTTTGTGGGTGTCTTAGCTTGTAAATTCTTCCCTTTCCTTCAACCTCTACCTAATCACCAAGTCGTGGAGTCTGTCTCCTTAACTCCTCTCCCATCCCCTTGCTTTGCTCCATTTCTACCATCCACCATCTTGCCTCAGGCCTCCATCACTTCTGGATTATGGTAATCACATCTGTCAGGGTCTCTCTTCCTCCACTGTGGCTTCTATCCATTCCTCCAACTTCACTGCTGCCAAAGTGATCATTTTAAAATTAAGGTTTCAATGATCAGGGGAATGTAAATCAAAAGTACAGTGAGATACCACTCATACCCGTTAGGGTGGCTGCTATCAAAAAAGAAAAAAAAAACAGAAAACAAGTGTTGGCAAAGATTTGGACAGTTTGGAACCCTGTGCTCTGCTGGTGGGAGTGTAACATAGGATACCCACTGTGAAAACAGCTGGGTGGTTCCTCAAAAAATTAAACATAGAATTACCATATGATTCAGCCATTCGACTTCTACGTATATACTCAAAAGAGCCATTCTACTTCTACGTATATACTCGGAAGAACTGAAAGCAGACTCTCAAACAAATATTTGTACACTCAAACTATAACAGCATTATTCACAATAGCATTATTCCACAATAAAATGTGGAAGCAACTCGAAAGCCCATTCGTGGATGAATGCATAAGCAAAATGTGTATCTATATATATGAAGGATTCAGCCTTAAAAAGGAAGGAAATTGGGGCACCTGGGTGGCTCAGTGGGTTGAAGCCTCTGCCTTCGGCTCAGGTCATGATCTCAGGGTCCTGGGATCGAGCCCCACATCGGGCTCTCTGTTAGGCGGAGAGCCTGCTTCCCCCTTTTCTCTGCCTGCCTCTCTGCCTACTTGTGATCTCTCTCTCTCTGTCAAATAAATAAAATCTTAAAAAAACAAAAACAAAAAAAAAGGAAGGAAATTATGTGATATTCTTACCATACAGATGAGCCTTGAGGACATTATGCTAAGTGAAGTACATCAGTCAGAAAAGAACAAATATTCTGTGATTCCCCCTACACAGGGCATCTATTTTTTTTTTTAAGATTTTATTTTTTGAAGTAATCTCTACACCCAATGTGGGGCTTGAACTTACAACCCCAAGATCAAGGGTCACGTGCTCTACTGACTGAGCCAGCCAGGCATCCACTCAGATAAGGTCTCTAAAGTAGTCAAGTTCATAGAGAAGAAAGGTAGGATGGTGGTTTCCACGGCCTGGAGGTAGGGGCAAATGTAGAGTTATTGTTTAATAGGTACATTTCCGTTTTATAAGATAAAAAGAGACCTGGAGATGGAGATAGGCAGTGTGATGGTTGCACAATAATATAGATGTATTTAAGGCCACTGAACTATACACTTAAAAATGGTTAAGATAGTAAATGTTACTTGTGTATATTTCACCACAATAAAAATATTGGAAAAAATATTTTGTTTAATTAGCAAAAATAAAAATAATAATGATAATAATAAGTACACTAGTCATAGTACCAATACCACTCCCCTGCCTGAAACACTTCCTCGCCCCCTTTGTCTTAGAGGATGAAAATCAAGTGGTTTGGCTTCCCATCCCTTGGCAAACTGGCTCCTAACATCATCTCTGTGAGACTTCCACCAACAGAGAGGACATGCCCTCAGCCCCAGCAATACGATACCAGAGGACTGGAGGTCCCTCACCTAATGCCACAATTTCTCACGTGTCCATGCCTTTGCACAATGTTCCTCCCCATGGAATTGTCCTTCCTCTTCCTCTTCCTATTGTCAATGCCTAGACCAAGGGCAGTGCATCTGATTGCTTCTGCAGTTGTGAATGGGGCTGGGGTGCTGGCTGGAAGGAGGCACGAAGGGAATTTCTGTGGCAATGGAAATGATTTATATCTTGATTGAGTGGTATTTACATGGATGTATGCATTTGTCTAAATTCAGTGCACTGTATCAAAATCTATGCATTTTATTTAAGTTTTTTATACTGGTAGGCAAGAAGAAAAATGTTCATCCGAAGTTTCATTTCCTATAAGAAGTTTTCCCTGAGCACCACTTCTAGCCCAGGCTGAATTAGATACCCCTCCTCTGGGCCACTACAATACTCGACAAATACGTCCATCCAGCACTTAACTTCTCCCATGGCACATACACGACTATCGAATTTATTTGTCTGCCTCCCCAACTTTAGAGGGCAGGACGATGTCCTAACAGCTTTATCTCCTTAGCACCTGCTACACCTCTGTGGCATCTCCAGCAATACAAAAAGCACTTATTAAACAAATATTTATTAAATGGATCAAAATGAAATATATCGATGGGCAGGTGACAGAAGAAGCAAGAGAGAGGCAGGAAGTGATTTCTGAGGTTGTAAAACAACCCCCCAAAATGTTCCATTTTTGTAAAATGTAATCACCAACCCCAAACAAAATCAGCTTACAAAACAAGCTCACCGTTGGCTACCATCTTCCATCCTGTATACATATAAACAATCCCTCACCATCCCTTTCTTTCCTGTTCCTTTTAAACAGTTTACACCAAGATTAATTAACACGGGTGAGGTTGTGGGGGACACCTTCCCCGTGTGATGAGAGATCTGCCTGTTTATTCACCTTCTATCCCCATAGACAGTTCATAACGAGAGCATTTAGAAGTCATTCCCACAGTGAACGTATATCCTGTTGAATGATTAGCAGGAATGATGGCAAATCAATTTTCCAAGAATGGCTTCCCCTGCTTCTTGTTCAAGGAATTCAATTCTAATCTCTTCAAAACACATGTCTAAGTGAGCTTTATCATGCCTATAATTAACTTCATTTAGATAAATATTGGTCTCCAGAAATTTTACATTATAATTGTGGCTCTGGTTGAGTGCTCCGGGAAGGCCCCGCTGCGCTGCAGGAATCAATGAAATGTTAACAAGCATTGACAGTTTAGCAGGTGTCATGAAGGAGAATAGAATCCCAAACAGGATCGCGCTACACCAGGCGTCTCTGCCGCACCTCATCAAGGGTATCTTCTTGCCCTCCTCCCCTTGTGTCTACTGACCCAGAGGCACAGCCCAGAGACCCTGAAATTCCTTCCCAACCCAATGCACTTCTCCACTACCTTTCCCATGCAGCACCTGCACCATGAAAACCTCTGTCAAGAAAGAACTGAGACCCATTCACTCCATGGTAATATTGACTGATATAGGTCCATGTTCTCTCTTAGGCAATTCTAAACCCCAAAACTTTGAAAGCCAAAAAGCCTTTTGAAGTTTGATGGAAACTCCCTTGACAGCATACCCAGGCCTGAACTGACATGAGACCATTTGTAGTTTTTATCATACTTCGTTGTAAATATTCATCATTGTCTGATTACAGAGAGCTGCCTCGGGCTGTCCCAGCAATGTTACATAATATCCATTTTATACACAAACGTATCACCTTGCTCAAATCCAAACACATCTAGATCCCCAAGGACATCTGGCACCAAATATTTGGGGTGTGGGATTGTGGGCTTGAGCCCACCAGAAGGTCAGTTGGTAGTGGCACCCACAAGAACATCTCTGGGTCCAGGTGGAAAGAGCAAGGACATGGTAGGTGGCTTCTGGGTGTCTGATGTGGATGACCGAGCAGGGAGTGGGTCACGTCCACCTGATTCAGAGCATCACCTGGCCCAGCAGCTCCAATGCATAGGAGCACAGGTTAGCATGACCTTGCTCTTGAAAACAGTCATTAAGAGATAGTGAAGACTATCGCTATCAGAGTGACAGGGCTCTGACGCAGGGCTCAGAGAGCACCTACAAAATCCTGTCCATGCAAACAGACTTCATGGAATGGCCATGGCTTGGTGTCACCTTCTCCAAAGCAGCAGGCCAATCCAGTGAACTCTGGTCCCTGGCTCACCACCCCAGTTCGCTGATATCATAGACACATATCTGGAGGTCGAACTGAATTGCTTCCTTGTTAGTGAAGTGTAACAATTCCTCCCCCCCTGGAGGAATTGAGCACACTCTTGTAAACAGTGTCCAGATCAAAAAATAGAATATCCCCAGAACTGCAGAAATGTCCCTCCTGTTTCCTTCCAAGTCATAATCATCCCCACCAAAGGCAACTACAATCCTGACTGCCAAGGTCCACCTTCTCTTGCTCGATTCTTAGATGCTATTCATCCAACATTTTGCCGTTCAGGAGACCCAGGTTGGGTGATGAGCCAGTCTCCTCCCTCTCTTCTGTAAAATGAGCTGGGGAGGAGTGGAAGCAAAATAACTATGATACAGGTCCTGACAACTCAAAACACACATGCTCTTACCCCACCTTGGCAGTGCCTCAAAACCAAACCCTAACGGAATACTTAAAAAAAAAAAAAAAAAAAAAAAAGCAAAGCTTGCTTGCAATAAAGAGCACAGAAACCTAATTTAAATAAGATGATTCAAATATATGTATCACTTAAAGCCTGAAAAATTCCATTTTTTATTGAGATAAAAAAATCTCCATTTTCAAATGTATAATTCAGTGGAATACTTACAGAGTTGTACAACCATCAACACTACGAAACTACAGGACTGGGGCATTATGCCAAAAAGAAAGTCCTGGTCTGTCAGCAGTGACTCCCAATTCCCCCTTCCTCCCAGCCTCTGGCAACCACCAATTTACTTTCAGTCCTTGTGAATTTGCCTATTCTGGATCCTTCATGTAAATGGCATCAGATAATATGTGACCTTTTGGGTCTGGCTTCTCTCATTTGGCACAATGTTTTCAAGGTTCATCCACTAGTCCCATGTGTCAGTTCTTTGTTCCTTTTTTGGTTTAATAATATTACATCATGTGGCTACACTACATTTTGTTCATGCACTCATCCGTTGATGACATTGGGTTGTCTGTGCCCTTTCACTATCAATAATGCTGCTATGGGTGTTCATGTACAAGTTCACTCATGTACTTATTATCATATGGAAACATGTTTTCGATCCTCTCCAGTATACATGTAGGAATAGAATTGCTGGGTCCTGTGGTAGCTCTTGTTTTGAGAAGCATTTTCCAAATGTCTGCATTTCCAAAATGGCTGTACCATTTTACCTCGGCAACACGGGAAACTTCCAATTTCTCCACATCCTCCCCAACTCTTGTCCCTTGTTCTTTTCCTGGTGGTGGTTGGGTATGAAGTGGTATCTCATTCTGTTTTTGACTTATTTCCTTAATGAATAACGATGTTGAGCACTTCTTCCTGCTCTCATTGACCATGGGTATGTCTACTGTGGAAAACGTCTATTCCAATCCTTTGCTTATTTTTATTTTTTTAAAGATTGATTGATTGATTGATTAGAGAGAGAGAGTGCGTGTGTGCACAAGGCAGGCAGGGGGAACAGGGAGAGAAAATCCTCAAGCAGACTTCCGGCTGAGCATGGAGCCCAACGCAGGGCTCAATCCTAGCACCCCAAGATCATGACCTGAGTTGAAACCAAGAATCAGCTGCTTAAACCATCAAGTCATCCAGGTGCCCCTCCTTTAGTTTTAAATTGGATTGTTTGTCTTTTCATTATTGAGTTGTAAGAGTTCTTTACACATTGTAGTTCCTAGACTCATCTGATACAAGATTTACAAATGTTTCCCCGCTGGGGATCACCTTCTCACTTTCTCAGTAGTGTCCTTTGATGCACAAAAGTTTTCAATTTTTAAAAAGTTCAATTTATCTGTTTTTTCCTTTGGTTGCTTATGCTTTTGGTATCATATTTAAGAAACCATTGCCTATTCCACCATCATGAAGGTTTACATCTATATTTTCTGCTAAGAGTTGTATAGCTTGGTAAAATGCCACTGTATTAAATGATCCTTTGACTTATATAAGACAACTGTCATGCTAAAGCTCTTTTATTATAAGTGTTATAAAAATACAAAGAAAACACACAAAATACATTCTAGTTTTACCTTCTATAACATAGTGGTTTAGAATGTAGTTACTGGCATCAAATCCTAGATTCAACATGCGTAAGGAGCCTTTTCAGAGGATCTGTGACGGTGACTGAGAATGAGTGTTCCAAATTATATATGTGTTCTATTCTATATGCTTATCTATAATGATCTGTATATCCAAGTCTACATAGCAGTAATATAATGTCCTTCTACCAGAAACCACTAATGTAGGGGGAAAAACCCAGAAACTGTATAGACAGATATATTTCCATACCCCCCAAGCTAGAGAGAGACATAGGGTATGTGAATGGCAAAAGAACGGTGTGTTGAGGGCGCCTGGGTGGCTCAGTCATTAGGCGTCTGCCTTCAGCTCAGGTCATGATCTCAGGGTCCTGGGATCGAGCCCCACAACAGGCTCCCTGCTCAGCGGGAAGTCTGCTTCTCCCTCTCCCTCTCCCACTCACCCCCACCTGTGTCCCCTCTCTAACTAGTCTCTCTCTTTGTCAAAATAAATAAATATTTTTTAAAAAAGAACTGTCTATTGATACAATATTACTAGCACATTTTAAGGGGTGCCCGGCTGGTTCCGTCAGTTAACCATCTGCCTTTGGCTCAGGTCACAATCCTGGGGTCTTGGGATGGAGCCCCATGGCCTCATCAGGCTCGCTGCTTGGTGGGGGATCTACTTCTCCCCCTTCCCCTGCCCCTCCCTCCCACTCATGCTCTCTTTCGCTCGCAAAAAAAAATAAATATTTTAAGAATGAAAAAAACCAACCCTCAATCCCACTTACCTAACCTTTCCTAGCCCCAGGTTTTGCCTTTGTACATGGAGATGATGGTAGGACCCACCTCACAGGTCCTGAAGATCAGGTATGATAACGTATGAAAAGTAATAATAGCATCAGATACACATAATATGCTCAACAAATGTTGGCTGTTAGTAGTTTTACTATGTTTCATGTACATTACATTTTTGGTAGTAATTTTTTCAACCCTTTATTTTCCTTGGGATGCTCTCTGTTCCCTCTTGCCCATAGGAGAATATAAGCTCTATGCAAGTAAATGAGCAGATGATGACTTGAGCTAATGATAAATTGACTTGGAAGAGATCGACAAAATTAGAAAGAGCAACTGGAAACTAAATTTAGAGTGGTTAAAGACCAAGAAATGTTCATTTCTCCATCTCTCGGGTGATACTCTAGCTACCTGCCCACTGGCACTGAGCTTTTGAGAGCTAGGCAGTCAACTTTTCCAAGATGAAAAATGTTGAGCACTTTCCTATTTCCCTGTTTACTGGGAGGGCAGCATAATGTATTCCGAAGAGTGAGAATCAGGAGCCCTGAGTTTGGCTCTGACTCAGCCATTAACTCTGTGACCCTGGAGATTTGCCTCATTTCTTTGGCCCTTGGTGTCCTATTTGAGGAAGGAAAGAGAGAGGAAGGAAAGGAGAGAAGGAACGAGGACAAGACATGCCCCTCTGATTCTGAAAGTCTGATTGTTTGGGACTAAGAATTTCTTTTCATCTCGACTTAGAGCCAGCAGAATTGTTCAAACCGGGTTTCAAGCTGCTTATGTGTGCTAGCTTTTGAGATAACACTTCTATCACATTTGGCTTTTGGAAGTAATCCCTAGCCCCCCAAATAATCTTCCTTTCTCTGTTTGGCATCTCTACCCAAAAGCCAAGCGTCCGCACATCTGGAGGGAAGGAAGGCTCTGTGCCAGGCTCACAGATGGGCATAAATGTTGACTCCCTAAGGATTGCAGGAGATCAAAGAGGGGAAATGTGCTGCTTAAACATCCAGGAGAAATCCCTGTTAGCCCAGAGCTCAGAAGGGCTGTGTTATCTCCGACCAGTTTGGCAAGGAAACAGAAGGCCCGCTGCTTCACATCAAGCAGAAGGCAATCAAATAATGCTCTAAGTTTCTGCTCCTGCCACTTGTCTCTTGGGAGGAGATGAAGTATATATTCAGTTGATTCATTCATTCAATGAAAATATTTTGAGAACCTGCCATGTGCTGAGCACGATTCTAGACTCTGGGAATATAGCAGGGAATAAAATTAAGTTCCTAAAACCACAAAGCTTAAATACTACTGGGGAAGGCAGGTAATAGACAAACAATCAGGTGCAGGTGTGTTTCTGTTTGCATAGGTGCGAACATGTGTGCACACATGTGCTATCAGTCTACAGAGGTGGAAAATGTGTGCACTTGTGGCTGCTTATATTTCTGTGTATATGTATTTGCCAGTAGGCAAGTACTGCAGGAAAAAGGGAAGTGGAGAAATCGGCATTGGGAATGTGGAATCAGGGCTGGGTGCAAGTTGCACTTTTAAATAAACAGTGCAGGGGCACCTGGGTAGCTCAGTGGGTTAAAGCCTCTGCCTTCAGCTCGGGTCATGATCCCTGGGTCCTGGGATCGAGCCCTGCATTGGGCTCTCTGCTCAGCGGGGAGCCTGCTTCCCCCCCCCTCTGCCTGCCTCTCTGCCTACTTGTGATATCTCTCTCTTTCTCTTTCTCTCTCTCTCTCTTTCTCTCTCTCTCTGTCAAATAAATAAATAAATCTTTAAAAAAAAGAACAGCACATGCAGGATACTTGAGATGAGAACATGTGTGTTGTCTATGAAGGAGAGCAAGGAATCCAGGGTGGCTGAATCCAAGAAATCAAGAGGGAGAGTGGCAGGCAGTTAGTGTGATGGGATGGGGGATGGGGGAAGGGGTGGGGCTCCTCATGTCGAGCTTATAAGACACAGCAAGAAGTTTGGCTTTTATTCTAACCAACGTGAGGATCCATCGAACAATTTTTTGAGCAGAAGGGGTGCCCGGGTGGTTCACTCGGTTACGTGGGCAACACTTGATTTCTGCTCAGGACACCATCTCAGGGTCCTGGGATCAAGCCCTGCATTGGGCTCCGCACTCAGCAGGCAGTCTGCTTGCAGATTTTCTCTCTCTCCCTCTGCCCCTCCCCTGCTCTCTCTCTCTCTCAAATAAATAAATCTTATTTATTTATTTATTTATTTATTTATTTATTTATTTATTTGACAGAAAGACAGTGAGAGAGGGAACACAAGCAGGGGGAGTGGAAGAGGGAGGAGCAGGCTTCCCACCGAGCAGGGAGTCTGATGCAGGGCTCAATCCCAGGACCCTGGGATCATGAGCTGAGCCAAAGGCAGATGCCCAACAACAGAGCCACCCAGATGCCCTACAAATAAATAAATCTTTAAAATGATTTCTTGAGGCTCTAAGAATATACTGTGAGGGGTGGTATCCGGGACACTAGTCAGGAGTTTATCGCAATTATCCAACAGGAGGTGAAAGGGGCTTAGACCAGGGGCTTAGCAATGAAAGCAGTGAGAAGGGGCTTGAGTCTGGATGAGTTTTGAAGAAAAGGCCAGCAGGATTTGCTCGTAGATGCAGTGTAGAAGAAAACTCAAGCATGACTACAAAATTTTTGGTCTGAGCAACTAGAAGGAAGGCTGTGGGAGAAATTGGAAGGCAGGAGGTGTGGTGACATGCTGCTTTTGCAATGCATATTAGAGACCCAAGGTGAGATGAAGAAACAGCTCTGGAATTCAGAAGAGAGTCTGGGCTGGTGATACTGATTTAGGAGTTGATGCCACGTATGGGCTATAGACCCATGAGATTGGATGAGGGCCCCATGGGAGCAGGAATAAAGAAGAGAAGACGTCTGATGTCTGAGCCCTGGGGTTTACTGACATTAAAAAGACTGAAAGATAAGGAGGAAACATGTAAGGAGGCTGAGAGTTGTAGCCAGGGAGCAGAAGGGACCTAAAAGGGAGGGTGCTCTAGAAATCAAAAGAAAAAGAAAAGCGATTATCACGCGCCCCTAATGGGTCAGAATGAGGACTCATGATTCACACCGCAATGTGGAGGAACCTTGGAAACACTAAAAGAAGCCAGTCACAAAGGGCCACATATTATAGGATTCCACTTATGAAATGTCCAGAATATGAGCATTATATATGGAATGTCAAAAATGTCCAGAATAGACATATCCATAGAGACAGAAACTAGATTAGTGGTTACCAGATCCTGGGGGGAGGGAGAAATGGGCAGAAACTGCTAATGGGTATGAGGCTTCCTTTTAGGGGCTGATGAAAATACTCTGGGATTAGGGTATGAGGCTTCCTTTTGGGGGTTGATGAAAATACTCTGGGATTAGGGAGTGCTGATGACACAGCTTTGTGAGTAAACTGAAAACCACTGCCTTGTACACTTTAAAAGAGTGACTTGATATGGCACGTGGATTGTAGCTCAACTTTTTAGTCATGTATTTTAGCCACGTTTATCAAAGTATTTCTTTAAATGGCCATAGTGCACTTTTTTTAAAAAGCACTTTGCTGTCTGTCATACCTTAGTCTCACTGAAACATATTGAGACCAGATCTTCTTTTGCAGATAACAAAGCTGACCTGGAGAGAAATTAAATGACCTGCCCAAGGTCTTGCGGTTGGGGGGTGGGGGTTTGAAGCTGAGTAAGTCCACCCGGGATTCCTTTCTCTCCCTGTGCCACAGCGCCCCCCAGTGGCATTCAGTGGGCATTTTTTCACCCACAGCACCTGGCTTCTAGACTCTGGCGAGATCCACCAGTTCTCAGGACATTTTTCATTTGAATTAAGAGCATAAGGAATAACATGGAGGACATTAGGAGAAGGAAAGGAAAAGTGAATTGGGGGAAATCGGAGATGGAGATGAAAGATGAGAGGCTGTGGATTCTGAGAAACAAACTGAGGGTTTTGGAGGGGAGGGGGTGAGGGGTTAGGTGAGCCTGGTGGTGGGTATTGAGGAGGGCACGTATTGCATGGAGCACTGGGTGTGGTGCATAAACAATGAATCTTGGAACACTGAAAAAAAAAAGAGAGAGAGAGAGAGACCATCCCACACCAGAAGACAGGGGTCTCCTTTTTAAATCTAGTTTCTCTGTGATATAATTTTTATAACCATGGCATTTGGATTTGAAATTCTTTTAATCTTTTTTTTTTTTAAGATTTTATTTATCTGACAGAGAAAGAGAGTGCAAGTA
Organism: Procyon lotor; assembly: GCA_028646535.1. Classification (NCBI taxonomy): domain Eukaryota; kingdom Metazoa; phylum Chordata; class Mammalia; order Carnivora; family Procyonidae; genus Procyon; species Procyon lotor. Next base: position 16,200,607 of record CM053603.1, on the reverse strand, counting down.
GGCAGAAAGGCAGGCAGAGAGAGAGGGAGGAAGCAGGCTCCCTGCTGAGCAGAGAGCCAGATGCAGGGCTCAATCCCAGGACCCTGAGATCATGACCTGAGCCTAAGACAGAGGCTTTAATCCACCGAGCCACCCAGGCGCCCTTGGATTTGAAATTCTTAATAGATTGTTAAGTTGTAGATCTAATATCTAACATTCAAAGCCTTTCAAATAGAAAAAGAAGTTCTGTTTGGTTTTCTTTAAGACATTATTTATTTATTTGAGAGAGAGAGAGAGTGAGCATGAGTGGGGGAGGGTGCAGAGGGAGAGGGCAAAGCATGCTTCCCGCTGAGCAGGGAGCCCAATGCAGGACTTGATCCCAGGACCTGAGCCAAAGGCAGACACTTAACCAACTGAGCCACGCAGGCACCCTGAAAGAGAAGTTTCTTTTTATCAATTTCTTAAATTTAGCCCAATGTACTAAGCATTTTCAAATGTTTGTGGTTCCTAATCTTTTGGGAGTGGAGAGACATGGACCTTTTTGAGACCTCATGAAAGTCACCAATCCTTCCCTGAGACAAAAGCATACACAAAATCTTGTTTTTAGTCCCAGGGTATTCATGGAATTTCTAAGGGCCATCCACAGGCCCCAGGTTAAAAGCCACCTCTCAGTTTTGCTACACCTGGGTCTGTCTACAACATTTTCATCAGCGTCACTCCCTGCTTTTAATTCATTCTAACTTCTAGCACCTGTGTGCAGCTTCTCAGTTTACACTGAGATCTCAGTGTAAGCTCAGTTATGACCAGCAATCTGAACACACTGGAATATTTTGTTTCAAATGTTTTAAAAAGGATGGAATTAAATTTCAATTTCCGTTGAAAAAGGTTTTCAACTAAAAAGATACTCAAATTAAGATTTGACCTAGGTTACTTAGTGATGAGTTGATGTTGGTCTCTAATTGCACTGAGGACAAAACCGAACTAAAGAAAAATCCAGGCTTTGAATAGGGAGGGAAGGGGTCAACGAGATAGAGAATTCCTCATACCATCAATTAATCAGGGACTTCAGAAATATAAGGAAGCTCAAGGACAGAGAAATTTGTTCTTTGGCTTTCAAATGACAAAAACACTCCCAAAAGAAAATCCTTTTTTCTACCACCTTCAAAATCCTCTCCTCTAATTAGAGCAGACTTTTCTGAGGTGTGAGGACATCACCTTAGGAAGCCTCAGGTCCCCCATTGAAATGGAATCTGCAGATAACACTGTCATTAAATGACAATGAAAGAGGGTATCAATTTTTTTTTCACATTGTTAAAACTACCTTTAATTTCTCTTTCTACCAGGTGACTATTCAATTTTCCAGTCCAAAATCCATTCTAAACAAGAGTTTAGTCATCTGCCTAAAACATTAGAAGGCTATCTTCGAATATGTTTTTAAGTGACCCTTCTTTTTCCCCACTATTTAATGATAAGGCAAGAAAAAGGAAAAGAGGGTAATAATAATAACATTATTTTCAGGATACCTGGCTGGCTCAGTCAGTGGAGGATGCAACTTTCGATATCAGGGTTGTGAGCTCGAGCCCTGCATTGGGTGTAGAGATTACTTTAAAAAAAAAAAAAATCGAGGGGCACTTGGGTGGCTCAGTTGGTTAAGCGGCTGCCTTCAGCTCAGGTCATGATCCCAGGGTCTGGGGAACAAGCTCCCCACTCAGCAGGGAGCCTATTTCTCCCTCTCCCTCTGCAGCTCCCCCCGCTTGTGCTCCCCTGCTCTGTCAAATAAAGAAGGCTAAAAAATTAAAATTAAAAATATATAAAATTTTAAAATAAAAATCTTTAAAATAATATAATTTCCTTACCTCTGAGAGCTTCTCCTAAGACACTGTCCCTAACATCTCATCTCCCAGAGAATAAACACTTTCTTCAACACAAATTCAATTCCTCTCCACAGACTCGTTGTGTGTCCAACCAAGAGAGAACAGAGGCCCAGACAGATGTACAGACTCAGAATGTGGTGAATCTGCTGAGCAGGAGGCTAGATGCCCAGCGGAAGCCACTCCTCAGAGCCACAGAGCCCCTCCCTTCCAAGGGGGGTAGCACATGTGAAAACAGGTGGTTTCACCTTTGGGGGTTGGGGGCAGTTTGGGGCCTTAGATCCATTTCTCTGACTGGAAATACTTTGTTCTTTGTGTTAACTGGTTTTGTTGTTGTTAATTCAACGGAAACCCTGGAGCGTAGGGACCCAAGACTTGGAGGTGTGTCCCCGATTCACTCTGAAATTATGTTTAGCTTTTAAAGGGATATTATTCAGTTTGCAGGGGGCCAGGGGAGGGTGGCCTGTGATGATGCAACCTTCCCCTTTCTTCAATTTCTAGTCTTACAACCAAAACCGGATTCTCCCTCTCATCGTGGTCACTTTCCCAGTAAGATGTTTTAGTCAATGAAATAGAGCACAGAGGCTATTTCTCCCTTTCTCTGCTGGTAAAGGGCAGCTATACCCAGCACGTCTGCCGTCTCTGGTTGCACTACTAGAGGATTTTGGAAGGCCTCCCCGGGGGCATATATGCAAGAAAACTTACTGTAACTCTGTGCTAGACTAGCTCACTGGGAGACTTTTGGTTCCCTAGCAGCATGCACTTGTCCTTGGCTAACAAATGTCCTCACTTGGCAACATGTATGCCTGGCCTCAGCACTTTGCAGTCCTAAACTTTGCTGAGCTTTAATCCTCTGGCCAGTCAGCGTGTGCCCCTGGGCTCTTGAGGGTCATGGGCAGCAACGTACCAGGAAGTGTGAAGTGTGGTACCACCACCCTTTCCCGTGCAGGGATGAGGGTCTGTGGGTGGCCACCAGTGAGAGGGCAAGCTTGGGTTTCCAGGAAGGTTGACCTGCATTCCAGAGACAAGCATTTCAGCAAAGGTACCACATTCTTTACGTGCTGCCAGGAACCATGCTGGTTGTTCCCTACTTCTAAAACAACAAAGGTCGTTTATGAACTATGAGAAGGGAAGAGAGCCTCGTTATTGATTGAACCCTTACTATGCACAATGCATAATGCACCATGTTAGTCCATTTGCCCACATCTTCTCAATACAGGCATATTTCTACAAGCCTAGGAGGTAGGTATTATTAACCTTTTTTTTTTTTTTTAGATCCAAAGAAGCTAAATGACTTGTGAGGAGCCAGCCATTAGGTGGTGGAGGGAAGATTGGGGTTCTCGTTTGACTTTCTGATGTAGAATGCTCACGTGTTGGGGGTCTGAAAGCCATTGGTGAGGGGCGCCAGGGTGGCTCAGTCGGTGAGGCATCTAAGTCTTGATTTTGGCTCTCAGGTCCTGATCTTGGGGCTGTGAGATCAAGCCTACATCAGGTTCTATGCTCAGCAGGGAGTCTGCTGGAGATTCTTTCTCTCTCCCTCTGCACCTACCCCCCGCTCACACACGAGTGCTCTCTCTCTCTAAATAACTAAATAATATCTTCTTTAAAAAGCTATTGGTGAGATACTGCTTTAGCCCATCAGAGCAAATAGGAGAATATTTCTTGGAAAGAATGTTCTAAGAAATATTACTCAAGAATGCAATCCCAAAGAGAAACCATGTGGTCTTTCTCTGTAACAAAACATACGGGAAAGAAAAGGAGGTGGCATCTTCCCTCCTCTCAGCCTATCCTAATTCTGCCCACCGCCAAGGCTCAATTCCAGTTCTTTTCCATAATAGCTCCTCTGCATGTTCTTCATCTGGGGGTCAGCCCTGGCTATCAGCGCTACTGGCTTGGCACTTACCCTATGCTGTTTTATGTTGCTAGTTCCCCCTCCCCTAACTTCCCTGCCCAGCTCCTAATTATCTGATGGGAATTCTAATAAGCAGAGAAATGCTAAGAAAGAAAAGAGTCAAGGAAGCAACCCAAATATCGATTGATGGATGAATGGACAAAGAAGATGTGGTGTGTGCTTACAATGGAATACTATTCAGCCATAAAAAAGAAGGAAATCTTGCCATTCAGGACAATATTGATGGATCCTGAGGGCATTATGCTGAGTGAGGGAAGTCAGAAATAGAGAGAGAAATACTCTCGGACCTCACTTATATGTGGAATCATAAAAAACAAAAACAAAAATAAAGAACTCATAAGCACAGAGAACAGATTGGTGGTTGTCCAAGGCAGGGGGTGAAGCCTGAGTGAAATGTGGGAAAGTGGCCAAAAGGTACAAATTTCCAATCATAAAATAAACAAATCATGGGGATGAACACACACGTTGTAACGTATGGAAACTATGGTGAATAATTCTGTGGTGTATATTTGAAAGTCGCTCAGAGAGTAGATCTTAAAAGTTCTTGCCATGTTTAAGTAAAAAATATTGGTAGCTATTTGGTGATGGATATTAGCTAGACCGATTATGGTGATGGTTCCACAATGCATACAACTATCAAATCTTTATGTTGGAACCTGAAACTAAGATGATGTTATATGCTAATTATAACTCAATTTTTATAAAGGTCTTTAAAAAGTTAAGATCCCGTGGGGGAGGAGCAAGATGGCAGAGGAGTAGGAGGCTGAGTTAGTGTCAGATCCCAGGAGTTCATCTGGATAGTTATCAAACCATTCTAGTATATGTGCTGCCAAAGCGAGCACTTATCAAACCATTCTAAACACCTACAAACTCAACAGGAGATAGAAGAGAGGAAGAACAGCAATTCTAGGAGCAGAAAATCAACCACCTTCCGGAAGGTAGGACGAGTGGAGAAGTGAATCCAAAGTGATGGGAAGAGAGACCGCATGGGGTGGGGCTGCTCCCGGCAGCTATAGAGCAGCAGAGCACAAAATTGGAACTTTTACAGTCTGCTCCGTTGAGGGACATCAATCCAGGGGCTAAGTGGGGGGTGGAGCCCTCACAGGGACAGTGTGGTTTCAGGACCCACGAGGTCACAGAGGGACCAGGGGTGTCTGAGTGCAGCAGAGCCCCCAGGTATTGGACCGGGGAAGCCAATGCCAGAGACGGAGCCGTGCAGTGGGCTATCAGCTCGGGCTTACCTTACACCATGATCTGAGGCACACTCGGGCCCTGCTCTTTGAGCAGGGACCCCCACAAGGGGCAGCTTCGGAGAGAATCCCTCCTCCCTCCTCCAGGAGGAGCAACGCGGGAGCGCACTGGAGGAATTTGCTGGGCTTGGAGACTCCAGACAGGGCCGTGCGCCGGAGATAGAAACGCTCAGTCATGGGCAGGCTGAGCTCCGAGTGCGGCTAGAGACCAGAGAGATGGATGGGACTGACTACTTTTCTCCGAGGGCGCACTGAGAAGCGGGGCTCTGAGCGCTCGGCTCCTCTGGGCTGGAGACTGGGAGGCCACCATTTTCATTCTCGGCCTCCAGGGTGGTACCGAAAGCTCCTATGAGGAACAGAACGGATTACTTAGCCCTGCCCCTGGCAAGGGCGGTGCAATTCTGCCCTGGGCAAAATCATTTAAGAATTACGGAAATGGGCCCCTCCCCTAGAAGATCAGTGACACTACCCAGCCAAGACCAAGTTCATCAATCAGTGAAAACTGTGCAACTCCAGAGTTAGGAAAAAAGCAACACATAGAATTTATGGCTTTTTTCACCATGATCCTTTAGTCTTTCAGAGTTGAATTTTTTAAATTTTGGTTTTTTCTTGTTTTATTTTTATTTATTTTTTTTATTTTTCCTCTTTCCAATTTTGGTGTTTTTTAACTAGTATCTTATCAATACCTTTTTAAAAATCTATTCTAATTTTCTTTTAAAAATCTATACTTCTTTAAAAATCTATTCTACGGGAGCACCCTCTCCCCACTGTTACATTCATATTTTATCCCCTGATTGTATTTAACTTTATTTTTTGTATACATATAGGGTTTTTTTTTCCTTTAAAATTTTGGGATACAATTTCTTCTAATGGATCAAAATATACCCTAAATCTAGCACACAGCTTGGTTCTAGTCTCCAGCCTGATCACATTCTTTCCTCTTTTATTCTTTTTTTTTTCTCTTTTTTCAACCAACATCTTATCAATCCCTTTATTAGAATCTTTTTTAATCTTCATCTTTACTCATATTCCATCTCTTCATAGTGTTTACCCTTATTTTTATATATTTATAAGTTTTTCTTTCTTTAAAATTTTGGGAGGTACTTTCTTCTAACAGACTAAACACCCAAAATCAGGTGGGGGGCTCTGTTTTAATCACAAGTCTAACATATATATTTTTTCTTTTTCTCTTTTTTTATTTTATTTTAATTTTTTTTCTTTCCTTTTTTCCTCCCCACCACTTTTTTCTTCAAGCCCTGGTTTTGGCTCTCTTCCGATTTTTCTGGGGTCATTGCTACACTTTTTGTATTTTGCTCTCTCATTCATCTATTCTTATCTTGACAAAATGAGAAGGTGGAAAAACTCACCACAAAAAAAGAACAAGAGGCAATACCAATGGCTAAGGACCTAATCAATACGGACATTAGTAAAATGTCAGAAATAGAGTTCAAAATGACAATTATCAAGGTGCTACCTGGGCTCGAAAAAAGCATAGAAGACATTAGAGAATCCATTTCTGGAGAAATAAAATCCCTTTCTGGAGAAATAAAAGAACTAAAATCTAACCAACTTGAAATCAAAAAAGCTATTAATGTGGTACAATAAAAAACGGAGGCTCTTACTGCTAGGAATAAATGAGGTAGAAGAGAGAATTAGTGATATAGAAGACCAAATGATGGAGAATAAAGAAGCTAAGAAAGAGACAAACAACTACTGGACCACAAGGGAAGAATTCGAGAGATATGTGATACCATAAGACACAACTATATTAGAATAATTGGGATCCCAGAAAGAAGGAGGGGGTGGAAGGTATATTAGAGCAAATTACTGTAGAGAATTTCCCTAATACTGTGAAGGGAACAAGCATTAAAATCCAGGAGGCACAGAGAACCCCCCTCAAAATCAGTAAAAATAAATAAAATAAAATAAAATAAAAATAGGTCTACAACTTCTTCGACCTCAGCCGCAGTAATTTCTTCCTAGAAACATCACCAAAGGCAAGGGAAGCAAAAGCAAAAATGAACTATCGGGACTTCATCAAGATCAAAAGCTTTTGCACAGCAAAGGAAACAGTCAACAAAACCAAAAGACAACTGACAGAATGGGAGAAGATATTCACAAATGACATATCAGATAAAGGGCTAGTATCCAAAATCTATAAAGAACTTCTCAAACTCAACACCCAAAGAATAATCTGATCAAGAAATGGGCAGAAGACATGAACAGACATTTCTGCAAAG
>CM053603.1:16137712-16192855 GCA_028646535.1 Procyon lotor | reverse complement strand
TTTCCATTCTTTTTTTTTTTAATAAAGAACAGAGCTCCAATGTTCTTAGAGGCACGTAGATTTTTTTTCTAAGGTTTTATTTATTTGACAGAGAGAGAGATCACAAGTAGGCAGAGAGGCAGGCAGAGGGCAAGGGGGAAGCAGGCTCCCTGCTGAGCAGAGAGTCCAATGCGGGGCTCAATCCCAGGACCCTGAGATCATGACCTGAGCCAAAGGCAGAGGCTTTAACCCACTGAGCCACCCAGGCACCCCTCAACTTCCCATTCTTATCAAACCCAGCATAAAAACATTCAGGTTTAACCCTTTCTTTAGATCTTCATTTCTTTATGAAGGAAGGAAGTCTTATCTCACAGAAAATTTGTCTTAAATAAATATGTATGGGGGTGCCTTGATGGCACAGTTGGTTAAGCGCCTGACTCTTGATTTCGGCTCGGTTCATGATCTCGGGGTCTTGAGATTGAGCCCCACGTCAAGCTCCATGCTCAGCCTGGAGTCTGAGATTCTCCCTCCTCTCCCTCTCCCTCTGCACCTCCGGCTCGTTCTCTCTCTCTCTCTCTCTCAAGTAAATAAATAAAATCTTAAAAAAAAAAAAAAAAAAAAGTAGTTCACCTCCTACTGTCTTTGTCACTTTAAATTTCAGACCCAGCCTATTAGAGATCCTAATATGGTCGAGGAAAACTTCCTCCTCCCTTACAGCAGGGAGTATATTAAAAAGATCAAAGTGCTGGGAGAGTGGTGCTTTGTCATCAGGCACAGTTCAGATATAATTTGTCTGTATTCTTATCCTGGAACTGCTGGGGTCAAGATTATTTGGTCAATTAATTCTATGCAAAATTGAACTGCCTAATATTTATTGGAAGAAATGCTACTGAGTCTGCAAAGGTTTGTTGCTGTGTTTATGGTTTAAGGCACCTGGGTGTCTCAGCCGGTTAAGTATCTGTCTTGATTTCAGCTCAGATCAGGAAGTCAGGGTTGTGGGATCAAGCCCCGCATCAGGCTCTGTGCTAAGCAAGGTGTCCACTTGAGATTCCCTCTCCCTCTCCCGCTGCCCCGCCCCCAGCTCATGCTCTCTCTCTAAATAAATAAAACCTCAAAAAAACAAAAGGAAAGTATTTTAGTATACATACAACTGATGGTGATGGTTTTGAAAAAAACTAGATGCAAAAACCGGGTAGAAGATCAAAAGAAAGCCATGCCTGTGTTTTTCCCTCAGCTTTTGAAATGCTCTTTTCTCCCCATCTGCATCTTGGAGGACAGGTGACCCTGAAGCAGAAGGCATGGCCACACCAAGAGACTGCGCTGTCAGCGGCTCACTTTGCTCCACTCGGTCCGTGAGAGGCGTGGGGCTGACAGGTGCAGGCTTAACCCACATTTTCATAAAAGGTCAGTTCTCTCTTGTTTCACAATGTTAATAAATTTACCCTCTGCCAGACCTCATAAGAATGACACAAACTTGGGGCACCTGGGTGGCTCAGTCGTTAAGCGTCTGCCTTCGGCTCAGGTCATGATCCCAGGGTCCTGGGACTGAGCCCCGCATTGGGCTCCCTGCTCGGCAGGAAGCCTGCTTCTCCGGCTACCATTCCCTCTGCTTGTGTTCCCTCTCTCACTGTGTTTCTCTCTGTCAAATAAATAAAATCTTAAAAAAAAAAAAATGACACAAACTCATTGGCTTTGCCTCCAAAACCTACTTTGCACTACCAAGTCTCCGGTGTGAAGGACAAAATCCAAAGACTGCTCCTTTTTTCCAGTCCACACTACCTTTTAAAAAGACCTTTCTAGCTCACGTGAGGAAAGATCTACGCCACTGAAACTTTAAAAATCAGTCAACTTTTTTCTGGCAGGGAAGTAAGAGACTCCTTGCTTCTTCTGAGAAGACACGCCAAAATATGACATTAAGATTACCTGTCAGTGTGGTTCAGCTGATGTATTTCTAGCAATTGGAAGCTACACGGTTCATTTCTTTGGTGTGATATGCCTTTCAACAGATCTCTTGGCTGCTTCCCTACAGATAATGTACCACAATCCTCAGGGATTCACGGACTAAAGAGTGTGAGAGTTTTATTCGGATATATGCCATTAGTCTAATGGGTGGGGATGGGTGGGGATTCCTCCTGCCCAAGCCTCAGTTTCTAGTAGATTACTTTAAATTCAGGCACCTGTAGGGACACCTGGGTGGCTCAGTCAGTTAAGCATTTGCCTTCAGCTCAGGCTGTGATCCCAGGGTCCTGGGATTGAGTCCCACATTGGGCTCGCTGCTCTACAGGAGCTTGCTTCTCCCTCTGCCTCTCTCTCTGTCTCTCATAAGTAAAAGAATAAAATCTATGAAAAAATAAAATAAAAATAAATGCAGGCATCTGTTAAAAAAAAAGGCAGAAAATACCCGTATGGTAATGTTTCACCTGAGTAATCATATCTCCATTACCTTTACTTAACCTCAAGGCAATTTAGCTCAAAAACAGATAAAGGGAAAGTTTGAAACTGTGTAGTTCTCTTGTGTTTCATTATTAAAGAATAAAAAGCCATCAATGGGGAGAGGGGGAGATAGGAAAGGGATCATTAACAAAAAAACAAAAACCCTTCTATATGAAAATATTCATCAATACATAGGAAATACGTGACTTTTAGACATTTACAAATAAAAAGCTCCATCTCCCCAAATCCCTTAAAACTAAGTTACATTTATATCCAAATAGTCCAACTCAGATTATTTTCTGGCATTAGATAAATAAATATGTGCACTCTAGAATACTCTTAAAAAGTTCAACAAAGACTTAGAAGAGTCTGAAAGGTTACAGACATATTAACAAATAACTTTTCAAAATTAGATATAGCTCTTTTAAGAAGTAATTTTGCCAGCCTTTGGTTCTGGAATATTTCATGTAAAAATAACTACATTTCACATAAAATAACTATAAAATATATCACATAAAAAATAAAAAATAACTATATTTCATATAAAAATAGCACAAGTTTATCCAGAAGGACTATTAATATTGTAGAATATTTTAATACCATATCCTTTTACTTCATTTTTTTTTCTTTTACTTTTACTTATCAGAGACCTAAGTGAAACAAAATTACAAACATACCAAGTATACAAAAGATGAGAGTCTATTTCATTTAACTTTACCTTTTTACACCAACTGCCTCTGGATTTTCAACGACAATTCCTTTGGTTTGAAAATCTTCATCTTTGCCAAAGACAGTTTCTAGAGCTTTGGAAAGCTGTCACACTAATACAATCAGAAAATGAAATGGCACACAGCAGCATAAGGAAGATACAGGAGACTGGGTGTTTTATTACATTTCTGTACCAGATCATTGTTTCTAGGAGGTAACCCATACATTTTTAATCCTTCTCGTGTTCTTGAGCAATGTAAAAAGGACCGCTCCTGAACTAGTTCAACCTCTTTTATCACAGGAGAGGCAATAATTTTATTGTGAAAGAAAAATGGGTTTTTCTATTACAATTTTGATGTTTATTGTTTATTGATGTTTAATGTTTAATTAATGTTTGTTGGATGGCTAAGTGTAATTTATGCTCTTTTCCTTAGATAATGAATACTGAGATATCCTTCAAGGTCAGGGACAGGTAATAGTCCTTAAATTCAAGGCTGCAGGCAACATAAGATGAGTGAATAGTTTTTCACACTGTGACAGTTAATCTCCATTAAATTATGGCATTTCAGTAATTCAGAGTGATTTTTAATGTATCCTGTTTAACATTATTTTCTATGTTATGAGAGCAATTGAGTGGGGAAAGATAGAAGTTCCTAATACGTGTGCCCTCAGGATAAATGAAATCAAGTTTACCAAGATAACATAAACGGTATCTGGACCATGCTTATTACTCCACAAATCATATAGTAATTGGCTTACACAAGAAAGACTTGCAATGAATCCTGTGTCAGTTTTGCCTCAGGCTCACATATTGGATCACATATTGGATACCCGAATTAAGACAATACGTAAGCAGAAAACAGAAAGCATTGAACCCTTTAAGTATGTAACACTATGGTTCTACCTCAGAGCTGGAAGCTACCGTGAAGATACATATTCATTCTTAAGGGTTTCTCTGTGCAAATTCAACCTGTAAGAGTTCAACAACTTATTAATATGCTCTAGCCACTGAACAACCAAATTTCAGATTGAAGAGAGCTAAAACTCATTAAATGAATTAAAGACATACATAAAAGTGATTACGATGTTAATTTTGCCAGGTAAATGTTAGTAAATGAATAATGGTAATATAAGAGTAGAAGCAACCCAGAACTAAAACTGGGAAGATACAGAAAAGAATCCATGAACAGAAATAGTCCAAAGGTTTTGTCATCAGTACTGTTATATTTTCACGTAAATCTGGAGGAAAATTTCAGGTTACACAGTTAACACAACAGATAGAGATGCCTTTATTTAAACTCTTCTTATTAAGTTGGCTTAGGAAATAGAGTTGATCCTTTAGGTGAATGGATAAAGAAGCTGTGATATACATCTATTACCCATAAAAAAAAAAAAAGAATGAGATATTGCCATTTGTGATAACATGGAGGGACGCGGAGCGTATTTTGCTAAGTGAAACAAGTCAGAGAGAGACACATACTATACGATTTCACTTATATGTGAAATCTAAAAGAAATAATGCAAATGAATGAAAAAAAAAAAAGCAGAAACAGATCCATAAAGACAGAGAACAAACTGATGGTTGTCAGAGAGGAGGGGGGTGGGAGGATGGGCCAAATGAGTGAAGGGGAGTGGGAGGTATAGGACTCCAGTTATAGAATGAATAAATCACAGGAATAAAAGGCACAGCATAGAGAATATAGACAATGATGCTGTAATCGTGTTATATGGTGGCAAATGGTAGCTATACTTGGGAGCACAGCATAGTGTATAAACTTGTCAAATCACTGGGGTGCCTGGGTGGCTCAGTGGGTTAAAGCCTCTGCCTTCAGCTCAGGTCATGATCCCAGGGTCCTAGGATCGAGCCCCGTGTCGGGCTCCTTGCTCATTGGGAAGCCTGCTTCTCCCACTACCATTCCCGCTGCTTGTGTTCCCTCTCTCACTGTGTTTCTGTCAAATAAATAAAATCTTTAAAAAAAACCAAAAAAAACCTTGTCAAATCACTATGTTGTACATCAAAACAAATGTAATATCATGTGTCAACTATACATCAATAAAAAAATAGTATAATAATAATAAAATAAAATAAATGGGCTTTTGTAGTAGGAACAAAGGAAATAGAGCTGATTCTTGAACAACACTCAAGTTGGGACACTAAACCCAACAATTGGGTTAATCATAACAATCATACTTGAAAATTCATGTATGATTTTTGACTCCCCAAAAACATAACTGCTCCTAATAGCCTATTGCTGACAAAGCTTTATATAAATATAAAGTTGATTAACACATATTTTGTATATTATATTTATTATGTACCACATTCTTACAGTAAAGTAAGCTAGAGAAAAGCTTAAAAAAGCTTAAAAAAAATAAAATCTAAAAAAAGAAAAAGTTATTAAGAAAATCATAAGGAAGAGAAAAATACATTTACAGTACTGTTACTGTATTTATATAAAAAAAGTCCCACGTGTGGACCCACACACAGTTCAAACACGTTGTTCACGAGTCAACTGTACTTATATTTTAATATGCCCAAGGGAAAAAGAAAGGAAGAATTAAAAGAAGTCCGAGAGAATATGTAGAAATTCTCATGGAGAAAGTGCATTTTAAATGACAGCCTACCATTTTGGATTAGTAGGGTTATTTCATGATGCAATTGCAAATCAATCGCCTAATGGTATAGGCAAAAATATTCTTGGTCTTTAGCCACTTTGTGACTCTGCAAATCTGTGCTTATAACTGATTGCAAATGCAGAGCTCTGGCTGGAGTTCTTTTAAAATCTTGACTTATTGTCAAAGCACTAAGCAGTGTTCTGGCAAATCATATGTTTAATTTCAATTCTACTTCAGATGACTGGGGTTTTATTGCTGACTTTCTAAACAATCTAGAGCAGTGTAATTAGTTGGGATAGGCTAGGCTGAGATAACAAAAAGACCCCGACGTTCGTAATTTCTCAAGCCCAACAGAGTCCACTCTTCACACAATAGTCTGAGAAGGATACCCTGGACAGGAAGCAACATTTCTCTCTGTGGTGATTCAAGGTCCCAACTCTTTCCATCCTGGGTCTCTGCCATTCTCCATGATCTCACAGTTGCCTGCACCCAGACAACAGAAGGGGGAAAAGCAAGTCAAGGGGGAACATGCTCATTAAGGCCGTGGCCTGGGGAAGGCACACATCCCTTCTGCCAACATTCCACTGGCCGAAATCGGATCAGTCATACCTAAGCCAAAAGAGTTTGGGAAGTCTGGCTGTGTGGTGAAGGCAACAGAAAAGGATGAAAAGGTTGGTGGTGAACAGGGCAAGCCACCACAGGCAAGCCAACTCATCTTGGGCCTCTGGGTGCCTTCATTTACAAATGGGTAACAATTAGTTACATACCCAGACCAATCTGATAGCTCCTGAGTATGTATACCTGTAAAGCACTTTGTGTTCCACGGAGAAGCACTGTGTATCGGTTGTGGATATATCCCTGCTATGCTATTGTTAGTTTGAAACATTATATTGGGTTAAGTAACTAAACTATGGAGAACTTTCCACCAAAGAACATTATCAAGAAAGCTGTTAGATGCAATAAACATGAACTAAATAGTGTGCTGATCCTATGTTCTTTTATTCTAGTTACATTACCCCATATAGAGCAGCTTTCTTTCTTCCTGGGTGAAAGCATTAGTGTTTCTGCTCCAGAACTGACAGACTAAACAAATTCACAAATCAGAAATGCAATTCTAGAAAGCATCTAGACGCCTTTGAAATATTTTGTAAAGTAACATCTTAAAATACAGAGGTCTCAGACCTTTTTGGAGAAACTGAAGGAAAGAACTACCATCCAAAGTATCTGGTAAGGAAATGGATTGTATGGTAAATCCATAACCTTTTGCATATCAACCATGTAAAATAAATATTGGTGGTGAAACAGCAGCATAAGGAGAGCAAGTTTCACTCATGTGTAGGCAGTGTAATTTAAGAGTGTGCCAGACAGAATGGTAGCAAGATACGTGATCTACCTGGAAGCCATAGCTAGAAGATGCTAATCCGGCTCTGCAAATGAATCATTTTGTGACCTTGGGAAGGGTAGTTAGCTTGGTTTCTCTGCCTAAAAAGGCAAATGGTAAGCAGATACTTCTAGAATACTTTCTAGAGAAAGGGAGAGGAAGAAGAGATGGGAAACGGAGAGATGGAGAGAAAACGGATATGGGGAAAGATGCCAGACTGAGAATGTCCCCAGTCATTCTGGGCTATACTAAACACAGTTATGTTTGCCCCATGAAGCCTCAAGCCTACGAATCAACATATAGGAATACAAGAAAATTAGGCATCATTATATTTGTTCAACACTTACGAGAAACAAAGGCTTTCTTAGATGTGGAGTGGAAACCACCATCCCTTCTCTCAGGTTTATGTGATAAAGAGAATACCCTGACATTCTGATTAACCCAGCAAACATGTATTAGGCCTTGTCTGTGTGCCAGGCTCTGAGAGCGTGATGAGGAAGACAGATATGAGTCCTGCTCCGTGGAGCTGATAATACAGATGCAACAGAAGTAAATAAAACAATCACCACTTGCAGATGAGTGCTATGAACAACGTGAGGAAATGAGCCACAAGGATATCCCAGGAATAACAAAGAGAAGAATGTTCCAGAAAGGGAGAAGGACAAGCACAAAGGCCCTGAAGCAAGACTCATTTGGCACAAGTACAGGAATAGAAAGGAGGCCAATGGGCTGGGGTGGAATTCATAGAAAGTTGCGATGGGCAGAAAGCTAGCCCAGCCAAATACTAGGAAAAATCAGGCCACAAAGTAAATGTGGAAAAGTTTGAATTCCAAAAGATTCACATTCTCTTTAATAGATCTTGAGAGCTGTACAGGTATTAAAGTCAACATTAACATATTTTGGGCCACGCAAACATGCATTTCGAAGCAATTTTCTATTCTGAATATGAAAACTCCCCAAAATAGCTTGCTGTTTTTCACTAGTCTAGCCGTTCAATCAAAAATAATAAATAAAAAAGAAATATCTTAAATTTTGGTAAATCTATGTGAGAAAAAAACTAATGAATAAGTCCTGGGGACATAACATATACCCTGATGACTTTAGCTAATAGTAGTATTGCGTATTTCAAAGGCCCTAGGAGAGTGGATCTTGAAAATGCTTACCATAAGAAAAAAAAAATTTTTTTAACTATGTATGGTGATAGATATTAGCTGGGCTATTTGATCATTTTGTAATATATAGAAATATCAAATCATTATAGTGTACACCTGAAACTAATACAGTGTTCTATGTCAACTATGCCTTAATAAAATAATAATTTTTGGGGCGCCTGGGTGGCTCAGTCCTTAAGCGTCTGCCTTCGGCCCAGGTCAGATCCCAGGGGCCTGGGATCGAGCCCCGCATAGGGCGCTCCGCTCTGGGGGAAGCCTGCTTCTCCCGCTACCACTCCTTCTGCTTGTGTTCCCTCTCGTTGTGTTTCTCTGTCAAATAAATAAAATCTTTAAAAATAATAATAATAATTTTTAAAAGAAGAAAAGACTACTTTTTTAGTTTCAGGTGTGTCTTTGAATTTTTTTCCAAGGGCTTGTATTCTGTATTCAAACAATACAGCATTTTTTAAAATCAGGGTACAGATTTTTAAATATTGGACTGAAAGTAGGTGGAGGGGGAGTAAGTCTAGTTCTCAAGGATGCAGAAGGGTAGCCCTGGTGTAGAGGAAAGGACTCTGGAGGAAGGAAGGAGCCTCTAGACTGTAATACTAGATCCTCTACCGTTCCCCCCCTCCCCCGCCCCCGGACTAGTATGGAACTCTGGGCCAGTTAGGTCTCCACCCAACTTCAATTAAATCAATCATCTCTGAGGATGACCACACCTTCCCTACCTCATCATTAGACTGTAAAATGGGGGCACCTGGGTGGCCCAGTGGGTTAAAGCCCCTGCCTTCAGCTCGGGTCATGATCTCAGGGTCTTGGGATCGAGCCCCGCATCGGGCTCTCTGCTCAGCGGGGAGCCTGCCTCTCTGTCTACTTGTGATCTCTGTCAAATAAATAAATCCTAAAAAAAAAAAAAAAAAGACTGTAAAATGAAAGAGAGCCCTTGCCTTTCTTCTCTAATGAACTCCTACTTATCCCTAAAGGCTCAATAAATACTTGCTTAATGCACAACAATGCTCGTTTTCTTATCTGCACGTATACACGTCTATTAGACGTGATCCTGCAAAGAATAGAAGACATTTTATTCTTACCATTAACAAACGGTCCTGGGATGTAAAAATGATAAACAATACAAATATGACGGGTTACCCCCCTTTTTTTTTCCTTTCAAAAATCCGATTCCATTGGAATACCTTTTCCACCTAAGAAAATGTTCTTTTAACAAGTCGAACGGGGGTGAACAGAGTTCCCCAGAGTCTCCACGCCTTGTTTCACTCTTTAGCGAGTACCCGGCTCTTTAAAACTGTGTTAAAATGCTTCACACGGGTTTGCTAAAAGAACGAGCTATCTTTTTAAAGCTTTAAACGCCGCACGACAAACACGCCTTTGCGGGCTCCTGCCAAGACTGGATGGAAGGACTTACACGAGATTCTGACGAGGAAAGTGAGGAGCAACGGTGGAGAGCACAAGACACTCCTGTGCACTTACAGAAGGGTTAGTTTGGCTTTTTTCAGAATGTTCCTTCAGGGGGAAAAAAAAAATTGCTGATGGCGGTAATCTAGTGAGATCGGAGATCCGGGGTGACTTTCGGGGGGCTGCCTCTCCCCACGACCGTGGAGCCCCCACACAGCCACAGCTGGCTTTTTCATTCTTCGGTCCCGCACGCCGGGTGCGCAAGCCGAGGCGGCCCCGCGACGGTCTGCTGCCTCGTCCGGCAGGAGCCCGGTGAAGGCTCACCGACTGCCACAACACCGCCGTCAGGACATTTTTACGCCAAGTACAGGAAGCGCCGGAGCCCCCGCCTGCCAGCTCCGCAGCCGACTCCAACCGCGACCCTTGAGCGTCGAGAACCCGTCGCTCCTGGAACCCGGCGCCCGGGGGCGTGGATGCAGCGGAGCACAATAGCTGTTGTACCACCCCGCCGCGAGGCCCGGCGGAGAGGCGGAAGTTGAAGGTGCTGACGCTACTGGGGGAACTTCGCCTCGATGGCACCTTCCTGTCCGCGGCTCCGCCTCCGCCGGAGGGGCTCGGCTCCGGAATTCAAGATGGAGTCGTTGAGTAGAGCTGGGCAGGAGATGAGCTTAGCGGCCCTGAAGCAGCACGACCCCTACATCACCAGCATCGCAGACCTCACGGGCCAGGTCGCTCTGTACACCTTTTGCCCCAAGGCCAACCAGTGGGTGAGTGCGGCCAGGCCACGGAGGCCGTCTGCCCGGCCGCCGCTTCTTAAAGGGGCCGCGCGGACTATCCTGGGTTGGGGGCGATTAGAGAGGCCAGGGCGGGGCGCGAGGGGGGGCAGGGACTGGAGAAGAGACTGGCGGGTCCCTGAAGGGTGTCAGGGGCGCCGGGAATTGGGAAGAAGAGTGAGAGAAGTAGGCCCAGGACGTCTAGGGGGAAAGCCGATAGAGGGGAGGATTGGAGGAGGATCAGTCCCTTGGGGTCGGGTCGGGAGACCTGGGCGATCTCCCTGCCTTCTTTGCAGACGTGTTGGTAGATGAGATCGGTGGGGTCAGAAAGATACGTGAAAGATTGTGTTTGAAGCTGTGAGGGGTGTTAGATAAACTACATATACAGAATCTGTAAAGTAAACACCCGTCCTCTCCCCTCAACAGGCACAGAAATAAGAGCCCCCTTCATAGAGGTCATTTGGATTTAAAGCTTGAAATCCAATTAGTTTCAATTCTTGGAAGAGAGGTGGTGGAGATAAGTTCGGCTTTTATCTAACTACACTGTATTTCCAGAGTTTTGAAAAAGATTTCAAGGCACTTAGGGAAAGGGCTTCCATGTTAATTGGATTCCCTTGAAACCTTTGGAAAAGAGACCCTATAAATGTGTTTCGTTCCAGCTGTGCTGCTGGTGATGTCACCTATGAACGCTCCCTCCGGACTAAGTACTTTTTGGCTTTTTTTTTTTTTTTTTTTTTTTTTTGCACGGGAGGGCGTCCGAAAAGTTACATTGGGTTTGTTCTCTGACTTGTTGGCCCCCGTTTAAAAGTAACATAATTTCCAGTTTTCTAGTAATTGGCCCTCCATAATTTACTCATTCAGCTTTAGCCTTTGCTTTTTGGCAAATAATCCGTAAATGTTTGGTGAATTGAGTTCATAAAAGAGTAACGTTCACGTTTCAGTAAAAAATGAAATCCTTATACTAACAAAACTTTGAAAGATTATTTTAATATGCCCTTCACGGTATAAAACAGATACATAGATTATATTTAATCAGTAATTTTGTGAAAATCATTTGACGTTTATAAACAATTCAGATGAAGAGAGCTTTCAGAATCCTCTTTCTTTATCTTATTTTACCTCCTGGAAGAGAAGGAGGTCTGGAAAGCCACAAAGAACAAAATTATAGATTTTTTTTTTTTAAGTGTAGCCGTTTTAGACACTGCCTTAGTTTGAATTGTTCTGAATCATTTTTCTTTATTTGATCTGCATATAAATTTGTGAGATATGAATTGCAGACAAATGGTGAAGACTTAGGAGCAGGAACTTTGGACTAAGAGACTTTTATTTCTAGTTCTTCACAGACTTTCAATATTGTTGAATTTAAATTGTAGAGTCCTGCTTTAAATATGAAACACTAGTTATAATAATCTGAATTGAGAAATAAGCTGCCATTTTTTTGTTCATTTGGATAATGGCACATAGAGCATAACCAAAATCTTTTGTATCTTTATTTTACAATGAGTTGTAACTTTGCAGTTTTGTGTTTCAGCAAGTTTTTTTTTCATTGTGAGACCATTGATTGCCACTTTTTTATACTAAAATTTTACATTTGAAAGGCAAGAAAAAGCCTATGAATCCTTAGGAAGGAAAAGTTTTAAGATGATATTTAAGGTAGAGCAATACTCTCAATATGATAAATATTTTTAAATGTTTATGTCCCAACAAACCCAAGTTTGAATGACTAGCATTTAAAGTTTTCTAACAGTTTGTTAATTGCATTAAAATAAATAGGTTCTATCCAAGCTGTGAACTATTGTGGTTATTTGGAGTTTTTTAAAACATTGTATGTGTTTAAAACCTAAGTCCGCTGGTCACAGCAAACAAAAGATAATATGAGTTGTACTTTTAATCAAAATGTTTCATTTTATGCTTAAAATTTTTAATTATTTGTGTCCTACAATAATTAGCTTAAGGCAGAGTATAGCTTCAGTTTTCATGATTCTTCAACAAAGTTCTAAGAATACAAAACTGTGTTTGACAGTATTTAACAAACCACAAAATTTGCCATTCATAAAAATATACCAAAATTGCCCAATGATGAAACAAACTATCCTAGAAAATAACTTTTTCCCCCTACTAACTTTGATAATCTTTAAAAGTGAAGAAATTGCTGTACATAGAAGCTTAGCTTTAAAATTTTTAAATCTGCATAAGACATTTTAGCTTTATAAAGGGAAAGTGGGGTGCCTGGGTGGCTTAGTTGGTTAGGCATCCCAGCTCTTGGTTTAGTCTCTGGTGAGAGTTTGCTTGAGATTCTCTCCCTCTCCCTCCTCGCTGCCCCTCCGTTACATGCGCCTGTGCTCTCTATCTCAAATAGGCTTTAGAAACTGGAGGGAACTAATTCTAAGATTTTCACTCTATGATTTTAAAAAGAAAAATGCTGCAGATAACAGACATGTTGCTGGATTGAACATTGTATATACATTAGTATGCAACCCAAGCGTGGAAAGGATAAAAAAGAAACTAGTAACAGTAGTCTGTAGAGTAAGACACTTACTTGACCTGTTCTAAAGGGACTAATTTTAAAATAATTAACTCTTAAACATGAAGTATTTCTCTATTAGGACCATTTGGGATTGGATTCTGGGGGAAAAACTAATCAACTAATGAGTCTCTTTCTATTATAGGAGAAGACTGATATAGAAGGGACCTTATTTGTGTATCGAAGGTAAGCATTTAAAAAAAAAAAATGATACATATGTATTTTTAATCTAATGGCGAACAGTGTTATATAAAGTGGTTCAGCCCTGTTGTCTTTGGAACCTTCCTGCCTGACCTTCTTCATCCATTTCTAGGTATGATCTGAACCAAGTTATGTCCCTTCTTGAGCCTTCCTGTGATTCAGAATAAACAGAGCTAGAACTTACTTAGGAACTAGCAAAATTGTGTCAAAATAGAAAACATTTTCTAATAATGAATGAGTCTAAAACAGATGCATTCCTCCCTCCCCCTGTATTAAACATGGATAAAGAGAGAAAAAATATAATACATAAAAATAATGTAGTTGAAAGGTCAGTCTCTCTATTCTGTATTTATTAAATGAGTCATCTTAAGACTCTGGTTATGTCCCTTTTCTGAACCCTTCCCCACAAAAAAAGTTCTGGATTATGTACAGTGTCTTTAGTAATCTGTCCTCTTAGTTTGAGAGTCCTTTAGAAAACTTGGTTTATTCAGTTGCACGCTTTTTATTTTCAGCTTTTCTGTGAGTTAATTATCTAAAACGTGATTGGTTTGAGAATTGCAGCTTTTGTTTTCCGTAGGCAACTTTTGTGTCCTAACTTGTAACTGACAAGAAAGGATAATCATGGAGTTCGTTGGTCTTAGGATCTCCCTTAGATCTTGCTCTGACTACAGCAGATTCCCATGGTTTCCAACTTTAGAGATTTCATCAGGAATTATTACTGACATCTGGTCCTTCCTCACTTTTTTTTTTTTTCGGTATTACGAGTTATCATTTAAGGATTGCCTTCATTATTGATGGTAATTAACAAGAATTTGTCAGATATTCCTCTAAATTTTGGCGTGCAACTTTGAGATCTTGCCTAAAAACATCTTTTTCTTCCTTTATATGTAAGTGCTTTGATACTACATCGTAACTATAGCAGCTCATCATTCTTTGCCAGGGTGCCTTTACCCTTCACCTACTTCATTGTTCTTTTTTACCTCTATAATAATCTTTAGAAACTCATCAGTTCTTGTTAGAATCTTGGTACCTATGATATTTGGAAAATATTTCCCTGGCCTCCTTGTTACAGTATAGTACATATCCACTGATTGTAGAAAATACAAAATTTAGTATAATAAATGATTTGGCTTAATTAAATTCATGGAGGTTTACGTAGTATTGATCCTAATAAAAGGAAACCAAAGAACTATTTGGCAAAAGTGAGAACATTTTATGTACCTTGGATAAAGGTGTGCCACAATGTCAGAATATTGTTTTGGAGAGACCTTAGTGTACAAGAAGTCTGGATTTGGAGTCCAAAAACCTAAAGCTAAATTCTGGTCACATTATTTGTGTGACTTTGGGCAAAGGCCTTGAGTTTATTTCCTAATCTGTAGAGTAGGATTCTAAAATCTCCCCTGTGTACAGAAAAACGATTGAGAAACTATGAAGTATTACAAGCATGTGAAGATCATGAACTAAGTCACTCTGGTATGAGAATCATGAATCATGTACAGAATTATGTACTGAATCACCCCGATATGAGAACCAAGGATGTTTGCTATCATAGGAGTCAAGGCATTTTCTCTTAACTCAGGAGAACTATAGAAAGACTTATTTGGTGTAAGAAAAAAAGCACGATTATGGTGGATTGTCATTATTAAAACCAAGTATGTACCATGTTTAAAATAAGTGATATTTTTGTTGAGCAAATGTTTATTAAACATCTGCTGGGTGTCTGTCTTGGGATATATCTGAAGAAAATAAGCCAAAAATCCCAGTTTGCATGGACTTTACATTCTAGTGGAGAAAGACAAATATGAAAAATAAGTAAATGGTGTGGAAAAAAAAGAGAAGAGAGTTGGAGGTATTGAACTTGAGAATAAGCTGGGAGCCTGAGAAAGGGTAGCTCTCCAGTGTCATTGAGAAAGTGACGTTTGAGGAAAAGCCTATGGGGGTTAGATAACTAGATTCTAGGCAAGTGGTCCAGGCAGAGGGTTTTAGGTGGAGGCACACCTATGGGGAGAGTGATGAGCTCAGTGTGGTTGGAGCAGAAGCAAGGAAGAGGCAGAGAAGGTGAAGCGAGGAGGGCACATATCAGCCAAGGTTTAGGTGGCATTAGTAACGGCATTGGCTTTTACTCTGGGAGCTAAGTCCTTAGAAACTTCTGAGAGGAGGGGTATGATCTGACTTGAATTTTTTCTTTACAATTTTTAGTGCCAACAATATTGTATAATGTGGTAATGTCCTTTTGCTTTGAAATGGAAATAAAGAAGTAGATAGCATTTCTGCCAATGGAACAGTGACTACAAGTGTTTTTCTTCTGTCAAATCTAAGGTCAGCCTCACCTTACCATGGTTTTACCATTGTGAATCGACTGAATATGCACAATCTGGTTGAACCAGTGAATAAAGATTTGGAATTTCAGCTCCACGAACCATTTCTTCTGTATAGAAATGCAAGCTGTGAGTATATCAGTTTTATTGCAGTTCATATATTTACAATTTAAATTGAGTGACTTTCGTTTCTGTCATTACATGATTTTTGGAGTTTGAAGTTACATTAAAAAATATGGGAATGCCGCCTGGGTGGCTCAGTCAGTTAAGCATCTACCTTCAACTCAGGTCATGATCCCTGGGTCCTGGGATCGAGTCTGCATCAGGCTCCTTGCTCAGCGAGGAGCCTGCTTCCCCCCCTCTGCCTGTCACTCCCCCTGCTTGTGCACACTTTTCTGTCTCTCTGAGAAATAAATAAAATCTTTAAAAATATATTTTTATCTGCACTTTTAGGTTATAAATGAGTCTCGTAGTAAGATCAGATCTTTTAAATTGGGCTTCTAAATGTTTGAAATGCTTTTATATACAGTAACTTTTTTTTTCAAACATTTCAAACATATTTGAAATGCTTTTATATACAGTAACTTTTTATATTATTTTAGTTAAATGCACTCTTCCATATAATGGCATTACATCGTATTCCTGGTGTGTGTTTTATGAAAATAAATTTCACCCTTTGTTTTGGTTGGACACTGAATTACTGGCTGCCCGTGCCCCTGAGCAACAGAACATAGTTTGAGAGATACGGGATAGGGGCTGATATATTTATCCACAAAGAAAGTACTATCTTTGCCTTGGTCGTGGTATTTCTCAAGCTGTTTATTGAGTATCTACTGGGTACAAGTTCTGGGCTAAGAGCTACTTTACCTTAATGTTAATGATAGAATAACCTATGTGGGGCAGGCAAGCAATTAAGGGAGCTGAGACTTAGAGGTGAGTGGCAGCTGCCCAGTTGGAGAGCAAGAATCATACCCTTTTCTCTTGCTCCCTAGTTCTAGGGTCCTTTCAGGCATTTCTTGAGAATGGTTGCATGCCGCCCACAAAGCTAGAGTGGTCCTTCCAAAAATTAAAATATTAATGAAAAAAAAAATTAAGATACTAAGAAGTATCCTCAACTCCTGTATTTCAGTATGGATGTTGAGGGTATGAGTGTTTGAGGACAGAAGAGAGACTATTTGGCACTGACTGTGGGTAGATGAGACCTAGTTATAGTAGTAGAGAGACCATAACTATTATCCAAGGAGATTGCTAGAGAAATGTTGCTTCTCACATAGAAAGGAAAAGTTACTACAAAAAATAAAAAGAAAAAAAGAAGAAGTTATTGTTTGGATTTCACTTGACTAGAAGGTAACTGGTAGCGGAGGAATGTCTTTCGTATAAAATATAAAAAGCTCTGGAAGTTACGCCTCTTTTAATTCCCTGAATGAGGAATGGCGAGTTCTGTTTCAGAGCCAGAAGCCCCAGATCCTTCTCCGCAGCTCACTTCTAAGTATTTAAGTGACATAGTCTCTTGATTTTTTTTTCACTGAACTGTTTTGTGTTTTTTTTTCTTTTTTTCTTTTTTTTCCCACTGAATTGTTTGTCCAGATAATTCCTTTCTGAGATATTATTTTCTGGGGGCATATTGGAAATGGTTTTTGATACCTGTAAGTTCAGAGGGATTTATTTAAACTAATGTTAACTTCAGATGGCAGTTTTCTTTGTGCTGAAATTCTGTTGGAAGGGGAAATTCTGCAGAGGAACATAGTTCCAATTTTTTTTAAGGGAAATTAATTTAATTCTGCTCTTTACTACCTGGAAACTTAATCTAGCTATTGCTTCTAAGAAAAGTTTCATTATTACAGTAGTCAGAGACCCATGGACTCAATTACTATTTAGCATAAACCTGATGTGAATCATAGTATTTCTTTCACAGGCAAAGGTTCCAGTGGAGTTGAAAATGCCACATACCCCAAATATAACTCAATCATGACTAACCAAAATTTAATCAGAGCCTCGTTTATCTGGAAACATTTCTATAGTCCATGTGTGGAAGAAATGAAAGCAAATTAGAAGAAAACAAACTAATATTAGGTTTTATTTTGTGAGAATCTAGCAAATATCTTGAGTGTAACCTGGGGTCGGCATGAGAGTGTCAATTTTCTGTAACTTTAACCCCACTATAGTGTCATAGATTAATTTGTTGTCATGATAAGACCTGAAGTCATCAGGAGTGTTTATTACATCTATTGGAATATTCTTGAGCAGAAAGGTACATTAATATGTTTTATTTTAGAAAGATTTTTGTTAAGTTAAAAACAAAAGTTTCCTTCATTGAACAGAAAACTCACCTAACCGAGGTTGTCCAGTTTACTTGTTAATTGAGGCACTGAATCATCTTCTAAGGGACCATACAGTTTCTGGTATTGCTAATTAGAAATTCAAGAGCACATCAGATTGTTTTCAGACTAGAGAAAGGCCTGAAAGGTCAAGTACAACACTGGGTGTATTAGAAACAGTCTACAAGAGGAGCTTGGGGAAGGTATTTAAAGGAACAGCTGTATGGGGGAGAAGTGACAAGGCAGCATAAAGTGATTCTGAGAATGAAGGCCTCTCTCGAGTATGTGCTTTGTCAACCTAGTCTTAACTGTGGAAAATAGTATTGTCAGGTCTGCGAGCTATTGAGTTGTTAGGGGATTTGTTCTTTAAACAAAAAGTTAATTAGTGTCTGAGTGTGTATACAGGTAATTATACCTGATTCCGTAGCTGCCCTTCTGTCGTTTTCTTGTGGGAAATACCACTAAGACACCTGACCCATTTTGCTCACTGCGCCTTCACATTGAGCTTTTTTCACTCAAATCAATTTTTAGAGTTAATAGAAAATTGAACTATAAATTTTTTCAAGTTCTAATTGTTTCTTTTTTATTTCATTTTTTAGTTTTTATTTATATACCACCTCCCCCAAAGGGAAAGGGAAAGACTTACAGAGAAAAATGCTTACGCTAGCCAAGGGCTTAGGTTTAGTGATTCTTTTCAATATTTTGGAAGCAGTATATTTTTATACTGATCTAGGGCCTTTCGGCAGCTAGGAGACCCTTATAGGGCTTCAGTGAGGGTTGGGAAGACTGCAGCTTCTGTAGTTAATTAAGCACAAGTGTAGTTCCTAACACCTTATGTCTGACTTATATTGGGGAAACAAGAGTCCCAGAGAAGCTAAGAAACTTACTCAAGAATCACAAAGGTTGTAAGTGACATAGGCAGAATTCAAATAATCTTCAAAGCCCGTGTTCTTTTTACTCAGCTGCCACAATAAAATCACTTACTTCATCAGTCCATATTCTAGAGTGAGCCTGACCCCGTACTACTCTGCAGTAACGGAAATGCTCTGCATCCGTCCCATCCCAAAGAGCAGCCACCAGCAATATGTGACCGTTGAGCACTCAAAGTGTGGCTCGTATAACCAAGAAATTGTCTTTTCTTTTTTAATTTATTTAATCAGTTTGCATTAAGTAGCTATATGTGGCTAGTGACTACCTTATTGAATGGTGAAGTCTAAAGCATGAACTCCCGCTTACACCCACCCTTTTGTTGTGCTGTACCTGAATTGAACAAGCACTAGGGGAGCTTTGGATTCAATTTTTATGCCTCTCATTTAGTCATTCATTTTTAAAAGTTATAAATGATTTCTAGATACAAAAGCTGCAGAAGATATCCCTGAGGGGGGCTTTGCCATGGTAACACTCTTTTGGCATGCAATTTAATTTTCAGAAAAGAATTCTATTCTAGGCCTTGCCATTTTCGGGCTGTAACCTTGGATAAATCACATAAACCACTGATCTGACCTACTTATTTTAAAAGGGCATCATATACGTGAAGGTATTTTGTCGGGCACTTACAAATATAAAATATTACAGAGTGTGTCTCCATCTTGGACCCAAGCCAAATGATCTTTGTAGTGGGAGAGTCATAAGGATTTTAATATCATCCAAGTACTGTTATAACCCAGGCCCATAGTGTCCTTCTTCCCGTCCCTTCTGACTAACACCATGACAAGCTGGAGACTCTGTTTATCGTTATAGATACTACTTTCAGATGATATAGGGGCCATTACTAGGTAGCCTGAGGAATAATAAGTAGAAATATATACGTTAAAAATGAGAAATCTTACAGTGTACAGATTTTTTAAAACTCTCAACAGCAGCACTTATCAGTGGATCATGATGTTTATTTTGATCAGTATACTGGAATACAGAGCACCCTCCCAGCTAAAACTTCGTATTAATGTAATGATGTTTAATTTGTGGACACTTCTCCCTAAAAAACATTGATGATAGTTTTAATTTTATCTTTGATTAGTTGAAGAGACAGTTTTTTTTGCTCTTTAAACATACACATTACTACCAATCTGCTGTTCTTCTGTTTTCATTTGTAAAGAAAATCCATTTTACTCACTGCATTATAAAATCATTCTTGGGAGACTCTGAACTTCTAGGACTTTTATGGCATAGGCACATCAAAGAAAATATCCTTCAACTCCTGTCTAGCAATGTTGTGACAGGAAATCTTTCTCCTACAAATATTTAGAAATGTTGTATAAAATACTAAATGCATAGCTTAGTCAAAAAGAGACTAGGGGACATTTCAGTGGGCCAACATCAGAGTGAAAACTGAAAGCTGAAGTGAGAAGCTTATAAACCAACACTGACTGCCAGCTATTAGGAGTTCCCAGGTATGGAGCTCTCCTTCATATAAGGATCCCATGACAATTACAGGGAGTCAGGAGACAGGGCCTTGAGCTCTGATGGGTACAGAGGTGGAGCTGAGACACCCATACATACATACATACAGCTCAGTCCCCTGATTAGCTACATATTAATTAGAAAGATACCAGCCCACCAACTGAGAAGCACAAGGCAAGCTTACCTGTCATAGTGTGGGCTGTGGGTAACAGGGAAAATGTCTCCCCTGAATAATTATAACCGTGAGCTTTCTCATACAGATTTGGCGTTCAGGTTATACCGTTCACTTGGCATAATTTCCTACTCAGGCCAAAAAATTAACATAAAAATTGATCCTCGGCTGGTGAGTACTCTAGGACACCTGGCAAAAGCAAATGTAAAATTCTTCTAGAGAGACACCCAGATTGCCTGGGGATCAGCGACAAGCCTCATGGTCCAAAATTACTCAACACACAAAATTACTAAATATACAAGGAAATAATTCACAATCAGTGAAAGGCAGAATACAACAAACAGTATAGTTAGCCATCCATTCCCCAAAATTTTAGTTAATGAAATGATCAGATACAGACTTCAATGGATATAAATATCAGATGTATATTATAAAAAAGTGACAGGTAGATTTGAAAAATAACCAAGTTGAATTTCTAGAAATTAAAATTTTAATTACTGAAATAAACTCTTTACCTAGACTCAGCAGTTAATTTGGTTTTGGTTTTTTGTTTGTTTTTGATTAAGTAATTAATGTTTATTAACATATAATGTATTATTTGTTTCAGGGGTACAGGTATGTGATTGATCAGTCTTACACAATTCATAGCACTCACCATAGCACACACCCTCCCCAGTGTCCATCAACCAGCCACCCCATCTGTCCTTCCCCCCTCCTCTCCAGCAGCCCTCAATCTGTTCCCTGAAATTAAGAGTCTCTTATGGTTTGTCTCCCTCTCTGGTTTCATCTTGCTCATTTTTTCCTCTTTCTCTATGATCCACTCCCTTGTTTCTCAAATTCCACATATTAGTGAGATCATATGATAATTGTCTTTCTCTGATTAACTTATTTCTCAGCAGTTAATTTGTAACAACAGAAAGGAGAATTAAGGAACTGGAAGAGACATCTGAGGGAATTATCCAGAATTCATCCAGGAAAGGAAAGGAATGGAAAATATGATCAGGAGGATAGAATTGGAAAGTCTAATACCTAACAGAGAAGAATTTTCAGAATGATAAAATAGATTTAAGAGACAGTATTTGAAGATATTTATAATTAAGAATTTTCTAGAATATTCAAAAGTCATAAATCTGAGATTTAGGCAGTAGGATAAGACACCAAGCATAGTAAGTTGGAAGAAATATACAAAGAGAAGCAACCAAAGGCTACTTGAGATTGATTATTTATAAGGAACGCCAGTTAGACAGCATATTTAGTTGTAGCTATTGAGTTTGTAAGCCAAAGGAATAAGAGTACTGAGGGGAGAAACAACCGATACTTCAATAATTAGGAGAACAAGATAAAGGCATTTTCAACAAAAACAGAACTTTTGCCTCTAGTGGCCCTTGCTGTAAGTGCTTTTAAAGCAGCACTATCCAGTACAATAGCCACTAGCCACATGTGGCTGTTGAAAATGTTCCTAATACAACTGAATTCTTAATTGTATTTAATTTGGGTCAGAAATAAGAAAATTGTGGGGTACCTGGGTGGCTCAGTCGGGTAAGCAGCTGACTCTTGAGCACACAGGTCTTTTTTTTTTTTTTTTTAAGATTTTATTTATTTGTCAGAGAGAGTGCGCGTACAAACAGGGGGAGAGGCAGGCAGAGGAAGAAGCAGTCTCCTCGCTGAGCAAGGAATCCGATGTGGGACTCAATCCCAGGACCCTGGGATCACAACCTGTGCCAAAGGCAGACGCTTAATCGACTGAGCCACGCAGGTGACCCTCAGTTCAGGTCTTGAGCTCAGGGTTGTGAGTTCAAGTTCTGCATTGCGCTCCACACTAGGCATGGTACTTAAAAAAAAGAAAGAAGAAAATAGAGCACAGAAGAAAGAAATGAAGTTTATAAACTAATGTGGAAAGGAGGTAAATCAAAATAAGCATGGACTATATATAAGACAGTGAAATGACTACTCTGAGTAGAGGTGTTAAAAAGGTAAAGCAAAAATACTAGACACCAACAGCATCGGGCAAAAGTTCTTCAGACCTAAAGCATCCCACTACTGGGGTGAGAATAGATAAATTGATTAACCATAGATTTAAATCAAGCTGTGTGTATTCAAATGATTCAGGGTAACCACTACAAAACAAACATAGGAGTCTTTTAAACCAGTACTAACCAGGGTGGAAAAAAAGTGGTTGAACACCATGGGAAATAGCCCAACATAAAATGGCAGAAATAAAGAAGTCAGTAACTAAAACAAAATGTTAAGTGAACTAAAGTTATTAGTTAAAAGAGATTCTGGGACTGGATGAAGATAGAGAATTTGTGAATAATGTTTTCAAAAACCTTAAAACTCAAAAACTTGGAAAGATTGAAAGTAAAGGGATAGAATGCAGTATCAGGCAACTGTTAACCAAACAAGGCTGCTGTAGCTATGGTAGTCATACATGATAAATTTCAGGTGAAAAACTTCGGAGTGAAAGTTAATGATAACTGATAATGATAAGAGGAATAAATTACTTAAAAGATTAAATGATTCCAAACTGGCACATACCCAGTGTATGTCAGATACCCATATCAAAAGTTAAAAATCCCTAATCATCATGGGAGATTTTAGCAGGCCACCTCAGTAATTGATAGATAAATAAAGCAGTTATTTATGGAGATATTTAAACAATGCAATTAAACTTGATCTAATGAGCATATAAAGAGCGCTCTTCCAGCAATTCAAGAATTTGCATTTTTTTTTTCAAATACATATTGGAGTTTTATAAAAATTACCGTATGTAGGCCTCCCAGCCCAGGAGGTTAAGAAAAAAGAGAAATCTAGGTTAAGTTGAAGGAAAATACAGATGAGTAGCAATTAATTTCAGAACACAGAAATTGTAGTAGAACAGAACAGAATCAAAAACTGCTCTATAACCTGATTGATCCAACAACAACGAAAGGGGGAGGGAGCATAATGGGCAATATTAGGAATAATATATATTTTTTTTATGTGTTGCAACCAAATGTAGGGAATACACATTTTTTAAAAACAAATCACTATGAAGAACTTTTTGCCTATACATTTAAAATTTAGATTATATATACAGTTTCCTAGAAGAAAACTTATTCAGGAATAAGTAGATCTGAATACACTCACAAACAATAAAATGTTGAGTCAGTAATTTAAAATCTTTCCCATCACATCTAAAGAAAATTCTACGAGGCATGTCCTACTCAGAAAATGGTATCAGGGCAGTTATTCTCCATATAGAGACTGGCCTCTGAAAAAGCAGATATAGGATCTATACATTTCTGATTTTATCACACAACACTTTTCTCCACAGTCCACTTTTGTGCAGTGAGGAGATCATGCTTCTCTTATCCACTGTTCATTCTTCCAGCAAGCATTTGGCAAGCCCCTGCTATGAGCAACACACCTTACTAAGTATGTTTGTCCTAGAGGGTGCTTTGCCTTTGATTTCTATCTACTTCTCTGGGCCACCTCTTTATGACTTAATTGTGAAATACAGAACATTCTGTAGAGGGTTTTTCTATTTTTGTTTTTGGTTTAAAGCAAAGTTGATTGAGTGAAGAGAAAGGGGACCCGAGAGGGTTGCCTCTGTAAAGGTTGCCTTCTGAACAGGTTTTTTAAATCCAAAATTTGGTACATGAATCAACAAAAAAGTAAAAGCAAGCAAAACCTGTTTTTCTCTTTGTTATAGCTAGGCAGTCTACATTGTAACTTGGTTAACTGAAGCTATTAAAGTAAAGGTTTGTAGTCCTATTAAGATCTATAAAGTCAATTCTAGCATTTGATGATTTCCTTTTGCAAAAACTATTTCAGTATTTTTAAACAAGCAGGATGATTGTTCAACTCAGACATACATCATATTCAGTGATGTTTATTGAATATCTGTCATTTACCAAGTACTCTGTCAAGTGCTATACCATTTAAAGAATTTTAGTTATCTTTTTAGTCCTGAGGTTCTGTTGTATTTTCTTAGAGAATTACAAGCAGAAGTCATTAAATTATGTTGGTAAGGTTGAAGATTCTTAATGAAATATGTTACTATATTAATCCCAATGCTATGACTATTCCTAAAACAGCTGTTAATTAATGATAAAAATTAAGGATTTAAGATTTATGATTAGAAAATTATCAGCTGTAAATTTAAATGATTAGGCCAGTACTAGTGAAAATCTGATCCACCAGAGAGAGTATGGGGTATTTACATGTTTTTGTTTTTGTTTTTTTCTGATCATTTTTAGCAGCAACACTGATCCATTAATTAGGAGTGTACAGTCTAGGTTTTCTTTCCTCAAACCTACTCCCTCCTTAGACAAGTGTATGATTGTGATTTTAGCCAAAAAAAATAACAACATTATTTTACTTTATGTGCATATTAGACTTGGTATTTTTTTTCACTGAAAGAAACAAGGACAATTGTTATGTTGCCTTAAGGCATAGATCTTCCACTGAATACCACTTTTCATATTTTCAAATGTCTTCTATAATCCTAAGGTACTTTTGAAAAAATGAACAAAGTATATTGTCCTATAACCTGCTTAACAACAACAAATCACTGTAACAAGCAATTGAAAATAAAAGTATTATTACTATTTAATATTTTTAAGAACTTACCTCCAAAAGCCTGTGAGAAGTACCCCTTTGTTTCCACTTCACTTACAACTTTTCCTTTATATCGGGCATCAGTCTCTTGATAGAGAACATTTTTAATTAAAATTAGATCACTAGAAAAGGCAGGGTGATTCATTTCCATAGTGTTGAAAATGCAGCTGCCAGATGGAAAGTTTTAGTAGAAGAAATACTGTAGTGTGTATTTTTTTTTTTTTTCTTTTTTGGTCTCTGCTTGCCCTTTCTCAGTTCAAGGGCAAGACTCAGAACAGTAGAGATGGTAGGTAGCTATTGACATTTGCACAAATCTTCAGACTTAAAGCACAGTGCAGGAAATGTCCTTGCAAGAGAAGTTTATAATTTGTCAAGTCAAAAAATGTGACTTCTCCCTCCAAACTAAAAGAGGGATTTATAAACAATTTTAAAAGCTCCACAGTCCATTCTCTGTGATCTTTGAATTCAGCACAGTGCTGCTCCACCAGCCTGGAGAAAGGCAGTCTTCCACCATCAGCAGCAGCACTGCTGTGGTTGGTGTGACTCTGTTATCAGTGAAGGAGAAAGGATCTGTGGCAACTGCATTAATCTGGCCTTCTGGACGAAGATAAGGAAAGAGCCTTGCTGTTGCCACGTTAGTAGACTGAAGAGGTAAAAACACCGTGAAAACAGTGACTTGGACTCCAGGGCCGACCTGGTGGTGCTGTCAGGTCAGAAGTTTCAAATGTCTGTCTGGCTTTCTATCTGCTGTAGGCCGCCATGGAGTGCTCGAGGCGAGCCTCCGTGGAGCCTCTCCCAGGTACCTTCTGGTTAGCTTTGTTCAGTAAGTCCACGAACATTGCCCGATTTCCAAAGATTCTTTCCACTGGCCTTACTAAATATTGGCTTTTATTCCCCCTAAAGTATTGTTGTCAGGTAAAAAGCAATTTTTAACTTTTGTGTGTGTGTGTGGTGTTACCCTAATTATAAATGTTTGAAAGTTAACAATGCGTGCACCATTTATATTTAAATAATGTTTTCTCTTTTGAGAACTCAAAAAAGAAAGCAACAGTTACTTATAGCTAAGTGGCAGAAATGTGTTCTTAATATGTATGAATATAGGTTTTCATCTTGTGTTTACAAAGCTAAGTTCACTGTGGAGGTAGAAGCTGAAACAGAGTAACCACTAGTCAAGAAGGTTTGAAGCCCCTCCAGAGTGGAATCCCCTGGAGGATCAAGGCAGTTCTGAGCTGCTTAGAGAGTCACTGCTTCAGGCATGCGCAGCTGTTTTTTCGTTTTTAGTTAAAAGGAAGGCATGCGATAAGCATTTGCTACCAACATTTAAAAATAAGGATGTTTTACACATACACCTGGATTTCTAGCTTTCCTTCTTGTGAAGGCCACGCAGCACTTGCATCCCTGCAAGCACTGGGAGTCCGCAGGAGCTCTGGGTGGGGCCTGCGCGCCACAGCCTCTCCGATCCCACCACGCTCTGGTTTGGATGATCCTCCTGGGCATTTGTCTTACCAGCCTGGTTTGGAGGATCTCTTACTAAAGTGGCAGAAAAATATGTAGTGGAGAAGTTAGTTAGGGAAAGGAGAGAAAAGAATGTCCCCCTTTTCCTACACCACTATCTGAACTCTTTCCCAGAGCCCTACTTGTAGATCTTGGGGAGCCCACAACACTCCATGGAGGCCAAGGGCCGTGCTTCCCACCCTTTATTGTCCCTTGTGGTACATAAAAATGGTCATTTCTGTGTGGGACACTGGGATGAACAGACCACCAGGGGATAGACAGAACCAACATTTGGCGTACCCATAATCACTTGCAGCACACACCTAGGAGAGGCTCTGCCTTAAGGAGTGGCGAGTACTGTGTGGCAATCGTGGCAATCAACCCTAGCAGCACACGTAAAAACCTAGTGTGACTCACTTTTTATTGGGAGTTGTCCATTATTTAAGAATAGAAAGTTTGTAATTAGGAACGAACACCTGTGATATTCTAGGGTTTATTTTCCTAATTTCCCTCCCAAAATTCCATGATCATTTCATGTGTCTGAATCCTGTACTAAGATCACAGTGTTAAAAGGGAGTGGGGAAGCAATACTGCTGGTACATAGTTTCAGACTTGATTTAATTTAGAGAGGGCACTGAATTTTAAAATAATAAACCAGAGAACTTGCAGAATAGCATTTTAAAATGTCCTGGCCTATGTCTTTTAATCAGTGTTCAGTAAAGAGACATTGCAAGTTAAATTTTAGAAAGTGTACTCTTTCTCTTCCCATGTTAGTGTTCATTGGTGTTTTATGATGTGTGTTTTGGCCAGAAGTAACTGAATCCCATTTACCGACCATAAGTACAGATTGATGGAGTTTCCTTGTCTGCCTGTTTGCCACCCACCACAGTCTTCTGGCAGAATCCTAGGTCGGGCAGGCTTTGGCTCTATACCCTTACATGCGTGTGTTCTACCTTCCACCTCAGAGCCTTTCTCTTCTCTTTCTGAACCTTTTAATGTTCATGTGGAGTCATCAGGCTTATTCTTCTCCTAAAAGAAATGATCTGTCCAGGCAGGGACATTTGCTTTTTCACTAGCCAGGAGAGGCTTATGTCTATATAATCTATTCCATTCTTACATTACTTTTATAATCAGGAGGATTTTCCCTATGTCTAGAATAAATGTTTTTGTCTGTTTTCAAAGCACATTTTTTGTTTTTCTTTCCCGGTGTAGGGCATCTTTGTCAGTATCATCTTTAGGAATTTTATGACTCTTAAAACCATTGCCAAAAAGCTTATATCAAAGCCCCTTTTCTGCTTGGCACCATACTGAGAAAATCTCCAGCCTCCTCAAATCCTTTTAGAAAGTAGGTCAGATCTAAATAATAAATGAATCAAAAAGACAACATGTGCATGAGAGTGATTCCCAGCTCTGTTTTTGTGACATTTTACAGCATCTTAAGAAGTCTCGAGGGATTTTACAAAGGCTCCAAATTAATTTGGGTTTTCTTGATCTTCTGCGTGCCATACACCATTCCAGATGAGAAGCAGAGTGAGATGTAACATCAGATCATAATAGACTGCTGGATCTTCAGACAGGGCTCTCTCGGGAAATGTAAAACTCTTGCCCTTCAGCTTTATAAAAATTCCCAATATTAAATGATTCAATACCTTTCATCTTTGTCAGTCCTGTTTTTCACACTTTCAAAAGATAGTATCATTTAAAAAGCAAAGGAAACATTTAATTTTGGATATTGTTTTCTGAATTTTTGGAGAACCTAAAAGTAATCAGTGCCCTACCACACCCCCTAGCTCTTCGGTGACTTGCCTGTATACCATGACTTACTTGGGACGGCTGTTAAGAGCCACACTATAGCTAAATAGTCCAAGAGCTAAGTAGTTTGCTTTCATCTTGAGAAAAGCCATTTATAAATCAGGATGCCAGCATTATTTGCAAAATAATACTGTATCGTCAAATCCCTAAATCCTCTGTGCTATAGTTAATCAAGGAAAATTATTTCAGGAAGTTTCAGCAAGTGAATTGTTCCCAGAATGTGTTGGGCCGTAGAGTGGACGTTCTTTGGAGGGAAGAATACTTGGCTTTGGCTTGAAGACAGGTCCTCTGTGGTCTTAGCTATCTGGGAACTTGCCTGTCTTTCCTCACCGGTGACATTGACGGGCTCAGGGGCAGCTCCCAGGGCCTTCTTGCCAGTTGTATGCACTGAGCATTTGATATGTTGGCAGACAGAGCTGATTCTTGGATGCGTGTCTGAACCTCTGCAGGTCTGCTTTTGGCAGAATCGAGTGTGACTCTTACCCTTTACCCATTAAGCTATCGTTATGGCTTCCTTATCTTTATTTCTTCTGCAAACATGCCTTTGAAAGTGTTTGGCTCTTTTTTGGCAGTTTATTTGATAATATACAAGAGTGGAAGGCGGCATGTGTCTTATTTCTAAATTATAGTGTATTTCTTCAAAGGAGAAGGGGAGGATGTAAGTAAAATATTATCAACATAAGTTGACAGCTCTGTTGGGCTTATTTTGATTATCAATATGAAATTCTTTCTTAAGAGCTGGGTTTGCAACCCCCTATGAAAACATTACTAACTGCCCCTGGTTAGCCCAGAAAATGTTATGTGTTCTTCTCTGAGCCTGATGTAGTACCTCTCATAAACTTTCCCATCACTTAAGTTGTAGGGGTGTGTCCATTAGAGGAAAATTGGAATCTTGTATTCAGAATCTTGTGTTTTGTGTGTTCTTTAGCCAGGGTTGAAAGTGGCATATTTAAAGAAAGATGGTTGTATTTAATTTCCATATATGGAGCCTTTTCAGAGCCCAATCTGATTTACTCTATGTAGGAGAAATCCTTAGCTGTGATGATTAGGAACATAACTAAGACCCTGCAGAAGATAATGTTTAATAAATATCTCCTCTGTGCTCCTTGTCAAAGGGCTGTCAAAACTACAGTCTATTTACTTACGTCATGTAAAATATTCCAGAATTACTCATCATTCATTAGACATTGATACTGTTTGAAATGTTGTCGATGTTTTGAAGTTCTGTGACTGGAAGAAGGGCTGTGAACCTGGGTCCAAACGTGGAAAACTCTTCAGAGCAGGCTGACTGACTGCTCAGAAAGCTGAAGCCAGCCTGGGTGCCTGGTGGTACTGTGCACAGTCACCTGCAGGACCCATGGCCAGACGTGAAGCCCAACAGTCGAGGATGGTTTTAATGAAATCGGAGGGTTTCTCCACCAGAAAAGTCCCCTGAATGAATAGGATAGGAAAAAAAATTCACGTTCATGCTCTTCATTCGTAAAATGAAGCTATTCACTGACTCTGTATATCAATGCTTTCACTCCTTCCACAATGACAATTGAAAAAAAATCCAATTTAGCTTTTATTTCCATCAAAAAAAAGAACTTTAGAATTGTGATTGGCCATGAAGTTTTTGGTAGAATAAAATGACTTTAATTGAGAGTGAAACAAAATATTTGCCATTAAAATATCTTTTATTGTACACTGAAAACTTTAAGACATAATGAAAGAAATTATAGAAAACACAAATAAATGAAAAAATATTCCATGCTCCTGGATTGGAAGAATTAAATTGTTAAAATGTCCGTACTGCTTAACACAATCTACAGATTGAGTACAGTTCGTATCAAAATTGCCATGACGTACTGCATGGAGCACTGGGTGTAGTGCAAAACAATGAATCTTGTAACACTGAAAAAAATAAATAAAATTTAAAAAAAAAATTTGCCATGACATTTTCCACAGAAATAGAGCAAACAGTCCTAAAATTTGCATGGAACCACAAAAGATCCCCCCAAAGCATACTTGAGAAAGAAGAAAAAACCTAGAGCATCTGGGTGGCTCAGTTGTTAAACCTCTGCCTTCAGCTCAGTTGTTAAGTATCTCCTTGTTCCCAGGGTCCTGGGATTGAGCTCCCTGCCCTGCGAGCCTGCTTCTCCCTCTCCCACTACCTGCTACTCCCCCTGCTGTGCTCTCTCTGTCAAATAAATAAATAAAATCTTAAATTTAAAAAGGGAAAAAAGCTAGAAGTATCAAATCTCTGATTTCAAGATATCCTACAGAGTGTTAGTAGCCAAAACAGTATAATACTGGCACAAAAATAGATACATAGATCAATGGAACAGAATAGAGTGCCTAGCAACAAACTCACGTATATATGGTCAAATTAATTTATAACAAGGGAGCCAAGAATATACCATGGAGAAGAGACAGTCTCTTCAATAAATGATGTTAGGGAAACTGGACAGCTACATACAAAAGAATGAAAATAGGCTACTATCTTAAATCATACACAAAAACAAATCCAAAATAGATTAAAGACCTGAACCTAAAACCTGATACCATGAAACTCCTAGAGGAAAACATAGATGGTAAGCTACTGGACATTGGTTTTGGCAATGATTTTTTGGATTTGACACCAAAAGCAAAAGTAGCAAAAGCAAAAATAAACAAGTGAGACTATATCAAACTAAAAAGCTTCTGCACTACAGAGGAAGCCATCAACAAAGTGAAATGGTGACCCGGGGCTCCTAGGTGGCTCAGTGGGTTAAAGCCTCTGCCTTCAGCTCAGGTCATGATCTCAGGGTCCTGGGATCGAGCCCCACGTCGGGCTCTCTCCTCAGCAGGGAGCCTGCTTCCTCCCCCTCTCTCTGCCTGTCTCTCTGCCTACTTGTGATATCTCTCTCTCTCTCTCTCTCTCTCTCTGTTTCAAATAAATAAATAAATAAAAATCTTTAAAAAAAAAAAGAAAACATTTAAATGCATATTATTTTTTAAAAAAAAAGTGAAATGGTGACCTATGAAATCAAAGATAATGTTTGCAAGTCATATATCTGATATGGGGCTAATTTATATAATTCGAGTGAATTATATAAAGAACTTATACAACTCAATAACAAAAGGACAAATAGTATGATTTAAAGTGAGCAGAGGATCTCAATAGATATTTTTCCAAAGAAGACATACAGATGGCCAACAGGTACATGAGAAGATGCTCAACATCACTAGTATCAGGGAAATACAAATTAAAACCACAGTGAGATACCACCTCATATATGTTAGAATGGCTGTTATCAAAAAGATAAGAAAGAACCAAAGTGTTGGCGACATTGTGGAGAAGAGTAAATCCACGATCATGCACTGTTGCTGGGACTGTAAATTGTTGCATCCACTATGAAAAACAGTATGGAGGTTCCTCAAGATATTAAAAATGGAACCACCATGATCTGGCAATTCTACTTCAGGGTATATATCTGAAAAAAAAAAAATGAAAACACTTGAAAAAATATATGCACCCCCATATTTATTGTAGCATTATTTACAATAGCCAGAATATGGATACACCTAAGGGTCCGTCAGTGGGTAAATGGATAAAGAAAATGTATATATACAGCACAGAATAATACGCAGCCATAAAAGAATGATTTCTTACCTTTGCAACAACATGGATGGACCTTGAGGCATTATGCTAAATAAAATAAATAGGAAAAGATAAATGCTTTATGATCTCACTTATATGTGGAATCTTTTTTTTTTTTTAAGATTTTTTAATTTATTTTTTAAGATTTTATTTATTCATTTGTCAGAGAGAGAGATCACAAGCAGGCAGAGCGGCAGGCAGAGGCAGAGGGAGAAGCAGGCTCTCTGCCGAGCAAGGAGCCCGATGTGGGGCTCAATCCCAGGACCCTGAGATCATGACCTGAGCCGAAGGCAGAGGCTTTAACCCACTGAGCCACCCAGGCGCCCTGGAATCTTTTTTTCTTTTTTCTTTTTTTTTTTTTTTAAGATTTATTTGTTTTTAGAGTGAGGGAAAGATAGAATCATTAGCAGACTTGGCACTGAGCATGGAGCCCAACCAACATGGGCCTCCATCCCACGACCCTGAGATGATGACCTGAGCTGAAACAAGAGTTGGACACTACCAGTGGTGCCACTCAGGTGCCCAGTATATGTGGAATCTTTAAGCAAAAAAAAAAAAAAAAAAAAAACCCAAAAACAAATAAAGAAAAAAAACAAGCTTATGGATATGTAGAACGGATTTATGGTTGCCTGAGTCAGGAGAAGGGAGGTAAAATGGATGAAGTGGAGTCAAAAAGTACAAATTTCCAGTTACAAAATGAGTAAGTCTTTGGGGATGTGATGTACAGCATCGTCACTATAGTTAATAACACTGTATTGCATATTTGAAAATAGCTAAGAGTGGATCTTGAAAATACTCCTTACAAGAAAATATTTTGTGACTAAGTATGGTGGTGGGTGTTAACTTGGACTTACTGTAGTGATCATTTTACAATAGATACAAATAATCATTACATTATACACTTGAAACTAGTAATGTTATGTCAGTTATACCTCAATTTTTAAAAAGCTGCTCACTGGCTTTCCCAATTAATGTATCAATACATATTAATGTATATTGATAGAGCAAATAATAGTTATGAAAAGGATCTTTAAAGTTTCTTGTTTTATTTATTTATTTATGTATTTATTTATTAGAGAGAGAGCATGAGCGAAGGGGAAGGGGCAGAGGGAGAGGCTGAAGCAGGGAGCCGGATGCGGGGCTCGATCCCATGACCCGAGCCAAATGCAGACGCTTAACCAACTGAACCACACAAATGCCCCTATTTAAAGTCTCTTGTTCTAGCATTATATTTCCTATACCCTGTCATCCTTTTATTGTATAATTTTTAATTTATTTATACTCTATTTCATGTGTTACTTTAGTCTTCAAGCATAATTGAAGCTCATTAATTTTTTGTTTCTATAAAATATTTTATGTTATTTCATGTAATGAGGCAGTGGCTGTGTGATGTCAAGACTACTGGCCTAGGAATGGGGATACCTGAGTTGTAGACTTCTACACTTCTAAGACTTTTATTCTCTGATTTTTAATAAGCCCCTTAGTCTTTCCATGAAAATGCATAATGAGACTTCTCATCCAAACAGGATGGCATAGACTTATCTCTCCTTGCTTCTCCCTGATTATAACTATGAAAACCCCGAAATAACACAAGAGACAATTAGGAGAACTCTGAAAGGTAGAAAGAGGAAGACCCAGAACTGGCAAACAACCCAGCAGCAGGGTCTTAAAACCCTCTCACTCAACAGAAGAAGGTCTCCCAGGTCTGGTATTTGTTGACTTCCAACCTAACAACACAAGGCAGATCAGGTGTAGGCTCATTTCCCTCCTGGAGTAAGTGGGAGTCCTGCCAACAGTATCAGGTGAGCCCAGAAAAACTGACAGGAAGGATTAGAAGCCCTGTTGGCAGTAAGTGGCTACCAAGGGAGTGCTTTCCTTCCCTTCCCTGAAGGCAAGGTGTCGGGGTAGAGGAGGAGCCACATAACCAACCTAGCCTGGGAAGCAGTCTTCATTTGTGAGGGTTGGAGGCTCCCTTCTCCACGAGAGGCACACGAGGTGGCTTAGCCAGGGGGAATTACTCCCGCCCTTTCAAGTGACACTGGTTGAGAACCTACTAAATTCTCACTTCAGGAACGTTTAAAAACAAGAGCAAATAAGCTCAAAGCATACAGAAGGAAAGAATAAAAATGAGCACAGAAGAAGTTAATGATTTTGAAAATAGGAAAAGAGAAAAATTAATGAAGCAAAAAGCTAGATTTTTTTAAATTTTAAAAAAGATCAATAAAATTGAAAGACCTTTAATAATACTAACAAAAATAAGACACAAAGTACCAGTATCAGGAATAGAATAGTGTATATCACTATAGATTCTCCAGACATTAAAAGGGTAATAAACCAATGCTATGAACAACTTTACACTCAAACTTGGTAACTTAGAAGAAATGGACCTTGAAAACCCAAACTACAAAACTCAACCGAGATAAAATAGAAGACATGAATAATCCTTTAGCCATTGAAGAAATTGAATTAATAATTTAAAAGAAAAAGAAGTCTCCAGGCCTAGATGGTTTTACTGGAGAATTCAAAGAATTAACTCTAATTTTACAGTTTCTTCCAGAAAACAGACGAGGAAAGAACAATTGTCATCTGATTTTATAGAGCCAGTATTACTCTGATAACCTAACAAGGTAAAGACTGTACAAAAAAAAACCAAAAACCACAAAACAGTATTTCTCATGAACTAGGTAAGAAAAAAATCCTCAACCAAAAAGAAGCAAACCCAATAATATAGAGAAAAGAAATACAAATGATGCCCAAATTGGTTTTATTCCAGATCTGCAAAACTGGTTCTATATTGAAAATCAGTCAGTTTACTCCATCACATCAAGACTAATTATGAAATAGAAATATCACGTGATCATATTTTGTGTTTTTTGATGCAGAAAAAAAATTATATGTCCATTCATGATAAAAATTCTCAAGTTGGAAGAAGTGAACTATGTCATCTTGATATAGAGCTTCTACAACAGACTTAAAGCCAACAAATTTATGGTAAAAGTGAATGTTTTCCCTCTAAGATTAAGAACAAGGCAAGGATGTCCATAGTCAACACTGCAGCACAGCACTGAAAGTTCTTAATCACTGCAGTAGGACAAGAAAGAAAAATAGGCCTACATAATGGAATAGAAAGAGGAGAGAAAGAAATGAAGTATTATTCACAGATAAGAGGACTGTCCAGGTACAAATTTCTAGAACTAATAAATGAGTTTGGTGTAAGGTATGAGGATGCAAGATCAACACTCAAAAATCAGTCACAATTAAAAACTACTATTTCGGGGTGCCTAGCTGGCTCAGTCAGAAGAGCATGTGACTCTTGATTTCAGGGTTTTAAAAACCCCTACCATTTATAATCCTTACAAAGAAAACTAAGTACTTAGGCATAAAGTTAACAAAACATGTACAGGATATGTGTGCTGAAAATTACAAAATACTAATGAAAGAATTTAAAACCCTAAATAAATGGAGAGGTAGACTGTATTTGTGTATTGAAGGACTCCACATAGTACAAATTCACCTATTTCCAAATTGGTCTATAGATTTAAAGCACTCTCTGTCAAAATACCAGCAAAGATTTCTGTAGGCATGAACAAACTTATTCTAAAATTTATATGGAAAGGCCTAGGCCCTAGATGCTAAAACAGTTTAGAAAAGATGCATAAAGTGGGGGGAAATTTTTCTATCCAATATTAAACCCTACTATATAGCAGCAGTAATCAAGACAGTGTGGTATTGATGGAGGGATGCGTGCATAAATAAATAGGATAAAATACATCTAGAAATAGATGTATAAAAATATATCCAACTGCCATTTGACAAAGGTAAAAAAGATTCTTCAATAGAGAGAGGCGAGCAGGGTCCCCTGGGGGGCACAGTCAGTTGAGCATCTGACTCCTGGTTTCAGCACAGGTCCTGATCTCAGGGTTGTGAGATTGAGCCCCAAGTCGGGCTCCAAACCCAGCGAGGAGTCTGCTAAAAAAAAAGAGAGAGGGAGGAGAGCATTTTCAACAAATAATGTTGGAGCAATTAGACCAAAAAAAGAAAAGGATCTTAACCTAAATGTTTTTATAGAAAAATTAACTGAAAATGGATCACTGACTGAAATGTAAAACTATCAACCTCTTAGGAAAAATCATAGGAGAAATTTTCGGAACTAGGGGTCCATCGGCAAAAAATTCTTCGACCTGGCACCAAAAGCATAATCCATAAAAGGAAAAATTAATAAATTGGACCTTGTCAAAATTAAAACCTTTTGCTCTGGAAGGACCTTATTAAGAGGATGAAAAGCTACAAACAGGGAAAAAATATCTTCAAATCACATATCCAACAAAGGACTAGTATCTTGAATATATAAAGAACTCATAAAATTTAATAGTAAAAAAAAAAAAATCACTTAGCAGGTTCCTGGGTGACATAGACAGTTGGACGTCAGACCCTTGGTTTCGACTCGGTCATGGAATTGAGCCTCACATCAGGCTCCACGCTTAGTGGAGAATCTGCTTCAGATTCTCTTTCCCTCTCCCACTCTACCACTCGTGCT
This sequence comes from Procyon lotor, assembly GCA_028646535.1. NCBI lineage: Eukaryota > Metazoa > Chordata > Mammalia > Carnivora > Procyonidae > Procyon > Procyon lotor. The sequence continues at coordinate 16,156,401 of CM053603.1, read as the reverse complement.
CTCTCACTTGCCCTCTCTCAAGTAAATAAAGAATTAAATATTTTTTAAAAAATCAATTAGAAGGGGCAAAAGACATGAGCAGACATTTGACTAAGTAGGATATATGGATGACAAGGAAGCACATGAAAAGATGTTCAAGGGCACCTGGGTGGCTCAGTCGTTAAGCGTCTGCCTTCGGCCCAGGTCATGATCCCAGGGTCCTGGGATCAAGTCCTGCATTGGGCTCTCTGCTCCGCAGGAAGCCTGCTTCTTCCACTACCATTCCCTCTGCTTGTGTTCCCTCTCTTGCTGTGTTTCTCTTTGTCAAATAAATTTTAAAAATCTTTTTAAAAATTAAAAAAAAAAAAAAGATGTTCAGCATTTTTAGCTATTAGGGAGATATAAACTAAAACCACCATGAGATGCCACAGTACACCTATCAGAGTGCAGAATGGAGGAAGTTAAAAATAGAACAGCAAATGCTGGCAAGGATGCAGAGAAACTGGATTGGCCATACATTGCTGGTAGGAATATAAACTAGCACAAACACTCTGGGGAATAGGTTAAGAGTTTCTTATTAAACTGAACATGCAACTACTGTGACTCAGTAATGGTACTTTGGGGTATTTAGCCCAGAGAGGAAAACTTATGTTCACACAACTTTTGCACGAACATTTGTATCTGCTTTATTCATAATAGCCAAAAACTGGAAACACCTCACATATCCTCAAATGGATGAATGGTTGAACAGGTACATCCATACCATGAAATATACTAGTCAGCAAAAATAAAGGGAGGGGTGAGAGCAGGGGGGAATGAACTATTGATGCAAGCAATAATTTGGATCAATATCCAGAAAATTATGTCGAGTCGGAAAAGTCAGTCTCAGAAAGTCGCATACTGTGTAATTCCATTTATAATATATAACATTTTTGAAATACAGTGTTGAAAAATGGAGAACAGATCTGTGTGTTTGCTAGGAGTCAGAGACGGGAAAAGGACCAAGGGAGGAGGGTGTGACTATAGAAGGGCACCCGGGTTCCTTTTGGCAACACCTGGCTATGGTACTATGTTATAACTTTACAGAACGTTACCATTGGAAGAAACAAAGGGCATACATGTTCTCTGTTTGTGGGTTTTTTTTGTTGTTTTTTTTTTTTCTTTTAAAGATTATATTTATTTGACAGAGAGATCCAAGTAGGCAGGCAGGCAGGGGGTGGGGGGGCGGGGGGAGCAGGCTCCCCGCTGAGCAGAGAGCCCAATGCAGGGCTCAATCCCAGGACCCTGAGATCATGACCTGAGCCGAAGGCAGAGGCTTTAACCCACTGAGCCACCCAGGCGCCCCTCAGTTTGTGTTTTACAATTGTGTGCGAAGCTACTATTACTTCAAAATTAGAAGTTTGGCTCTACTCCTTCGGGGTGCCACCAAAGATCCTGGTGTCGCAGTGGGCCACCATGTGACCCATGTTACCGGTATTGTAAGAACAAGCCATATCCAAAGTCTCACTTCTGCAGAGGTATCCCTGATGCCAAGATCTGCATCTTTGACCTGAGGCAGAAGAAGGCAAAAATGAATGAGTACCTATTCTGTGGCAACATGGTCTCAGATCAATATGAGCAGCTCTCGCTTGAACAAGCCCTGGAGGCTGCCCATATTGTGCCAACAAGTTCGTGGTGAAAAGCTGTGGCGAAGATGTGTGGCTCTCCCCTTTCCATGTCCTCTGTATCAACAAGATACTGTCCTGTGCTGGGGTCAAGGAGCTCTGGACTGATAGGCATAGCGCCTTTGGAAAGGCCCAGGGCACAGTGGCCAGGGTCCACATTGGCCCAGTCATCATGACCATTCTTACCAAGTTGCAGAGCAAGGAGCATGTGATTAAGGCGCCAAAGGGCCAAGTATAAGTTCTCTGGCCACCGAAAGATCCACATTTCCAAGAAGCAGGGCTTTACTAAGTTTAATGCGGACAAATTTGAAGACATGATGGTTGAAAAGCAGCTCATCCCAGATGGCTGTGGGTTAGGTAAATCCCTAATAGTGGCCCCTTGGACAAGTGACAGGCTCTGCACTCAGGAGAACCGGCGCTGCCGCCTCCTTATTCATGCCCACTAATAAATCCTACCTCTTGTGTTAAAAAAAAAAAAGTCCACTATAAAAAGAAAGGCCAAATGATACCTGCACTTCCTGTAGCAGTCATCATAGTATGAAGGGCGGTGCAACCTGGGCCAGGCTGTGAGTGTTACGGTAGGCGCACATGGCAACAGTGAGTCCTAGCCATCCTTAGGCTTATTTTGACTTATGTAGTCAGTATTTCTACCCCACCTTATTCAAAAAGTATTTATAGTCATTTTTATGTATTATCTTTAATAATAATAAGGTTCATTTACTACTTAACCAAATATCTTTTGAGGGTTTTCTTAGTGTTGATCACACCATCCATGCGAGGAATGGGAAAGGAAAAGTAAGAGGTGTGACGGACCAGGCCCAGCCCCAGCACTTCCAGGTCCTGTGTGAACAGTGTTGGGCGTGCACTGGGTCCGGAGCTGAGGTCTGTTTTAACTGGAACTACTGATTCCCTGTTACAAGCTTTGAGAGACTGGTAGAGGTCCTGGTGTCTGGTTAGCTGATGGGTGAACTGGCTTTTCAATAACTAAAACTTTTTTTTTTCACATTTTTTTTTCACATTTTGCTATCCATTTGGAATGCATCTTACGATCAGTGTTGGTTCTTAGTTTACCTGGCATTGTTTTTCTTTCTTGATAATACATAAAATCATGGTGCTGCTTATACTTAGTGGCTCCTTAGGCTTAGTGAGATCTAGTAACCCCATCTAAAAACAAACTTTTCAATTTTCATATGGATATTTTACCTATCCTAATTTTATTAATAGTTTTATTAAACAGTTTAGAGGAGAGGCTTTTTTTTTTTCTTTAAAGGAACTCCTAACAATTTGAAGGTTTCACGGTAAATTCTGTGACATTCCATGGTAATAATGTAGTACTTACATACACCCAAATGTGGAAACCTCATTTCTAATCTTTTTTTCTCCTTTGTTTTTCAAGTGTCAATATACAGCATCTGGTTTTACGACAAGAATGACTGTCATCGCATAGCCAAACTCATGGCCGAGTAAGTATTTATATCACAACATAGATTCAATCAGTGACATGTGAGAGATGAAAAATGACTTTCACCGTTCTGTTTGTTACTGAGTCTACTAACTCATTAATTTCTCCCCTGATTTCCTGCTTATTGTCAAAAGTTTGTTAGAAGCAGAAAAGCTTAAAGAACTCTAGAATCATCTGTAATCCTACTACTCCCATTGTTAGGGTTTTAGTCTGTTTCCTTCTAGTCTTTTTCTTTATTTGTACATTAGGTTCGGTGATGTGCTTAGGGCTGCCAGACTGCCTCACTCCAGAGGATACAATCGACACCCAGGGCACAGCTTTCCCACCACCTGCAGGGGCTTTACTAAAGGGCTTTTACTGCAGGCTCCCTGCACGTTTCCGCTCTGATGAGTAGAGCTGCCTTCAGTAGCTGACGGAGAGCTCCTGCACATGCTTCCCTAAAGTGAACTTCGTTGTGACACCAATTCTAGGTTTAGTAGGCCCCAGTTCACCACTGAGTTGTGTTCCAGTAAGTGTTTTCTATGTCAGAATCTTGGAGTTGGCGCTGCTGGTCTGGATTCTGGGAGCCCGGGACACTGTGGTGCTGAGGGGACCTGCGGTGCCACACAGCTCTGGGCAGAGTGCTACAATGGGCAGTGTGTTCTGGCTCACCTGTGTTTCCCTCGCACTGTTTCTGCCTGAATCTCCTCAGAGATGTGGACCCCCCTCTGTCAAATCGAAATTCGCTTTGCTCTTCTGCAAAGGTTCTTATCTACATCTTTGGAAGAAAACAGTCTTCATTTTTTAAGAAACAGGCCAGTTTTACACTAATTTCTATAAATGTGTAAGTAAATAATTAACCTCCAAACCTCGGTTGCAGGTATATTTGCATTTTGAAAAAAGCACACATGGCTAAGGCGACATTTTAATCCAGGACCACTCACATGTCCTGATGGGATGTTTGTATTCCTCCTGCTTTGTTGGCTTTGGCTGTGAGCTCCCAGGGTGGCCGTGTTTATTACTGTGGGCACGCACCCCTGCAGTCGGTGTTCCAGATGAACTTGGATCCCTCAGGCTTAAAAACGTGAACCACACTTTCTTTTACAACATCTTTTCTCAGGAAATTAACTAACTAAAACCACTTTTTAACAAAGCCATTTGCTTATTTGATGACTACTTTTTTGTAGTTTTCAAAGTTAGAGCAAAGGCACTCTACTTCTAATTGCTTAGAAGGCACACATTTGCTGAGTCTTGGTTATCCTGAAATCCAGACTATTTTCCTTAAATGTCCAAACTTTGGAATATATTAACATATAGACTGTCTCCTGCAAATGGAGAGCTTTGGGGCCCCCAAGTGAGAAATCTGTCTCTTTTAGCTTTAACAGCTATTTACAGGAAACCATTTTGAGCTTTTTAGTAAACTATCAGGGCCAGTGATAACGCTCATGTAAGACTTCAGATGGTAAATGAAGCAGAAAACTGAAGGCCTATCTGAAAATACTGTATGGAACCCAAAAGTAGGGAGAGAAAGTAGAAACAGAAAGCAGAAGGGAAAAGAAGAGCCTTCAGGTTCTTTCATGAGAAATGCCCAGAAGAAGCACCTTTGCTTATGCTTTCAGCTGGTTTTACTAGAAGCAGGAGGTATCGAAAGTGATTAGAGAGTGCCTTCATGAAACTGTTGATAATGAGTTCTGAGTGGCCTATTTATGGCCAAAGAGAATACCTTATATGTTAACATTAACTTTGTGATAAATGGTGTTCTGGTCACCAAAGATAAAAAAAAGACTACTTTATCTTTCCTTGCTCTGACTTTGCCTGTGCACACCCTCTATTTGCCACATATTTCAGAATATCATCTCTGCTAACCAGAAATACAGTTAAAATTCTTTCTGGCATATTGTGTGTTGCCGTAACTGTGCCTGTCAGTGCCATGCTGTTAAATCACTGTTTCAACAGCCACAATATAAGAAAAATTCTCCAAGGAAAGAAATTGATTTATTCCAAAAGATGTTTATAAAAACTGAGAATCTATGTGGGGGAGCAAGCAAACTTCTAGACCTGTACCATATCCGAATTTGGAAATCCTCTCTAGTCAGTGGCAAAGTTGAAAATCCACTAAACTTGGGAAATGCTGACTCTTCATAAAGAGGAAATCCACTCTGCCAGAAACTTTTCTTAACAATCACCACTTGTGGGGCGCCTGGGTGGCTCAGTGGGTTAAGGCCTCTGCCTTCGGCTCAGGTCATGATCTCAGGGTCCTGGGATCGAGCCCCACATCGGGCTCTCTGCTCAGTAGGGAGCCTGCTTCCTCCTCTCTCTCTGCCTGCCTCTCTGCCTGCTGTGTCAAATAAATAAATAAAATCTTAAAAAAAAAAAAATCACCACTTGTTTATATAGACTATGAAATTTGGAGAACTCATGAAATGAGCTTTATTCCTGATTTTACAGATAGCCTTGGGGCATATTTGAGAGGAGGGCGAGAGGCAGGGGTGTTCCTCACAGAGTTTGGATTGGAAGAGGCCTTTCAGAGTCCAGGCATCATTCCTGTCCCTTCCATCACCTGGACAGCTTCTGCTTATAGCAGTGTTGAACTTTGTAAGGTGGCCTTTTCCACCGGTGAGCAGTGGTGATCACTAGAAGTATTCTTCCCTTTGGGGGTGCCTGGCTGGCTAGGTCAGTAGAGTCTGCAACTCTTGATCTCAGGGTCAGGAATTCAGGCTTGATTTGGGTGTAAAGTTTATTTAGGAAGGAAGGAAGAAAGAGAGGAGGGAAGGAAGGAAGGAAAGAAAAAGAGAGAAAGAAAGAGAAAAGAAAGAAGAGAGAGAGAAAGAAAAGGGAAGAAAATAAATGTTCTTCTTTTGAATGAAAAGATCTAGTCCAGGTCAGGGCAGAGAGGAGTACCAGCCTGGGCAAGCCAGGCAGCATGGCAGGAGGTAAGAGAAATAGGCTGCATGACCAGAGTCCTGAGTAAAGGTGGATTCAGACTGGTGCAGCCCTATAACTGAGTGTAAATACAAGTCACTTGATGTAGCATTCTTTTTCTCCTGATTATCAAAGGAGCACCTGTTAATTATGGAAAATTTAAAAAGTGCAAAAAAGGAAAGTGAAATTGCTTGTGACCCACCATCAAGAAATAACCACTATGTTTCTCCAGTCTTTTTTTCCTTTGCAACAGGCCTCACAGCTGTGACGATACAATCTTTCTTTCCCAGTATGGATATAAAAGAAACAATATTGATTCTAATTGGTCTGATCCTCATATCATGTACAAGTCTTCTTTCACTCTATGTAAAGTCCATGATTGTACATTCATTTTAGAAATAATCACCCCTGGGTCACCTGGATGGCTCAGTCAGTTAAGCATCTGCCTTCAGCTCAGGTCATGATCCCAGCATCCTGGGATTGAACCCCATATCAGCCTCCTGCTCAGCAGGGAGCCTACTTCTCCCTCTCCCTCTGTAGCTCCCCTTGCTTGTGCTCTCTCACTCTGTCAAATAAATAAAATCTTAAAAAAACAAACAAAAAACTGATGAATCATCCTATTCGGAGCTATGAGAATCTAGATAGAGAAATGACAACATTATCTTAAAGTAGGATTTTCCAAACAAATCCCGCCTCAGGAGAAGATTCAATGGTCAATTAAATTTGGGAAAATTTATAAGCCTACCCCTCTTGGAGAATCATAATACATTTTAGCATGTTAAAAACTCAGAGTGATTCTGCTGTTAAAAAAAAGGGGGGGGTCTGTTTAGTATTGTTTAACCCAGCATTTTCCACTATAAGAGCCATCCCACACACATTAATGGGAGCCCCTAGGCAGGCTGTCTTGAAGCGGTGAACAGACACCGAGTGGCCTATTCTTGTCCTACTCCTGTTATTCAAAAACAAAACCCTCAAACCTTCTGCTTCTGAATCATTTTATTGCTTATCCTTATCACTGTCCAGAAGGTTCTCAGTTCAAACAATTATCAAGCTGGGTCCATGCCCATAATAACCTGTGGCAGATAAGCCTATTCATTACAGCTGGGATTAAAACCTAAATGAATTTTTAAAAGAACCTATCAGTGGCATTTGTAACCTTCAACTTTTCTTGCTTTGTGTATTTTCAAGTGCAGAATTAGCTTAAATACCCATCAGAATAAAGAGCAATGCCACAATCACCCTGACCTCAGCCACCCACTCTGATTTCTACAGAGTAAGGGAAACCTTTGAAGATTCCCTGAGACCTCTCTTCTCAGGAAGGTCCTCTTTCTCTCTTTCTCCGGTAGTCTGGTGTCAGTACAAACTTGGCACAGTGGATTCCTCAGCTATGCAGCCTGCCTTTGTCTTCCTGGCATGTCCATTTGAAAATGTACTTTACCGGGTGGTTGACTGAGTCTGAGATACTTCAAAAGAGAAGGAATTAATTTAGTCATTTTTAGCTTAATCTGTACCCACCAATGCCAGAAGAGAATTCTGTACCTCTTTCCTACCAGTGAAACACAATCAGTCGGCATCGCTGTGCGTGAGCTGGTGAAGCAGTCACGTATTCCCAGGATGAGGTGACTGAGGCCCCTCGTTTGTATTAGGACTGTGTATCCTATGACATTCTTTCCATTTCCTCAGAAGATGAGCACCAGGAGAGTTCATGGGTCAGGTTGTGTGTCTAAAGAAGTCTTTCTGAAACCTGGTTCTCTTCCACTAGTGTTGTAGAAGAGGAGACACGGCGGTCCCAGCAAGCTGCTCGGGACAAGCAGAGTCCCAGCCAGGCCAACGGCTGCAGTGACCACAGGCCCATCGACATCCTGGAGATGCTAAGCAGAGCCAAGGATGAATATGAGAGGGTGAGATGCTGACTGGGAGGACCAAGAGGGGAGGGGGAGGCCTGCAGGGAACTCATGTGCTGGGGAAGTTAGCTCAGGGCCAGGAGAGATTATTAGTCCAAAAAGAAAGTGTGTCTTACTGTTTCTAGCCCGAAAGACAGGGAAAGAAATTTGCTTATCTCAGAGTCCTTGACTTGGCATGAAAATTTAGAATGCTCTTTTTCTGTTCTAGAGAAAAATGGTTTCATGGTATAGAAGTTAGCCTACAACAGGTAGTTCTGAGAAAGCTGCATGCCTCTTCACCCCTGCAGTCTGTGCCAGGGCTTAGGAATTTACGTAGTTGGATTATTTGTACCCGCTAATACTAAAGGGTATATTTCTGGTCTGTAATTAGTGGTGGGTGCATAGCCTTTAATGAGCAGCATTTAGATTTTACCCACCTGTGAAGCTTTTCTAGAATTCTTTTTTTTCCCCCTCTTGTGTGTTTAAAAGTTAAATGATAACATTTCCTCTCCAAGGTTGAAGAAAATGGAAGTTGCAGTGCATTTGTTAATTTATTTAATACACACTTATGAGCTGTCTCCTGTGTGGCAAGCAGGGGATGTTTCCTCAGTGGTCTTCAAACCATGTGGCTTTGGAACTGTCCTGGCTTTTTGTTTGATGTGGGCACTTCAGAGCCCCACGCTTCCTAGGAGCACGACAGAGGGTTCCCACTGCTGCGCTTTGTTGCAGTGGAATTGTAATTGTCATCTTACTCTTTACTCATATTTGATTAAGTACTTCCTTTCATTTTTTTGTGTAATCCTCACTGCACCAAAAATTTAAGGAATAAAGTATGAAAACCACTCTCTGGTTTGTTTCCCAAACAGTTCTGCTCTAACAGTAGCCTCTATGTAGTTAGCAAGTGATCCTTAAGGAGAGGTTCCAGTTGGTCAAGTGGGTTAAGGAAACATTGTTTACGTGGCTCCTCCTCCCCCATCCTCTTAGGGCTTTGCAATGCTCAAGACTCTGAGAGGTCCTATAATAAATTCCCAAGTTAATTTAATCACGGGACCATTTTTCACATTTTCCCCTTTAGCATCTCAAGAATCTAGTTTAGGAAACAAACTTTGGAAATAGTATTCTGGAAGGTAATTTCCTTTAACAAAGGAAGTCCTATTTAGACACCAAATGTCCCATTTCCGGGGTAGAGAAGTATACACTGGAGTCCATGAGAAGTTTCAAGTTATCCCAAATTCCTCAGTGTCTCATAGAGAATTAGGAATTTCTGGATCTGTGAAAATTAATATAGGAAAAGCAGTCATCTCTACAGTAGATTCATTGATTTCTAGGGAACTGGATGAGAATAAATTTTAAGAATCACTTTTTGTGCTTTCAGGTCACCTTATATTCCCCCAGGTCCCCTCATATCCTTAATAAGATCTGGATTATCTACATAGATGCCTTTTTCAGTTTTTGCAGAGGCCTTTCTGTGTTCTGATAACAGGTAACTGATAAACCCAGGGCTCTGTGCCACATGCATAGTGATGAGCAGATCACGGTGCTGCCACACGGAATAGAAGGTGTCAGGGCTGTACACCAGAGCCGTGTTCTAGGACGTGGCCCAGCTGACTGCTCAGGCCAAGTAGCGAGTGGCCGCAAAATGAAAGCAGGAATGGAAGCTTAGTTTTTATACACAAAGCTATCAAGGAACTTGGGGTCAAGCACACAGTCTGAAAATCTGACCTGATTTCTAGTTAATACACGTTGTGAAATGAGAATACGGGGAGCACAGTGGTAATTAACTGTTATAAAGAAAATGTTCCCATGGTGTGGCATAAATAAAGCAATGTCTAAAACTAAAACCTTTGGGAACTTAGATCTTTGGTACTTACTTTATAATGCGTTCTTTCCGTTTCTGAAAACGATCTGTAAATAGGCGGAGCTTCCTGAAAGAACAGTTTTGTTTCTTGCTTGCACTTGCCTGTCATCTAACCAAATGGAGTTGGTATTAGCAGTGACCCATGAATTCATATCTCAGTGTTTGCATGCGCGCTCTCGGCTGCTGCGAGATTCCAGATGGCTCCTCTGTTTATCTTTAGGTAGAGACTTAGATGGACAGAGTCAAGGGCAGGGGTACAAACCACACCTCACCAATGGCATGTACTCCCAATCCTAAAACTGCCCCATCCTCTGTGTGTCATATAATGAATGAAATTCCAGACTTTGGGGTGAAGGATTTATAACAGAGACTGCTTGGAAATAAGAACAATCTATAATAAACATCTTCTCCCCGAATCCCATAGTTGTTTTGGCCAACTTGCCTTTTTTAACGTCAAGAAAGATAGCTAAACCCACGGTCCTTTACAGTTGCTCCTTCCTGAGTTGCTTTTAGCCACAGGAAATAATCGTAGATTTTTGTGGGGTTGTTTGTATTTTATATTTAAAGATGAGAGGAGAAGAAAAAGACACAATCCCACCACCTACAAATAATTATTGATAATACTTTATGTATCCTTCCAAAAATATGTCTAAATATGTCCCAGTGTGTGTAGTACATTTCTCTACACTACTTTTATTAACTAGTTTTAAAAGTTGCTTTTATTAACCCTTTCATAACTAGTTTTTTCCCATGGAGCAATATCTCTATGACAGTAGCTGTTCATCTCACAGGGAGTCCCTGTGAGATTTCTTCTGGTAGAATGAAAAGTCTTTGAAAAAGAAAACAGCGATATTAATAACTGCATATTTTTCCTTCCATGCCTTATATAAACAATATGCTTTTTTTTTTTTCTGATTCGCTTAACTCAGAAATATATCCTGTAGAGGGCTCCTGGGTGGCTCAGTGGGTTAAAGCTTCTACCTTCGGCTCCGGTCATGATCTCTGGGTCCTGGGATCGAGCCCCACATCGGGCTCTCTGCTCAGCGGGAAGCCTGCTTCTCCCTCTTTTCTCTGCCTGACTCTCTGCCTGCTTGTGATCTCTCTCTCTTTCTCTCTCTCTCAAATAAATAAATAATCTTTTTTTGAAAATTAAAAAAAGAAAGGAAATATATCCTGTAGCTAAGTCTTCATGTTCAGCATTTTCTCTTAAGATGAATTATTTGGGGGCGCTGGGTGGCTCAGTGGGTTAAAGCCTCTGCCTTCGGCTCGGGTCATGATCTCAGGGTCCTGGGATCGAGCCCCACATCGGGCTCTCTGCTCAGCGGAGAGCCTGCTTCCCCCTCTTTCACTGCCTGCCTCTCTGCCTACTTGTGATCTCTCTCTCTCTCTGTCAAATAAATAAATAAAATCTTAAAAAAAAAAAAAAAAAGATAAATTATTTGAAATGGAATTGGTAGATCAAAGGATTTTTACTTCTTTTTTTTTTTAACATATAATGTATTATTTGTTTCAGGGGTACAGGTCTGTGATATGTCAGTCTTTGGGGAGGGTATGCGCTATGGATTTTGACATTTTTAAGGTTTTTACCAAATACTGTAAAATTACTCTCAAGAAAGTTTGTGATTGTTCACTTCCCCCAATCCATACAAATAACTAGAGTGTCATCAACAAACATATTCAGAGGAGACCTTCCAAGAACGGCCCTGCACATGTATAAAAAAATATCTGAAGTTCTGGAGACCTTTTAAAGCATAACTCATCTGGTAGCTCATGTTGAGTTAAGTATAGGAGACTCAGCTGCCCCCCAGACCGCTTGGGCCACAGGAGCACGTGCAGCAGGTCAGCGTGGGCCCGAGGCAGACAGAGCCTGGCCCGGCATCAGAGGGTCACTTGCAACTCAGCTCCAGCTGGTTGTTGCCAAGGTATCCAGCCTCTCTCTGAAAATAACAAGCTGGAGTTTTTATGTGCAGACTCTCAATATTAAAAGTGTTTCTGAATATTTTATACCTTCTGTTCTAGGAATTTGTTGTGAACAATGTTTTGAGCTTTTCTCTGATACAGTTTAATTCCAGGCTTTCTCTGTAATGTGTTAATACAGGTTAATGGTGGTGTTGCATAAAGAGGTGGTGGGAAATTAAGCTATTTATAAGCAGGTGAAATAGTTGAGGGGGCTTACGAGGTACAGACTGCCAATTAGAAAACGAGTGAGTCACGAGATGAACAGTACTGCCCAGGGAAGATAGTAATGTTGTAGGGACTGTCTGGTGGCCACACTTACCTCATGGGCACTGTGTGACATGGAGAATGGTCTACTACTTCAGTAGTACATGTTTCAAAAAGATATTACATAGGCTTTCCCACGCTCTTTCACCTCTATTTAAATGGGTAACACTGAGTAAAAGATGTTCTGAAACAAGGATTAAGTCATTTGAATAGAAAAAATTGGCCTCTTAGCCATTCTTTTAACATTAGAGTGCCTAGCACTGTGCTTAAACGCACACACACACACCAAAAACCAAAAAAGATCGTTAGATGGACATGGAATTATGCATTTTAGAAACTAAAGTTCTATTTGAGCTCTCTGATTCAGCATCTATTAAGCATTACCCATGTCAAAACAGACACCACAGACAGTTTAGAACACTCTCGAGGACCAAATTTAAAAGCCAAAAAGCCCTGGGGCACCTGGGTGGCTTAGTGGGTTAAAGCCTCTGCCTTCGGCTCAGGTCGTGATCTCTGGGTCCTGGGATCTAGCCCCGCATCAGGCTCTCTGCTCACCAGGGAGCCTGCTTCCCCCTGTCTCTCTGCCTGCCTCTCTGCCTGCTTGTGATCTCTCTCTCTCTGTCAAATAAATAAATAAAATCTTTTAAAAAAAACAAAAAGCCCTGAACTTCAGTCCAGGGACATGTTACTTTTGATAGCGTAGTACATATGATGTTTTGCTAGCCAAGTAATAGCAAACTTTTCACATGATATACTTTTCCTTTTAATTTCAGAATCAGATGGGTGACTCCAATATCTCCAGCCCTGGGTTACAGCCAAGTACTCAGCTCTCCAATCTGGGAAGCACTGAGACTCTAGAAGAGACACCATCGGGGTCACAAGATAAGGTCTGTACAGCTAAAGCCCTAGCTTTGTCCACGGTAACAAAACACACAGTAGTATTTTGTAAGGATATTAACACAGTACAAATATGATTGTCATTTATCCGTCAAGGTACATATGGGCAACAACATGCTAACATCCACTCCTTTCATCTGTCCTATCTTTCCGTCTGGATTTGCAGGAGCCTCCACTCTGGTTATAGAACTTTTGTCTTTGCCACCCTCTTACCTCTTTTTCACCCGGCGGCCAGAGTAATCCCAATTCAACATAAGTGAGATCATGGTGTTCCTGTCCTTAAAACGTTCCAGTGGTGCCCCCTCTCACTGAATCAGTCACACCAGTGGTCCACCAGGCCCGAACTGCTCTGGCCCCTGACCCCTGCCTCATCTTTTCTCTCTGCCTTGCTCACGTGGCCCCAGCCCCGTTGGCTCTTCTGCCTTTCCACAAATGTGTCAGACTCACCCCCGCTTCGGGACAGGCCTTTGTACTTACTGTTCCCTTTGCGTGGAATACTTTACTCCCAGATAGGGTTTGCTCCCTTTCTTCTTTCAAGTCTCAAGTGTCCTCCATTCAGGTGAAGCCTTGTCTGGTCACCCCATTTTAAGTAACAGTCCTGCCTTACCGCTGTCCTCCTCTATCTTATTTTCTCCCTACAGCTTCACCAGCTAACATGGTTTGTGGTATTTCACTGGGCACACTATGTCTCCTCCCCACCTAAGTGTAAGCTCCGTAGGGACAGGCAGTTTTGTCTGCTTTGTTCATTGCCATAGTTTCAGCACCTAGCATCTGTAAATATTTGTAGATTGAATTAGTTTTCTTTATAGCCAATGGCTTGATAAATGAACAGATACCAAGTATAAAACCCATAGTTGTTTTTTTTTAATAAGCTTAATTTTTATTTTAAGATTTTATTTCCTTATTTGACAGAGAGAGATCACAAGTAGGCAGAGAGGCAGGCGGGGGCAGAGGGGAAGCAGACTCCCCGCTGAGCAGAGAGCCCAATGCGGGGCTCGATCCCAGGACCGTGAGATCATGATCCAAGTTGAAGGGAGAGGCTTTAACCCACTGAGCCACCCAGGCGCCCCTAAAACCCATAGTTTTTTAACTAATCTTTTTATTTTGAGATAATTACAGATAAACATGCAATTACAAAAAATAATACAGAAAGATTCCACGTACCCTTTACCCATTTCCCCACTAATGACAGCTTGCAAAATAAAGTACAAACAATATCACAACCAGGATATTGACAAAATCTTCCGATGTGGTTCACATTTTCTCAGTTGTCTTCACATTCATTTCTGTGTGTATGTGCATGTATGTATCTCTGTGCGGTTTTATGTCCTGCATAGCTCTATGTATCCCCACCCCTATGGTCAAGATCCTGAAGACTTACATCAGCACAAGGTCTTTCGTGTTGCCCTTGTATTGTCACACCAACTCTCTTGTCACACCTTCCTACCTTCCCCTCCTCCCATCCCTAACCCTGGCAGCCACTAATCTGTCCCCCATTCTATAATGTCATTTCAAGAAAGTTACATAAATGGAATTATATAATATAACCTTTTGGGAGTGTCTTTTTTCACTCAGCATGATTCCTGGAGATGTCATTGAAATTATTGGGTTTATCAGTACTGTGTTCATTTTGTTCTCTTTTATTCTGCCGCCTAGTCAAGTAGGAGTACCAGGATTTGTTTAACCATTTCTAACCATTTGCCTATTGAAGGAACATCTGGGTTGTTTTTCGTTTTTAGCTATTGCAAGTAAAAGTTTACAGGAACATTTGTATGTGGGTTTTGTTTTTGGTTTGTTTTTTTTGTTTTTTTTTTTTAAGATTTTATTTATTTCACAGAGAAAAACACAGTGAGAGAGGGAACACAAGCAGAGGGAATGGTAGTGGGAGAAGCAGGCTTCCTGCCAAGCAGGGAGCCCGATGCGGGGCTCGATCCCAGGACTCTGGGATCACGACCTGAGCCGAAGGCAGATGCTTAACGACTAAGCCACCCAGGTACCCCTGTGCATGGGTTTTTGAAGACTTGTGCACAGGTGTTTGTACACAGATTTCCATTTCTCTGGGGAAAATGCTAGGCATGCAAATGTTGGGTCACTTGGTAATTCTATGTTTTAGTTTATTAAGAAACTGCCATAGTGTTTTCCAGACATGCTGTACCATTAACATTCCCATCAGCAATATATCTGTAATGTTTTTAAGTATTTAGATGGTAATTTAAGCCAAATTTTATATACTGCGTTCCCGTGATCCATTTTTACTGTGTTTGCATTTAGAGTCCTGAAGGTCAAATGTATATTAAAAGTGATGCCATGTAAAATCTAATTTTTACAAAATAAATATTGAGGGAGAGAAGGAACAGCATCCCTGTGTTCCTTCCATTTTTTTTTTTTTAAGATTTTATTTTAATTATTTGACACAGAGAGATCACAAGTAGGCAGAGAGGCAGGCAGAGAGTGGGGGAAGCAAGCTCCCCGCCGAGCAGAGAGCCCGATGCAGGGCTCAATCCCAGGACCCTGAGATCATGACCTAAGCCACAGGCAGAGGCTTTAACCTACTGAGCCACCCAGGTGCCTTGCCCCTCCCCCCCGCCCCCTCCCAACATGTTCCTTGTCTGGTGTATCAGCCCGAGTGTTCAGTGGGCCAGTCACATCCCCTTTTTGATTCATGAGTCACTTCCTCTTTTCTGAGTCCTGGGGTTAGGGATTCTTGTGCTGCCTAACACCCAGAGCAACTCTGAGAACCCAATGAAGGAACAGACCCAAGACCCAGAGAACCATTTATAACACAAACCTTGGGATAGAAGATGTTTCCTATTACAAATCCGTATTACAATTAAAATTGGGCTCAGGGAATCAGTGCCTGCTTTCTGAAAAGATAGACAAAAAAGTTCCCTGTGCTGAGCCCAGTATCCGGAGTCTGGCCTCAGCACTGTGACAGAGCAGCCTCGCCTCTTGAGAGTCCGGCAGGTGCCAGGCCGTGTTCTTCTTCCCTGATTGGGCATGGGAGCAGGTTGGAGCGATACCTGTGGCCACGGCTAGGCAAAGAAAGAAAGGGAGGAAATGATAACTGTGCAGAGATTTCCAGGCAATTGAAAACAGGCAGAATGCCCATAGCTTTGTTTCTTAAGTTCCGTGGCACCTGGTGTTAGCTTCATTTTTATTGTACAGAAAATTGCTCTTCACACAGTAACAGAAATTATATAACCGTGAGATGAAGGTAGCATTAATATCATTATTGTATGTGTGAGTCCGGGGTAATTTTGTAAAAATCTGGCTGCTTTAGGATCTGAGTAGTTTCTTACTGGGGTATAATTAACATGTACATAGTAAACAAATTCAAATCTCAAGTGTAAACCTCGTAATTTTCTTTAGATGTAACTTTTTTTTTAAGATTTTATTTGTTTGACAGAGATTGAGATCACAAGTAGGCAGAAAGGCAGGCAGAGGGCCGGGGGGGGGGGGGGGGGGGGGGAAGCAGGCTCCCTGCTGAGCAGAGAGTCTGATGTGGGGCTCCATCCCAGGACCCTGTGATCATGACCTGAGCGGAAGGCAGAGGCTTCACCCACTGAGCCACCAAGGCGCCCCTAAAGATGTAACTTTAAACATTGTAACTACCACCCAGATCAAGAAATAACAAAATTTCCACCAACTTAGAAGCAATAAAAACTGAGTTCATTTGTCACAAATAGGGCAACTGCAATGAAAAGGAAAAGAAATCTTAATCATTAAGTTTAAAGACAATTACTTTTAAGCACAGATTCCATTGTATTATACATTAAAGACTCTGTGTAATAAGCTTTCAAACCAAGTTAATACAGATGGGATGGAGAAATGGACCCCGAAGAATGCCTTTAGAGCCACAAAACACTGTCCGTTGAAAGAGGAAGGGTGTGATGAGCTGTGCGTGCTCGGCCTTTCAGCAAAAGCACCAGTGATGGATCTGTGGACACGCAGAGAATTAGAGCCTCTAAGGAGCTCCTTCATTCGCACAACCCTCTGAAAGTCCATTTTATAGGCCGCAGTGACAGAATTTTGTAGAATACTGAGATCTGGACATTGTCAGAAGCCATGTGATTGACTAAAATTAGCTTAAAGCCATCATCAGCCCCACACACAGACGGTACCCTTGTTGGGCAGCACTGCCATCTGGTGCTGCGGAGCGAGTAATGCTGTCAAGTCTTCACAGTATTAAATTCCATTTCAGTTTCATAATTCACTTGCTAAAATTCCCTTGGGACTATTTACCTAGTACGTTTTATATATATATAAATTGGGGGGGGCGGTTTCCTGGGGTTAAGAATAACACATAGGGGCCCCTGGGTGGCTCAGTCGGTTAAGCATCAAACTTCAGCCCAGGTTGTCATCTTGGGGTCCTGGGATCAAGCCCCATGTTGGGCTCCCTGCTCAGCAGGGAGACTGCTTCTCCTCCCTCTGCCCTTCCCCTGCTCATGCTCTCTCTCTCTCTCTCTCAAAAAAAAAAAAAAAAAAAAAAAAGAATGCATAGCTTCTCATGTGCCTTGTGACTGACCAGGTAGGAAGTCTAACACGGACACCATAGATCAGACCAAAACAAGAAATTCCCTAATTGGCAAGAGCTGTGGGGTGAAGAAGGAGCAGTGTGAAGCCTAGAATTTTGTTGTGCACCATACATACCGTTGCCCCCTGAGTTCCATTCCACAAGAGGAATGTTCAGACTAATACTTTTTTAATTTTTTAAATTAATTTTATTTTATTTTTTCAGTGTTCCAAGATTCATTATTCATACATCACACCCAGTGCTCCATGCACTACATGCCCTCCTCAATACCCACCACCAGGCTCAGACAACCCTCTACCCCGTCTCCCCTCCAAAACTCTGTTTGTTTCTTAGAGTCCAGTCTCCCATGTTTCGTCTTCCCCCTCCGATTTCCCCCAATTCACCCGTCCTTTCCTTCTTCCAATGTCCTCCATGTTTTTCCTTATGCTCCACACATAAGTGAAACCATTGACTCTCTAAAAAATGGAAAAACTGAATTGAAATTGAATTTGAAAATTGAAAAAAACTGAAAAAAGTGAAAAATTGACTCTCTGCTTGACTTATTTCACCCAGCATAATCTTCTCCAGTCCTGTCTATGTTGATACAAAAGTTAGGTATTCATCCTTTCTGATGGAGGCATAATATTCCATTGTATATATGGACCATATCTTCTTTATCCATTTGTCTGTTGAAGGGCATCTCGACTCTTTCCACAGTTTGGTGATTGTGGCCATTGCTGCTATGAACATTGGGGTACAAGTGGCCCTTCTTTTCACTGCATCTGCATCTTTGGGGTAAATACTCAGTAGTGCAATTGCAGGGTCATAAGGTAACTCTATTTTTAATTTCTTAAGGAATCTCCACACTGTTTTCCAAAGTGGCTGCACCAACTTGCATTCCCACCAACAGTGTAAGAGGGTTCCCCTTTCTCCACATCCTCTCCAACACTTGTTGTTTACTGTCTTGTTGATTTTAGCTGTTCTGACTGGTGTAAAGTGGTATCTCAATGTGGTTTTGATTTGAATCTCCCTGATGACTAATGATGATGAACATTTTTCCACATGTCTATTAGCCATTTGTATGTCTTTGGAGAAGTGGTCAGACTAATACTTGATGTAAGTGAAGCATTGCAAAACATAGAATTCAGACTTGCAGGAAGAATAAAATCCACCTTTTCTATGGATGAGGGAGATGAATCCGTGAATAAGTAAGGCCACTACTAGAGCAGCATAGCAGTTTCTCTTGTCATGGGCAGAGAAGGAGAGAGGGGTCCTCTCAAATGTAGAGACTAAAGGTTTTGTGTGGAGA
>CM053603.1:16123735-16137612 GCA_028646535.1 Procyon lotor | reverse complement strand
AGTTGATTAGGTAACCTAGAATACATTTACTTGATGTCATCAGTCAGTACGGGGGGGGGGGGGGGGCATAATGATTAAGAACGTGGACTTATCATTAGGACTAGGTTGAGTCTAGTTCTGTTGTACTTGGGTGTCACCTGCAAGATGGCAGTGGTAATAATGTGGCCCTCATTGATCAATAGAGTAATGCATGTGAGTGTTCTGTCTGTGGCTTCTCTGCTTGCCATCATAACTTCATTTATCCCTTTTTTTTTTTTTTTTTAAGATTTTATTTATTTAACAGAGAGAGAGATCACAAGTAGGCAGAGAGGCAGGCAGAGAGAGAGGGGGAAGCAGGCTCCCCGCTGACCAGAGAGCCCACTGGGGGGCTTGATCCCAGGACCCTGAGATCATGACCTGAGCTAAAGGCAGAGGTTTTAACCCACTGAGCCACCCAGGAGCCCCTCATTTATCCCTTCTTATGTGAGGTTCCCCTGAAACCCTCATGCCCTACCATGCACCCTATTCCAGAGAAAGTCTGAGAATGTTTCTGGCTGGGCAGAAGTTGTAGGGAGGCCCCATGGAGAAATCTAGAAACTTTCTGCTGCTTTTACAGTCAAGGTTCGGGGCTCTCCCATATGGATTCACTTTTTAACTTGAAGTCAATTTTAAACCATTAGAAATACCTTTTTTTAAGTGTAAAAGCATTCCAAGTGTACGTGTAGGTAATTTTAATTGTTCAAAAGTTGATTTATGTTCCATTGGACAGGTTAAAAATTGCCACCTGAATCACTGCCATTTTTTGAAGCCAAAGGTATATTTCATGTTGAATTTTCTCTAAGTCCTGTTGTTTACTCTTTCTTTTTTTTTTTTTTTTTTTTTGAGAGTGGGGGAAAGAGAGAGAGAGCATGCACCATTGAGCAGAGGTTGGGGGAAAGAGGGGCAGAGTGAGAGAGAATCCCAAGCAGGCTCCAAGCTCAGCACCGAGTCTGATTGGGGCTCTGAATCCCACTACCCCGAATTCACAATGTGAGCTAAAATCAGAAGTCAACAGAGCCACTCAGGTGCCCCCATCCTTTTCTTATAACGTAAAAATATTTGTATTCTTACCTAGGAAAGACTCAAGTTTCCACAAAATACCCCCAGTATGGTCTGTATTTTTCAAAGTATGTTTATCTACACATTGTTTTTTGTGTGTATATACATCTGTATGACATAGAATGTAGTGGTAAAGATCGACAAAATTTGTATTAATGAATAACAATTAGTGCAGTTTTCAAGTACTTTTTTTGCCAAGCAGTGTTGACTGCTTGTTTGCTATGTTTGTTCTAAACATAATGTGTATAAAAAAGAATTAACCAAACTCAAAAATGGGCAAAGGACTTGAATAGTCATCTTCTCAGATAAGATCTAGAAATGGCCAGCATGCTGGCAAGAATGTTGAGCAGCCAGAACCCTCTTGCAGCACCAGTGGGAAAGTAAAATGTGCAGCAGCTTTGGAAAACAGTCTGGCAGTTCCTCAAAAAGTTAAATATGGGATTACCATATGACCCGGCAGGTCTGTTTCTGGGTATATACCCAAAATAATTGAAAACAAGGATGAAGACAAAACTTTTACACTAATTTTCACAGCAGCATTATTCACAATAGCAAAAAGGGGGGAACAACTCAAGTGTTGGTCCTCAGATGAACAGATAAATGAGAGGTGGGGGTGTGCACATGATGGAGTGCTAGTCTGTGTTTGTAGAAGGAAGGAGACTCCCAACAACTGCTGCACCATCGATGAACCTCAAGGTCATGATGCAGGGCAAATGAAGCTGGTCACAAAAGGACAAAATGATGTGATTGCACTAGCACGAGTTGCCTACAGTAGGCAGATTCATAGGAATGGAAAGTCGGATGGAGATTAATGGGATTGTGGGTGAGGGGAAGAACATGGTGGTTAGGTACACAGCATTGTGAGTCCTGAATGCCGCTGAGTTCCACACTTCCATGTGGTTCCAGTGCTAAATTTTGGTACATATATTTTACCATAATTTTTTTTAAGATTTATTTATTTGAGAGATAAGCATGCACTCAAGTGAGGGGAAGGGCAGAGCTAGAGAGAGAATCTTAAGCAGACTTTGCTGATCTCAGAGCCTGGTGGAAAGTGCTGTCTCACGACCCTAACATCACGACCCAAACCGAAATCAAGAGTTGGACTCTTTAACTGGCTGAGCCACCGAGGCACCCCTACGATAACTTTTAGAAATCGGGGGAAAGGGAATTATGTTTGTGCTCCTCAGTAGGCCTTCGTGAGGCCAGAGATCAGAAATGAGTAAATCACAGTGTTCAGCTGGGGAGAGGGAACCTGTGCGTCCTGCCCCAGTTATGCGGCCTCACAGGGAAGTGTGTCCCAAATGAGAATTCACTGTCTATTTTGAGTTACAGAGTGGATTTGAAACGTTAAGCAACTGTCTTTAATGACTCCTTGCATCAGGAAACGGCAGGGTCATTTATAATACCTCAGCCTTGAGAGCCCATCAGGTGATGCTGTTATTATTTTACATTATGGGGGTATGATATTCTGGAAGTATTTGATGAATTTTTAATATCCCAAGTATTATTTGATGCTCTCTAAAACATGGAAATAACTTTATTGTGATTGCTGTTAAGACTCTATGGTGTTCTGGGGCGCCTGGGTGGCTCAGTCGTTAAGCGTCTGCCTTCGGCCCAGGTCATGATCCCAGGGTCCTGGGATCGAGCCCCACATCAGGCTCTCCGCTCATCGGGAAGCCTGCTTCTCCCGCTACCATTCCCTCTGCTTATGTTCCCTCTCTCGCTGTGTTTCTCTCTGTCAAATAAATAAAATCTTTAAAAAAAAAAAAAAAAAAAAAAAAGACTCTATGGTGTTCATATAATGATAACAGCCAGCTTCCACTTAGTAAATGCTTATTGGGCACCAGACATCATGTTGAGAATTTCATTTTCACAGCAGCTATGAGGTAATTGCCACAGTTGTCCCCATTTTTCAGATGAGAGAACTCAACAGAGAGACTGTCATTTCCGTAATTAACAGCTGGGAATTGAACCTAGGTTTCTTTGATTTCAGATCTGGAGCTCTACAACTTTTTCAGAAGTAAAAGCATAAAGAAATTAAAGCATATACATTCTTTTGCACTTTTTTTTACCTCCACAGTTTATAGTAGATGTTAGAGCTGCCTTGTATTTGAAACAAGATCCTGAATCTGGAAAATCCCCTTCAGGTGCTAGGAAGTGTAGTAACAAGGTAGTCTTACTTACTAGTCTCATTGTTAGCGGGGGGTCTGAATCTGCCATTTGAGAGTTCCTTCAGTTAGACAAAGCCTCTTGCCAAGATAATATTACAATAATTCTCTTTATTGAATATTTTCTAACAGGGCACCTGGGCAGCTCAATTGGTTAAGCGTCTGCCTTCAGCCCAGGTCATGATCCTGGAGTCCCAGAATCAAGCCCCGCATCGGGCACCCTGCTCAGTGGGGAGTCTGCTTCTCCCTCTGCCCCTTACCCTGCTTGTGTTCTCTCTCTCTCAAATAAGTGCATAAAATATTTTTTTTTAATGTGTTCTAAGAAGAAATGGTTTGGCATGAAATTGCCATTTTTTTATAACTGGGGGAGGCCTCCGCCCCTCACTGCTGTTACTCTGCCTGCCAGCCCCACTGGCCCGGCTCGCCCAGCAGGTGACGCGAGAGCCCGCACCTCGGCGCTCCCTTAGCTGTCCATCCCTCACGATGGCTCCCCTGCAGCCTCAGTCCTGGGTGCTGGCCTTCTTTCCCCACCCCACCCATCCCAGCACAGTACCCGCAGCACCTGCTGAGCCCCATACCGGTGTCCCACCCACCCCACGCTTTCCACAAGTTCACATGAAGTCACTTTTGCTTTTAGGGAAGACCTGTATCAGTCCCTGTCTTGCTGACAGAAAGAAATCCAAAGAGAGGGACACCTGGGGGCTCAGTTAGTTGATTGTCCAGCTCTTGGTTTCAGCTCAGGTCGTGACCTCAGTCAGGGTCATGGGATCGAGCCATGCCAGGCTCCACACTCAACAAGCAGTCTGAGATTCTTTCCCTCGACCTCTGCCTCTCCCCCCTGCTCGCTCTCTCACACAAATTAGTAAATAAAATCTTTTTTAAAGCCAAAAAGGGGTTATTTTGGGGGTCTAGAAATGCTCAAAAATTTTCCATATGAATTAATAATAATTGCTGCTTCACTTTCTGCCATTTTGGCGTAATGAACATTTCCTGAGAACACTCCACGTGCAGATAGCAGGGGAAACCTATAATTGTCAATCATACGGATGAAACAGACATTTGCCTGAGAAAAACTGCTTCTTTTTCCTGTAGAAACGTCAGACCCTGCTGCTCTCATGCTTGTGCTTCAGACGCACTGTAGTCCCGGGCCCTCACAGGCCCTCTGAGGTACTTGAAAGCCATGTGTTACAGTGAATTGTCTTTTTCCACATAAACATTTATCTGAGTAACTCATCCACACACTTTAGAAGTAAAACCATATATCAGGGGGCGCCTGGGTGGCTCAGTTGGTTAAACATCTGACTCTTGATCTCAGCGCAGGTCTTAACTTTCAGGGTCGCAATTTCAAGGCCCCCATTGGGCTCCACACTAGGCGTGGAGCTTGCTGGGGGGAAAGAAAAACACGTTGAGGTCGCTTGTGTTTTCAGAGTACTCAGGTTAGTTTCCTAGAACATAAATCCTGTTGAGAGTCAGACTTTTTTTGTTACTCCTGTGTCCTTTGGGCCCAGGTCAAAGCAGGCCCTGGCACCCTGTGGGTACTCAGAAAAGAGAGGGTAAGTGAATATGTCCATACTACTTGAGGTAAAGATACAGGAGAGCTCAGGAGTGAAAAGCATAAATATTTCTCCTTCAGATCATTGCGGTGGTATCAGTAAGCCAGACCACTATAACAGATGGAACTTTAACATTTTCAGACTTAAGTGCTTTGCTTTTTCTTAAGGATTCTGTGATTTGTTAGTAGGAAGGAATGGCCTGCTATTTGCAAAATGGTTAAATTTGTTTTCTGGAACTTAGTCCCTAAGGTGCAATGCCTAGGTTTTTATCAAGAATTATGAAGTATTAAAAAAAAATTTTTTTTTTCAAATTTAAAAAGAAAAAGAACTATGAAGTATAAAAACAAAGGTAGGATTGCTTACTCAGCATTTGGTCCCTCTGTCCTTATATGCATTGCTGACATAGGGCAATTAAGCACTATTAACTTTGTAATAAGGTACTTGCCTTATATCCATTTACCAAGAAAAAAAGTAAATTCTACCATTGTACCAGGAGCCCCTAAAAGTTGGATTTTATTATGAATACAGATTTCTGCCCACCAGCTTGGAGAGATAATTTGGACTTAATCCCTGGCACATCTTCAGTTTATTGGTTCCTTCTTTTCAGACTCCATCCATCCTTGCTTCTGCAGACTGTTTTGGTTGATGGGAAAGAAGTTTGGTTACACTGGTTTGCAAGAGATTTCTTTCATTGGGTGGTTTGATTTGTTTTTTCAGTCTGCTCCATCTGGACACAAACATCTGACAGTGGAAGAATTATTTGGAACCTCTTTGCCAAAGGAACAGCCAGCTGTTGTGGGTCTGGATTCAGAAGACGTGGAGAGACTGCCAGGAGATGCCTCCCAGAAAGAGTCCAGCTCCTTCCTACCATTTTCCTTCGAGCAGTCAGGAGGAGCCCCTCAGTCGGAAAACCTGGGTGTCCATCCTGCCGCCCACCACTCAGTCCCACCTGAAGTCCCTACCCCGGTGCTGATCACTCCTGCCTCCATCACACAGTCCGGTGACAAACAGGCCCCAGGCTATGCCATCCCACTGCGCCCTGTGCTCAGTCCCACTCTACCAGCAGAAGCTCCTACAGCACAGGTTCCCCCCAGCTTACCCCGAAACACCTCCATGATGCAGGCGGTGAAGACCACGCCGAGACAGAGGTCTCCCCTCCTGAGCCAGCCAGTCCCTGAGCTGAGCCACGCCAATCTGACTGCCACCCAGAGCCCCTTCAGGGCCCCCCTGAGCGTGACAAACACAGCCGGTACATCCCTCCCAAGCGTGGATCTTCTCCAGAAACTCAGGTTGACCCCACAGCATGACCAAATACAGACACAGTCACTTGGGAAAGGTGCCGTGGCACCCAGCTTTTCCGCAGCAGCTGGCCAGCTGGCCACGCCCGAGAGCTTCATAGAGCCTCCCTGCAAGACCGCAGCAGCTCGAGCCTCAGCATCCCTGAGCAACATGGTGCTTGCTCCCCTTCAGGTACTAGCAGGAGGCTGGGTGGCTCTGGGGCAAGGGGGTGGGGAATGGCTTCAGAGGCCTTGATGGTGATCGCCAGGAAGCAGTTCCTTCAAAGAGACGGCTGTTAGATACATCCGGGGCCAGAGGACGAGAGGTAAAGAGCCCTGTAGTGAGCAGCCAGATCATTGGTACGTGGTGTCATGACTGAGTTCCACTGCCTCAGATATCGCAACTGATATGAGCCAAGAAACAATACCAGTATTTTCCTATCAGGGCATGTGTTGTAGGGGGTTATTTCTGCCGACAAGTCCAGGAGTCCACATTTGACTCAGGACCATAGATCCAGATTATCCCCAGCTTTGCCCCACCCCCAGCCCCCTTGGTGCTCACGGAGTGCCCACTTTAGGCCGGGCACATGTAGGGTGCCATAACAGCATCCCAGATTTGGAGATACGGGGTCAAGTAAAGCTTCCCAGTGAAGCTCATGTTCATCTGAGGTCTGCAGACTCAGCAGAAGTTAGCCAGACCTTTCCTAGAGGTAGAGAAAAGCATTTGAGACAAGGAAAGTAGTATGTGCCGAGGCCTGGAGACAAGCGGCATTTGCTAAATGTAAAGGCCTGTAGTGTGCTTGGATCTCCTGTGGAAGGAGCTTGGAGGCGAAGGTCCTGGCCAGTGAGCAGGGCTTTGGAAACTAGTGACGGAGCCTGAGGCTTGTTCTCAGAGCCTTGGGAGGACGGGGGGTGGTCTTTCAAGGGCTTTGAGCAGAGGTGGTGAGCAGGGCAAGGAGAAGACAGAAGCGGGACCACCCTCAGGAAGGAGACCAGGCGGTTACCCAGTCTTGAGCTGGTGGCGGCCCGACTTTGGGAGGATGGATAAGTGGGTTGTTAACAGCTACAAGCAGTGGGACCTGCTGGTTGATTGGGGCTGAGGTGTGAAGAAGAGGCATGTTCCTCAGTAACGGATGAGGCTGATGAGTTTACAGGTGAGAGTCACCAGGATTTCAGCCCCGTGTCCTTTAATAATAATCTGCAGTCTTAACATTTCACCAAATAATACTGTACAGAAGAGTCCATCATAATAATTGTATGTGATTCATAGTTGATGAACAGTTTTGTTCCCTTGCTTTAAAATCCTGTACAGCAAGACAGAAAATAGTATTTTGGTTCTATCATGAAATTGTCATTTGGGGCCATTTCTGTTGAGGTTTTGTGCAGTCTAAGGAGAGAGAATGTTCTCACAGATGATTATCACAGCCCTGCAGTGGCCCTGATGCTCTGGAAGTTCGGCCAGCAGCCAGAACTTCCCCAGCGCCGCCTCTGCCCTCCAGGGGGCCTCCTTGCAGGGGACAGTGACATACACGTGCATTTTCATTTACATCTCATTTCCTTGAGGATCTGGGGCTTCACTGAATTTTAAATGAAATGTATTTGCTCTACAACAAGAAGTTCTTTGTGTTCCAATGAATAAGGACAAAATGTAGCCCGTGGAGGTGTGACTCTAGATGAAGACTCTTTGGTGCCACCTGTCCAGAGTCCATGCCACCTCACTGAGGTCTCGTGCCAGTAGGGTATAGCAGCTCTATGGATTTAACAGCAAAACTGTGCGTGGGCTGTCCCCGCTCTTTCCTTAGAGACGCCTCGAAGGTTCTGCACACAGCCCTATTCTCGGGAAGCCTGAGGGGGTCGGAGGCTGTCCCAGGGCCCTCGCCCTACAGCTGAGGCAGAACTGTTAGTGTCTGAACAGTTCCTTACTGCTGAAGTGGATTTATCCGCGGTAGTTATGAAGTCTTCATTGAAACTTGCTAGGTCTGTTCATCTTTTCTTTTTAAACATTGCAGCCTATGCAGCAAAACCAGGATCCTGAAGTCTTTTCCCAGCCTAAGGTGTTATCCAGCGCCATGCCGGTAAGGACTCCCTTTCTCTGAAGAACGCATTCTCTTTTAAGTTCTTCCGCTGGGTGTGAAGTAGAACATTGTCACGTGAGTGGCTGGTTGGAGCTCTCAGGCCCAGAGCCCCGTCAGATGCCCCTCCTGGGCCAGGCTGCCCTGCTTCCCAACAGAGTTCGTCTCTGCGGCCCCTGTGGGCCCTTTGTCATCCTCTCTGGAACAGTGCCTTCCCTGACCATACCGAGGGGTGCTCGCTCTGTGTTTGTCTGCTGAGAGCGTGTCGGCCTGGTTTCCGTGAAGAGGAAATACTCTTTGCCCTTGCCCGGCAGGAGCCGTGATACCTGGTTGGATCACCACGGTGCTCGGGCTCCGGGCCTGCGTGCTCTGCCCCTTGCTTGTTCTCCCTGGCCTCACTTTTTAAAAGTTGTCTCCACCCTCCACTACCTACCAGCCTTGAAGTGCACGCTGGTTTTTTTCAGTTCCTGAACTTTTACCTTCCCATTTACCTTTGAGCCTTTATGCCCCTCCTCAACTCTCAGAACTGAAACTGCAGCCTGCTCCTGCCTGGTGGTGGTAACGGGCCTTCCCTGTGGCTCGTCCTGCCACCTGGAGATCAGCAGGGGTGCTCAGCCTGCTGCGGCGCCAGCACCAAAAACAGACCCGACGGCCCAGGCCCCAGAAGCCACACCCTTAACACTGTGGCTGTTAGTAAATGAAGAGGGTGACAGGGGGAGAAATTTCTCAATTTGTTGATTGTATCAGACGTGGGGATTATTAAAAACACTGATTATTTCTGGTTTAGTTTGTTCCGATGGTTAGCCATTATTAGCGTACTAGTACATCTAAATGGGGAAAGGAGGTAGGTGTTAGTTTTATGTGTACGTTTTATTTGTGCTTTGATACCTGTGGTGGTATAATAAATATATTGAACACTACAAAAGAAACTAATGCTTCATGTAACTTGATTTTTTTATTTTTTAAGATTGAATGAATGGGGTGGGGGGGCCGAGGGAGAGAGAATCCATGCTGAGCCTGGGGCCTGAGGCTGGGTTTGAGCTCGTGACCCCGAGGTCCTGACCTGGGCCAAAACCAAGAGTTGGACGCTCAAATAACTGAGCCCCTCAGGCACCCCTTCTCTTCTTTTTTTTTTTTTTTTTTAAGTAAAATTTTATTGATGTGAAGTACCTATAATAAAATGCAGGTGTTTTATGAGCTTTAACATACATAACATCCCTGGGGTGACAGTAGAGATGTAACATTTCCATGACTCCAGAACGTTCCCTCATGCCCTCTCCCAGTCATTTCCCTGCTCCCCATATAATACTTTACATTCGTAATTTATCATAGGTTTGTTCTTATTGTGCATACCCTGCTGGGATCATATTTCCTTTCTGTGGTGATCAGACTTGGCTTCCCAATAAGCGGACCCTTCATCCTTTAGCTAACAAGCCTCACTCGTGACCATTGTTCCCCTGCAGGTCGCAGGCCCCACGCTGGTTACTGCAACAACCATGGCAGTGTCTTCGGTTCTCTTGTCCCCAAGTGTTTTCCAGCAGACAGTTACAAGGTCCACAGACCTCGAGAGGAAAGCAAGCGCCCCTTCTCCACTGACTGTTGGAACACCAGAAAATCAGAGAAAGCCTTCCATTATTCTCAGCAAGTCTCAGCTCCAGGATACATTAATACATCTAATAAAGGTATGCAGGCCATCCCAGCAGTTGAGTCCGTAAACTTTTGTTCTTTAATTTTAAAGAACATATGCGTTCTTCTTGGGAAATCAGTTCATAAAGTAAATTCGAGACCAGCCAGGACTAATGTTTCTCTCTTTCTGAGCATACACTCCCAATAGAAAAGTATCTGAGTGAATTCCAAAATGTTGATTACAGTTATCTCTGGGTGGTGGGATTCTTTGGGTAATTGGTTACACAGATCATTTGTACAGCTTTTTTCCTAAGCTTTTGTCAAGGAAATAAGTTCTACTGAGGTAAACGAGACATTACCATCTCTTCCAGAATGATTCCAGCTTCCTCAGTACACTTCACGAAGTCTACTTGCAGGTTCTGACCAAGAACAAAGACAACCACAATTTATGACTGGAGCAGAATAAATCCTAAGGCAGAGTGTCGACCTCAAACAAATAGGCCTCATCATGGAAACTTCTGAACAGACCATTAAGTTTTGAGAATCCTGAAATTGAGCCTATGAGAAAGAGACTCATTCCTTAAGAATGTTTTCCAAGTGACGTTCTCAGTGATAATGGAGGTTTCACTGTGAAGCATCACCAGCAGACCTTTGTTTTGACAAAAAAAAAAAAAAAAAGGAAAAAAAAGAAAAAAAAAAACCATTGTGTTAAGTTGTGTGGGTGTTTTCATCAGCTCTAAGAAAGGATGTGAAATAAGGAGTCTTGCTTTCACTCTCAAAGTCTTAGGGAGGAGGCGTCACCAGCCTTGCAGCAGAGTTCAGCCCCGCCCCTGCTCCTCCCTCCCAGAAATCTGAGCCTTAGGCTGATGTCAAGTTCTGAACAGAGCAGAAGTCAGCTCTGTGCAAAGTAGCTTTGAGTTTTAAGGATCAGAGTTTAGGTTGGCAAATTGGGACTGATTTGTTCAAATGAAGTATATTTTTATGAAAGCCCCATCCGGGCCTTAAGAGTTCTGTAATTTCTCAGTTTTGTTTTGTCGTTAATTGTCCCCAGCGCTGCCATGCAGCAGGCTCCCAGGGCAGTGATACCGTGTGACTAGGGCCCCGCCAGGCCCTGTGATGGTATGGGAGTAGCATGTCGCACCTTTGAAGCAAAGGCTGGGGCTGGTAAAGACTGAATTCGATTAGAAACCTTCACTTTAAGTTTCAACTCTTGAGTGGTTTTGAAAATGTTAAGTTTTGTGTGAAGTGTAGCCTTATTTTCCTTTTCTGTCTAAACACAGAAGTCCTTGTTAATTGTTTTCCTTAACACTTTGACAAAAGGACCAGTGGACCAATCTAACAAAGCCATTCTGGTTCCATTCCTCGAGTCTACTGAGAGTAGTTTTAAAGCTATGCAGAAAAGGGAGCTGTTATTCACACTGCCCTTACTTTATTATAGAATATGGAGTTAAAAACCAAGTGTGAAATTCAGAACTTTACCAATGTATTCCTAGGCTGTGAGTACTTTTGCAGCCCAAAGTGTGAAAATATGTAAAGATGCTTTGTTATGCTGCTATTGACCTGCCATGATTTATATTTATTCTTTTATGGCATGTAATGGTGATTAGTAATATTTTAATGTAGATTTTGATTTATTTCAGCAATAGTAATTTTAAGATACTCTTTGAATGAAAGTGTCTTCGTTTCTATGATACAGATCATTTTGTAGTATTTAACCAATTAAGATGCACTGCTTACTTTTCTGAGCACTATTTAATGATGGGGTAAAAACCCAGTTGGCTCAACCAGCTAAGGGTTAGCTGTGAATAATGCTGATGGGTGTGGTGGTTCCTTGGGAACAATCATTTAAGCTTTAATGGTAACTCAATCATAAATCCATAGATTTTCTTTTTTTTCTAGCTGAGATTTTAGAAAATTACTTGTGAATTACATGCTTGTTTTAGTTTGCTCTTAGTGTTTTGTTTTGTTTTTTTTTTTTGGCATAAAGAATGCTTTGTTTGATTGGCTTTTGTTAATCTAAACATGCTTCCTGGGCAGTTTTCTGCTTGTCAATTTAGTGTCTTCTCTTGCTGTCTTCGTAGTTACTTGTGAATCGTGCAGAAGTCAGGGAAGCACATAAGTTCTAGTACTCAATGGGGAAGAGCTTGTTTTCAAAGGTAGTGTGTAAATCCAGCAACCAAAAATGAATTGCTTGTACATCCCCCGGGAAGGAGAATGTCGAAGTAAGATCCAGAGTGTTGCTTACACCAGGAGATGGTGTCGGGGAGCCACGTGACTGTTCTCAGAGACCAGGTTTGATCGCACCCCCAGTGTGGTTTCGGTGGGCTTCGGTACATGGAAGGATCAAGGGATTCTTGTTGTAATAGACATTTGACTTGAAATGATTTGAGTATGTGTAATATTATGAGAGAGTTAAGAGAATATCTTAAAGAGGGTCTGTAATCAAATCTGTTAATTTTCACCCTTTCATCCAAGGAATGAATATGATAGGAAAGAGAATCTAGAAGTTTTCCTTAGTGGGAAAATAAACTTTGAAGTGCCCAAGTCCTGGAGACTTGAAAAGGGTCAACCTGTTTCAACTCTCAAATTTATGTATTCAAAGGATTTACTTAAAAAGCAGAAGCCAGAAGTTCACCGTCATGATAACCAGGAGGTTCGGGCCAGAATGAGACCTTGAAAAGTCAGGCCAAGGCCGACTCCTTGCAGTTGGATGACCCTGGCCCGAAAGTCACAGTTCAGTTGCCTTATTCCTCGGTCAGATTTCCTGTCAGAACCTCACGCTAGCTTAGGCAGCATGTGTCCACAGCTGCCGTGACTTTACTGGAAACTTTGTTTCAAACCTTAGTTGAATCAAAGTGGACACCAAAACCCAGATGCTTCCCGCTAGGTTTTGCAGTTAGGTTTGTCCGTGCAGCCCGCCCCCGCCCCGCCCCCGAACCCCAGTGCCTGGCACTGCTCGTTTGTGGTAGTTACCGTCACCTTTGGATAGACTCCCGTACAGCCTTGTTCCTGCGCGGCCGCAGCTCCTCCTCAGAGGGCACCCTTCCAGAGATTGGTAAGGTGGGACTTTGAATGCTTAAGTTTTCAGGCACCTGTCAGTGTTAGAAGCAGCATTCCACATTGTGTGCGTGGGAGCGCCCTGAGCTCACCTTGCAGGCCTTTGGGGTGGCCCTCACAGAGTGGGCTTTTGTGAAGAGCCCAAACTGACGGATCCTTCTGTTGAAGGCCGCACAGGCCTCGTCTAGAATGTGTCTGGCCCAATTTTGCACGTCAGGCATCTGTTCTTCTTCTGCCTAGGTTTCCTTGTAAAAATTATAAACCCTGTCGAATCCTGTAGTAGGTAATATGTTTAAACCATGCGGCTGTATTACTCTCCCCACCCCACCCCCCAAGAATGTAGTGTGAAGTCTTCTCATTTGGGTAGTAAAGGCCATAACTGCCATCATATTACTAATAATGCAACATGAGATTAAAGGTGCCTAACTGCTTAAAAAACAAAATCAGCCATCACACGGTAACTGGGCAAAACACAGAAACAGAGGAGTGAGAGGGAGCACGGGCACAAGTGGGCCCAGGCCACGGGAGTGAAGACAAGGAACCACAGGGACGCGGATCCTGCCTTCTTGCTGCATATTTGCTGCTAAGCACGAGTTTCGTTCTTACCTATTTTTTGTTTTCTTTGGTTGTGTTCAGAGTACCTTCTGGAACCAATAGTGCCCTGCATTTTCAGGTGTATAAAATGTTAAGA
Organism: Procyon lotor; assembly: GCA_028646535.1. Lineage (NCBI taxonomy): Eukaryota > Metazoa > Chordata > Mammalia > Carnivora > Procyonidae > Procyon > Procyon lotor. The sequence goes on along the minus strand of CM053603.1, from coordinate 16,124,091 downwards.
TCTAAATCAAGTAAAGCAACTTACACTGGGCTTGTCAGAAGCTGTGTTTGAGAACATTTCCCTGAGTGGGCCGGGGCCTCGAGGAGCCTGTTTTCCAGCAAAATCAGCAGGAGAGAGGTGTGCAATGTTTCACTCGGTTTTCTATTTGACATCTTCATTTGAAATGCTAAGATGCAATATTGTTCACTTTGGGGAAGATGCAAAATTGTGTTTCCCTTTTATCTGTGTGATTCCCTTAAGAAACGTGTTTTTAAAATCTGTGTTCTCAATGGTTTTTTTTATTCTGTATTACTGCTTTGGCCATGCAGCTCTCATGAGTTTCAGTGTCACCGGCTTCTCAGCTCCCTGAAGTGTGG
>CM053603.1:16096195-16123235 GCA_028646535.1 Procyon lotor | reverse complement strand
TTTGAAATGCTAAGATGCAATATTGTTCACTTTGGGGAAGATGCAAAATTGTGTTTCCCTTTTATCTGTGTGATTCCCTTAAGAAACGTGTTTTTAAAATCTGTGTTCTCAATGGTTTTTTTTATTCTGTATTACTGCTTTGGCCATGCAGCTCTCATGAGTTTCAGTGTCACCGGCTTCTCAGCTCCCTGAAGTGTGGAGCTGAGAAACTCTGGAATTACAGCAAGGTTTTTGTTCCATGAGCACAATACTGCATCATTAACATTTTTAATGGTATGGATTTTATACCATCTGTGTATGTTTGCAAGTATTAAGTTATTACATGTTTTCAAATGAGCATTTTTCATCCTAAATTTTATATGTTTGCAAATATATTTTTTTAATAAAAGTTCAAAACCAAGTTTTAGCACCTACTAAATTTTAATCGTGTTTTTATTTAATTTAGAGAAACGGAACTTGTAAATGTGTTGCTACCCTTTGCCAGAACCGCACGCTGGTTGAGATGGGGCGAGGCGAGAGAACAGAGCTGCCAGAGAAGGCGCTGCCATGCCCATTTCCGGCTTGGGCTGGGCCAGCCGCGGCTCGGGCCACACGGAGCCCCAGGTCCGAAGCCCCCAAGGCCTGGCGTTCCCGGGCAGCTGAACATCGAGTGTGTAACTGCTTCGAGGGGACAGCTCAAGAGCTTCATTGACTCTTCAGCGGTTTCCCCAGCCAGCGGGTGTGCTTCAAATCACGGCCAAAAACACTGTTCTGTAGGAGACCACAGTCGGGGCCAGTTCCCACAGGCTCTCAGCTCGTGCGTATCGGGCTGTCACGTGCCAGGCCTCTAGGGTGACAAGGAAGAAAAGAAAGAGGGTGGAAACTAAAATCTGATCATTATGGGAAATAGAGAAAAGTTTCAGGGGGAAAAATAAAATGGTTAATCTTCTCTCTCCCTAACAACTGTTGACATGTTAGTGATCCAAACAAAATCCTGGGTAAGATGTTTGCTATAGCTGCCTGCTTCCTCAGAGCAGAGATCGAGCCAGCCCGTGCTTTAGGGCCGTCACCGTTCGGCTGCATGCCCTTTCGATACTTTAAGGGTTGCTGTCCCATTTGCTTGATCTCCGGAGCAAGGCATGTTAGGGAGAAGGAAGTTGAAGCTAAGAGTGACTGAGGTGTGGGCCAGCAAAAAAGTTGCTTTTTTTTGTTATTGTTGTTAAAGATTTTATTTGACAGAAACACAGTGAGAGAGGGAACACAAGCAGAGGGAATGGTAGCGGGAGAAGCAGGCTTCCTGCTGAGCAGGGAGCCCGATGCGGGGCTCGATCCCAGGACTCTGGGATCTGACCTGGGCCGAAGGCAGATGCTTAACGACTGAGCCACCCAGGCGCCCCCAGAGGTTGCTTCTCAAGCCAGTGTGGGATCACAGACCTGAAGCCAAGCAGGATCGAGAACTGGTCTAGAACCCCTTTCTTGACTCTGCTGTCTCCATGATGGATGGTCCTGGATTGCTTTTTTGTAGTCTCTTAGGTTACCACTGTTCATCAAAAGCTAGCGGGGTCTGCTCACCTGCTGGTTTGCGTGTGTCAGCCCCCAGGAAGCCAGGTAACTGGGTTCATCGGAACTTCACGGAAAGCCAACGTCAGTGGGTCCTGAATAAGGGCTGTAGCAGATGGGTTTTAGGTTTCTCGTTTGTGTGGAAAGACATTTTCACTCACTGTTTATGGATCTTGGTTCCATAGGTCCTGGTTCCATGTCAAAGATCTGGTCGCTAAAAACCCAATCTTTGAGAAAGGGTTGTGTGAATAAGTCTCCAGAGGCTTCCAGGAAGCCGTGTTTGTCTCAGAGAGCTCTCGGGAACCAGCCTGTGGAGGAGAAGCTAGGAATCCTGCAGCCGTGCTGTCCCCACAAGGGAAGCCCACCTTTCCATGAAACCACGTCCATGAAAGGTAGAAGGGAAGAGCCCAGAGAGGCTGGCTTAAGCCCCGATGGTCACGGTCCCCCTTTCAGACAGTAACTCCTGGGCTCTCCTAATTACAGGCCATGCGATGAGGCCCGGTAGGCTCCAGCATCCACCTCCTCGAGCTTGCGGGACTGAGGTAGGCGAGGGGACAGCAGCCAGGCTCTGGCAGCCCGGCCCTTGGCAGAATGGTGCCCACCACGCACCGGCCCCGGCCAGACCTCCACGTCCCCTCTGGGTGCACCAGGCGACCCTGGCCGACACCTCCAAGTAAGAGGGCTCTCACGAAACACAGAGTGTATGTGGCGTGGCCTGAGCTCTGGCGCTGCCCCAAAGGCACCCTCAGCAGACGGCCTCCTGCGTGCCGTGACCTCTCGGAGCGTTGGCAGCGGCGCCCCGGCTTCTGGAACAGGTAACCAAACACATCTTGCTCCCCAAGGCCCACTTTGTTGTGGTGTCTCAGAGGGTTCCCTGCCCCCAGAGACTGGCCCTGCCCCAGACCGCTTGCCCCCTGGACAGAGCTGCCCAACAGCCGCCACATCCCGCCGGCCCCAACGCACCTGAGAGACTTCCAGAAGGAGGTGGGACCCCCAGCCACAGCGGGCCCTGTGCATGGGGAAGGGGAGTCTGGCAGTGGTGTGCGGGCGGTCGCCAACCTTTAGTGTGTGTCCGCACCAGGCCCCCCCGCAACAGGCACCTCGCCCCCTCCTTTCCCAACAAAGACTTTGGAACTCCTCCTTGACTCCCTGACCTGGAATTCACAGAGGATGTGACCCCTGCCCGCACACACCATTTTTAAAAATATCCTAATTGCGATATAAAGGAGAAATCTTAACTTGCAACGAAATGCTCCCTATTAAATATGTAAATGTTTGGGCACAAGGACGCACATTCTCAAAATTCATAAGAAGCCCTGGCTTCGCTCTGACACTTCTCCCCAACCCACTCTGAAAGGGGGCTGCTCTCTCCCTCCAGGGGCCTGTCCAGGGCCCCGCGCGCCTGGGGGCCAGCCGCCTCCACCCCTCCATCACCCGCCGTGCCCTGACTCATCGTGCCTCTGCCCAAAAGGAAACTGGAGAGCTGTTTCTGTTCCAGCCAGAGAGAGCGAGGTCATTAATTAGCACCCCCCTTCCCCACCCTTCAGAAGACTCTGGGGTCCTTAAATGATGGGCCGGTGCTGTGGCTGGTGCTCTCTCTCTCTCTCTCTCTCTCTCTCTCTCTCTCTGTCTCTGCATCTCCCCAGGCTGTGTCTCTGACAGGGCAGGAGAAGGTAGTCAGAAAGTTGGGAAGAGAGACACAGACGCTCCTCTTTAGTCATCATCCAACCCTGGGGGGAGGAGGGCATTGTCTATGCAACCCCAGACGCCATGCTTGACACCTCGTGTGCACACGTGAGCGTAGGCGCGTGCGCGCACACACACACACACACACACACACACACACATGCGCGTGCATGTGTGCCCTTACACGGAGCTCCCTGGGAGCTGGGCCTGCTGGAGCCCCTCTGTGCCCACAGGACAGCACACGTAGAGGTGCATGTCCCTCTTTGTGAGATAAAGTGAACTGTACCCTCGAGACCACCTGGGAGATACAGGTTGTTACCTCACTTGTCAGATGACAGAACTGCTGATTGAGTAATGTGCCTCGGGGCATCCGCCCAAGTTCCCCCAGAGAGAGGGCAGCTGAACAAGAGTTGAACTGGGCTTATTCATGCCACCTCCCTCCGGGTCTGAGGTCTGTGGAGGGAGCCCGTAGGTTCCTGGTGCGTTTTGAAGAGCATTTTGAAATGACTACAGTAGCGTTGCTCCCCCTGACAGGGCCATTAATTGAATAAAGGACTGCTTCACCTATGGCGATTATTGCCAATTACCCTCAGGGACGTGGCTGTCAGAGGGCTTCCTCAGCCCTACGCTAGGGGGGACGGGGGAAGCTGAGAGGCATCTTGTCGGGACACTGCCCGAGCTGTGCGGGGAAACGGGCCCAGGGCAGGAGTTGGGTGTAGACCCAGCCTGCTTTTCCCCTTCATAGCTGCCGCTCTCCGGGTCAGTGTCTTAGAATCAGAAATGGGTTTATCGTGCAAAGAAAGAAAAGAAGGAAGGGAGGGCTGGAGGAGGGAGGGATGGAGGGGCGAAGAGAAGAAAAGAAAAGAGAAAAGAAAAATGGGCCCGGAATGGAGTTACTTGTTCTAAGCCCCAAGTCAGCAAACCAGAACATAGTTACCTCACTGACCTTCAGATTCAGCCTCTCCCAGGAGTGGAATTGTAAACCGATCAGTCTACAATTTCCTGATCAACGCTAGTAAAGCAATCTTCACGAGAGACCCCTGCCCTTCCCCCAAAGGAAGGTGACCTTGGCTGAAATAATCCTTTGTTTCATTAGTGACCTTCTTGTCCCCGCCGGCTTCTGCCTATAAAAGCCTTCCACTTCGAACAGCTCCTCAGAGCACCTTCCGCTTGCTGAGTGGGATGCTGCCCCATTCCTAACTCATTGAACAAAGCCAATTAGGTCTTCAAATGTACTACATTGAATTCTGTTGGGTGGGGGGGAGGGGAGGTTTCTTAACAGATTTGGTGGCAGCAGTGGGATCTGGTGCGTACTTGACCAGCACTTGGGGATGAGAAACACAAACCTTGTTTTGGGTTCATTTCCAAGGGCCGTGGGTAAGTTCCTCTCGGTCCTGAGCTTAGCTCTCTTTGCGCTGAGCACTTGATAGAAGCGCCTTCTCCATACAGGCTGGCAGGAACTGCAGACGGCTCTGCCTGGACCCAAACCCCTAGCCTTTCCGACCCAAACTTCCAGGTTTCTGAGTTGAAGACCCCCAGCCCGTCATTCCGTCCGAAGATCCACACAGGAACTGTGTCACCCATGGTTCCCCATCCAGGCGCAGCTCCCAGCCCATCGTCCCCCGTTGTTGGGGTCTGATGGTCCAAGGGAATGTATCTCCTGCTGCCCCCCTCTGCCTTCCTTTGGGTTCTCAGTCTAGTCATCCTCTGGCCAAAGGGCCTTTCCAGTCCAGAGTCTATTCGACAGTTACTTTCTGAAATTAGACCACCTGACCCTGTGGGTGACGTTCTCAGGCATCTTCCACTCAGAGGCCAACCGAAGGGCCATAATCATGTCGTCCCTTCCTTTACAGATCCAGGCCACTGGTTACTGACCTTTGGGAGCGATTCTGGATCTCACGAAGATCATCTCCTCTGTACCCTCTCTGAGGCTGCCTCTTGGGCCCACGGGCTTGTTTAAGACGGCCAGAAATGCTTGCCATTTTATAACGGAGGCCAACCTCATTACACTCACCGCACAACAAGCCAGGAAGTGAGAGGCGAGATATCGGGGTAAGGAGAGCAACTCTGTTCCGAGAGCCCCCCAGACAAGGAGATGGCAGACTACAGTCCCAAAGACCATCTTCCCTGGGTGTGAACCCCAAGCTGCCTTTATGTTAGCAAAAGGAGGGAGCCAGAGGGCGCCGGAGTCAAAAGGTGAATGACGTCTGCAGACATCCCGGGGAAGGCCCTGTAACTTCTCCATGCCTGTTCATTGGATCCCTGTGTCCAGGAATCTGGTCACGTCACTCCTGTAACTACTAAACGTAGCATAGTCATTTCTATACTTACTTCCTTATTTCCTGGAATGAGGCTGATTTCTGGTAAAAAGCACTTTTTGTAAATCTCAGCTGTAAGCGAAATTCCTTTGATCATCAACATGCTTGTGTGAGGGACTAACCAGAGGTTTCTAAACTATAGGTCACAGCAGCGAGGGGAATCCAAGCAACATGGGGTCAGACATGCTAAGTTTCTCCCTGTCACTGTTTGTCCCAGCTAAACACTGACAAGGTATTTAAAAGAATTTTTTTTAATTGTATTTATTTATTTGACACAGAGTGAGAGATCACAAGTAGGCAGAGAGGCAAGCAGAGAGAGAGGGGGAAGCAGGCTCCCTGCTCTCCCGTTGAGAGCCCGATGCAATGTGGGGCTCGATCCCAGGACCCTGAGACCTGAGCCCAAGGCAGAGGCTTTATCTTAGCTCTGTGGTCAGAGGTTAGCCAGGTGGGGGTGGGGAGTGCTGATAATCAGAGTCGGATAAGAACTTTTTTTAAGTCAGCCTTCTCCCCTAAGTGAAATGTATCCAAGGGGGGAATAAAAACATCCCAATGTAGGTGGGCGGGTGTGTCAGTCCTGTGATACCATGAGGACAGTAACACAATTTTTTGAGGAAGTAAAAGCAGTAATACTTTTTTTTTAATCCATCTAGTATTTACAGGACCAGAGGTGTGGCTCCAGGAACAATTCAGAGTCCACCAATCATTTTGAGAAATCCGGAAACCTCGCCTATTTATCTCAAAAGGCTTATCCCTTTGCCTTTGAGATGCAAATGTCCTCCATGGTTTTCTTCATCTATGTTCACGTGTGTCCAACTCAGACATGCCGGAGATGTGTGGAATTTTATATCTCCAGATAGTATTGAAAATTAATCTGTACAAGAGCTCTATTTCCTTGGCTCAAAGAAAATGAAGGCTTTATATAAATTAAACTCTCAGAAACATAAGAGAGGGGTGACTGGGTGGCTCAGTTGGTTAAACATCTGACTCTTGATTTCAGCTCAGGTCATGATCTCAGGGTCATGGGATTGAGCCCCATGTGGGGCTCTGTGCTGGGTGTGGAGCCTGCTTAAGATTCTCTCTCTCCCTCTCCCCCAGCCCTGCATGTGCTTTCTCTCTCTTTCTCTCTAAAAAATAAAATTAAAAAAAAATTAATTTAAAAGATAAATATAAGAGAAACGTAATCCAAGTGAATTTCTGGTTCACGTGATCTGGGAAAATATTTAGAATTAAAGCTAGTTTAAGTTCATTGGTTTAATTAAAACAGGCATGTCTTTAGAGTTATTAGCATTAAATATAATACTTTTTTTCTACCTAAGTTTACTAAAGGTCAGATGTTATATTTGTATCAGTAAGTGTTGTAAGTGTTCCAAAAAGTGTTGCATGAAATTCCTCAAGTCTGATACATCCTGGCAAAATGTTATTATCATAATTTCAGTTAATTTAAAAACATTTAAAAACACCAAAATTTCTTTTTCAATTCTGTGATAATGAATTATCGTCAGATCTTTAACGACATTTTGAAGTCTTCTTCGTTTACTGCAGAAGTGCTGCATCTTTGGGGAGACTCACGGAACGTGCTCCAGAATACAGGTTACTGGTACCCTGAGGATCATAAAACTGAGCGAGTAAGACTTTCCAGAAGGGATGGAAACTCTGGATCCAAGCAGGGCAAGAGTTAATGAGACCGACTAAACTGGTGGGCATAGTTACAGTTGTTATGACCCGCCGGTAATTGGACTGAGTCCTGAATGCTTCTAGTTTCTTCATCTGGTTCCAAGTCATCAAACTAATGTTTCCAGTTTTCTCCCATCCTTCGAATTTGGAAACCCTAAAAACAAAGACTGCCATTAGAGCTCCTTAGAAGGGACTCCGTCAGATCCTCCTTACCACCCAGATGGTGCCCAAACTTCGGGGACTTTTTTTTTTTTTTAAGTTTAAAAAAAGTAATAAAATTTAAGTAATCTCTACACCCCACATGGGGCTCGAACTCACAGCTGGTCCACAGAAGCCCTTAGATACTCCGGCCAAGTTGTTCTTGATTACAGGAAAGCCCTCGATTATCTTTCAGCTGAGCAAGGAGGTGTCTACACTGGGGCCAGCACCACCCGCTGTGTGTGGATTCATACCTCCGGGGAAGGTTACATAAGATCACTTAGCAACCCACTCAGTTTACAAGAGGTAACTTCCGGGACCCCTGGGTGGCTCAGTTGGTTAGCTGACTGCCTTCGGCTTGGGTTGTGATCCCAGGTCCTGGGATCGAATCCCCTGTCGGACTCCCTGATCTGCGGGGAGGGAGCCTGCTTCTCCCTCTGCCTGCCCTGCCTGCCGCTCCCCTGCTTGGGCTCTCTCTCTCTGTCTCTCTGACAAACAAATACATAAAATCTTTTAAAATAAATAAAAATTAAAAAAGGTAACTCCTTCCAGAAAGCTGACTTACCTTATTTTGCTTGGTTTGGGTCTGGCTCTGAAGTCCACTCCAGACATTGGGAATTACCTGTTTCAAATACTCCTAGTTATCTCCCTGGCACACTGTATTCTCTCAAAAGCTTTCAACGCAAGTCTGCACCTGCTAACCACCAAGCCAACGACCTTTGACCTTCATTGTCCCCCACAACTGGAATGTCAGAAAAGGAATAAAGAGAATAATGAACTAACAAATTGTGAGCCTGAAACTGTAACTGTGAATACTGTAAAGATCTAGCAAACAAACAAACACATCATGACCTATGGATGTCGCCCAGAGGATCAGTAAACATCAGAATCGCTAAGCAGTAGCTGAGAGCAGCTCTAATCCCATAAATTTGGATCACATGTCCCTCAGGCTGAGATTTGGCTCAACGGGAGGGAATGGTTAAAGAAAAAAAAAAGAACAGGCCCCGGATGGAGTCATGTGCACGATGCTTCTCAGGAGCAAACCAAAACTGGGTACCTAACCTCACTGCAGACCCATCGTCTCTCCGGAGTGGCATTTTAAAGCAGCCTGGAATTTCCCGACCTGCATTTAGCGAGGTCACCCTAATGACAGACCCCTAGCCTTCCCCTTCCTGCAAAGGAAAGTACCTTTCCTGAAATAATCTTTGCTTTTGTTTGTGACTTCCTTGTCCCTGCCCCCTTCTGCCTACCAACACCTTCCACTTTGCACAGCTCTTGAGAACTCCTTTCAACTCGCTAGATGGGAAGCTGCCTGGTTCCTGACTCACCGAATAAAGCCAATTAGATCTCCAAATCTACTCAGCTGAATTTTGGTTTTTTAGCACAAGTGTCTCAACCCCCTTCACCCACACCAGGTTGACACGGGTTCCGTTCTGTTGCAGGGAATGCCGCTATTTCAAAACTCACTCTCCGTGGTCACCTCTTCCTTGGAGCCTTCCTTGGGCTGCAGCCTCAGCAGCAAGTCTCTGTCCAGATCACAAGACAGTGCACAAGGTGCACCCGGGGCCCCTGCTGGCTTGTGACATCGTCAGAGCCAAGAACAGAGACAGGATCACCTTCCTTCCCTGAGCATCTTGCACAGCACTCGCACACAGGCCTGGGTAAATGGAACGAAGGGCTGAACCGGGGAGGGAATCGAGGGCCAGGGGTGGCAGCAACCCTTCCCTGTCGTGACAGGGTGATCGGCTGTGACAGCACTGGGTTTTGCACCGAGCACATGCCTCCGGGGGCCTCACGAACGAGCACATGCCCCCTTGTGCCTGGGGGGCTTGGGACTTCATGTATCTCCTCACGAACTCTCCCACTCGCTCTTCCCCCAGGGAGGCACTGTTGAGGGTGTTTCCCAGGAGGAGCTTTGGCTCAGAACGGAGGGCTGTCTCTGCCCTCGCCTCCCCCGCTCACCCCCCACCCCCAGAACCTTAGTCCTGCCCTAAGTAACCATTCGCGGGAGCTATTCCTCAACCGCCCGGGAGAAAATCCACTGAATCTCTCCACAGTTAAACAACAGCGTTCGTCTTGAATATCCACAGAACAATAGAGCCGCCTGGCCAGCCCGGCTTGCTCAGGGAAGGCAGGAGCTGGCAGAGAGAAGGACAAGGCTCTCCCCACGCCATCCTGCAGGCCGCGCAGGGCGGGGCCCCGCTGCCCTGAACGTGCCCGGAGCGTCCGCCGCGCTGCCCGAGCCCCGCCTGGCACGGCGCCCCTGGGAAGGAGCTGACAGTGCTGTTGGGGCAGCTCCCTGCTCCCCACCCAGGGAGGTGCCCAGGCCCCGCTGCTCTGACCGCACGCTGCAATGACTAGGCACCTTTTCTTTGTGCACAAGGAAAGCAGGCCTGGCAGCGCTTGGCCGGGCTCCACACCCGCGCTCACCTTTCGTTAGTGCCAAGTCTCTCCAGCCCCGGGCCTTCCGGGGTGACGCCAAGGGTCAACATTCCCAGTCTGGTCCTGGGATTGGCCGAGGAGACCCAGGACCCCGTCTGCAGTGGCAGCCCGAACAAAGGCCTCTCGCCCAGAATGCAGGAACAATGCGAGTGTCCACCCAAAGGGGACAGCCGCTGACCTTCCTCCGCACCAGGGACCATCCTGGGGGAGAAAAGCACACAGACTTTGTGGAGGGAGATTTGAGACACATGATGAAAGATGAAAACATAAGCTAGATCTATAAAGGGTTTGAGGACTTATTTAATTAAAAAAAAAATTTTTTTTATTAGGCAATCTCTATACCCAGTGTGGGGCTCGAACTCACGACCTCAGGATCAAAGCGTCGCATGCTCTACTGACTGGGCCAGCCAAGCACCCAGAGACCTTATTTTAAATATTTATGTTCTTGGGTAGAAAAGAGGTGGGTGAAGAAAGACTGGAAGGAAATACACAGAAAATGTTGATGACGGTGATCTCTGGATGGTGGAGTTATGGAGGATCAAGGTTTCCTTCTGTGTGTGTAATCAGTCAGGATCTAGGGAAGCAGAACTCGGGCTTTGTTTATTAAGGGCTTTGTTGCAAGGGACTGGCTCATCCACTGTGGGCGCTGGCTAGGCAGGTAGGAAACGTGGAGGGCAGGCGTCGGGAAGGGTGGCTGAGCTCTCAGGCACGGGAGACATTCCTGCTATGGGTGCAACCATTTTTTTTTTTAAGATTTTATTTTATTTTATTTCATTATTGTTTTTAGAGAGAGAGCATGCCTGTGCATGGAGTGGGGTGGGGGGCGGGCCGAGAGAGAGGGAGAGAGAATCTTAAGCAGGCTCCGCGCTCAGCATGGAGCCCAATGCGGGGCTCAATCTCACAACCCTGAGACCATGACCTGAGCTGAAATGAAGAGTTTAAGATTTTATATTTAAGTAATCTGTATTCCCATCGTGGGGCTCAAACTCACCCCTGAGATCAAGAGTCTTATGCTCTACCGACTGAGCCAGCCGGGTGCCCCACTTTATTTCTTCAGCCTTTCAACTGACCGCATCAGATCCACCCCCAGGTTATATCGAGAATAATCTCCTTTTCTGAGAGCCAACTGATCACACACTTTAATCACATCTATGAAACACCTTCACAGCAATACCTAGGATCCTGTTTGAGTAACTGGGAGACTGTAGCCTAGCCAAACTGACACATGAAACAGACCATCATCGTATTTTTGTTAAATTTGCTAATTTTCTGTACAGAACATATTGTTACTTATATAATTTTTTAAAGCAATAAATGACTAAATGACTAAATTTTTTTAAGCAATAAATGACTAAACTACCACAAGATACCGCTTGGCATCTACCAGATGGTTAAAATAAAAAAGGTAAGGATGGTGGCTCAGTCAGTTAAGTGTTTGCCTTTGGCTCAGGTCATGATCCCAGGGTGCTGGGATCCAGTCCCACATTGGGCTCCTTGCTCAGCGAGGACCCTGCTTCTCCCTCTGCCTGCCACTCCCTCTGCTTGGAAATTGGAACCCTCACCCCTGCCCCCCCATCCACCACAAAATGGTATAACCACTTTGGAAAACAGTTTGGTGGTTCCTCAAAGAGTTGGTTGAAAAAGACACAAAAGACTCAAAAAGGAGTCATTTGTGCTAAACCCTATATAACCAAACCAAGACTTCATACCTAACTTAATCGTAGAGCCAGCCTCTCTCAGGAGTGTAATTTGAAACCGATCAGTCTGGAATTTCCTGAGCAGCACTAGTGAGGTAGTCTGGGTAATAAACCCCTTCTCCCCCTTCCACCAACAAGGGCGACCTTGCCTGAAATAATCCTTTGTTTTGTTTATGACTTCCTTGTCTCTGTCCCCATCTGCCTATGAAAACCTTCTGCTCTTTTCTACTTGCTAGGTGGGATGCTGCCCAATTCATGCCTCGTTGAATAAAGCCAGTTAGATCTTCAAATTTACGCAGGTAAATTCTGTTTTTTAACACAGGTAAGCATGGAATTGCTATATAACCCACTCTTGGGTGTAAACCCAAGAGAATTGAAGACCCACATCCCCAGACATTTTTACATCCCCATTCAAAACCACATTATTCATAACAGCAAAAAAGTGGAAGCCAGCCAAATGTCCATCAACCCAAAAATGGGTAAACCAAACACAGTGGATCCATATAGTAGGGAATGATTCCTCAAGAAAACAGAGATAAAGGACCACTACGGACTACAACACAGAGGAGCCTTCCTCGCATTAAGTGAAAGGAGTCAGTCCCCCCTCCCCAAACCACACATCGTATGATTCCATCTACCCAAAAGGTCTAGAATAGGCCAGTTCATGGGTGCAGAAAGTAGCTTGGAGGTAGCCCTAGCCCGACCAGGAGGGGAACATAGGGAGCAACTACTAAGAGGTATGAGTTTCTATTTGCAGTGATCAAAATGTCCTAAAACTAGATGGTGGTAATGATTGCAAAATTCTAGAATTCTGTGATTGCACAATTCCAAAAATCACAAAATTGTACACTTTAAAAGAGTGAAATTTATGACGTGTTAACTATATCTCGGGGAAGCTATGATTTTTTTTTTTTAAAAGAAGCATTACATATGTGAGAAGAGAAGGAGGCCACATGAGCTGCCTCCTGTCTCCGGGTTCCCTTCTCCACCGGTGCCTCCCTCCCGTGGTGCTCTCGCCCAGTGGTCTGCAGATGTCCTAGAGAAAGCCCTCAGCAAAACTCCACTCAGGATCCTCTCTTCTCATCCATCTTCCCTTGGCATCTGGGCCACGAGGGTCCATCCCCTCTCACCACCAGCACAACGCTGCCGGGAGGAGCTCCCAAGCCTGTGACAATGACAGCAGGCGTCCAGCCCTGCTCAACTTGAACTGGAGAGTAACCCCACGGGGCTGTGACCCAGCTCTCAGAGTCTGGCACAGAGGGGGGATCTCAACCTCTGTGTTGCAAGAATGAGCCCATTTTCTAGATATTTGGAAACCGAGGCCCCGAGAAGGGCAGAGATCCACTCAAGATGGTGCAGGCCTCTGATTCCCTCCTCCCCTCTCTCCCCTGAGCACGTCCTGGGACCTCTCCAGTGAGAGACAGAGGTGACTGAGTCACAGAACCACTTCCTAAAGAGCTCTTTGCCAAACATATATCAAGGGCTTTAGAAGGGTTGCCGCCCTCTGACCCAGTACTTTCCCATGGAGAGCTCTGCTTCTGCAGACAACCTGCCAAGAGGGCAAAGGTTAGGTACCAAAATGTTCCCTGCAGGGTAACATATATAATGGTGAGAAATGAGGACACTCCAAACATCCATCACTAAGGGACGGCTAGTAAATGGGGACATAGCTCTATGATAGGACAATACACCGCTAGTAAAAATGATGTCTTGGAAGAATTTTAGAACGCTAGTGGGAAAATGCAGGAGAAAAATGGCAAACGGTATATGATCCTGACAATGTGTTAAAAATAATAATTAAAAGTGAACCCACAAGAGCAAACACGGTTTTCGGCCTCACCTGATACCTGCAGTCCAGATATGCACTGCTCCCTTTCTCCAGCCCCACTCCAGACCTTGACCCTTGACCCTGTTATATTTTCTTCATAACAGTCCTAATAAATGAGTGCTTGTCATATGAACAAACGACTCCAACAGTGGTCCTCTTTGGGTGGGACTATGCATGATTTTAGTTTGCTTTTAAATTTTCTATACCTTCTAGATCTTTACCAAAAGCATGTTTTACCTTTATATTTAGGAGGGGGAAAAATGTTTTTCAAAGCAAAACCAAAAACAAAAGTCAACTTAAAAAACCTCAGCGTTCTTGTGAGTGAGTTGAATCTTCCTGGGGGCAACATTATTGAAAGAAGTATTTTCCCAAAAATGCCTCCAGAAGGAAATTTGGGGCATTGAGAGAAGAGATTAATTTATTAAAACTTAATCAATTTACAAGCCCGTAGGGGCGCCTGGGTGGCTCACTGAACATCTGCCTTCAGCTCAGGTCAAGATCCCAGGGTCCTGGGATCAAGCTCCCTGCTCAGTGGGGAGTCTGCTTCTCCCTCTCCCTCTGTCGCTCCCTACCACTCATGCTCTCTCTCTCTAGCTCTCTCTCATTCTCTATCTCAAATGAATAGATAAAATCTTTATTTTTTTTAAAGATTTTATTTATTTGACAGAGAGAGATCACAACCAGGCAAAGAGTCAGGCAGAGGGGGAGGGGGGAAGCAGGCTCCCTGCTGAGCAGAGAGCCCAATGCGGGGCTCCACCCCAGGACCCTGAGATCATGACCTGAACCAAAGGTAGAGGCTTTAACCCACTGAGCCACCCAGGTGCCTCAGATAAAATCCTTAAAAAGAAAAAAAGTTACAAGCCTGTAGAGAGTGCACTTGACATTGTGGGGGGTGTAAGGCTGGACACACACTCACACCAGAATTATCCCAGGCCCCTGCAGGCCACAGTCCTGGGTAGCAGTCAAGGAAAGTGTCCTGAGGACCCAGACTGGGACGCCGGCTCCCCGCAAGCCCAGTGATGGCTCGTGGCCCTCCACGTCCAGCCCAGGCGTGCCCCAAGAGCACACACGCAGGCCTAGCCCTGCCAAAGCGATGCGCAGCACTGTCACTCAGGAATGCAACTGCTCCCGGCCGTTCACGCCTCATCAGTGCCCACTCAGCGGACGTGCAGGAGCACCTCGGGGGAGCTCTGCCCTCCGCGTCATGGGACAGGAGGGGGAGCACCCACCGCCCGGGGGTGCGCTCCCAAACCAGAGACATCCCAGGGCAGCAGCCCGGCTTATGAAACACTGGGGCAGTTTTACATAATCATGGGAAATCATGAGAAAAAGAACCTTCCTAAAAATGCATCCCCCTACCTCGACGGTATTTTTTCCAAGACGGAATTTTGTTTTGCCTTTTTTGTTTATAAGAGTCGACCATGTTCACCGGCACTACATTCCAACAGAAGAGAAAGCTGTAAAGTAGAAATTAAGAGTCTTCTTTCATCCCACGCTCCAAAATCCCCGAGGGGTCTGTCCTCATAGCCTCTTGGCTTCGCCCACACAAACTTACACACATACGGCGGCATGCACCGACCCACACATGCACGCGCACACGTGCTTTTTATTGATCTTTGACAGAAACAGGATCACGTTCTACCTGCTGTTCTCTGCCTTGCTTTTACTCCAAATAATAGCATCTTCCCACCCTGTGCCGAACTTCCAATGTTTTGCCGGGTGTGGCACACTCAGCACGGGGGGCATCCAGCAGGACATGGACCCCAGGTCGGTCCAGCTCCAGAACCCAAATCCTAATGGTCTTCCCCATGTTTTCCTCGGAGAGTGTCTTAGAACCCCAAACAGCATTGCCTGAGAGTCTTAGAATTGCAGGCCTCGCCCCGGAGCCTCTGATTCAGGTGAGATGAGGTGCCCAGGGGGTCTGAGTACAGAATAACTGCTTCCGGTGTGTCTTATGACCTCGCTAGCAAGGGGACTGTCCTGTTCAGTTGCTGAGGCCACTAAGAAGCTACATTTCCTTACCGGCACTGCCAATTTCTGTCCCCAAGTCAATATACTTTGGGTAAATGAGTGAGCCCCTGGCTCAGGAGGTTCGGTCTTCACTGAGCTGGGAAAATGATCACCTGGGCCTCCGCCAACCCCTGCCCTCTGCCACCAGACCCATTTGCAGCCAGGGTTCCCTCAGGATCATCTCCCAGGCATGGGGTTCAAAATCTGAGGGCATAAGCCTTGTGGGGACCTTTGGGCGGGAGGGTTCTGCTGTGACGCTGCCTGCTCACTCCAGGGCAGGCAAGGTAGCTAGCAAGGAGAGAGTGTGAGGGAGCTCAGTGTGTGTGTGTGTGTGTGTGTGTGAGACATGGTTCTGGCAACTTCAGCTCCCTCGTGCCTGGCCCAGCTCCCGCAGTACCTGGCAGAGGTGGGAAATGCATGGCCCCACACGGCCAGACTCCCATACCAAGTGCTTCTGCTCAGCCTCGCTGATGGGTCCTGGCATTTCCTTCTGAAATGCAGCTCAGAATTCTGTGGTCAGCATTCAGCTCCAGGCAGCCATTACGATCCATCCGTACTGTCACAGTGACCCAAAGCTACTACCCCCAGTAATAGTGATAAGCTGTACGTGACCCCTCAGCACCCCCAATTTCCCTCTCAAGCCCCTTCTGGTGATCCTGGAGGTGCCTGGGGAGCCGGCTGTGGAGACTCCTATGGGGACTTGCACTGCCTTGGCTGCCCTAAGGGTGCCCTTCTGCCCAGGTGCTGTGTGGGTCCCGGAGATGGCTCAGCCTCCCATTTAGCACTCTGCTTTCAGGTGGCTGTGGGCTTTTGCTGACACCTGATGCTGGCAGGGGATGCCTGTGCCACCTTCTGTCGTCCAACAGAGCCCCTTTGTGTCTCAACTCCTGAAAAGGCTGAATAGAGGGCATGGGCCTGGGCAGCCAGATGCCTTCCCCGGCTGTCTCCCTGATGCTCTCTCCCTGGGTGTAGCTCTGGCAGTTGCTGGCTGTGTGACCTTGGGCAAATCCTGCAACATTATACTTCCATCCTATAGGCCTTTACTGAGTGCCTTGCTGTAGAAGATACAGGCATAGTCTCCGGGATCGTGATTTCCTGGAGGTGGCAGAGGGCAAGGCAGATGGGAAGGAGGGCTGCTCTGGATCCAGGCCACTCGAAAAGTTTGGGAATGGCATTACCGGCTCAGGAAACAACACATGCAAAAGACTCTAGGTGGAGTGAGCTTAGTGTTTTTAAGGAAAGCAAGAAGGCTAGTGTGGCTGGAATGGCTGGAGGAACAGAAGAGAGGTTGGGGAAGCAGAGCATGCATACTACAGGGGCCTGAAATGCACTCTAAGGTGGAGGAAGAGCAATGGGAGCCTAGCGGGGAAGTGAGTTATCCCCCAGCAGCCACGGGGAGCACAAACCTGGGACTGAAGGGGGAGGAGCAGGGTGGGAAGAGAGCAGAGGAGCAAAATGACAGCTTGAGGCCAGGCAGAAAGCTGTGACCAGCAGGACCCAAGGTCTTCCTCCCAAATGCCCTGTGATTTATGAGGCGTTTGTGGCTGAATAAGGGCCCCGACTCAGGACCTGGGAAGAGGAGTACCACCTTGGACAAGCAGGGGGTTGGAAACACCTTCAGTCGGCCCAGGATTCTGGTTCTGAAGTGGACCCTGGGGAAGGTCAAGAGGCCCTGAAACATGATTGAAACCAGGATGAACAAGTCTTATTCACCTGGACTTGGGACAAGAAGAAGCTGCCGGGGTTGGGGCGGTTGGGGGGGGTGGGGGGGTGGGATCCATCACTCCTGGGTCTCCAAAGACGCTTTGAGTCTCTCGCCACTATCAGAGACCAGGGTGGATGCGGATTGGCAAGGACGACTCCCCCTGGGACAGGTGGGGAAAGTGAAGTTTGGGATTGGAAACTACTGCTCTATGGAAAATAGAATTGGAAGACACAGAGCTCTCACATGGTTTCAAAGTCACATCTTCTTTTAACAAACTGGGAGCAGCCTGAGGGCAAAGGTAGCCCCTGACCAGTCTCTGACCATGGCACACCCTGGGGTCACCTCACCCTGATTCTGCAGCCCTCTCCGGCTATGGGGCCAGCCTTGGGTGCGTGGACCTCTGCAGGCTGGGCCAGCGGGAGCTAAAGGCTGTGAGATGCCACTCTTGGGGTCTGACCAGGCATCTGGGAACCAGAGCAGTCGAGGAGCAGCCAAGGAGCATCTGGGAGTGGAGTGGGGGACTCGCTCACATTCGGGCCATTGTCCCACATGACCCAGAGCTCTGAGTGTGGACTATGCAAAGGCCACAGAGGGGACACAGGCAGGGCGTGCCCACTGGTACCGCCTTGGCTCTCCCAGGGGCTCAGCATCAGGCAGTTCTGGTGCAGGCCCCTGGCCAGCCACCACTTTGAGGGGCCTGTCTTTATCTCTCTGTACAATGGAGCTTCCTCCTGCGTAAGACATCCATCAACCACATGGGGCGCCGTGTATGGCATAAAAGGTGTCTGGGATCACAGTTCCCTCTCTACCACCACTACTCTACCCCTCTCTACCACCACCGCCACCCCTCTCTACCTCCTCTCTACCAGCCCCATTGCTCTGGGGGTCAGAGGGTCTGGTAACAGCAGAGGTGGGTGCCCCTGTCTCTACAGACTTGGATCCATACCCAGTAATCCCCCTAAGGTTCAGCAGTGTTATTAAGCCCTGACGGTTTGTGAAAGGCCTACCAGTTGTAATTTCTCAGTTAAGGACAGACAGCTGGTAGTATCATTACTACTACTGTGATTCTCATTTTCATAATCCCCATTCCTCTTACAGGCCCCTAAAGCTCTGGGCCTGCTCTCTTGGGGCTGGGGCTTATAGAGGGCGCCATTCTGCTAGGGCAGAGCCCGGCATCCACCAGCTCTGTGACCTTGATCGATCTTGCAGGTCTCAATTGGCTCATCTGTAAAATGTGTTACCAATGCGGCTTCCCCTCTCAGTTCCACGCGGGGCTGCGTGGAGGGAAAGGAGACGGAGCGTTCTACCGTGAAGATGCGACTCAGGCAAACTCTGAGCCCAGCCTAGAACCTGGACTGCCTATTACTATTACTTGTGTGTGTAGTTAATTCCAGCAGGGCAGTTCTGCTTCAGGAGTCTCCGAGCTGCCCAGCAAATGCCCGGAGACGGGCAGGGCGAAGGGGAAGTCAGGCAGGTGGATAGACTCGGGCCGGGTCCCTGGGCGACCCGGCCAGCCGCCGCCTGGGTTTCCCTGAACGCCGCCGCCGGAAGGCTCAGGCGTGGGTCTCTCGGGCGGCCGGGGGGCGGGGCGGAGGCGGGGCGGGGGCGGGGGCGGGGCGGGACGCGGCCGGCCAGCCGCTGCACGGAGGCCTGGGGTGATGCCGGCGCCCCGCCCCCGTAGGCGGGCCTAGGGAGTCTTAACGCGCCCCCGCGCGGTGCCCGGCCTCGGCCGCCGCCAGTCGTCGCCGGAGCCGCTGCGCCGCCCGTGCGTCTCCGCGTCCTCGTCCTCGTCCTCCCCATCCTCCTGCCCGCCCGGCCGCGCCATGGAGGGCTACCACAAGCCTGACCAGCAGAAGCTGCAGGCCCTGAAGGACACGGCCAACCGCCTGCGCATCAGCTCCATCCAGGCCACCACGGCGGCCGGCTCGGGGTGAGTGCCGGGCACGGGGTCGGGGAGGGCGGCGTTCGCGCCGGTTCCGTGTCGCGCTGCACGAAGCCTCCTGGAAGGAGGCGGCCCGGGCGCGGTTAGGTGGCGGGGACGTGCGCCTCGCACGGCCCGGGCTGGAGGCGTCTTCCGCTGCAGCGCGCGCTTTCGGCCGGGCTTCCGTCTGGTGGGCGGTGGCTCTCGCTGGGCCTCGGGCCCAGCCTGCCTCTCGCCCCTCGCCGGGCGCCGGCTCCCCTGCAGCTCCGCGGCGCGGGGACGGGGCTCGGGAGTCGGGTGCCGGGAGGCCCACTGTGACTGCGGTGTCGCCGAGAGCCAGGCCCTGTGCCGTGCGCTTCACACGCGCAGCCCTGCGTGGGTGCCGCTATCAACGCTCCGCCTTGCGGGTGGGGAAACCGAGGTCCCGAGTTGGAGTCAGTTGCCCCGTGTGACACATGGCGAGAGCTGCAGTTGAAATGCAAGCTGCTTGACGAGCAGCCTGTGTTAATACCTCATTTTGCAGGGAGACTGAGGCTGGCCCTCTCCCCACCTCACACAACGACTCCCCTTCGCCGCTCACGTTCCTGCCACCCTTGGTTTGGGGTCCGAGTCTGGAGCAGGGGTCCGCTGAGATGCCAGACTTGGAGAGTGGGGAAGAAGGCGGCCATGTGGGTGCAGAACCCGGGCACGCGGCCTGCAGGGGAGGTCGAAGATGGGACCTGTGGCCGGAGGTGGGTGGAGTGGGAGGGGAGACTTGCAAGGCTAAGGGAACCGAGGACGGAGGCCGGGAGGCCGGGCCAGCTGCCAGACGCACTTTCCCCATGGCAGGGCGGGAGGCCCATCCCCCAACAGCCTTTCCCGCCGGCCTTTCTGGCTCAGAAAAGACTGTTCCTGCTGATTGCAAGGAGCCTCCTCCCAAGGTGGCAAGCACCGTGATAGTAACCGGCCAGCGTGCAGCTGGAGGCGTTGGAGATAGTTGGGAGGGTCCGCCTGTGAGTTACTTCAGAGGCTGTTTCCCACCGTAAAATGGGAACAGTAGTAGCGCCCATGCACTGGATGGTTTCAAGGATTCCAGCATCACCCTTGGGCCCTGGCGTGAGGCCTGCGCCACTGTACTGTGCAGGACTGATGAAGTGATTTTGAGGGCTGAGTAGGGGGTGATTTCCAGGAATCTTTCCAACCCAGCTGTGTGCTTAAAACAGTGACAGAATTCTAGCTTCTGGCCAATGCCGTACAGAATGTGTTATTAATGAGTAAATCTCTTTGACTTTCGGGATGGGTACTCACTCACCTTTAAGACCTCCAGTTCTCAGAAGGGATTTGACCTCTTCTGGCAGGCAGCTTCTCTCTCACACCAGCCCCGTGTGTGCCTTGAATCCATTATCTCCACTGGGTCTATGTCAGACTTACCCATTCTGCATGGTGTCCCTTGCCTAGGCAGGGTTTGGGCTTCCTTGCAGTGCCCCCTCCGCAGCCTGGCACACAGTAGGTCCTGCACACCTGGTATTGCTTGCTGAGTTCCACTAGGTCCCCTTCTCTTGACCATTTCAGGGGGCCACTCACCCTAAAGGGCTTTATTGAGCCCTATAGTGTGCCAGGAGCTGTCTAGCCAGGCTCTCGGGGATCTAGCTGGAGAGACAGTGGTTTCCTGATTAAGTCTGAGCATCTTGCAGGCCTAGACATGAACTGTAGACAGACAATTCAGGGTCACCGAGCATCCAAATAGGCATCCCTGGCGAGACACAGAGCATCCTTTATTGCTAATACTGTCTCATGCAATTTGAGATGCTTTTACATTTCCTGACACTGGGGTGTTAGGCA
The DNA here is from genome assembly GCA_028646535.1 of Procyon lotor. Classification (NCBI taxonomy): domain Eukaryota; kingdom Metazoa; phylum Chordata; class Mammalia; order Carnivora; family Procyonidae; genus Procyon; species Procyon lotor. The sequence goes on along the minus strand of CM053603.1, from coordinate 16,102,396 downwards.
GTTGCCCAAGCTGGTCACTGGTGGCTGGCTGTTCTGTGCTCCCCAGCGAGGGGCTTGTCTTGATTGGAAGACTCCTAGGGCTGGCCAGGCAGCGCCCGGCTGGACAACAGAAGTTGGAAAGGGGAAGACAGGTGCAGTGATGGAGGGTGTCAGTCGGGTCAGCTTGAAGGCACTGGGAGAAAAGAAATAACGTTACAACCCTAGGGGGCTCCCAAAGGGAAGTTGGAAAGGGGATGACCAGGTGCGGAAATGGCAGATGGCAGTCAGTCTGGGGGCACTTGGAGAGAAATGACATAAGGTTACAGCTGTGGGGAGGCTTCCAAAAAAAGGATGTCAGGTGGGTCTCCTGGGACTTTGTTAGATAGTTAAAAACCTACAGGCAAGGGGCGCCTGGGTGGCTCAGTGGGTTAAAGCCTCTGCCTTCAGCTCAGGTCATGATCTCAGAGTCCTGGGATCAAGCCCCGCATCGGGCTCTCTGCTCAGCGGGGAGCCTGCTTCCCCCTCTCTCTGCCTGCCTCTCTGCCTACTTGTGATCTCTCTCTCTGTCAAATAAATAAAATAAAATCTTTAAAAAAAAAAAAAAAAACCCTACAGGCAAAAGATACACTTTGTAGCGGCTAAGAGTTACATCCAGGTTTACATTGTAATATTGCCTTTTGGAGGAACTTCCTGAGCTCAGAAAGTGTCCACTTGCCAAAAGAAAGAGTGTCTAAAGACTGTGATTCCCCTGTGTTTGCCAGTGTGTAAAGATGCAGGAGGGACTTAGAGAAACTTCTTTTACAATAGGAAGTAATGGTGCTACGCAATCGCTGTCACAAGAGGGGAGTTCAGGGGTGTGTGCTGAACTGTGTGTGTGCAGAGATGGCCTCGGAAGACTTGGGGGCAGGGCGGTGTTCTGGTCCCTGGATGTTCACCTTGAGGCCCCAGCCCCTCCCCACAGGGAGTGAGGCCCAGTCCTGAGGCCCCGGGCCCAACCTGGGCAGCAGCCACAGCCAAAGCGACTCTCCGGTCAGGATGCCCCTTTTCTGGGGAGCTGACGCCTTGGGGTCTTTCTGTGGCCCCCCTCAGGGGCTGTGCTCCCTGATTTCCCTGTGCCATCGCTGACCCCCTGTCCGTGGAGTTCTGCAGGCCTTGGGCAGCAAGGACAGGGGCTGAGGGACAAAGCCCTCACAGAGAGTCCTTTGTGGAGGCAGCACTGACAATGGCCGGAGCGGCTTCAGGGTCCTATCCCTCCACGTGCTGGAGGATTTGTGGCAGGGCCCAGCTCATCCAGGCTTTACAAAAGTGAAACCTGGTGGCCTCATCCGAAGGGGCCTGGCTGCTGAGGCTGGTGATGAAGATTTTGTAGTTCTCATCGACCAGGGCTCGGCTGTGGCATTATCCAAACAGCCCTAAGTATTGTCTGTGGACCCCTTCAGAATTAGGCTTGAACGGGGTGGGGCGGGGGAGTTGCTCCTTTAACGAGTCCCTAGGGCTCTGACCCACAATGTTGGGAGGGCTGCTTGGGGGTGTCATGTCTGCCCAGACCCGGCTGGTGCGCACCCGGAGACAGGAGCCTAACCCCAGCTCTGTTCTGAGCGGCTGTGCCCTTGTTCGGAAGGCGCTTTCCATCCCAGGGAAGGTTCCCCATCTTTAAAGGAGAAGTTCATCGATAGGTGATTTTCCAGGTGGATCCCTCAGGAGTGGGACTGGGGGAGTGGAATGAGCGGGCTCTGGGCCTGCCCCCTGCTGTTGTGGGCTTCACATCCTAGAGGGCCATGGGACTTGGAGGTGGCTGGAAGCACATTCCTGCTCCCCAGCTCTGGCTTTCCGGCGATGCTTCGGCTGAGTGCTCTGAGGGCCCCTTCATGGCCCAGGCCCCTTTGAGTCTCTGGCCCCAGGGAAGCCCTGCCAGGGCCTCGTCCTTCGGGGCTGCTTTCCACCCCAGCCTGGTGCTGACTGAGGCAAGAGGACAGCCCGTTGAGATTGCCCCAGCAGCAGTATTTCCCAACTCAGTGTGAAAACATGAGGCTGTCCTAGAGTGACTCAGTTCTTTGCCTGAGAGACCTCTGAACCCAGCGGGGCGGCTGCTGGTCTGTGTTTCCTGAAACCGGGAACCAGGACCTGCTTAGGGTCTGGATGAGATGTTTTCAGGGTTTCACATCAGCTCTGACTGCCTCGTGGCCCCTGTCATCACGCTGGTGCTTGGACTTTGCTTCTTCAGGCAGGCCTGTGGTCGGTCACTAGAGCCTGGTCCTACCAAACCCAGAACTTTCTTGTTGCCACAGACTGCCACTGTCTGCCCTGGATGCCCGGAGCACTCCGAGGGCTGGGACCTGCCCAGAGGTGAGTCCTTAGGCAGTCCCTGTGTTCTTGTCCTGGACGATGAAGCAGAGTCTGCCCAGAGTTGGGGCCTGTGGGGGGCCAAGGTGGGTCTGGCTGACCGGGGCATGCGCTGTTTGGGCTTCGTGCTCAGAAGTTGCACTTGGAGCCCAAATGAATCTCTGAGGGCTGTGCAACGACAAGGGACTGTGGACATTTGAGAACTTCCTCTCCTGGCTGCTCCCCATCTTTTATCCTCCTTTGAAAAACAAATCTGCAACAGCTCCATTGAGGCATAATAGGGAGGTCATAACATTTACCTGTACAGTTCAGTGGCTTTCAGTAAACTTAGTAAAATTTTTAAAGATTTTATTTATTTGAGAGAGAGAGAGAGAGAGTGTGTGTGTGTGCGCACAAGTGGGGGGAGGGGCAGGGGGAGAGGGAGAAGCAGACTCCCTGCTAAACAGGGAGCCTGACTCCATCGCAGGACCTTGAGATGATGATCTGAGCAGAAGGCAGATGCTTAACTGACTGAGCCCCCCAGGTGCCCATAAATTTAGTAAAATAACAGTGATTTACAGTACATTTTAGTGAATTTACCACATCCAACTTTTCAGACAGTTCATCACTCCTGAAAGCTCCCAGGCAACCACTAATTTACTTTCTGTAAATCTAATTCTTCCGGACATTTCATTTCATATTCATACAGAATGGGATTTTTGGGGTTTGACTTCTTTCTTTTTTTTTTTTTTTTTTTTTTTTTTTTGACTTCTTTCACTTGGCACGTTTGGAAGGTCCTGCGTATGGTCGCATGTGGCAGTACTTAATTATCTTTATTCCTGAATATTCCATCGTGGGGATGTACCTCATTTTGCATGCTCATCAGTTTCTCTTAGCATTTTGCTCGTGTCCTCGCTCTTCTGGTGGTAGAATTTGTGACCTTGGGCAAGTCACTTCCCTTCTGTAGGCCTTAGTGATTCCATCTTCAAAATGAGGAAGAGGTTAGACTTAATCTCTGGCACGTTAAATACAAAATACTGAACAACTGCCATTTTTCTGTGCACTGTGCCAAGCTCTTTACACACACACTACCTCATTCGGCGAGGTTCTGTTGCTATCTCCAAGTTCACTGAGGTTCGGAGAGGTCACATCCCTAGGATCTGGGAGCCAAGATACATCATTTATTCATTGGTGCACTTTGTGGCGGGTGCTGTTCAGGCTCGAGAGTACAACAGTGAAAAGGCTCAGAGTCCCTCCCTTCGTGGAGCCTGTGTTGCAGTAGGATAAATAGGCATGTCACGTCAGGTGGTGGCAAGTGTAGGTGAGGGGAAGAAGAGGTATTTGTAGATAGTGTGGTCAGGGAGGGCTTCTCAGAGGAGGTGGCATGGGGGTAAACCTCGGAAGAAACGCTTTGAGGTCTGGAGGCAGAGTCTTTCCAGGCAGGAGCCAGCAAGGGCAGTTCCGGGAGCAGGAAGAATAAGGATGGACTGCTTCCAAGGGTCACTTCCACCCTGCATCCTGGGATTCCCTTCTGAGTATTTTTGTCTAAATAAATATACAGCTAGAAAAGAGTATAAGTAATGCACGTCTGTTATAAATAATACACCTGGATGTGCCTACCACCAAGCTTGAGAACTAGGACATTGCGGTGCTTTAAAACTCCTGGCTGTCCCTCCCCCTCCTCCAGAAGGAGGTTCACCCTGAATTGTGCCTTTTCATTCCATTGTTTTCCTTATCATTTTAGAACATTTGCATATCTCCACAAATAGGGTGGTCCTCTCTGGTCTGCAGATGTTCTGCAGTGCACTTTGCTCACATGGTAGATTTGTGAGAGAAGGTTGGCGTTGGATCCGTGTGGCTCACTCTCGCTGTCCTGCAGAGCACTCGGTGATCCCAGCGTAGCGTGATTAACCTGTTGTGCCGACGCACACGTGGGTGCCTCCAGGTGTGGCTGCTGCAGGCCACGCACGGACAGCCCCTGTCCTTCCCGGAGCGCACCTACCACGCAGTTGCTGGGCCTTAGGGAGTGTGCACCTGCCGCTGCTGATCGCTTTCTTTGTAACCGTTAAAAGATGACTCGGGTTTTCTGTTTCTTGAGTCAGTTTAGGTAAGTTATTTCTTTTTCCCTAGACAGTTTGCTGTTTTGAAATTGATTTGCATCAGGCTGTTTGGAGTATCATGTCATCTGTTAGGCCTGTCCTTCCCTTTCTGGTACTTGCTCTTCTTTTTCTGGATCCTGCCTTATCAGAAGTTTACTAAACTTGTACTCTTTTTTTTTTCTTTTTTTTTTTTATTTTTAAAGCTAACAGTCACTGGGGCGCCTTGGTGGCTCAGTGGGTTAAAGCCTCTGCCTTCAGCTCAGGTCATGATCTCAGAGTCCTGGGATCAAATCCCACATTGGGCTCTCTGCTCAGCAAGGAGCCTGCTTCCCCCCTCTCTCTGCCTACTTGTGATCTCTCTCCTCTCTGTCAAATAAATAAATAAAATCTTTAAAAAAAAAAAAAAGCTATCGGCTTTGATTTTTTTTTTTTTTTGTACATTTGCTTCCTATTCCATGAGTTTCTTTTTTTATTATTATTAACATAGAATGTATTATTTGTTCTATTCTTTATTATCTTTCTACTGCCAGAGCTCACTCCATTTTTATAAACTTTGTTTTTTAGCTCTGGGTTTTCAACTCTTGTGGTTTTCACTTTCTTCATTGGGTACTATGAATTTCTTCTTCCCAGAAGATTATTTCTCTTTGTACTTCTGCACACTGAGGTTTGCCTCAGTGAGGCGGTTACAGGTGCTTGGCGTCCCGGGTCTGTTCATTTTCCAGGAAGTCGGTGACTCCTTGCGATGCGGGCCCGGCTGGAGTATGGCCGGAGAGGGGTCACTTTTTGGAGGCCAGCAGCCATATGTCTTGACAATGGAGAGCAGCCTCACCAGAGCGGTGAGAGACCTGCCCTCTGCTTCTGCAGGGAAGCTGGCAAGCAGGTGGAGTGTGTGCTAAAGGGAAGAGAGAGGAAATACCTGAAAGGATGGGTGGGACCTTCGAGACACTTGGGCCTTTGCTTGAAGCAATCAGTGCCCCCTTCGTAGACTGAATGAATTGGGACTGGAGGTGCGTTGTTCAGGCCAGTGCAGGTTTGGGACAAACTTGTAGCCCCCCTCCCCAAGTGCATCACAGAGAGTAGGATGCAGAACCCCCACCTGCCCCCACTTGTCTAGCTAGTTTGCATCCACGGGTGCATCACAACCCCGGGGGGTGGACCTCCACCCACAGATGTCCCCTCCCACCCCCCCACCCCCCCGGACAAGCTGGGGTTGCAGGGGGAGCTCAAGATCTGAAGCTACAAGCTCCAGACACACTCGGCCCTGAAGTCCCTCCAGCAGGTTGAGCTGACAGGTAACCATCCCAGTCTCGGGCTCATTCCTTCCATCCCGCCTGCCCCGTGGTCCGCAACACGTCTGGTCCCCGCCAGCACTGGAGGGGTTGGAAGCGCTGAGCTGTTTGGATGCCTTCCAGTGGATGGATGGTGGTGGCCTGTGGTGACCAGGCTTCAGACGCATTACCCTACTGGGCCCCCCTCTGCACCCACACCTAGCATCCCCACTTACAGATGACGGAGCTGAGCCTCAGGGAGGTGAAGCCCTTGCCCTGTACGTCTGTACTCTGTGGGTGCCTGGACAGACCAGCAGGAGGCCAGGACGCAGGCTTCCGAGGGTTACCTTGTAGGCTCGCCCCTCATGGACTCGGCAGGGAAGGGTTACTCTTCAACTCCTGGTGTCCCTTCCTGGCTGACCTCCCTCCCACCCCATCTCTGCCCCGGCCTGGGCATGCTTCCACCACATGTAGAAAGGGCTTGTGCCACACCATGGATCCCTGACGCCCGCGTGGGGGAATATCGCCCTGGG
>CM053603.1:16081189-16096095 GCA_028646535.1 Procyon lotor | reverse complement strand
GGAGGGTCCCCTGCTCCGCGGAGCAAGGTGTCCTATTTACGTCTCCTCACCTCCCTCTTTCAGGCCTAGTGTCTTTTCCCCATGACCCGGAGTTCATAGAGATGGCTAAGTATAAGCTGACTGTGTGCCGGGAACGTGGTACTAAACCAGCATGGACGGTTCTGGGTTTCTCTACTAATGTGTCTGCGCTGGGAGTGACTCACCCACTAACCCAGTATGGGGAGCCAACTGACAGGGGAGGAGGGGGCGCGCGTGAACTCTGGGTGCTGCATGTGCCCTTGGGTTTGGCATCGGGCATGTTTCCGTGTCGGACCTCCGAGCAGCCCCGAGGGCTGCGCTGAGCTGCATGGAGTGGGCGGCTGGGAGGCATGTGCCCTGAGGCTGCCGTGGTTGCCATACTATGGGCCAGGGGCCCGTCGGGGCCGGCCGGGAGTTCCAGCATGGCTGGGCCCCTGGACTGGCGGACTCATGGGGGCCTGAGAGACCTCCCCGAGTCTCAGCTAAGGTGTGACCTTGCACTTCCTGTTGTTCGCGCAAATGGGTGTTTGCAAATAACTGCAGTTAGTAGAGCAAAAGGCTAAAAAGGGCGGGGGAGACCCCTTGAGCCCACCGCTCCAGGGCTGGAAAGGCAGCCTCTGGCTTTGGTGAGCACCGCCTCCGCCCTGGTCACGGGCAGAAAGGGTTGTTATTTTTTCATGATCAGAGCCTTTGTGGAAGATGAGATAGTATGTGTTGCCTTTTAAACTCTGCACAAAAGCTTGGCTCCTAATGGCCATGCCAGCTTCCCCTTGCCAGTTGCAAAAGGTCCAAGTAGCCCAGTGACACCTAGGAGCGTCTGAAGCCCCAGTTCCCCGGCTGCCAGCCCCCTGGACTGAGGCTGCTGGGAGCTTTGTGGCTATTCCGTGAGTCTTCCTCCCCTACCCCCCGCCCATGGCCCAAGAGAACCAGCACTTCTTGGGGCCTGGGAAGGCAGGGTGCCCCTCGTGAGTGGGCAGCGTCCTGAGCAGGGCCCCTGGGATGTAGCTTGCTGGTCAGACACAGATGGGTCTCTGCTCCTCGGCTGCTGCGTCCTGACAGCCTCTGCGAGAATCGGTGAGGGAAGATCCAGGCTCTACCCTCCAGCCTCAGCGCTGCCTCAAACTGGGTCTGTTCTGGGCCCCGGGAGGGTGTGATCCCGCACCACCCATAGTGGTGTCCTTAGGACCCCACACAGCCCTCCCCGGAGCAGGAGCTTATGGCTCTCTGATTAGCCAGGCCTATGGCTCCTTGGCATATGCACCCCCAGGTTCCTGTACATGGGCCTGGGGAGAGCCCTCTCGCTCCGAGGCCTGGGGCCATGATGCATGCGTCTCATCTCTCCCCCGGTCCACAGCCACCCCACGTCATGCTGCAGTGCCGCGGAGATCATGGCCGTCCTCTTTTTCCACACCATGCGCTACAAGCCCCAGGACCCCCGGAATCCCCACAACGACCGCTTTGTGCTCTCCAAGGTAGGAGCCCACCCTTCACCTGGGCCAGGTGGCCCACAGGCCCTGGAGCGGAGAGAAGGTGCTGGCAGCGAGGGATCTCTGAGGGGACCTACCCCCTGGTGTCCGTCCACCTGGCCTGGGCCCACGCTTTCCGCCCACGCCCCCTGTCCACCAGCCCGGCCCACCCCTTGGCGCCTCACCCTGCGCTGACCTACAGCAACGCTTAGGCCAAGTTAAGAACAAACAACTGAGCTCATTGGGGACCGTGAAAATGATCTGCCGGCTGTTCTGCCCCTGTTTTGTATGAACAGGCGGGACTCCTGTCCAGGTGTGGGGTCCAGCGTTGAGGCTGGGCGCTACACAGCTCTCTGTGCCAGGCTGGCACCCCCGGGCCCGTGCTTGCTGGCTCAGGTGTCAGGGGGCCCTGTGGCAGGCTCTGGGCTGAGGCCCTCAGGCCCCCCACTCATGCATGAGAATCACAGTCGCAGACCATGCCACGGAGCCCTGAAATCCACCTGTACCCAGGCCTGGCCCTGTGACCTCTGGGCTCCCAGGGCAGGCATGAGAGCTTAGAAGTCCGTCCAAGTCGGCTCCCATGCCAGAAAGCAAGGATTAGGCCTGCCGGCTGCCTGCTGGGGTTTTTGGCATGGGCAGGCCGCACAGCTGTGCTCCCCCTGCACCCGTCCCGGGGCCCATTCGGCCTTGGCTGGGGGAGCCTGGGGCTGCGGAGACACGAAACGGGGATGTGGCCTTCACTTGCCGCCTCCCTGAAAGGAGTGACAGGCTCGGCCAGGCCCCGCTCTCAGTGCGTGGGGGGGAACGGCCCCCAAGTATCGGCCCCCCAGTGGACGCCCCCTGTGCCCCTCGTCCCCCCCGCCCCTGACAGGGCCATGCAGCTCCCATCCTGTACGCCGTCTGGGCTGAGGCCGGCTTCCTGCCCGAGGAGGAGCTGCTGAACCTGAGGAAGATCACCTCTGACTTGGATGGGCACCCCGTCCCGGTAAGCACTCCCCACCAAAGCAGCACCGGCCTCGGTGTCCCCTTCCTGTTTCTCAAGGCATGTGGGAAGGGGAGGAGGGTGCCCACTGAGAAACTGAGGGTGTCGAAAGTGGGGGAAGAGGGCGTTGAGGGGAAGAAGGAAGGAAGTAGGTGTCTCCAGGGCACACTCTTCACCCCAAGCTGGGGCTTAAGGGCAAGACCTTTCGAGTTGCCAGCCTCCTTGCCCCCCAGGGCCACTCCGGCCTCGTCAACCCAGCTTGGGAGAAGAGGGTCACCACGCGGTCAGGACAGGGGTCGCGGCGGGATGCCGGGGACACCCCGGGGAAGGGGCCCAGCTTACTCTCCCAGGTGCTGGCTCCTGCGAGTGTTTGGAGTTTTTAGGTTACCGTGAAAACGCACCCCCCATCTGGGCACCCACAAGGGCTAGGTGTTTCCTGAGTCGCGGCATGAATGGGTGTGAGGTGGGTGATGGGGGAGCCTGAGGTCACCCAGCTCCTTGGCAGGCACGGCTGGTATGGGAACCGCACCCACCATCGCCATTGCTGGAGAGGGAGAGCTCGCGCTCCGGGGGCAGGCTGCCCGGGGCCGGGCCTCTCTGCACACCCAGCCTGCCCGGGACCTGGGAGGCCGGCTGGGGAAAGGCAGTGCCCGCGTGCTCCGCTGTAACTGTGGCCCTCTCTGCTATGACAGAAACAAGCTTTCACCGACGTGGCCACTGGCTCCCTGGGCCAGGGCCTTGGGGCTGCTTGTGGGATGGCCTACACGGGCAAATACTTCGACAAAGCCAGGTAAGACTTCCACTCCCCAACCCTACCCTCCGTAGTTTTGGGAGGAGTCCTGCGTGGGAAGCCTTAACTGTTGGCCCCGGGTACCTCCTCTCGGGCCCCACGGCCCCCTTGTCTGACGAAGCGCCACGTGCCCAGGCTCGAGCCTTTATCTTGGGGAGGGAGATTATGTGTTCTGCAGGCTCCTGGGCAACCCCGAGCCCTGCCTGTCTGCCAGAGAAGAGACAAACACTGGGGAGAAGGGCCGGCAGAGGGTGGGCTGGAAGCCTGGTCGGAGAGGTTTGCCGTTCCAGCTCGGGGCGGTTTGGAAGAGAACCCCTCGCGGCAGGTCTCAGTCACAAGGCTTTGTGATGAGGCCAGATTTCGCCTGCAGACCGGTGTTTTTTTGGTAAGGAAGGGAGAAGAGTTGGCTGCAGACTCTTAAGGAAAGCAGGCATCAGATGGCTCCTTCGTTCTGGTACTTTATAGGGTTTCACCACGATAAGCCCCCTGAGGGCTGGGCAGTGACAGGAGTACATTTACCCTCTCACAGATGGGGAAACTGAGGTAAAATGCTTGCCTCATGGTGGAGGCAGGATTTGAACCCAGGGCACGCATCCAGGGTATGTTAAAGGTCCCTGGGCTGCTCTGAGGGGCCCGTAGGGGATTCCTGGACTAGTGAAGGGGATTCCTAGGGGCTAGTGAAGCCTGGCCTGCAGGTGACAGGAAGGGCCCAGCCAGGCAGCTGGTGGCTCCCCCAGTGCCCGACAGTCCCCCCACTGGCAAGAGAAGGGCTGTAGCCAGGGCGGTCATGAGGGTATGGCGGTGACCGTGGGCCCACAGAAGAGAGGGACCGCAGTGAGCACCTACTGTGTGCAGGGGAGGGGGATCCTGAGACCGCTCCCCAGGAGGGGAGCTGAGGCTGTGAGGCCTTCCAGACCCTCTTGGGGCCAAGCTTAGCTCCACCCAGGAGTGATTCACCGTGAAGAAAGGCGCCAAGAATGGGATGTATGTTTAAGAGTATTTTATTTGGCGCAGAACCAGAGATGTGAGTTAATTATTCCCTACAGATGCTTGAAGTAATTCCATGTGAAGGGTCACTTCCTGACCCTAACATAATGGAGCAGGCCAGTGCAGGGAGAAGTCGAGCTGAGTTCCCAGCAGCCAGGGGTGGCCGAGGCTCAGGCCCTTGGACTGTACCTTGCAGGGAGGAGGGGCCGGGCTGTCAGGGGAATCGCCCTGCTCCCGGAGCGGGGGGCCTGATAGACAAGATCTGGCCTCATGTCTCGTTGCTCCCATCCGTCCATCAGCGAGCATAGGTCAGGTTGGCTCTTTTTTTCTTTCTCTTCGAAATAATTTTGTTTGAGTTCTCGAATGCCAACTCAGGTGAAAAATACGGAAACGCATGGAAAGGAAATGAACATTTTCCTATCCTCAACTACCTCCCCTTTAAATCTCACTTAACATACCCTATTTCCTCCGTGTTATTGTGAGAAGAAACTTACAGATTGGTAACCTTAGTATGTATACAGTTAGACATTCTGCTTTTTAAAAAAAAATTGAAACATCAAGACTATGGTGCACATTTTCTCCCTTAACTGTCTGGTTAAGAGCTGGTTTTAACGATTGTGTACGGTTCTTTCTGTTTTCGGGGTATGCTGTGATCTTTGGGCAGTCCTATTGTGGGGGGACATGCGAGGTGCTTTTCAAACACATCTGGGGCACATGTTAGGGTGCCTTGTCTTCAGGGTAGCTCGTGACTGTGGGCCTTTGCGGCCCCCACTCCAAAGCCAGCAGCTTTAGTACACCGCTCCTGCAAGCTTCCCCAAGGGTCCCCCCCCTTGCACGCCCTCCTGACCCGGGCCTGAGGCTGTGCTCCGCCCTTGGCCCCAGCCTGCCTTCCTTGGCCGCAGGCGTGGGGCTGGGAAGGCAGCCAGCGTACTTCCCTGGAATCCCTTCCCAGATAAATCAGACTCCCCACGGTCTCTCTGGCCTGGGTGCTGTCAGGCTGCTCACTTCGGAGAGCCGTTGTACCAGGAGCAGCCCCTTCCCTGCACAACTCTGGGCCCCCACTGCAGCCTGCAGAGGGGAGAGGAGACCCAGCCGGGGGGGACAGGACACAGCTTCAGATAGGCCCCCGCGAGACCCCTGCTCTTGGCCCAGGAAGGGAGGGGCCTGGCCTGCTCAAGGCCATAGGAGAGAAGGCTGCGGGGCAGTGGCAGCAGGCGGCAGGAGGATGCAGGACCCCTCCCTGACCTCAGGCCACGGAAGTGCTGAGTCATGCTGACAGCACAGGCCCTGCTGGCCCGCCTCCTCCTCAGCTCCCCCTGCCTTGGGCCTGGAAGCCAGGGCCGAAGCTGGACTGGTTCGGCTGCAGCCAGCTCTGGGGCTGTTACTGCTGCGGGGCTGTGTCCCCTCTGAGCCTGGCCTCGGGAGCCTCGCTCTGTGGGGCCACACAGCTGGACGCTGGGCCAGTGGGGAGGATCTCCAGGCCCTGCGCTGCTCCAGCTGTGTGCGTTCCTGGACGGCCCGGAGTGGACCGCGCGGGCTAGGTGCTCAGACCTGCGCCCGAATCCTCGCTCAGCTCCTCCCCGGCTGTGTGACCTTTAGACAAGGCCCTTGACCTTTGAGCCTATTTTCTTATCTGTGCGATATGGGGAGTGACAACTATCCTTAACCTCAAGGACAGGGCTGCTCAGCCCCGAGAGCCCCTGGTTCCTATGCGCAGGCCAGGGGATGGTGGGGTCCTGTCTGACCCCCTCCCAGGGGTCCAGAGCAGGCACTGTTCACTGGATAACTTGCCCCAAGTTCAGTGCTCTTTCTACCAGGTCACATTGCCTTGGAAGCCATAAGCCGTGTTTGCCTTGTTGACCCAGGACAAGGCCCCTGGGGTAGAGATAGGGCTGGGCATGAATCTTGAGGTGAGAATCAGCCTTGGAACCTTGGGGAGGGCCCATCCTATGAGGCACCATCCCCACCATGACCCCGGGCCAATACTCCTAGTTCCTGCATGGGTGGAGGGAAACAGACCCACCCCATGCAGGTGGCTCAAGCCCTGTCCCCCCAGTGAGAGTAGTAACCGCCCCCCGCCTCACTGCCAAGTCTTGCTCATTTTACTTGTGCCCTAATCACCCCTGTCCTCGGGATCTTAAGGAGCAGAATCCTGCCTCTGGACGCGGGCTGGGCAGCTGGGATGTGATTGACGGCATGTCACACGTGGCTGCCGCTCCCTTCCCCGGGGGATTGGGGGGGGGAGGAGGACAGGCTCTCTGGAGGGATGGGCTGGGAGCACGGTGCCCCGGGTGAGAGGGGCTAGCCGCTGACCCCCCACCTTTGCACAGCTACCGCGTCTACTGCTTGTTGGGTGACGGGGAGCTGTCCGAGGGCTCCGTGTGGGAGGCCATGGCCTTCGCCAGCATCTACAAGCTGGACAACCTGGTTGCCATTCTCGACATCAACCGCCTGGGCCAGAGCGACCCCACCCCCCTGCAGCACCAGGTGGACGTCTACCAGAAGCGTTGTGAGGCCTTCGGGTGAGTACGGGGCTGTGGCCTGCACGGCCTCACCACCTTGGAGCCGTCCAAGCTTGGGAGCCTCTGGGGCTGAGTCAGCTGGAGGCCAGGCCCCGTCGAAAGGAGGAGTCTGTTCTTCAGCGTCTGGCTCACAATTTCAGACCTAGAGTGGCAGCCCAGGCCACAAGCCCTGAGCTGTGGCCTGAGGCCCAGTGTGAGTTCCTGTACCGGTGAGGCCGGGAGACGGGACGGTCCTCAGAGCATTCACATAACCTGACTGCACACGTCCTTGCTCAGTCCTTGACTGAGGTGGGACAAGGGGCCCAGCGTGGGAGTGAGGGACACGTGACTCTCCAGGGCTTGGAGCATCCATCCGGGGGCTGCCTCCTGAGCCAGCCCGAGGGGGCACAACAGGCCTCCTCGTCGAGTAAAGTGGGCCATGGGTGGTTGGGACTTGGGAGTCCCGCGTTACAGAGCAGGGAGGCCGTCTGGGGGCTTGCTGGCTGGAGCGGCCCTCACCTCAGGGACCCTCTCCCACCCCGGATAAAAGCCGGGCTGCGGTTGGAGCTCCAGGGGACCTGTGCCCCCACGCTCAGCCTCGGCAGAGGCGTCTGGAAGACCCGGGTGGCCGGGGCCACCGTTTGTAGAGGAGTGTGCCCGGAGAAGGTCGGGGCGGGCTTGCCATCCCTGGTTACAGGGCGCCCAGGGTTTGTTATCTCTGATGACTGACCTGATGAAGAAAGCGAGGACAGGGAATAGTCTGTCAGACCGGGGAGGAAACTGGGCCGCCAGGTGTCCCAAGAGCCTCCTCAGGCCACTCGGGCTGGGGACCTGGAGCATCACCCTGGGTCTGGAACCTGCATCCTAAAGTCCTGGTCACATCACCAACTTGCCATGCGACGTTGGGCGGGTTATAACATCTTCAGTGTCCGTCTCCGTTTACGTGTATATAAAATAGGGGCAACGACGGCGCCCAGCCCCAGGGGTGGTGCTGCGGCTTCGGAGGGCTCCTGGTGTTCGCCCGGGGCCTGCACAGAGCCAGCACTCAGGACACGGCAGCTGCTACTTTATTCCTCTGAATGTGACCAGGTCCCAGAAGGGACTGCCGTAAAGAGAAAGTTTGCCCAGCCCCGGCTCCTTCCCTTATATGTTTGACAGCCTGGCTGGTTCTTTTTTTTCTTTTTGAAGATTTTATTTATTTATTTGACAGAGAGCAAATAAGAGAGAGCATGAGCAGGGGGAGCAGTAGGCAGAGGGAGAAGCAGACCTCCCGCTGAGCAGAGAGCCCGATGCGGGGCTCGATCCCAGGACCCTGGGATCATGACCTGAGGTGAAGACAGAGTCCCAACCCACGGAGCCACCCAGGCGCTCTGGCCCATTAGATAAATGTTTCCAGCACCTCACATCCAGTATCAGTGGAGTGACCAGATGTGTCCCCTAAGCAAAAATTGAGCCAGAATGTTCTTAAAGAATCTAACAGCAGACAGATTCCAGACCCCGGGCATTGTCCCCAAGGCAGCTTTTAGGAAACTAGATTTCAGGAAACAGGTCAGGAGCGAAAGAGAAAATAAGTGAACCAAGCTTTGAATTACTTAGGAAAGAGAAAGAGAATCTGCTCAGAGCCAAATAGGGGGATCTAAAATAATGTAAAAAGGATAAAGAAAAGAGAAAATAAAACCAAAGGTAGAAACAAAGTCTTTAGGGGTTTTTTGTTTTTTAAGATTTTACTTATTTACTTGAGAAAGCGCAAGCATGAGAGGGGAGAAGGTCAGAGGAAGAAGCAGACTCCCTGCTGAGCAGGGAGCCTGATGTGGGACTCGATCCCGGGACTCCAGGATCATGACCTGAGCCGAAGCCAGACGCTTAACCGACTGAGCCCCCCAGGCGCCCCTTTAGTGTTTCCCAGACTGCAGCTGTGTGGTGGGGTGAGGGCTGCCTTCCCGGGGGGCCCGGCCCCTGCCACTCAGTCTGGCCCGTCTGTCTGCAGCTGGCACACCGTCATCGTGGACGGACACAGCGTGGAGGAATTGTGCAAGGCCTTCGGCCAGGCCAAGCACCAGCCAACGGCCATCATCGCCAAGACCTTCAAAGGCCGGGGGATCACAGGTATATCCGAATACCTACCACTGGGCCCTGTGGCCAATAGAGCTGATGGGGTTTCCACTGGGGGGCGTGTCTCTGAGGTCCTGTGTCCAGGGAAGTGCCAGGCCTTTGACGCCTTACATCAGGTGCGCTGGGGGGTAGGGGATGGGATGCTGTGCTCGTGAGGTAACTCAGTAGCCCGCATGGCTGGATCGGAGCCCAGGTTGGGCAGGAGGAGAGGAGGGCCTTCGGGAGGACCCAAGGGTAAGGAGAAAGGACACAGTCCCCCACACCCTCCCCTGGTGTCATCTACACCACATTTTCGGCCGCTCCAGCTGTCTGCCCTGAGCACAAGGGCTGACGCTGAGTCCGGAGAACCTGGGAAATCCGGGTTCTCCCCCAGGAGGTAAGCGAGGTCCCCTGTGCACAGTGGTGAAGTGCTTCTAGGGTCCTGTATGGGCAGAGCCTAGAAGGGTCTGGAAAGTGGTTCCTGGCTGGGCCAGAGAGCAGTGCGAATGTAAGTTGCTCCCCAGCCGGCAGGTCCCTTGGATTCCAAGCCCCTTGGGTTGAGGCGGCCCTAGCCCCTGTTACACATGGGAAAATGGGGCTGAAGGGGTCGGGCTCTTGCCCAGGGCCATGGGGCCTAACTGCAGACCCTGGGCCAGCTTCTCTGTGCCACACGCCTCCGCCCCCCCATTGGCCTACCTGCCCATGTGGCAATTAAGGACAAGCACGGTGATGTGAAGAAGCCTCCTCTGGAGCCTTCCGGGGAGTGGGTGGACATCGAGGAGAGGACTCGGGGGCATCGTCACCACCCCAGCACTGCTGCCTGGCAAGGTTGCCTTGGGTGTTAGTGCTGGGTGGGATCTGGAAAACCTCAAAGCTTCTGGGGGATCCTGGGGGCCTATCGGGGGGCTGGGTGCTATGTGGGAGAGTCAGTCCTTGGCTCTGCCTGGGCTGAGGTGGCCTCGGAGGAAGGGGCTCTTTAGCCTCGCTGGTCCCCACACAGCAAGGCAGCCTGATGCGGGGTGCTCCTGGGTGCCCCTCTGCTGCACCCCCCGTGCTGGGGGAGACCCAGGTAGTGCCCACCCTGCTCTGGGTCTCGGCTTCTGCTCTACCAGCCGGGGTCCCTCCTGACATTCAACAAACTGAACAGGATTCCTGCAGCAGGTGCCTCCCTGCTGCAGGGGAGATGGTGCAGAGACCCATGCGTGCCCCCCGGCCCCCCACACTTGGCTGTGAGTCTGCTTCACAGTGTTCCGGCTGTCTGAGGCCTCCTGGCCTGCCCTCCACTGTTGGAGGGTCAGCCCCGCAGAGCAGCTTCCCGGTCCTTGGGCGCTCCAGTCTTACTGGGCCCACTGCCCTCCTATGTCGTACCCGCAGGGATAGAGGATAAGGACGCTTGGCATGGGAAGCCCCTCCCCAAAAACATGGCTGATCAGATTGTCCAGGAAATATACAACCAGATCCAGAGCAAAAAGAAGATCCTCGTGACCCCCCCTCAAGAGGATGCCCCGTCAGTGAGCATCGCCAACATCCGCATGCCCAGCCCGCCCAGCTACAAAGCTGGGGACAAGGTACGGAGTTGGGCCCTGCTTTTCTGGTCTAGCTGGGGTGGCCGTGATCCTCGGGTTCCCCGAGGCTGGGACCGAGATGTGTCTTCTCTGGGCGGCTGGGAAAGGGAGAGAGGAGAGGTTAGTTCAGGGTGAGGAGGAATCTTGGTGTTGATCCTGCTGTCTCCTCCGTGGGAACAGCCAACTGGGAGATTGTTTACATACAAAGGCTCAGCAAGGGCAAGAGACTGGCCCCCAGTCACACAGCAAGCTCCCGGCAGCACTGGGATCAAAGCCCACAGCACCTGAGTCCCCTTATCTCTGGGCCTTCAGCCTGAGTCCCTGGGTCTGAGCTCAGGACCCCCGTGTCTGGCCGAACAGAGCCGAGGCAGGCCTGTCCATGCTCCCCCATGGGGGAGGGGACCCCCAGCAGGACCACTCCCTGGTCCTCTGTGTATTCCTGTGCGGCGTGGGGTCTGTTCACAGACCTCTGTCACAGGGGCATTAGAACATCTTCTCCAGGGGCGCCTGGGTGGCTCAGTTGTTAAGCGGCTGCCTTCGGCTCAGGTCATGATCCTGGAGTTCTGGGATCGAGCCCCGCATCGGGCTCACTGCTCTGTGGGAAGCCTGCTTCTCCCACTACCATTCCCTCTGCTTGTATTCCCTCTCTCGCTGTGTTTCTCTGTCAAATAAAATCTTAAAAAAAAAAGAACATCTTCTCCAGCTCCCATGGCTTGCAGCTGGGCTGGGATAAGGGCCTGTAGGGACTTCGGAGAAGTGTAGTGGAGAAGTTCTCTCTGGCAGCCTTGCAGAAGATAAATTTCCATGGGACTGTGTGTTATTGGACTTCCCTTTTCTACCCTCATTTTTATCCTTTCCCTCCCCAAAAGCTATGACCTCCAGAGGCCTAAACCAGGCTTCGGGCCACATGCCTACCCCAGTACTCAGGGCCCCCATGCTCTCCTCCCCACAGATAGCCACCCGCAAGGCCTACGGACAGGCCCTGGCCAAGCTGGGCCGGGCCCACGACCGCATCATCGCCCTGGATGGCGACACCAAGAATTCCACCTTCTCCGATATCTTTAGAAAGGAGCACCCAGACCGCTTCATTGAGTGCTACATCGCGGAACAGAACATGGTGGGTGCCGGGGGTGGGCAGGGGGGCCCCGGGCCCCCCCACAGCCTGGGACTGAGGTCTGCTGGGTGTGGGGCAGGGCTGAAGTCCTTCTGCTCCCCCGGGCAGCTATGTTGGCAATGCCAGGTGCCTACTGGAGGCCAGCCCAGGGAGACCCCAGGAACAGCTGGGGCCCGGCCCTGACCTCAAGTAACTGCAGCAGCGAGGGAGAGGAATGTGTGTGTGTGCCACTTGGGTGCACACGTCCTGGCTGAGTGGACGGACAGGAGAGCTAGGTGGGCTGCAGGCGCACACCAGAAATGCTGTCTGTAGGCCGCATGTGGTGCTTACTGGGCTGTCTCGGGGTAAAGGGCCTTCTACATGGGAGGGCAGCGACAGTCACAAGGCCAGAACGTGACGGGTCCAGCAGCCGTGGCCCTCTCGCCGAGGAGCCCAGCCTGACCTGCAGGCCTGTAGCGACTGGAGTTCCCTTGCTGTGAAGGCTGCTGGGCTCTACCACAGCCGGAGTTCTTTCTTCAACTGAACTTGAACTTGTCTCTCTCTGGGGCTTCTCATCTGGGCAGCTGGAGGGTCTGGACTAAACTGGCACGGTGTATGGGCTGGGGAGGTCACAGCCATGGCAGGTTCCAGAGCTGTGGAGGCCACAGCCAATTTGGAGCCACTGCCTGTCCTCCACACTTTCAGGCCCGGATTTGGGTCCAGAGCCGCCTCGGGCCTAGAAGTGTGTAGGGAGGACGGGTCTCTGCCAAGGGCTGGGGGTTGGCGAGGACACTGGGGACAGGGTTTGCAGAAGCCTGGGAAGGATGGAACAGCCACGTCTGAGCTTCCTAGCCTACTCTGTGGAAAGGCCTTCCTTGTTTGCTAGGAAAAAAAAAAAATGATCCCCAGGAACAGAACTTTAAAGAGAATTTTTGTAGTGGTCATTTCAAGTCAGAGGCGTTTGCTGTCAGACAGACCGGGGGCTCCCTGGGTACACCGGAATGTGCTGCATGGGAAGAGGAGAATTTAGGCCATAGGATGACCAACTCCCCCAACCCTGGAGAGAGGCGTGAGCCTCCAGGCTCGCCGGCCACCCTCTCCCTCCCCTTTGGGGCTGACGCTGCCACCGTCTACCCCGCAGGTCAGTGTCGCCGTGGGCTGTGCCACACGCAACAGGACGGTGCCCTTCTGCAGCGCCTTTGGGGCCTTCTTCACACGGGCCTTCGATCAAATACGCATGGCGGCCATCTCCGAGAGCAACATCAACTTCTGTGGCTCCCACTGCGGGGTGTCCATCGGTGAGTCGAACGGGGCCAGGAGGCTTGCAGCTGTGACCAGGAGGTTTGCGGGGGGCGCGGGCAGGATTACATTGCATGGGCTGGGGGCGGGGGGCGGGGGGGCTTCCTTCATTCGTGTCCTCTCCCACCTGCCAGGGGAAGACGGGCCCTCCCAGATGGCTCTGGAAGATCTGGCCATGTTTCGGTCAATCCCCACTGCAACAGTCTTCTACCCAAGTGACGGGGTGTCTACGGAGAAGGCGGTAGAATTAGCAGCCAATACAAAGGTGGGGCACATGGCCCTTCACGACCTGGGGGTGGGGGTCAGCATGCCGGCGCAGCGCTGGCCGTTAGGGCCCCCCGGGGGCTGGCTCCTGACCTTGCCGCTGGTGCTTGTGGCTTGTAGAGCTGAGACCAGGAGACACAGAGTGCACATTGCCCTTTCTGCCCCGTGGCAGACATTGCCGACCGATCACTGTGCTCTGTGCCCGTGAGAATCCCAGCAGCCCGCGTCTCTCTGGCTGTGCATGCCGTAGACCAGAGTGTCCTGTGGGTCCCCTTCCCCTGCCAGACGCACTCTGCGGGGAGCAGCCCCCCCCTTAGAGACCGGCCAGGGAAGCCGTTTTCCAAGGGTGGCGTGGGGCTGCAAAGCCATGAGGCTGCTGTCACTCGGGGGGAGCGTCCGGAGAGGTAGGTGCACACTACAGAGGACAAGACTGCCCCTCGCCCTGCTGGAGGGGAACGGGAACCGGCGTGGGGAGGGCAGGGGAGAAGCAGTGGCCCTTCTAGAAAGAATCCACTTCCCAAGGCTGCCCATGCATGCCACATCCTGGCATCCTTTGTCACTGTGTTTCATTCTAGGGCATCTGCTTCATCCGGACGAGCCGCCCTGAAAACGCCATCCTCTATAACAACAACGAGGACTTCCAAATCCAACAAGCCAAGGTCAGTGCCGCTCGTGGCCCAGGGAGACCCCAAAGCAGGCCCAGAGCCAGGGCCGTCCCCGGCCCCCGGCCCCTGAGCCTCACGGGCCCCCGTGTCCTCCCCAGGTGGTCCTGAAGAGCAAGGATGACCAGGTGACTGTGATTGGGGCCGGAGTGACGCTGCATGAGGCCTTGGCTGCTGCCGACCTGCTGAAGAAAGGTGAGGGGGGCCCCAGCCGGTCTTAGATCAGGCGCCGATGGTGTCCAGGGTCTTGGGGGTGAGAAGACATTTCATCTGATTAAATGCTAGTAGTAATAAAAGCCACCTTTTATCAACATAGGGCTTGAACTCATGACACTGAGATCAAGAGCTGGACACTTAACTGACAGAGCCACTCAGGAGCCCCACAGAAGACCCCCTTTGAGCACTTAGGACTGTGCGGCCAGCGTGATGCTGAGTGCTGGGGCCACGGTGGCCGGAGGCCTTGCCCCTGCCCCGTGGCCGTAGAGTTGAGGTGTCCCAGCTCAGTGGTCTGGTCAGAGGCCCGAATCGGCACTTACGGGGCCATGGCCTGAGTTACTCAGCATCTCTGTGCCTCAGTTCACCTCTCCAGTGGGGCTGTCCTGAGGATTTAATACACGTGACCTAGTGTTTTCATCACCATTATCGTCAGCAGCAGGGCAGGCTCGCAAGTGTTAGCTACAGACACGGCAGGAAAGGCAGGAGCCCCACGGAATCACAGCAGACGCCACGGTGTGGCCGTGCGGAGCAGAGAGCCCTTAGGCAGATAACCTCAGCGGTGAGAAGGAAGAGATAAGCAGAGGCCTGGCCAGAGGGAACAGTGTGTCCTGAGCTCCAGGGAGCTGGAGAGACGCCAGGGGAGGCCCAGCCCTGGCAGGGATGGCGAGCCCCGGGGAGGGCTTCAAGAGGCATGGTGGCATCTGGCTCGTCCTTCTGAGGCCGTTCTGCAGGGTCCTCGCCTGGCCCGTACCCTGTGCCCCCAGCCGCAGCTCCCCCCCGCCCCCCCCCACCCCACCCCGTGAGCCCTGACCCTGTCTCACGGCAGACGCTGGGAACTGCCCTGTGGCTTCCCCTGGAACTTCCAAGGCACGTGGGAAGATGGGGCAAAGCTGTGTGGGCCCGTCGGGCCACGAAGTCCCGCATTCTTCAATGGTCCAAAGGCTGACATCCTCTCGCCCAGGATGTGAGGGG
>CM053603.1:16050228-16080689 GCA_028646535.1 Procyon lotor | reverse complement strand
ATTCCTTGGGGCAGCTGGGACTCGGCCTCCCGTTGGCCCCAGGCTGCCAGGGACCCAGCAAACTTGGCTGCCGGTGTGGCTCCTTGGAGCCCCTGCCTCCCAGGGAGCCCGGGAGGATCTTAACATTGTGGCTAAGAGGTGGCTTGTGTCCCTGACAGTTGTGCGGAATTTCCGTCTTCTATGGGTCTTTCGCCAAGCAGCCCCCCACAAGCACACCGCAGCCCTCTTCCAGGGGAGAAGAGGTGGGCTTAGACCTGGGGTCAGGTACAGATGCTCACTCATCTAAGACAGCTGTCCAGGGCATGGTGTTAAAAAATATTCCGAGGCCTCGTTTGGGCTTAGGAAAACACAGAAGGGTCGTGGTTGACTGGTGATGTCTGCTCTGACTCCAGGCAGCGGGGAGGGCGGTGTCTATGCCGTCTCGTCATCCTTGGGCAAGGGAAGAAACTCGGGCTGGCAGAGGGCCCGGGAGGGCGCACCCGCTGCTCGGCCCGAGGCCGCGTCCCCTGACTGCTCTCCTTTCCCCTACGCAGGTGGCCTAGGTGAGGCCGTGTGCTCTGCCTTGATGGGCGAGCCTGGCATCACCGTCTCCCGCCTGGCCGTGGGCGAGGTGCCGAGAAGCGGGAAGCCGGCGGAGCTGCTGAAGATGTTCGGCATCGACAGGGACGCCATCACCCGGGCCGTGAGGGACCTCATTGCCAAGGCCTAGGGAGGGGAGGGGCGTTGAGATTAGAGGCTCCACACATTCCTGCAATTCTGGCAAAGGTGTACGGAGAGGAGTGGTAAAATATATGTTTTGAGACAAATGAACCAGCCCTGCAGTGTTTATTTGACGAGAGTGGAGCTGGTGCTGTTAGAGGCAGAGGTGAGATGCCAGAGTGTCGTGTGGTCCCCTCCCCTGGGCCCCACGTCTGCCTTCAGCCACCACACAGGCGCCGCCCCCGTGACCTTCCACAGCAGCTCGTCTGCTGGCACGGTGGAGGCTGAAACCCACCCCTGGTTTCACCCGCCCTCCACCAGCCCCACAGCGTCGGGGGTAGAGAGAGGTCTCCCTGGGCGGGGAAGGGCATTGGCTTCTAGGCCCAACTCCTGCCCACATGCCCTCCACACCAGTAACCTCAGAGATGCGGAGAGAAACGGCGGTGTCCATCCTGGGGAAGGGGACCCTCAGGTTGGCATCGGAGCGGCTGGGGGGCGAGGGAAACCGGGCGGCCCGGCTCCTGCCCGGCACCACAAGCCAGAAGTTCTCCGTCCCAGGTGCAGAACTGACCCCCTCGATTTGTTAAAATGCAGGTTCCTGGGCCTTGCCCTTGGTGCCTGGGACTCCCTCCACAGCTGGCCCAGGAGCGTGCCTGCACACCTGGAGCAGCACAGACGGCAAGCTCTGGCCTGACCCTCCACCCCTGACCCGCTGCTGGGTCTCCCTCCTGTGACCGCAGGGTGACAACTCCCTCTGCCAGCCGCACCCCGCTGCTGCAGGCCGCGCTCTCACCCAGATGCTCGGAACCCACCCGGGACACACTAATGCTGGGGAAAGCCACTGGATGCTCCCGGCCACTGGTGGGGCCCCAGGATAATCCTCAGAACCCTTGGGGAGGAGGGGACACGTGTAGACATGTCCGTTTGGCCGCCAAGAAGTCTGGTCTAACAGTATGAACCAGTGAAACACACGGGGGCAAAGAGCTGCTCCACTGCCCCTCAGCCTGGCGCCGCTGTCCTAGGGGCCATGTGTCCGCCCTTAACACTGCCAGTTCCAGAAGGAGCCAAGAGCTACGATGGCAAGGAGGCCTGTGCTGGCCTGCTGTCCGCCTCGGGGCAGGGCTTCCCAGCCTGCTGGCATCAGCTGGAGGTGACCAACACGAGGCAGGGAGGTCGAGGCAAGCACAGGGCCGGCTGTGGTGCCAGGCGCCACAGAAGGCCTCTGGGGGTGGGGCAAGGGAAAGGAGATGGGGGGACAGTTGTCAGCCAGAACTCTGGGTCCCGACACAATTATGATACGCCTTCTCCTATAATCCAAGAACAGAACAGTAAAACTAGAACAAGAAATGCACCAGGTCCCGAGGCAGCAGCTTAGCGAGAGAGAGCTGGGGTGGGTTGTGCCCCCTGGTGGCCATGCCTGGTACCGCAGTGTCTGGTACCAGCTGATGTCAGCTGGCCCCACACCTGCTGCAGGAAGGCGGGGGGACCCCATTTCCTCACACCACACTGTCACGCACGTGACATGGCTAGAGGGAGCATGTGGGGTCCCTTCCACATCCCCAAGCCACTGGAAGGAGACTGCAACCCGCTGGGCCTGACCAAGGGTGACAAAGCCTGCCCAAAGCCCCGTGGCGTAAGGGAGCGGTGTTCTGCCCCACTCCCCCGGGGTCATCTCCCTGAGCCTCAGTTTCCTCATCTGTGAAATGGGAATGACAGCACCTCATAAGGCCGCCGCAAGAACGCAGGAAGGGGAGCAGGAATAACCCCGTCAGCACCACGCCAGGACTTGGCTCCAAATCCAGGCTCAGCCCTGGGCTCTGGGGCCGCAGACACGGACACGGGAAGCACAGGCTCTACCTGCGGCGGCCCAGGCCTCAGGATGAAATTCACCCACTTCCACGCACCATCCGGTGGCTCTTAGCACACGGGAGCTATGCGACCATCACCATGATGACCTGCTGAACATGTCCATCCCGAAAGAAGCTATGTGCCCTTACCAGCCCACACCTGCTTCCTGACTCCTGGCCATCCGCTGGTTCTGGACGCCTCCCATAAGCACCAGAATACTCCATGGGGCCTCCCGCTCTGGCTTCTTCCATTCCACAGGCGTGCTCGGGTCCCCCGTGTGTCGGTACTCTGCTTGTTTGTATTGCCAAATACTATCTTATTGTCCGGCTAGACCAGATTTTATTTATCCATTCATCAGCTAGTGGGCACTTGAGTTGCTTCCCCTTCTTGGCTGTTATAAATAATGCTGCCGTAAATATTTGGGGTAGGGGGGTGTAGGACTTCACTTCTCTGACTACACAACGATCGATTCATATCTAAACTATATTCTACATACTTCAGCGTGGAATTGCCGGTGACCCTCCGTTTAACCTTCTGAGGACCGGTCGGGCTGCACCATTTTACATTCCCACCGGCGATACGAGGGACCCACTTCTCTCTCCATCCTCGCCATCACACTTGTGGGTCATTTTCCTTTTTATTATTCAATTGTTTTGTGTCCGCTTAAGATCTGTAAGTTGAAACTCTAGTAACGCCCAGTGTGACGGTATATGGAGGTGGGGGATTTTGGAGGTAACTATAACTCCGAGGTCACGAGGGTGGGGCTCTCAAGATGAGATTAATGCCCTTTTGAAAGAGGAAGAGCTGATGTCCCCCTCCCACAAGTGCGTGTAGGGAGAAGGCAATGGAAGACAGAACTAGAGACCCACGTGTGACATGGAGGGTGCCCACCAGACCAAATCTGCCAGCACCCTGATCTTGGACTTCCCACAACCAGGACAACGAAATGTTTGCTCAAACCAGCCAGACTGTGGTCATCGGTTACAGTAGCCCCAACTGACCAAGGCAGGAGCTCTCTATACAAGTCCCTTCTTAGACTTACGGTCTGCAAATATTTGCTCCTATTCTCTGGGTTTGTTGTTTTAAAGAATCCTTTTTCTTTTGGATTACAGACTTCCAAGAAGTTACAAGAAAAGTGTAGCAGTCTCTTGCCCCATCGCCCAGCTTTCCCCAGCTGGTGGCATCTTCTAGAACAAGTGTGTTTCCAAACTGGGAAATAGACATTTTCAGTGTGTCTGGTGACTCTAGACTTACTCGGCTTTCACCCAGTGTTCCTGTCTTTCTCATTCGTGAGACCTGAAGGTTTTCCCTTCTCCTCTCTGCTGGGAGGAAGACTGGGAGACAGGGCTGGGAGGTGCATCATGGCAGCTGGGGGGCCGAATGCTCCTTCCCCCCAGTGAAGACCCCCCCTCCCCACTGGGGGGCTAAGATCCACACAGGCATCTCTAGCTGCAGAGCTGGGGTCATAGCTGTACCCGCTGCTCCCACCGAAGGTTCCCTCCCAGATAGCGGGGTGTGGGGCCTGTCTTTACGCTCCCGTGTGTGACTCCAGACCTGAGCACTCAGTAAATATGCTTGTCACAGGTTTTCAGGACAGGGATGGGGGTGTGGGGGGGCAGCTGACCAGAGTTTTAGCAAAAACTTCCTGTCCATACGCCAAGCCTTAAATTCAGGAGGCTTCTACCTCTACGGCTCCACATTCAGAAGACTGAAGGAACCACGACCCAACTCAGAAATGGATGAGAAACTTTATCCCCAGGAGAGGGGAGACAAGCCTGTCCGGAGACAGGCCAGGGTCCGTTAGGGCAGGAATTGGGGGGCGGTCTAAAGTTTGGACCCCACCTGGAATTTCACACTAGCTGATCTCAGGGACACGGGCTCAGCAGCTATCTGGTCTCGCCATCCACGGGTTGTTCTGGGAGGAGGAACCCGCACTCCCACCTGCAGGGCCAGGGAGGGAGGGGCTCATGGACCAGAGACCCCGGGCTGCAGCGATGCCTCCCGGCAGTCCCACAACATCAAAACTGCAAGAGGCACACTGGAACAAAGAGGAAGCTTTCAGGCAGCTGCCCCCCACCCCCTAGCCGCCATGGGACTGCAGAGGGCTCTCCCCCCCCAACTCCAGGTCCTGCTGATTGTACTTCTTCCTAAATGACCCCAACATGCCACCTCCTGCCTCAACCTAGTCCAGACCTCCATTACCTCTCCCTGCTCAGGTGACAGTGGCTTCCAACTGCCTCTTGACTTCCTTCCATCCCCCCAGCTCATTCTCTGTATAGCAGCCCAAGGAACCTTCCAGAACTTGGTACAAGCACTCTCTTGTTCAATGACCCCTTCCCATGACTCCCACTGGATGAAACCCAGATGCTGTCTGAGGCCCTAAATGGCCTCCTCCTGCCCCTCGTCCCCATCCAGCCTCATCTGAAACCACCTCGCCTGTACCATCTAACCCCTGGGTCTTGCCCAGATTCTATTGGTTCTCTCCTACTTCCTCCTCTGCCTCCTACCCCTCCCCAGTCTGGGCAGGTGCCTAAGCACTTAGGGCTGAGGAGAACCCAAGTCAGTCTGGCCCAGGAAGAGGGGACCAAAGAGGAAGAAGCCAGAGCTTGGTGGGGGTGGAGGGTGCAATCAGAAGAGACTTCTGGGAGGAGGCGGCATCTAGGAGACAGACTGGATTCTGACAGAGTGAGCCGTGTATACACTGCGAATGGGTGAGGGCCTTCTAAGAGGAGGCCTGTCTGGGCAACAGTAAATGTCTATAGTTTGGGGGCACCCAGGTGGCTCAGTGGGTTAGGCCTCTGCCTTTGGCCCAGGTCATGATCCCAGGGTCCTCTCGTCCGGCTCTCTGCTCGGCGGGAGCCTGCTTCCCTCCCTCTCTCTGCCTGCCTCTTTGCCTACTTGTGATCTCTCTCTCTCTGTCAAATAAATAAATAAAAAATCTTTAAAAAAAAAAATGTCTATAGTTTGATGAGAGGCTTCACAGAGGGGGTGAAGGGGCAATGACCTTGAATGCTCATGTCACGATGCTTGAGAAGACTCCCAGTGTTTCTTCCTTGCTTCCCTTCCTTCTCCAGTGTTCTACTGAATGCTTCCCATTGCCCAGGTTCTGTGCGAAGAGGAACCCAAAGGGGAGCCAGCCCCAGTCCACACGTTCCAGGCCCAGGCCCCCATGGAAGCTGGGAGATCTCCGCAGACACCACGTCCTAGGCCCCAAGCCATTCCCGTGTGGCCTTCCTTCACCAAGACAGCACCGACTGAAAGTCTCCAAAAGGGCTTAGCTAGACCGACACGAAGTAAACACAGAGAGTGCTGAAGTCTGAGACTAAATCATATCTAGATTCATCAGACTCCCCACAGGGCCTGACCCTCCCCCACCGGGGGGTCCTCCATCTTTCTGCTCCCCACCCCACATGCCCGAGAAGTCTGCACAGAAGGCCAAAGCACCGTCAACATCTCCAGGGCCGCTCACCCTCTCACCAGCCACCTCTGGAGAGAGCCAATCTTGGTATCCTAGTGGTGAACCCCATCTTCCTGCACTCTGCTGCTTCCCCCACCCGCCTCAAACAGAGTAGAGTAACAGAAGGGGAAAGGGGAGTGAAGCAGAAAGAGAAAAAAAAATTTTTTTAAAGATATTATTTATTTGGGGCACCTGGGTGGCTCAGTTGTTGGGCATCTGCCTTCGGCTCAGGTCATGATCCCAGAGTCCTGGGATTGAGCCCCACATCGGGCTCCCTGCTCAGCAGGAAGCCTGCTTCTCTTGCTACCATTCCCTCTGCTTGTGTTCCCTCTCTCTGTGTGTTTCTCTCTGTCAAATAAATAAAATCGTAAAAAAAAAAAAAAAAAAAAAAAAACCTTTAAAGATTTTATTTATTTATTTGACAGAGAGATCATAAGTAGGCAGAGAGGCAGGCAGAGAGAGGGGGGAAGCAGGCTCCCCACTGAGCAGAGAGCCCAATGCGGGGCTGGATCCCAGGACCCTGAGATCATGACCTGAGCCGAAGGCAGAGGCTTTAACCCACTGAGCCACCCAGGCGCCCCTATTTATTACTTTCTATCATGGTGCTGTGTTCTGGATTGTGAAATCCTTAAAGTTTGTGTAACCTTCTGGTTCATCTTTAGTTATTTATTTTTTTTTTAGAGAGTGGGAGGGAGAGAATCTTAAGCAGACTCCATGCCCCTTGAAAAGACTGACACGGGGCTCAGTCTCATGACCCTGAGATCATGACCTGAGCCAAAATCAAGAGCCAGATGCTTTTGGCCACCCGGGGGTGGCCTGAAGTTCACCTTATTGAGCACTGGCTATTTTTTGAATTCCCATAAAAATTATCAGGCTTCATTTAGGATGTACTTTCTGGGTGTACTTTCTATATAGTAACCCCCAAGTCAGAAGTTTCTCTACTCTGGCTTCTGGGAACAGGCCCTATTCCTAACGTGTGTGAGTTCTAAGGGTCGTTACCTCGAATCCACACAGAGTGTTTTTTGCTCCAGCCTTGGGTCTTTTCCCTACATTCCTGTAGGGATGGGCCCTCAGCTGGGCACTGGGAGAAGGTTCTCGGCAGCTCTCCAGGCTTCTCACGTGCGGGCTCTCTCTCTCCCATCTTCCATGGGCTGCACTGTGAATTCTAGCCACCTTGGCTTCCCTGAACTTCCAGATTCTTCTTCTCAACTTGGGGAGCCTCCTGGGCCCCTCCTGTGTTCCCCTTCCCTGTCCTCGGCCTGGAGACTGTCTCCCCGCAATCACAGGCTCACCTCCTTTGCTCCCCATCTCCCAGGGAGTCCTAACCTTCGTTGTTTGATGTCCAGCATCTTGAGAACTGTTGCTTCATTGATTTTGTCTTATTTTTTTAGGGTTTTTTTTCCAGGCAGGAAAGTAAATCCAGTCCCTTTACTCTGTCTTGGCCGAAAGCAGGATTCCACATCATTTATTTGGATAAATGAATGGTGGTAAGTTTGTATGTTGGACTACACAACCACGAAAGGGAATGCTTTAGTCCGTCACAGAAAATTATATATGGCCTGGTTCTATTTATATGAAATGTCCAGAATAGGCAAATCTATAGTCAGAAAGTGGATTAGTGGCTGTCTAGGGTTGGGATATGGCACAATTGGGGTTAGTGGTTAAAGGGCCTGGGGTTTCTTTTTGGGTGCTGGCACTGTTCTAACAGGTCGTGGGGATGGTCACACAACCCCACGAACACACTGAAAACCACCGAGCCGTGCACTGTAGGTGGGTGGGCTTTATGCTCAGGGAATTTCAAGGCGCTCACAGAAAGGAAAAACATGCACTTGAGCTACAGGCTTTGGCAAAAAAATCAATTTTGAAAGCAGGCCATGGCAGGGGGCACCTGGGTGGCTCAGTGGGTTAAAGCCTCTGCCTTCAGCTCAGGTCATGATCTCGGGGTCCTGGGATCGGGCCCCGCATCGGGCTCTCTGCTCAGCAGGGAGCCCGCTTCCCCCCCTCTCTCTGCCTGCCTCTCTGCCTGCTTGTGATCTCTCCCTCTCTGTCAAATAAATAAATAAAATCTTAAAAAAGAAAAAGAAAGCAGGCCACAGGGATATCCCAGGGTAGAAGGACCCTCAGGACAGATACTGTTTATACGAAGCTTAAAAACATGCAAAACCACTCCCTAGACTATGTTCAGGAACGCAGAGAAATGCTCTTCACTCTGAAAGCAGGTTCTGATCTCTTCAGAAGAACACGGACTAAGGGAGGGGGCTGTGTGCTAGGGAGGGAGGTCTTTGAGAGGCTATTTTCTCTCTCCTGTTTTCTTTCTCAGTCTGCGGCAGAATCCTTCTGTATACTTTCCTTTATGTCTGAGGGTTTTTTTTTTTTCAGATTTTATTTATTTATTTGACAGAGAGGAGAGAGATCACAAGTAGGCAGAGAGGCAGGCA
The DNA here is from genome assembly GCA_028646535.1 of Procyon lotor. Classification (NCBI taxonomy): domain Eukaryota; kingdom Metazoa; phylum Chordata; class Mammalia; order Carnivora; family Procyonidae; genus Procyon; species Procyon lotor. Next base: position 16,072,247 of record CM053603.1, on the reverse strand, counting down.
GAGAGAGAGAGGGAAGCGGGCTCCCCGCTGAGCAGAGAGCCTGTTGTGGGGCTCAAACCCTGAGATCATGACCTGAGCCGAAGGCAGAGGCTTTTTAACCCACTGAGCCACCCAGGCGCCCCAGTGTCTGAGAGTTTTCTTAACAAGATTATGTGCCAGACCAATCGCTGCACACCCCACTAACGTCCGGCAGGTTTACCTGCTCCTCGTGCTCCCCGCCCTGCGCCCAGGCTCTGACTTCCCATCGCAGGTGCAACAGAAGCACCAAAAGTTTAAGAACGCAACCTTTGCCTCTCGGAGCTTGTTTTTTGCTTCCTCCAGAATAACACAGTTTTGCTAACATCTTTGCATGCGCTGTTTCCCCCCAACCTTCCAAAAGTCCGGGAAAAGCCTACCGAGCTCCTAAAGACAGCCACTCGTGGAACTGTGTGGGGTTCCCCTCTGCGCCTCCACCCAGGGATGCTCTGCCCTCTCCTGCCTGCCCTCCTGCATTAGCACGGCCATGCCCCACACCCCACTACAAGAAATGCCAGTCTCCTCCTAGTAATCCCCTCCTGGAGGCCACACACCCAGCAGGTGCTAGTACAACCACTTCTAAAGGAACCACTTACCCCCAGCTGGTGTCCCTCTCAGAGTGCTCACTTTCTAGCCAGCCTCATGCAGGCTTGGGCCTGGATCGGGCCTGGCCCCACTGCCAGGTGGGGAGCAGATGACCCCACCGCAGGGAGGCAGGGGCTGGGAGCAGGGCTGCCACTCAGGGGACCAAAGATTCCCTGGGCCCTGCATATACAAGGCTTTGCCCAATGCTCTCTTCTGTCCCTCTGCCTGGAATTGCTTTGCCCACCCTAGCCTCTCACCTGTTCATTCTTTTTAATTTTTTTAAAAAGATTTTATTTATTTAACAGAAAGAGATCACAAGTAGGCAGAGGCAGGCAGAGAGAGAGTGGGGGGAAGCAGGCTCCCCACGGAGCAGAGAGCCCGATGCGGGGCTCAATCCCAGGACCCTGAGATCGTGACCTGAGCTGAAGGTAGAGGCTTTAACCCACTGAGCCACCCAGGCGCCTCTTTTGAACTTTTAAGAACTGAAATGTCACCTCCATCAAGAAAAGCACATAAAACCAATACAATGTAACAAATCATTATAAAGAGATACCTGGTCACCTGCTGTCAGGTCAAGAGACAGAACGCCTAGCTGTTCTTTAAAAAACACCTTTAGGGGCCCCTCAGTGGCTCAGTCCGTTGAGCATCTGACTCTTGATTTCTGCTCAGGTCAGGATCTCAGGGTCTTGAGATCAGCCCGGGGCGGGCCCCCCACTCAGCAGGGAGTCTGCTTCTCTCCCTCTGCCCCTCCTCCCTCGCAGCCTGTCTCTCTCGTTCTCTCAAATAAATAATCTTTAGAAAACACCTTTAAACATTATGAAACGTTTGGAAAGTCAAGACGGCACAGAGATTAAAACAGCGTCCACAGACCCCCCCACTGAGTTCCATGAACCTCTAAAGACTTTCCTTACACGCATAAAACACTTATTTTAAGAGGTACAACATTACAGCCCCTCAGGTACCCTCCAGCCCTTCCTCACCCACCCCCCAGCGGTGGCCGGGGTCCTAGCCCTTCCCACTGCTGCTCTGTGAACTTGCACGCCACACACAACTGCAGCCTGAGCTCGGGCGGCACGATTTCATCACCCCACACACTTGTCCTTCTCCATCGTGCTTTACCCTCAATGTGGGTTTGAGATTTTTATCAGCATTGACGCAAGTGGCTTTCTTCCACAGAGAAAGTGGACGAGCCAGGGTTCTGCTGCCCTAATTCACCTGCAGCTCCTGATCTCATATCCTGTCGAGGACATTCAGGCTGTGTCCAACTCAGCATTTCACAAACTATAAGCCAGCAAACGTTCCTGCCCCTGTGACTCTCAATGTCACCACCACGACTTCCGCCAGCAGAGAAAACTCTGCTGGGGTGTTCAGTGCTCCCAGAGAGTGCCGAATTGCCTTCCAGGGGGAGGGGGCCCGTGCCCATTCCCCAGCCTTACTAACAGGGACTCCCTGCTTCTTTGCATTTCAGCAGTTAGCAGACTGTAGGTGTGGCAGGGACCTACTTGTTCTATAGATCTCCAGATTAGAGGTCTCTCCTTCCAGAAGGCCTGTCGAGGTCCCTGCTGCTCTCCCAGGAAAAGCCGGCAAGTCCTCTGTGTACCCACAGGGGGCGCCCCACCCCAAGCCCCCGTCATTGTCTCCTTACACACCTGCCTCCCCCTGGAGACCAGGAGGCCTCCTCCTTGCTCCCAGCATCCTACGGAGTTGCCCCTCTAGGATGTCCGGTCCACCGGACATGCAGTTGGCGCTTACTGAATGCTCACAGAATGAACCGAGTCCAGCCTTCATCTCAGAGTCAGGACCCCAGATGTACTAGAAAAGCCCCCAGCACAGGATCTAGAAACATGAGTGTAGCCTGCCCGGCCGAGGCCCTGCCTCCGGAACACGCGGGGGAGGGGCACGGGGGCTGAGGAGAGACTTCAGTGTGGGCAGTGAGACCCCACAAGAGGGGGCAGCGAAGTCTCTAGGCGCAGGCTGTTCTTTCTGCGGCAGCCATAACTTCCAACAGAATTTCCCGACAGTGGTAATTACTGCCTTTCGTATCATGCACCAAGAATGGTGGCGTTTGACATTCAAGTTTTCTTTTTTGTAATTTAAATCCACACGAGACCCACTCGCCATTCATACCAGCCTTAGACACTCACTTTCCTGCCTCCGAGCTGGCTCTCGGCTCAGAGCCCACAGAGAGGGCAGGAGTGGAGCGAGGACCCCGCGGCCGGGTCCGGAGCCGGCTCCCGGCTCACCGCCCGCAGCTCTTCGTTCCCAACCCAGGGAAAGCCCGTCCCTCCCTTTCTACAGAATTCCTGGACACCAGTAGCCTGGGGCCCAGCCATGCCTTGCACTTAGAGCATTGTCAGGAAACAAACATACGGATAAAACGTTCACGAGCTCCAAGCAAGAACAAGGGGCTTAGATTTCCCGAGTACTCACCATGTGCTGAGCCGCACCAAGAGTTGTCCACGCAGCACCTTCCCCCGGCGGAGAGCAGGTTATATACAAGCTACAGGTGACAAACCCAGGAACAGCTGGGGATGGCCTGGGCGGTGGAGACCGGGCTCCCGCCCCACACCTGTATCCTATGGGTTGGTCATCAGCACTGCCCCCTGCTGGCCAGATGCAAACAGGGGCATTGGATATCCCGCTGCTGACAAACCTCAAGCCAGGGTATAAAGACAATCTTTCTTTTTTTTAAACATACGTTGTTTTCAAACGGAGACTTTGAGAACCTTTAAGCTTAATGAGATCCATTTCCAATTAAACGCAAGCCTTTTGTGAAGTGTGCTATTTTTAACTTGTTATTGACGCAAAGTGTACCGAATTCACTTAATTGTTTCTGAATTCATGATTTAAAACCCAGGAAGTTGCTTGGAGAGGCCTTGCCAATATTATTGATGGCAGGTTTGTACTGGACCCTGGCCAGCTGCTGCTGCCTTGCTCTCCAACCGGGTCCCAACCCTCAGCTGGGGCTTTGGGCCTCTGCCACTCAGCTGGTGGACATTGTCTTCTGAGGTCCCCGGACTTTGGTCCCCCCACCCCCCCACCCCTGCCTCTAAGGCCACAGGGTGGGACTGGCAGCCTTCCCTGCTTGTGTCTACTATAACCCTTGGCCCCTCCTCATGCCAGAGCAGGGGCAGGGGAGCAGAGAGGGAGGCACAGGGTGGTGCTGAGGGTCTAGCAAGTGCTCGGTGGACTCATCATGCTCACTCGTGTTCATTCATCAGCATTTACTGACCACCCACTGTATGCCAGGCTCAGGGTGAGCCTGAAGTAGGTAGAGAGGAGGAGGCCTGCTGCTGTCCTACCGGAGGGGGAGGTCTGGGGACACACCTGGCTGCTCTGAGGGTCTGCCTTTGTCCCAGCCTCTGCCTCCCTGTGTGACCTGACTCAGCCCCTTTTCTTCTCTAACCTCGGTGTTCTGTTGTGAATCCATGGAGATCCCCATTTAAGACTGCGGTCTCCGAGTGACCTTCCAGCTCCCAGGCAGCCTGCCTGTGCCCCATCCTAGCTGCCCTCGACCGTCTCCGCCCACCAGGCTCACCTCCCCTCTTCCTGGAGCCACTGAGGACCGGGACGAGGGACCCCACTGCTCTCCCTGGCAGCCCCAGAGCAAGCCTAGGAGACTGTCTGCGAAAAACACAGCAGAGCCTCCAGCCCAGAGCCCCTGGGCAAATTGTCCTTAACTTCCCAGAGCCTCAGTTTACAGATGTGTAAAATGGGGAGACCAACTGTTATTTCCTCACGGGGCTGTTGCAGGGATTCTTTGCCTTTGATGATGCAGGGAAAGTGTCAAGCGCAGTGCGGGACCCAGAGTGTCACGTTCATGGGCTCTTGAGACACACGGTGACTGCTAGATCAGCAGCAGTGGAGAGACGGTTCCAAATGATGCCTGTTGGGCCCCTGGCACAGAGCAGGAACCTGTTCTATGAGGGAGTGCGTGCATTTGGGAACAGAGCCCAGACTGCTACCCCACTCCCAGCGCTTGTGCCTCCCGTCGCAGGTGCAAACAGTAGAAAGCCAAGCTCCCCTCTCAAAACACGGGAAAGGAAAATGCCTTCCCCAGAAGGCTTTAAGCTTTGCATGCTGTTTAATGTGGGCTGAAGAGCAAAGGGCCGGGCTTTCAGAGTATGTATTTCTCAGCAGGGAAAGAGAAGAAACGGGGGGGTCTTCTGAGGCCACTGAAAATGCCTGATTTGGGGACCGGTATTAAAGTTCCAAAAGTTTAAATCACTGAGGCTACAGCCAGCGAGGGTTGGATTCGATCATATGAGAGACCCAGGGAGTACCCCAGTGCCCCAAACCTCACAGGTCTGGCCTCACCTGGGCCGTACTGACTCAGGCCTGGCTCCCACCTGTGGGGGTCTGCCTCTGCCCCTTCTTTGCTACCAGGTTCCTTTTTTCGGTTGCATGCATCTCCCCTTTGCAGGCACCAAGGAGATAAGAAGGTGCCTGAGAGCGTAGTCAGGACTCAGAGGAACCCAAACCGGATTTCCAGCCTCTAGCCTCACACAGGGCAGTCTAAGGTCACCTGATGGGCACAGTCAGGGCGCAGGAGGGAGCCAGGTCCCATCCAGCTTAGAGAGGCCAAGGAGAAGGCAGGTGCATGGTGGGCTGCAATGGGGAGGTCCTGGAGCCCACTGGCACCTCCCACCTTGGCAAATGTGACATGCCTCCTCATTTCCTGCTATCAAAATCTGCGATAAACCTCCCAGCTTGTATAGGCTGTGCACACCTTAATAAGGACTAAATTGAGGAAATGTGGCTGTAACGTTGGGATGAATGCCAGAGACTGGATTGGAGATAATGGACTAGCCCCAGGACCCTGTTAAAGGTCAGGGTAGAGATCTCAATGTATAACCTCTGCATCCCTGAGCCTCTGCAAAATGGTGCTCCAGCGCCTCCTTGCTGGAACATTCCCCCAGGAACTAAGGACACCCGGGTGGGTTAAGAACTTAACACAGTATTCCGGTGAAAAGCAGGTCATCCCTGGTCAGAGCTGGCAGCAGCGCCCTCCAGCCGCACTGCCACCAGAGGGCGCTGTAGCCCAGCCAGCAGGGAGCCTTCTGCCTGTGGACCTCTGGGTCAGGGGGTCTGGGAGGTACAAAACTTCGCTTTCCAAGGTGTGGCCTATTCAGAGCAGCGTTTCTTGACTTCACTTGGATGACTGGACAAAATGCAGATTCCTGGCTCTCACGCAACTGGCTACCGATCCCGATGCAACTTGGACCCTCCGGGAGCTTTGAAAATACTGATGGCTGCTCCCCCTCCAGAGATCACCATTAGACCAGAGGCAGCCCGGGCATGGGGTTCCAACGTGCTGCCGGCACTGAGACCTGCTGCTTGGAACTTGGCACGGTGGCCACGTCTCATCAGTACACGCAGTACACCGGATTTGAGAGCCACTGCCTTGGAGGGTCTTGTGTGGTCATTCACCCGTCTGTAGCCCTGCCCTGTGCTCCCCGACCTTTGGGTACCTTCCTAAGCTGGCACATTCTAACTTGCTCGTTTGGGTCCCTTGGCCCTGCTGGTATTCAACCAGCTTCCCAACTGCTGGGCTTTCTGCTTACTTCCCAATCAATCTGTGCAGTGGCCAGCCAGCCTCCTGGGGCCTGTGGGTGAGGTTCCTCTGCGTAGCTCTGCCTAAGAAGGGAGACGCCTGGGACATGGGGCGGGTGCCTCATGGGTTTTCATCCCAACTACCAAACGCCCCACCCCCACCCCCCCACGAGAGGCCGGGCTGGCAGGCCTTCTGTCCTGAGCACATTTCATCCCCTGGAGGGGATGGAGTCACAGCGGCTGTGGATTACGAAGCATATTTGTGTGTCCTGTGTCCACGGGGTATGCTGACGGGCCTCATCCTCGCCCACACGCAGCAGCGCGGTTATCCCCATTTGACAGAAAAGGAAGCTGGAGCTCTGGGAGATTGTCACTCACGGACGTCACCAACTGGGGACACGGAGGATTTGAGCCCAGAGCTATCTGACGGCAGAGCCCTTGCTCCTGCCCACCCGGCCTCCTGCATCCACGCTACCCTGCCCAGTACGGAGTGTGGGGCCCCGTGTGCACCGGGCACAGCGCACCCGCTGGCCCTTGCTGTGCGGGCTGACAGCCCTGCTGTTGGCACACCTGCTTGGTAGGCAGAGGGGAGGAGGCTGCCTGCTTCTAGAAGACCCCCGGATTCCAGTGACGATGTGGCTCTGGTCCCGGCTGTGAGAGGCATTTCCTGAGGCCACCGGGTCAGGCCTGGCCCCTCCACAGCTCTGAGAACAGGCCTGCGGGCTCACAGCCTCCAGCCTCCCGGACGGTTGGATGGGATCCCGGTGGCCGCGTCCTCGTCCCCGCTCCCTGGCTGCTTGAGGTGGGCCCCACAGCCCCAGCCCCTGCCCTTCCTCAGGCCCACACCGTGAGCTACCAGCCGTCAGTCCTGAAGGGGCTCCCCAGAACCAGGAGCTCCTCAAAGCAGCAGGATCGTCCCATTTTATAGATGAGGGAACTGAGTCCCAGTGAAAAACCTTGTGGATGGCAGAGAGGAACCCGAACTCTAGTCTCCTGGCACCATGTTCTCCCCACCACCCTCCACTGCCCCTGGCTGACAAACCACTTGCCCCTCCACACAGGAGGAAGCTGGGGTCCTCGGTGCAAGGCTCCGCCTTGGAGCTGAGGGACAATGGGAGGAGCCTTGGAATTCAGACACCAACCATATTTTCATTCTAAACCCAGTCTGGACAGCTCCAGGGGCCTGTATCGCAGGAGAGCTTGGGGACAGCGGTGCCCTGGCACAGCCCACGCTCTCCTGGCTCCCCCACCTGACTGTGAGCCCAAGGGGCCAAGCTCACTTCCGGGCTTTTCCCTGCCCTACTGCAGAGCAGGGATTCCGAGAGAGCGGCTCCTGGAGAGGACGGCTGGTGGACCGACAGGGGAGGGGGACTGGAGGCTCTCGAGGGAGTTTGCCGCACCGTCCCCACAGCCCCCTCCCCTGGCCAGCACCAGCTGCGCCTTGTCCCACCTCTCTCTGGCCTTGGAAACTTGTACCTCAGCCCAGAAAAATGAACTTGCTGGAAGTCAGGGGCCTGGCTGTCGGGGGCCAGCCAATCAGGCGCTGGGGCACCCTGCCCACCGCTGGGGCTGGAGCAGCGGGGCTGGAGGGCAGGCAGCGGAACAGAGGGGGAGGGGTGGGGAGAGAGGCTGAGAGGAAGATAGGAGAGGCCGGAGAGTGGGAGACACTGAGGGGACGGGAAGGGAGAGCTGCCCAGGCTCAGGGGTCACTGGTCGCCACCCCTGTCCCTTGGAGCCACCGTCTGCACCGTGGGCACACTGGAGCGTGCCCCTCAACCTCGCCGTAGCCACTCAGCATTTTCTCATCCTTTTCTCCCGCCCTGCTCTCCTCCCCTTCCCCAGATAGGCAAGGACTCCTGAGAAGTAGATTCTAGAATTCAAACACAGACTCTTCTGTGGCAGGGACAGGGATACATAGCAATGAGATGTAGAGTTCCATCTAGCATCACCTTGCCTTGCCCCCATTTTACAGATGAGGAAGCTGAGGCTTAAAAACATGCCCACGTCTTCGCCTACTCTGGGATTTGAATCCGGGTGGGCCCGAGGCCTGAGCTCTATTTCCTTCCTCGCCCCTGTCCTCCCCAGCCTGGGCCAGCCTCTGAGCCTCTGCTCACGCCTCTCTGCTCTTCCACACTGGCCCTCACTCTCCTCACAACCTGTCTGCAGCTGCTCCCACTTCCTCCCATCCATCGCCCCACAGACACAGTCAGGGACCCCTTCGGCCACCCAGAGGAGCCTTCTGCTTTAGGCCCAGGGCCTCAGAGCCACAGGAAGCCCATAAATACAAACATGTTTGCATGAAAACCCAGGGGTCTGTGCCCGCAGCTCAGAGCTCACTTAGCTTCCCGGGCAGAGCCACCAGAGCTGGGAGCAGCGGCCGCCAGCTTCCTGGGGCAAATGTCCTGACAGCCCGCTCAGTACCATTGGGTGTTTATTTAGACACACAGATAAAAGAACCTGGTAGTTCGAACAGTTTGTGCTCCTTTTTTGTTCCTATATATGTGTGTGAGTGTATATATATGTACGTATATATATTTAAAAAAATCAATACATTACCAGTCCCCTGTACGTTTCTTCTCTACTAAGCGATATATACAGCCTATTGTGTGTGTGTGTGTGTGTGTGTAATATATTTTTTCAATAGATAACTACATTCAAGTCATGAAACACAGGATTTACAATTTCCCTCTGATGGCAGAGGAAGAGCAAATTCACACACAGTTCACAGAAGTACCATAAGAGTCCAGCCAGACAGGAGCCGAGGCCCCTCTGGGGGGCCAGAGAGCAGCAGCAGCACAAACCAGACGATGACACTGTTGCTAATTGCAGGGGGCAGACACGTGCCGATGAAGGGGGGCGCCGCCCAGCCTGCCGTGCCCAGGCCGCGTGGGCCGGCCACACTGGCTAACCCAGGCTCCCCACCTGGGGTGGGTTGGGAGGGGCATGACTAGAAACCTCAATTTTCCAGGAATCTCTCAAATTTGGGGTTCACGAAGGAGAAGCCAGCGAATGCTGTTTGGTCCATAGAGTCGATGAGGTTCTTATCGGTGTAGGAGAGGCGCGCCTTCTCGTTCAGGAACTCCTGGTCGAAGTTGCTGAAGTCTCCGGGGGACTTCTGCGGGCAGAGGGCAGCGGCACATGAGCGGGACTCAAAGGGAGGGCCCTCCAAAGGTCCCCAAATTCCCGAGTCCGCCTCCCACACACCTCAGAAGCCCTGTGGTGCTGCGCCGGGCCAGAGCTGGCCTTATTAAGAACAGAGAGAGAGGCAGACCATAAGGGACTCGTAACTCTAGGGAACAAACTGAGGGTTGCCGGAGGGGAGGCGGGTGGGGGGATGGAGTAACGGGGCATTAAGGAGGGCACGCGATGGAATGAGCACGGCGTGGTACACGCAATTGATGAATCACTAAACTCTACCCTGAAACTGATAATTCACTATATGTTAACCAACTTGAATTTAAAAAAAAAAACAAAAAAGAGAGAGAGAGAAAGAAAAGAAAAAACAGAAAAGAGAGTCTCTCCCAATAGCCTGAGAGGACTCCAGCTCAACAATGGATGTCGTTTCCCCAAAGGGACAAAGGAAGCCAGCAAACAGCCCTGGGCCGGGGTAAGGAGAGGTGGGCATCTTCCTGAATAGGGCTCTAGCAAACGACCCGCCCATGGGCAAAGCCTGCCCACCACCTGTTTTTATGGGCCCCGAGAGCTGTAAGAACAGCTTCCACATTTTTAATGCTTAGGAAGAAAATCAAGAAGGAGATTAACATTTCATGACATGTAAACATGAAATGAAATCCAAGTTCCAGAGTCTGTAAATGAAGTTTTACTCATACAAAACTATACCCATTCGTTGACATTTTCTGTGGCTGCTTGGTGGAGACCGTCTGGCCTGCAAAGCCTAAAATATGTACTATCAGACTGTTCCAGGAGAACAGTGCCAGCTCTCTGCTTCCGAGGATACAATGAAATGGGAATAGAAGAGATCTCAGGCCGGTGGCCATCAGGCCACACTAAGCCACACTAAGCAGGCAGGTCCCATCGTTTTGACTGGCACTGGGTTTCAATGGGATTTGAGCCAGTTAGTTTACAATTGGGCGATTTGACATAGAAATTCAGACTTCTGGCTGTTTCTGAAAACTGGCAGCCTTGGGGCCGTTTCCTGGCGTGTGCACTACTGGTGTGGAGGCCCCTTGGATAGCTGGCCCGAGGCCCCCAACCATTTCCCACGGACGCACACGCCTGCTCTGTGCTTTTTGGTGCGGAGAAGGAAATCTACCCCTCTTTCTGTCAAAGGCAAGAGACTGAGAACAGGCCGTGTGATTTCCCTCCAGCCGGTGCCCGGCCCAGGAGGCCCCCCAGGTTGAGCTCCCTGGAGCAGGGGAAGGGCTCTCCGGCCTCAGGGGACAACACGGGTACATTGCACAAGTTGCTGGGAGTCTGACAGAGAGGCCGGAGGGAAGAATCATGGTCACAGAAGGGCCACGGAGTCTACCTCCTTATCTGAGAATTCTGGCCCCAACCTGCCTCTGCTCTCCTGTTGGCTCCGAGGAGGCCTCTGCAGATTCTGGACCTTTGTGGGACTACTCCTCCTCCGCCGGGAAGGCCTCCCGGCTGCCCTTCCCCGCCCTGCCCATATCCCGCTTCTCCTCAGCCCCGCTCTGCTCTTTGCATCCGGGCTCCTGGTGACAACCGATCATGTGTGGTCTTGTGACAGCTCTTACACTGTCGTCTCATATCATAAACGATCATCAGTGTGCAAGCTTCTTATCTCTCCGCGGAGCTGGAGTTCCTCTGGCTCGGGGCCTCCCGCTCTGCCGCGGAGCTAGCACGGCACCCTGCACCCTGCACTCGGGCCCGCAGCACTTCCAAGATTTACTGGAAGAATGGACTGGGTGGACGGAGGGAGACAGGCCTTAACTCTGACTCCTGAGGCACAGTACCCTGCATACAGGGCCATTAAAGAAGGTCTACTGAAGGCTGGCCTGATCCACAGTCCCACAGTTTGTTGACTGACTGACCGACCGACTGAGAGGCAGTGAGAACACAAAGTTAGAGGCAGAAGGTGCCGGGGTGGCCAGGGAAGCAGGCTTGCTGGAAGGATGGAGGAGGAAAGCATGACAATGTAGCAAGAGGGAGGCAGGCCCGGAGCAAGCGGGCGGCCCCCATGGGAGGGGGAGCACGTACCACTTTGGGCTTGAAGGGCGGCTCCACGGCCCGTTTCTCCAGCAGAGTCCAGTTGATGGTCTTAAAGAAGGGGTGGATTTTGATGTTCCCGCTCACTCCTAGCCTCTTGGTTGTATCCCTTTCAAGCAGCTGCAATCCAGCAGGGGCCCTGGTTAGCACCCGAGGAATCCAGAGTCTCAGCGAACCCCAAGCGGGCCCAGGGGTGCCCAGGCGGGTCTAGCCCAGCCCCGTGGCCCAGCCTGGGGCCTCTGGAGCTGAGAAGGTCCTCCGACACAACAGGCTGTGCAGGAAGGCTGCTGGGACTTCCTGCCGGGGGCCCGTGATGCTTACCAAGTGTTTACGATCTGCCTGGCACAGACCCGAGCACCGCATGTTCATGGGGTGCTTCCCCAAAATGCTGCGAGGCAGCTTCGCCCAGAGCCTCCCTTCGGCAGATCAGGAGACAGACTCAGAGTTTAGCTTCAGGTCTGTCTGTCTCCTGACCCTAAGTTCGTAATCACTGTGCCAGGCTGATTCGGCGTGGTTGGACTCAGGAGCTCCCGGGAACATGAAGAACAAGCAATGCTCTCAGCGTGTTAGGACCAGAGCATCACTGAGGCTGCCATTCCGGAGACGAGGGGCCCCTGGCCTTCCCAGGACCCACGTGACTGCCGGCCGCCCCCCACTCCCCCAGCCAGCCTGGCCCAGGGGCTCCCACCTTCTCCAGGATGTCCTTGGACTCCTTGGTGATCCAGCGGGGATAATGCGGGGTGTCCACACGGATGGACTCAAAGAGCTCATCCTCATCGTCACCGTGGAAGGGGGACTGACCGATGAGCATCTCGTAGAGGAGGACTCCAAAGGACCACCAGTCCACGGAGAATGAGTACTTCAGGCCCTGTAGGATCTGGGGGAGGAGGAGTGAGGCCAAAGCTGAAAGGAGCCCTGGAGCCAGAGGCCGGGCCAGGCTTCCTCATGCTCTGGGCTGCGGCTCAGGACACCATCGTTTCCCTGTCCTACTGAGACAAGGGATCTAACCGGGCCAGGGGCCGGCAGGATGCCCGCTCACCTCGGGGGCGATGTAGTCAGGGGTGCCGCAGAACGTGCTGGCCTGTTTGTCCCCGAAGATGTTCTCCTTGCACATCCCGAAGTCGGCGATCTTGATGTGGCCGTCCTGGTCCAGCATCACGTTGTCCAGCTTGAGGTCCCTAAGAGCGGGCAGGAAAGGGAGTCATGGGGGGCCAATCCCCCCCCGCGCCCCCCAGCCCCCGTGTCTCCATTTCCAACCCTGTAAGCCTAGGACCTCGCCCAGGGGACAAGGGAATGAGGAAGAGAGAAGGAAACCAAAGGAGGAAGAGATGCTAAAAACAGGAGTTTCCTGCAAAACACCTACTGCCACGTGCTGGATACACCACACCTGACTTTCTAAAGCCCCCATGGGGGCTCAGGGAGGTGACGCCACTTGCCCAGGGTCACCCAGCTGGTCCGCTGCGGACGTGGCCCCGGGCTCAGGTTTGTCTGACCCCACAAAGGAAGGGACCATGTCTCTTTTATACAGTCTGTGGTTTCGGTGGATGACTGATCCACGTGGGGTACTAGACAAGGGCAAACAGCAGAAGTCCGTGCATCTTGGCCTTGTCCCACATCAGAGCCCGGTGCTCAGCATCAGCCTTATCGATGGGACCCTCCCTACATCCACTGCAGGATGGGGCTGTCATTTATTGGGCGAGAACGGATGGAAGCCAGCCCTCCCTACGGCTCAGATGGGGCTCGGGAGCAACACCGATTGCTTCCAGGAAGGGAGACAGTGTCCCAGGCCGTTCTGCGCTCCTGCCAAGTATGGGCAGTGAGTTCCCCATCCCTGGAGCTGGGCCAGCCTCAGAGAGGTGCCCCGGGAATCCGAGCAATGGAGTAGGAGGCTTAGGCAAATTCCCAACTAAAGCCTGACTCCGAGATGGGGCCATGGCTGGGCCGGGCCTCACGCAGAGCCTTTTGGGGTCTATGATGGGGTTGGAGCTTTCCCTCCTAAAAACCCCCCAACAAGCCTCCACCTTGTACCTGTAAATGATCCCTTTGTTGTGCAGAAACTGCAGTCCACAGACTATCTCGGCTGCATAGAACCTGCATGACGGAGACAGACAAGTGATCCGAGATTTCTACAACCAGCTCCTGCTTCTCCCTGGGCCCCCATCCCCGCCCCCAGGGGCAGGAAATGCTGCAAATAACTCCACGGACCACCTGGGCCTGATTAAGCACATCTTGTATCAGGCAAGAAGGGGCTGGCAAATAAGGCCGAAAAGAAAATTATGAAGGTAGAACTCCAAATGAGTCAATTCTCTGTCATAAGAGTGTATACATTTAAATATAGGTAGACATATGTGCACACCTGCACACACACACACACACACACACACACACACAGAGTTGGGGGCCACACAGCAGGGTCCTGTGTTGTGTAGCATCACCGGATGGTGGCTTGAGGCTGCCTGGGCTGAGGTTCAGGGAGGGGACAGGACCCTGGCACCCTCCATCCACGGCTTCCCATACGCTGGGGACAGCCCCAGCTCCCCCAGGTCTCCCCCGCTAGCCCCAGCTGGCCGCTCCGGGGCCAGGGGAGGAGCAGGAGCAGAGGGCAGACCAGCCGTGGGCTCCCCCCCACCCCCAGGGCCCTCACGTACGTGGCGCGGTAGAGCTCGAAGCGGCCTTTGTCCTGGATGTGGTACATCAGGTCCCCCCCGTTGAGGAACTCCATCACGAAGAACAGGTGGTCCTGGGATGGGGAGAGGGGTGAGCAGGGGCACAGTAAAGGGCAGGAGGCTCTCTGCAAAAGGCTACCAGGCGCAAGCCCCCACAGGAAGCAGGGGACACCTCTGGCCTGGAGGATGCGGGGGGAGGGGGGCAGGCCGTGGCTCTTGGGGCCGTAACAGGGGGCGAGCCAGGCACCTTGGTCTGGAACGTGCAGAAGAGGTGGGTGAGGAAGGGGTTCTCCCAGGCGAGTGCCAGCACCCGCTTCTCCACCATGGTGCACTCCACGTCGTCGTCGATCAGAACCACGTCCTTCTTAAGGGCCTTGATAGCGAAGAACTCCTTTTTGCCCTTCAGCTCTGCCAACAGGACCTGATGGGTGGGCAGGATGCTGAGCAGGGGGAGGCCAGGCCAAAGGGCCAGGGCACCACAGCCCCGCCCCACGGGGAAGGAGCCAGGCAGGTGGGATGCAGGTGCCCCTGCTGGGCACAGGCCCCTTGAGCTGCCCCAGGGCCCACCGGCCCCTTACCTTCCCAAAGCTGCCTTTGCCCAGGACCTTGTGGAAGGTGAAGTTCTCAATGTTGCACCTGGTGCTGCCCTCCCAGATCTTGCCATAGGTCCCGCTGTCTGCCCAAGAGATGGTGCTTTAGACTCAGGTCCCTGTCTGCCGAGTCCCCGCCCCTGGGGCCAAGGGGTGGGGTGGGGTGAGGGGCCTCAGAGAGGAAGGGGCTCCTTCTCCAGGGGTGGTGCCTCTGCTCAGGTCTTGGCAGCGGAGGGAGGTCGGGCCCCCACCTCGAGCCCTAGTGGGGAGTGGGGGCTTTCCTGGGGAAAATGGGCCCAGCTTTACCTGGGACAATGTCTCCAGAGACTCCTGACTTCCTTTCAAAATTCTGGTAGATTCCAACAGTCTCTGCCTCTGACTTCCGGGAGGGTCTCTGGAGGAGGGGATAGAGGTGGGGAGCCATACAGCCATCAGAACTCCCAGCCCAGAGGGAGGACCCCCACCATCCGTAACTCTGCTCTCAAAACCAACGGGGGCCAGCAGGGGCAGAGCCCAGGACCTCCAGGTCATGCACACGCGCATGCACATGCGCACACATGCACACACACACACACACACACACACACACACACACACACTTCCTGTGGCACAGGGACACCTTGAAGGTCTGGAAGGCACCGATTACAAACAAAAGTTTGGTACACTGAGCCCCACCCTCCCAACCACTTACCCAATAGATTGTTATTTGTGTTGCCTTCACTCATAATTGATTCTGGAATTTTACCTTAAGTTTTATAGCGTTCCTCAAGCCCCACCCACACCTAACACCCAAACACACACACACACACACACACGCACACACACGCACACACACACACGCACGCACACACATACACTTTTAGTTCCAAGCATTCCAACCTGTGTTCTTCCAGGTTCACCAAGTAAAGAATTGCTCAAATAACTTGCTATGAGAACAAGCTCACCCCCTTCTGCTGCCTAATTCTTGGGACTGGATCTTCCAAAAGCGGGGTCTTTGGGAAGGTATAAGCACCAGCACCCCCCAGGGTTGCCGCAGCACCGGCCCACCTGGCTCACTTGGTTCAGCGCCTCCGCCAAGAGCTTCTGGTTAATGCCGCAGAGGTTGGCCACTTTCTTCTGGCACTTATGGTGGACATTCATGCCGCAGTCTGGGGGGAAGGGGACAGGGCCATCAGGGCCCCCGCCTGGGCAGGACCAGACAGGCCACCAGCAGGCTCCGGAAGGACAGTCCCCCCTCGCCCAGGCTCGGCCAAGGGCAGGAAGGAGGAGGGGGAGAGGGTCGGAAGAAGGGCTTTGGTGGGGTCTGCTGGGTTTCCTGTCTTTAGAAATAAATGGGTCTGAAGCGTCCTGAGCACTTCAAATTTGTCATTATTTAAAGAAGAGAAAGAAAAAGCAGCAGTTATGAGACCTCATTCTAAACCCTTTAAAGAAAGTCTAGGACAACTGAGACAAGTCGCTTTCTTTCTAGGGGGTCTCCTGTTTCTGCCTCGCTAAAGCCTGAGGAGGGGGTGGGGGTCTGTGAGGTGTACTTGCTGAGCACCTGCTAGTTGGTGCCAGGCCCTGGCTGAGTGCCTCCTGTCTGCTTGCCCCTCCATGACTCTCTGGGCCCTACTCCACTCTAACCCTACCTTACCCTTGAGGACACTGAGCCTGAAGGGGTGGGGCCTCCTGGTCACACAGCAGGTATAGGGGAGAGGCCCTCGGGCCAGCGGGGGGTGAGGGGGCATCGAGGCTTCCCCCCAGCAACGGGGCAAAGGGAGCATTAGTCTGTCGGAGTTTATGAGGGTAGGTAAGCGCCGCCCTTCTGCCCTGCCCTAGCCCCCAGAGCTGGGGGGCACGCACCTTCACATTTTAATCCCTGCTTCACCAGCCCCCAGAGCAGGCTGCCACAGTGGTCACAGAAGGTGGGGCTCATGTAGTTGTAAACCTTGAATCGGTGCGGCATGTCGATGTTGAAACGTTCTTTCTGGAACTGGGGAGGGGAGGGGGGCGGTCACAGGTTGAAGGTCGCAGACCAGCGCCAGCAACTCCCTCAACCCCTGGTTGTCCCCCAACCCCATGAAGGGCAAGATGCCCAAAAGGGCTCCTCCCCTGGGGACTGGGCAATCCGGAAGTCCCAGGATGGACCAGGAAAAATGGGGAAAAGGGTGGGCTCCACGGGGAAAGGTTGGGGAGAGCCCGGATCCCTCCCTGCTGGCCGAGCCCCCCCACCCCCCAGTCCCCACCCTGGGCCCGGCCTCACTATGGTGTCCCGGCTGTTGGCTGCGGTGCCCGTGCACCGGCCGATGATCTTGTCGATGCATTTCTTGTGGATGGCAGCGTTGCATTCTTGAGGAGGCACAGGCCGGGGGGCAGGGGGGAGAGGGAGAGGCAGCAGGAGGAGCGGAGCTGTGAGCTGGCGCCGCTGGGCCAGTCCAGCCCTCTATACAAAGCCGCTGTTCTCCCCGACCGCCCACACCCTCACCCCACACAGGCCTGGGGCCCACAGCTGGCTTTTTCTCTCCTCCTGCCCACCCTGGCAGGAGGGGCCGGAAAAGAGGAGAGGGGCAGGGAGGACAGGCCAGTCTGGAGGGTCTCCGAGATGAGGGGTGGCTCGAGGGGGCCTAGTGGGCAGTGGGGGGGGGGGCAGCCGCGAGGGGCACAGAGTGTCACAGCAAGAGGACCGCAGGCAGGGAGGAACCAGGACAGCAAACGGGTCCTAAGCTCTCCCTCGTGCTCATGCGTGCACACGCGCGCATGCGCGCGCACACACACACACACACACCCAACACAAAGACCCTGGATGCATAAGAACGACAAGGGGCTCTCTGTATAGAATTGTTACTACGTGTCTATCGCCTAAAATACAGTTCTATATATTTTATCCCGTTTGATCTTCATAATGGTTAACTAGCCCTGTTTTACTGAGGCAGAGAGAGGTTAAGTCATTCTGCCTAAGGCCCTCCGAGTAGGAAGGGGTAGAGCCGGGATTCGAACCCAGGCCATCCGGCTCCAGAGCCTGCATTCAGAACTACGGCCATGTGTGTCTGCGTGTGCCGAGACACACTCGTCTCCCCGCAGAAGCACACACGCAGCCAGGGGTGGACCGGAGAAGGTCGCATCGCCTGTCTGGGGGGACAGGGCCATGATGGGCAGCACCAGATGATTTCTGTATAAGTCCTACACTGAGGCCTATCTTGGGCCACCAGGGGGACGCTGCCAAGCGTGCGGGGCTGGGAACCAGCTGCCGTGAGCCCCAGCAAAGCCCACCACGGCCCCACTGCGTGTGGTTCTCCTACGTCCACTCTGACCTGGAAATCTCAAGCACACCCTCAAGCACATGGGGACCTTAGTCCAGGCACACAGTCCTCACACGGAGACACGGGCGCTCCCGAGCATGCACACAGACAAGCAAACCAGGCCGAGGAGACACTTACGCCTACATTTGTAGCCTTGCTTGTTGAGACCCCTGAAAGACAAATCCCCGGGCGGGGTCAGGGCTGGCTCTGGGGCCCTCCCTGCCCCCGACCCGCCCCCCGAAGGCACAGCCAGCCCTCACCAAACAAAGTCTTTGCACACAGAACAGAAAGTGGGCTGTCCGAAGAAGGTGGCAATAAACTCGTGGTTCTTGATGTAGTGGATTTTGGCCTGTTTGATGGCTCCACGGCGGTTCATGGTTGGGAACTTGGCCTCGTCTTCACCACGCATAGACTGTTTGCAATCTGGGGACCGTGGAGTCGGGAGGTCAGTCCCAGCCCCGGGAAGGACAACATTCCTGGAGTCCCTCCCAGGCTGGTCCGGGGAGACCGTTGAGAGGGACTGCTTCCCTGGGCTTCCACCCTGCTCTAGCCTCTGAACCTGCATCCCTACCCCGGGGCAGGAGGGTCTTACCTACATCTTCCAGGAAATACTGCACAGACATCAACACCTTGGCCTGGGGTTGTAGGTCCAGCTGCAGGGGTGAGGGTTGGGGGGAGGGGGGGTCAATGAGGGCGGGCTCCAGCCAAGCCGGACTCAGAACCCGCCCCCATGGTTGGTCCCCCAAGGCCAAGGGAGTCCTGGCAGCCTAGCCAGACACCTGTCTGCCCAGTGTGGGCATGGCCCCACCCTTGAGCCCCGCCCCCACGCCCTGACCCAGGGGTATTATTACATTTGGGGAAGTGAAAGGATCCAGCCCACACCCAGGCGGGCCACATGGCCCAGGAACAGAGTGGGAAGGGAAACTCCCCACCCCCACCCCGGCTGCCCCCTTGACAAGGATCTTAGAATAGAGCCCCCTCCCCCAGCCCCTGCACACGCAGACAGACAAGATGCGTGCCGACACCCCCACGCTGGTGCTCTCCGTGGCGGGGCTCTCTGCAAGCCCAGTCCCCTTACACCGTTCTGAAGGCAGGACCTGCACCTCTCCCAGGACCCGTGCCTGCTGCCTGACATTGTCCCTCGGCGGAGTGGACAGAGAACACAGCAAGGATCTCTGCCTGACTGGCCAAGGGCTGGTACAGCCCTGGGTCAACCTCTCTCCTGGCCTGGCCCCATCATGCCTCACTGGAGGCTGACCAGAGTCCCCGACCGGTCTGGGGTTTTTCCCGTGGGGACATCTCGGCTGCAGGAGCGCACCGGGGACCCCGGGGGCAAGAGACGCCCGGGCAGCACGGACATCCTGTGGCCATGAGGGACACGTGGCCACATGCGTGTGTGGAGGCCAGGTTCCATCGGGTGAGTGGTGGCCCTCCTCGGCCTTCCCCCCTCCCACGTCCTCACTGTTGAAGCCACGTAACTGTGCTCCCTCAGGTCTGCCTGCACCCAGAACATCTGTGAAGGTTCCAACAGAACTTGGGACGATGGGAGCCTCCGAGAGGGGGCCTGGTGCCTGGTGGTGTGGCCGGAACATCCCCTTACATACGTTTTGAAATGTTTTATTATATGCGTATCCTGCTTCTATGAAACGAAAAGGGAAGGAAGTAGTCACAGGGGCGAGGGCGGCTCTCTTGAGCACCTACTATGTGCCCAGCTCTCCAGGAAGCCTTTGGCATCCAGTGGCTCATTTCCCCTGAACAACTGACCCCGAGGGTCGTCAACGGATTCAGACACAGGCTCAGAGGGGTTGGGATCCCATCAATCGCAGAGTTGGAGCAGCTGCAGAGCTGCTCAGAAGGCCAGATGGGTCACGTGCACACGCGTGAGCACCACCACAGCCCGTGTGCCCTCACCCACACCCCGTGCACATCTGTGAGCACCACCGCAGCCCGTGTGCCCTCACCCACACCCCGTGCACATCTGTGAGCACCACCGCAGCCCGTGTGCCCTCACCCACACCCCGTGCACATCTGTGAGCACCACCGCAGCCCGTGTGCCCTCACCCACACCCCGTGCACATCTGTGAGCACCACCGCAGCCCGTGTGCCCTCACCCAGAACTCGGCCTTGCCGTTGTTCTTCTTGCATCGCTCAGCCAGCACTGACACGCCTACCGTCACCTCGGACATGGGCTCTTCGGCTGCCCGCATCAGCACAATCTGGATGACACGGCCCTCGTAGATGTGGGCATCGAATGTGGACTTCCACTCGGGGTACATGGTGGGCTTCTTCTGCACCAGCGTCTTCCCACGCTCTGTAACACGACCAGGCAAAGGTCTGGCCTGGCCCCCGTCCCGCCAGCCCCAGGTGCCCACAGCCTTCAGCCCCTGAGGCTGCCTGGCTCCCCCACCCCTGCAGAGGGCCCTCCTGAGGCTCTTCCCACTGCTCAGCCCTCACAGCGGTGCTCTGCTCACCTCTCCAGCTGGTGTCCTTCCTCACACTCCAGAACATGGAACTGCCAGCAGCTCCTCTACGATGCCCCACTAGGGGCCCCCTCCAGGCTCCTGCTGCTCCCTCATCCTACAACCCTCCTCCTTCGGCCCTGCTTAGCTGTCACCTCCCCTCCCGTCGTGCACTCTCTCCGTGAACACATACTGAGGCCCCTCGTGCCAGCCATGGCACTGAGGTGAGGAACCCAGCAGAAAGAGAAGATAAACCAGTGCCTGCCCCCCACAGAGACATGATGAGCCCACAAGTCCCTCAAGTCAATGTTAAATCACAGCTGGGATAAGACTGAAGAAGGCATGGGGCGCCTGGGTGGCTCAGTGGGTTGAGTGACTGCCTTCAGCTCAGGTCATGATCCTGGAGTCCCAGGATCGAGTCCGACATCGGGCTCCCAGCTCCATGGGGAGTCTGCTTCTCCCTCTGACCTTCTCCCTCTGACCTTCTCCCCTCTCATGTTCTCTCTCACTCTCTCTCCCTCAAATTAAAAAAAAAAAAGACTGAAGAAGGCAGGGCCAGGGTTCTAGACCTGGTCTGGGTCATGGTCAGGTGGTGTGGCCCGGCCTGAGGTCAGGGAATGCTTCCTGGAGGAAGGGACAGCTCACCTATGATCTAAGGAATGAGTCAGGGGTTCAGCAGGTGAGGACAAAAACCAGAAGGAACGGTGTGAGATATTTGCCTCTTCCAGGAAGACCTCCCTGACCCCAGCTCAGGACAGTGCCTTCTCTGGGCTTCCCTACCACAGGACTCAGTATCTGTCTCCCATCCCTGACCACCTGACTGCAAGCCCCATGAGGGCAGGGTCAAGTCAGCCTTGAGGACACGGCAGTGTCCTCAGTGCAGAGTCTGACACAGATGGACATGAGGAAACTGCTGGGTGATACCTCCAATGGCGGAGGAGCCAGAAGCCCCCCATACCCCCCGGGATGGCTCCTTGTAGCCAGTGCTAGAAGCCCTGCAAGCACTTGGTGGCCTCTACGATCCTGCATCCACAGCCGCACTGGGCAGGGGGAGGAGCATGAGGAACAGAAGGATCCATCAGAAGTTCTAGGGGAACAAGGCACGAGCCCTCCAGGGCCCCCCACTGGGCCCCGATTCCCAGTCCTACCTGTGCTAAGCGCCTCCTTCATCTTCACGGCACAGAAGGGTGGGCTGGCGTCATCGGCGGCCTGCAGGGAGCCCAGCTCATAGGAGGTGAAGGCGATGCGCAGGAACGGTGCCATGCCGGGGCCTGCAGTGGGGCTGCAGAGACGGGAGGGGTGAGGCCGGGCAGCGAGGGCCTGCCCTGGGAGGTGCTCGGGCGCCCCTCTCCCACCGCGTTCAGTCTGGCCCCCGTGTTGTGCTGACAAGACACCGGTTCTAATTGCCAGTGGGAAACTGGAGTTTTCTGGAAGTCTGGATTTGTGTCATCCCTGTTAAGACGGCTGGGTGGGACGTCAAGCCCACTGGGCAGGAGCTGGCTGGTGCAGCCCCCTCTGTTGAGTACCCCGGTACACTCCAGGCCGGGGGCCCCCTTTGCACTCCTCTCCAAAACC
This sequence comes from Procyon lotor, assembly GCA_028646535.1. Taxonomy (NCBI): domain Eukaryota; kingdom Metazoa; phylum Chordata; class Mammalia; order Carnivora; family Procyonidae; genus Procyon; species Procyon lotor. The sequence goes on along the minus strand of CM053603.1, from coordinate 16,050,336 downwards.
TGCCTGGAGGTGGGTGAGTCTGTGATCTCGAGTCATTTATTGGGGGGTCATTTAAGCCCTCCTTTAATACCCCACTGCTGTGCACCTACCACGGGCCAGGTCCCCAGC
>CM053603.1:16015701-16049728 GCA_028646535.1 Procyon lotor | reverse complement strand
TTTTTTTTTTTTTATTTGACAGAGAGAGAGAGATCACAAGTAGGCAGAAAGGCAGGCAGAGAGAGGGGGAAGCAGGATCCCTGCTGAGGAGAGAGCCCAATGTGGGGCTCGATCCCAGGACCCCGAGATCATGACCTGAGCCGAAGGCAGAGGCTTTAACCCACTGAGCCACCCAGGCACCCCAAGAATGGGACATTCAACCCGACTGAGCCACTCAGGTGTCCTGAGTCTCAGTTTCTTTATCTGTGGAACAGGAGAATATTAGCACAGTCTCTCAAGGTGAAATGAAATGATGCATGTAAAGGGCTTTATACAGGTTGGGGCAGAGGAAATGTTCACTGAATATAACTCATGTTCTTTGTTTTGTCATCTGAAAACCGAGGGACAAGATAATCTCTGAAGGCTTGACTCCCTTTTAGAAAGGAGAGGTTGACGGGGTGCCTGGGTGGCTCAGTCGGTTGGGCATCTGACTTTGGTTCAGGCCATGACCTCAGGGTCCTGGGATGGAGCCCCATATTGGGCTCTGTCCTGAGCAGCGTCTGTCTGATATTCCTCCCTCTGTCCCTCCTCCCACTTGTGCTCTGTCTCTTTCCCTCAAATAAATAAATAAATAAAATCTTGAAGGAAGGAAGGAGGAAGGAAGGAAGGAAGGGAGGAAAGAAAGAAGAAAGAGATTGAAAGAAGAAAGAAGAAAGATTGAAAGAAAGAAGAAAGAAAGAGATTGATAAAGAGCAAGGGACACCCCCAGGTGTCCCTTGGGGAGACAGAAGAAGCAAAGAGGGATGCCAGACTCCCCCGGCCCCAGTTGCCTCTGTGGGGAGCAGCAGTTCAGAGTTACCCACAAAGAACTTGAGAGGTGGGGCCCCAGGGTGGGCAGTAAGACCATCCCAGGAAGCCCTCCAGCCTCTGCAGCTCTCTGGTCTCCAGCCTGGCTTTGCCTCAGCCTCCTGGCTTACGCCACGGCAGCCGGAACCTTCTCACTGTGCCGCAGAGCTCACGGCCAAGGGGAAATATGTTTCCAGATAGGGTGAAAATAGATCCTTCTCCAAATATGCTCATCATGACTAAGAAAATAAATAGAACCAAGAGGGGAAAGAGGAGGGAGCAGCCACCAGACGAGGCCAGGCCCATGCGGGTCTAGGACAAGCTGCCAGACAGGTGGGGGTTGGGCTTGTCCAACAGAGGGCGTGTGTGACTGTGTATGAGTGTGTGCCTGTGTGTGTGTGTGACTGAATGAGTTTGCACATGACTGCATGAGCAAGCGTGTGTGACAGTGAACACGAGCATGTGTGTGTGTGAGTGTGCAGGTGTGACTAGGCAGGGGTGAATTTGTGAGTAAGCCTCTAGGCATGTGTACATCTGAGCGTGGATGTGCCTGAGGAAGAAGGCGCAGGGTGCATATGTGGGCAAGTGTTCACCTGTGCTGTGGGGTGTGTGTGTGTGGACAGGTGTCCGTGAGTGTGTAGATGCAGGTGTAAGTGTCGTGCATGCAGATTGCATGAGTGCGTGTGTGTGTGTGTGTGTGTGTGTGTGTGTGTGTGAACTTGTAGGTGTGTCTGTGCGTGTGGGGGGCGTGCCCCAGCCTCATGCTATGGAAGGCGGCCCCGAGGAAAGGGAGAATTCTTTGGGCTTAGTCATTCATGGCTCAGACACAGCCAATCCGTGAACATATTTCAAGACAGACCAGGCTGCCTTTGTCATCGGGACTTCCTGTTACCCCATGGCAGAGGAGGCTGCCCGGAGCTGGAGCTTGGCAGGGACCCCTCGGGGGCATAAGGTGTTGGAACCCGAAAGGATCTCTGATCTCTTCTCCCCGAAGACTTGATAGTATGCATGGGGAAACTCGGGCCCAGGGTCACACAGCTGGGGAGGAGCGAGGCTGGGAACTCAGGTCTTCTCGTCTCTGTCCAGGGTTCTCTGCCTCCCACCCAGACGCACCTTCCACCTCCCCCGGGGAACCCTCTTTTGTGCATTCAGCAAGTGTCTACCAAGAACCTCTCCGGTGCCATACACCAAACTAGGGGCTAAGGTGCAGATAAGACTCCGTCTCAAGGAGCATTCCTCCCAGGGTGGCAGGCGGGACTACAAGCGAATAACCCAGTTGGTGAGATAACTCCAGACTCTAGAAGGCCAGGCAGTGGGATCTGAGGCCTGCTTCAGTGGGGGATAGGGGGAGGATCAGGGAGGGCCTCTTCAGAGCGACATTAGTGCTGAGGCCAGGAGAGGGGAGCCAGCTGCTCCCCGTGGGGTATCCAGACCCATTTCCTACTCGACCTCATAGAGGAGCCTGAAACTGTCAGAAGTGCCACCCTGTCAAGAGGCCTTGGCCACTCCCCTACCCAAGTCTGATGGAAAGTGATGGGAAACCAGGGGAATATTCCCTCAGAGAAGGCCAAAGCTGAGAGGTAAGTGGGCATTGGGGCCCAGGAAACATCGCTGGAGCCATGGAGGACCCTCAGCCTCCACTCATGCCCTGGAGCTCTTGTCCCGCAGCCATGAAAATGCTAGTAACCACGGATGTTGGAGAACAGTGACTACGGACTTGACCGAGCACTTAGCATGGGCCAGGCACCTCCCAGGCACTTCACCCCGCCCCCCATATACCTTAGGAAATGGGCATTGACAATACCTCCAGTTTATAGCGAAAGCAAGGACTCATTAAAGCAACGTGCTCAAGGTCATACCACCAGGAAGGGGCCGAGCTGCCCTTCACACCCAGGTGTCTTGGGATCCCAAAGGCCAGAGCCCCTGAGCACACACCTCAGCCCCTCCAGCCTGTCTGACCTTCACATTTCACTTACATGGACTGTCCTCACTGCCCTGGCCTCCTAGAATCACCCCACCTGCCCGTGGAGCTCCCTCTGACTCCGGCCTCATGGCCTGTCATGTAGCCATGAATATTTATGGGTCCACCATCTATAAGGCCACAGTCAACATCACTGTCCTCACAGCCCCTACTATGTGCCAGGAGCATCAAAACCTTTACATATATGATCATAGTCTTCACAAGAACCCATCGAGGTCAGCATTATGTATCTCATCTTACAACCGAGGAGATAAAGGGACCGGCTCAAGGTCAGGTGTGGGGGGGTCGGGGAGTAACCTGATCCCAGAGCCGGATAGCCCACATGCCTTCCCACAGGGCGCTAGCAAAGAGCTCAGCCTGCTTTGCTTTGCTTAAACCCCCAAATCAGCCTCCCACCACCTGCCTTGACCTAGGCAAGGTTCCACTTCATGCCTCCGCCATGCTAGAAATGACAGAAAATCCTCGATCTTTGGGGTGGCTCTTGAACTCTTGAAACCTGTAATGTTGAAATGGCAAATTCCAGGCATTCTCCATGTCCATACCTCTGGGCTGTGAAGGAATTAATGTAAAATAGCGCAGCCCCATCTTAGCGTAGGGACCCAGGACCCTTCTGAGGCTCCTTTTCCTGTTTATGATCTAAGCCCATATGGGGTTAGATCATGGGCTTATAAGCCCCAAAATGGGCTTATACCATAATGCCCACCTCACAGGTCTGGAGTCAGATAAAGCCACGGTGACATAATGATGCCTGGCTCACAGTAGGTGCTCAGGAAATACTTACGGGTCCACTGGTTGTTGGAGCATTGGCCTCAAGACCCCGAGGGGCTGCTGCTGTTTGGAGTTTGGACGGTGGAATGGAGATTTCAGCTTTCTGGGTTTCCAGGGCCCTGCTCAGAGGCTTCAGCCCTCTCCCCAGGTCCCAGCCTCTCCAAGCTGGGCAGAAGAAGCCACCGTTTTCCAGAGAGCCGTGCACCCTGGAGTTGCGGCTGAGGGAGGGAAGTATCTACAGAATGGGGAAGTTGCTGCCACAGACCCCCTGGTTGAGAAACGTACTGGGGAAAATCCAACAGGCCGAGGAGCTCTGGGGAGGGGATCTCCGGGGGTAGCACATGCCTGCCACCCCCTCACCCTTTGTCCCTTTAGCCCGGGGATGAGGGTGGCTTCCTGCCAGTCCTAATCTCTGGGCTGCCTTTCCATCCCTCTGTAACATCTCCATTCTTCCATTACCCGTGTCATGGATCCTCCGCATTTTACTCCCTCTATTTGAAATACCTCGCGTGGCTTCTCTTTTCCTGCTGGACCCTGAAGTCCGGACAGGTAAGGCCGCTTGTCCAGGACGAAAGGGACAGTGGCAGCCCACTCTCTGCTTCCTCAGCCCTCTCTCCCTTGGGAGATCTGCTTTCCTCATCCTAGCTCTGTGCCAGCTTCCCTGCTTTATGGCGGTCAGTCTGGGAATGCAGTAAACTTAAGGAACCCATCAGCTGATTCTCACTAAAGTATTACTGACTGGTACCCGTGTCACCCAGAAGAAGCTCATCGGCTCTGTCCCGGGGGACCCGAGGCCATGGAGAAGATGCAGCCACAGCTGCAGACATGCCTGAAGTGTCTCTCTTCTTGTCTCTGTCCACTTACCCCGCAGAACCCCCAGAGGCCAAACCAAGCCACACAGAAGTGCAGGGAAGGCCACCTGAAGAGACTGGCCCCCTTCCACAGACAAAGATCGGAGCTGGGGAAGGCAAACAGGTCCAGGACGTGCACTTTCCTCTTTTGTGCACTGTGACGGGAGGGGGAGGGGGGGTCAGACCAGGTGGTCCCTGAGGACCTTCGATCTCTGAAAGTCCACAGATCTGTGACTCTTAGACTCTTAGTGATATCCCTGGGTTCCCGTCCCAACTCTGATCTGGTGTGGCCTTCTGATCCCTTTTCTCTTCGGCCTCAGTGTGCCTGTCTGCTCAGTGGAGAGGCTGATCAAGCTGGTCCACGAGGGCCCTGGAAGGAGGCCGTGGTCCACATCCACGAGTGGACCACGATTCTCCAGGAAACTCTCTCAGGAATCTACTGACTTCAGCATCCCTGCTCAGCTAATGTCTTGTCCATCCTGCTGTCCCAGGCTAGAGCCCACCTGGTCATGTGCCCACTTTTCCCTGTAGCCTGATCTGCGGGAACCTGAGCGCACTACCCGTGGCCTAGACCCCCCAACCCCCAGGGTCAGGAGCCTTTCCACCTGTCAGGGTTCTGCCTTCTACCCAAGGGGTGCTTCTCCTTGGAGGAAGAGGAGGCACCAACCTGGCCTGGACACAGGTCCACCTGAGTACCACCCCCCACCACCCTCCCAACTGTCTGGGGCTCTTTCTTTCTTCCTTTCCAGAAATGAACAGGAAACTAGGCCACTCTCTAGAAAGACTCCAAGAGAGGTGCTGAGCAAAGGAGGCTGGCCTCCCTCCCGTGAAAACTGAGGTCAGGCCCTTCTAAGGTTTCTGCAGGCTCAGCTCTCAACCCAAGCAGGTTACCATGTACCCACTTCCCACATAAGACACTTTTGAATCACTTTGTAAGAGTCGAGGTGTGCTACATTTGACAAGTTGTCCTAATATTACCCTTTGCAGACATTTAATGAAACATGTAGGAATTTCAAGCTTCCTGTCACTGAGCTCACATCCTGTGCCACATGATCTCAATGTCCTCAAAACACTGCACTATTTACCCATTTTACGGGGGAGAAAATAGGGGGAGAAAGGTCCAGAACCTTGTCTAAGACCACATAGCCCTTGAGCACAGGGCCACTGTCTGGGCCTGACTTTCCTTGCAGCCTGGACCTCTGTCACCCTAGATTCCTGGCTCTGGCCTGGGGACTCGGGTGAGGGCTTCAGGCCTGTGGGGCTCACACTTCATTAGAACTCAGAGTCGCTGAACAGCTTGGCTGGAGGGACCAGAGCCCTCCTCCTGGCCCAGTTAGGGGCTTGGCGCCAGCACCTCAGGACTCCTCCTGGGGTGAGCTCTGGGGCACGTGGTTTACCTGCCAGGAGCCTAGAGGTAGGAAAGCAAACACCATAAATCATCAGGAAGCCCGTGTAAATATTTTATAGCTGGGACAGTAAATAATGCAGCTCCCTAGACACACCCGACCCAGTTCAACTGTCCCACATCCAGCACCTAGGACGCCCTACTGGGCCCTTCTCCTGCCTTGTATTTTTTCAACAAATGCTGAAGTCCACAGCCAGGCACTTTCCTGTCCACCATCTTCACTGCTTAGCCTTTGCCCAGGCTGCTCCCTCCACCCGGAACACCTTTCTCCCTAAGCCTGGCTAGCCATTCTCCTCCTTTAGGAGCCACCTCTTCCAGGAAGCCTGCTTTGATTTTCTGGGTGGAGTTAACGGTTCTTCTGGCTCTCCCAGTGCCTAGGCTTCCCCCATCTGGGCTCTGCTCTGTCTGTGTGGTCTTTTCCTAGTGATTTGTCTGCTCTCCCTTCTTTTGTCAGCTCTAAGAGAGCAATCACATGCCTTGAGTTGAATGCAAGGCTTGGCATACAGTAAGCACTCAACAATGTTGAGAGATGGAGTAAATTATCTTGTTTAATCCTTAAGTAAGTCTGTAAGGCAAGTGTTACTGGGTTATGACTATGATCCTCGTGCCACAAACAAGAAAACTGAGGCCTGAGTGGCTGTGCTGCGACCGACCTCCCACCTGTCTGATCCTGAGTTTAATACTTTCTCAATAAACCATCTGGGGGCACACCTCTTTCCCCTGCAGACCTCAAGCTCTTTGAGTCAGGGACCCTCTGTTTCTGCTCAGGGAGGCCCTTGGCCCCTGCCACAGGCTCTGGCATTCGGTAGGTGCTGATTCACGTGTTTGAATGACTACAAAAAGCAGGTTAGTGGTCAGGATCTTGTCCTCAACCTGGGAGGGAATGCCCAGTGAGGGCCTGGGGGGCAGGAAGCCAGGCAAGTGGACCTGTGCTCCCTGGGCCCCAGGGAAGCTCTCAGAAGATGTGTGTCTGGGGATAGTCTCAGGTTCCCGGATGGAGACAGCCATGCAAGGTGCTCGGATGCAGCACCCCAGACGCCTTCAGTCTAAAGGCACTACACCACTTTGGGGCCAAGTCCCTAACCAGGCCATCACTGCCTCACAGGAACCTGAGATGCAATGACAGACGATCCTGTCTGCCCTCTCCCCATCCTGTGTTAGGCGTCAGAACGAGGACAAAGAAATCAGGGCACAGGCAGTGCAAGGTGGGACAGGACAAGGACAGCTTTGCACAGCACAGGAGCCCTCGCCTGACCCTGGCCTCAATCCTCAGAAGGAGGTGGGGTGCAGAAGGGAAGGTCAATGGGTTTTGACTTGTTATGTTGATTCTGCCTGGTGGCTGATGGCTCCCTGAGACTGCGTTAAGAAGGATTCTGAGCTGTATCCCTCCAGGATCAGCCAGAAGGGCTGTGATCAGTCAGTAAGACCCACCACCAGCAGAGTGGGGCGCCCTAGCCCAAGGCAGAATATGCCCCCTCCTCTTTTCAACTCTCCTCGACTCTGCACCAAGTAGGACTAAATAAAGGGTTGTGGGTTCCTTGTTGATTACTAATAACAAGGTCAGTTTGGAGTTACCGTTTGTGGAGATGGAAATATGAATGCATATTCATATTATATGAATGCCTCTTTACCAGTGTATCTGCAAGAGCCAGAAGGGGAGTAGGGAGAAGAGAATGGGAGAGAATAACAGAGAGCGAGTGACAAGTCAGATTCCCATCAGGATTTCCCCATAGGGTGCCTGAGACCCTGAGCCCAGGGGCAAGGGCAGGCCTGGCTCTGCCCTCACCAGTCAACTGGAACCAAGAGTTTTCTAAGGCAAATTCCAGAGATAATCCAGGGAAGGACCTAGGCGGTGAGGCCTTGTACTGCCGGGGGCAGACCCATACCTTCTATGTTTGGCAGACCCGGGCATCCCCTCTGGGCCTGGGGAGTGCCCTCACACAGCTTCCCAAGTTATGGGGGAAGAATCTCGCGGGATCAGAACAGGCAGGGCTGGGCAGGATGGCCCCTCTGGGCGGGCCCCGAGGGAGGTGGCCGGACCCAGAGGCCCCATAGTGAGGCCCCCAGACCAGTGTGCTGTGCTTGTTCTCCAGCCTCCCACTGCCCCTTGGACACCGGCCCTGTGAGACCACATAGGCAAGGTCTGCACCAGTCTTTGCTGATGGGGAAGAAGCCTTCTGCAGGGGGAGCTCCATCCTTCCCCCGCCAGCTGCCAGCAGGGCCTCCATGCCATCTCTTGTCTGGCTCCCCCCGGGCCAGTGGCCAACTGGCCCACCCTTGCTCCTGTGGCTTTAGGACAGCCTGGCCCAGTGGCTGTGAGGCTCAGTTTAGCCGTGTCCTGCGCATGTCACTCAGCCTCCCTGGCCCTCAGTTTCCCCTCCGGTGAAATGGGGCTACAGATGGTGCCTAGGCAGTAAGGGCTTTGTGAGAGGCTGGTCACTTAAAGAGCATCCAGTGTTAGCTCAGTGCCTGGTAGGTCAGGGGCACTTGATATATGGGGACTGGAACTACTGTTGTTATTATTACTCTATTGTTCTATTGTTATTCTATTCTGTTATTATTATTCTAATCTGAGACCAAGTTCTTGCACTCCACATCTTCTGCAGAGGCCAGAGTCTACCCCAGGGGACCCCCTCCGAGACTGGTAGGCATACAGGCTGGTGGAGGGCCCTGGAGCTGGGGGACTTGGGATGCTCTGAACCTGAAGGCCAGGGGCACTGTAAGAGGGGGCCAGCGGGGGCTCCCTGCAGCCCTGTGGCCCCTGAGCCTGCTGAGCTCTGCAGTGTGGACAGAGTCAGCTGTCCCAGGCCACTTATTCTCTTGTGGCGCAGCTCTGGGGCACCGAGCAGAAACAACTATTGTCACATCTCATTTTGATGCCCAGGCAGTGTTCTCAGGCAGCCCCATACCATCTGGCCATTGCCTAATATGGTGAAAGATTGAGTTCTCTGGGGAGAAGGCCCCTCCAAAAAGGTTGACCTCTGAGTGCAGGGTGCAAGGGGCCGGGAACCCAAGATCTCTCCAGAACCACCACCGCTCTGGGGAGCCCGGGCAGCTGGGGAAGACAATGGGGAGCACCGAGGGCACTCTTGGACACGGTGTGAAGCCATAGTATGGAGCGGGCTGGGGAGCCGGGGACCCACAGTGGACTTTCTGTCCTTGTCCTCTTCACTTCTATCCCCCCTCAGCCACCCAGGCCTTGGTCTCATGCAGGAAGATGCTGGCATGACTCCCATTGTGGGGGCTGGCAGGAAGGATGCCTCCAGGGCAGACCCAGAGCCGAGGAGCCAAAAAATGTGCAGTGGACAGACACTTCTGAGCGTGATCTCTGGACGCCAGGGGTGCCACCAGAGGAAAGCCAGTCCTCGCTAAGTGCCTACAGTGTACTTGGCTCTCACAGGGTAGAGCCGCATGTGTGGTGGCTTGGGAGTGACCCAGGAGAAGAGGACACGGCCCTTAAGGGAGTGACTCTGCCACTAGGGAAGGAACAAAGCCATTCACGGTCTAAGTCTCACTCTACCGGCCATAGAAGGTCACATGCCAGAACGGTGGTCCCAGGGAGTCTGAGACCACGGGGCAAAGGTTCCAGAACCAGAAGTGAAGGAGAGGAAAGGTGTCGCAGGTGGCCCAGGAGCCCCCTGCGTGCCCCCACCCTTCCCCATGAGCTGCGGGTCAGGTTCCCAGCTACCCATTGCTGAGGGCTGAGCCACGGAGCTCCCAGAGCAAAGGTCGGAAGGGCAAAGATTGACGAGGCTTCCCGGACCCCACGCCCACTTGTGCCTGCTCATGTGGCCCAAACCTGTGCTCAAGGAGCAGGCTGTCGTCAGCCTCGGGCACTGCCTCGGGGGAGGGAAGCTGGGCCTGCCCGGCCACTGGAGTCCTCTCTGCGGCTCCACCCCTGAACAGCCTGGGGTGAGGTGGGGCGGGGCACTCTGGTCCTGGCCCTATCGGCCCCAGGAAAGCCAGGGAGCGTGAATATAATCAATAAAGGCCAGGCCTTCATTTAGCCGTTCATTTTAAGGTGCTTATTGTCATCACTCCTGCCTCTAGGCTTTCCCTTTTGCTGTGACCTTTGCTGAAACACTCTATCCTCCTGATGTGGTCCCTCATGCCTACCTGGAAACCCCCTTCCCAGAGGCCGCATTTCCCACTGTCTACATGCAGGCTCAGGCCTCTGCATGGCACCCAAGGGACTGAGAATGTGCGCGCCCCACTGACCCTTGGGAACCCTGTACCCGCCCCACAGGCCTCCCTCATTGTTTTCTGGAATTGGCCTTAAATGTCATGAGTTCGTTAGCTGGGAGTCTTTGCTCCTGCTCTTCCTTCCGCCTGGAGCTCCTTCTCTGCTTCTTACCACCCACCCCACAAGGAATTCCTCCTTGTCCTCCTGCGCGAAGGGCCGAGGGTACCTTTTCGGTGCAGGCTTCCCTACTTGCTCAGCACCAGTTCAAGGCCTAGCACACAGTAGGTGCTCGTGAGATGATCACAGGAAGGAAAGAACAATGAGTTATGTTCTTTTCTAGACTCTGTTGAAGTCTGTGGCTGGTAACCTGGGCAAGTCGCTTTGCTTATTGGGACCTTAGTCTCCCACGGCACAGTGTTAGATGAACGGGATGGAATGGCTTGCATTAAGCTTCTAAAAACCTTGATTCTATGCAGAGGGCTTCAGGGTTTGGAAACTTCCCTGTGCCATCCCTCCATATATACCCCGGTAATAACAAAATTAAGTCATATAACAGAAGTTGTAGTGATCTACGGAGGACACATCTGAGCCAGGCACTGTGCTAGACTCCCTCTGGTCCAGACTCCCCAGGTCTCTGAGGGGTACAAAAAGCCCTATTTATAGATAAGGGAGCTGAAGCCAGGAGGGGAGGTGCCTTGCCCAAAGTCACAGAGCAGAGTGGCTGAGTTCCCTGCAAGAGGGCCAGCTGCCATCACCCCAGGGGACCCCTGACCTCCTGCCAGGGCGCCCTGTGCTTAGCCACTGCCCTCCAACAGGAACTTTAAGGATAGGTCCTTTTATTAAGGCTTGCTCCGGGTCTCAGGAGGCTCAGGCTCAGGGGCCTGGGCTGCCTTGAGAGCTGGGAACCCCACAGGTATGTGGAAGGGAAGAGGGGTTTCTAGAGGGCAGTCGTCCATGTATTTGGCAGCTGGGAGCGTCCAGCTGATCATCCCTGCCAGCCAGAGGAAAACAGGTGTCTGGCCTCCTAAATCATGCTAGACTCCATCTCCTCTTCTGGGGGAGACATGGGCCAAAGTCCAGGATGCCATCTGGGCCCAGCCCTAGGAGTCTTGGAAACCTCTGCCCTGCTCCAATTTCCCGAGAAGCTGTCTTGGCCGAGGCCCCGCTGGAACCCACGGCTGGGCAGCAGAGCCGGCTCCCACCTCGGCACCCATCCTTTGTCTGGGGAAGGGGCTGGGGACCCTCTGCAGGCCAGGTGGACAAGCCAGGCCCTGGGCTCCTGCCTCAGTCTCCTCCAGCAACTTGTCTGCCCTAGAGCAAGGATTCACCCCAGCCTCAGTTTCCTCGTCTGTGGGATGGGATTAAAATGCCTGCTCTACCCAGGTGCAGGCAATTAGACAGCAATGAGGGGGGTCTCTGTGGAAGTTGGGGGAGCAGAGTGTGGCTGGGCCAAAGGGCAGGACAGGATTCCTATACCCCTCATAACTGCACTCCCATGTGGGTGCCCTGGAGACCCTCATGCGTACCCAGGAAGGAGGGAGGTGGGAGAGGGAGGAAGAAATCCTCCTCCTCTGTCCCTCACTGGGTCAGTTCATCCTTGTGACCATTGAGCAAGGTCTCTCAAGATCATTCCATCGCGTTTCAGAGAAGCTGAACCACCTATCTGAGGTCTTGCGGCCCCTGAGGGATGAGTTGGGGACCCGGCTGCCTGGGACCCAGGCTTAACCATGAGATGCCCCTGCCTCTAAAGTCACCAGCTCTGGGGGCGCCCGGGTGGCTCAGTAGGTTAAAGCCTCTGCCTTCGGCTCAGGTTATGATCTCAGGGTCCTGGGATCGAGCTCTCTGCTCAGTGGGGAGCCTGCTTCCCCCCCCTCTCTCTCTGCCTGCCTCTGCCTACTTATGATCTCTCTGTGTCAAATAAATAAATAAAATCTTTAAAAAAATAAAGTCACCAGCTCTTCCTCCCGGAAGCCTGGAGTCTGTGGCTTCACCAGACCTGGGGGCCTGGGCCTGCCCCCTGACCTGCCAAGAGGCCTTCCCTGCAAGCAGGTGCTACCCCTACTTGGCAGGGAGCGTTCAACAAGAAGCTGTCTTGAATGGCTCAGCTTGTCCCTGGCAGGAGCCAGTATCGTCCTACCGGCAAAGTAATATGTACCATTCTATCGCCTCCCTTGTACAGCTGGAGGCCTCAAGGCCTGGAGGGGGATCCAGCAGCCAGTCAGGGGCATGGCGGGGCGGGGGCGGGGCGGACAAGCACCCCAGGCATCTCACGAACGTCCACTGAGGGCCTGTGTCAGCCTGGGCTCTTGTGCGTGGAGCCCTGCCCTGACACAAACTCACTCACTGAGGTGAGTGCTTAGACTCACCTCAGCCCCACAGTTGGTTACTCCCTCTCTGAGGATTTACCTTGTGCCTGCCTCCCATCAGACAAGACCCGGGAAGCCAGGCCTGCCCTCAGCTCCTAGGGTTCCCTCTGAGCTGGGGCTCAGCTAGGGGACTACAATCATGGGGGAGCCTGAGGTCCAGGTAACCCACGACCTGGAAGTCCTGGAGGAAGCGGCCTCGGGGGATAGCTGGTGGTACCAGCAACCTGGTGAGGCCCTACGGGGCGGAGGGGACAGGGCCCCAGGAGCCAGCCTGAGGCCTGCTGCTTGTCCCCTGCCCTCCCTTCTTCCCGATACCCTCTTCTCTCCTCCTCAGAGACCTGGGGGCTGAGGCTAGGGCTTGGCAGCTGGATCATACCCCAAGCCCTGGGTATGTGGTTCCCCAGAGATAGAAGGCACGCTCTGCCCTAACGCCTGAGGTCTACCTAACCTGGTATAAGGGGTTAGGGAAGGCTTCCTGGAGGAGGTTATCACTAAGCTGGGACCTACCCGAAGACTGAGAAGGAGTTAGCTCGGTGTGGAGTACCAAACAAAGGGAACAGCACAGGCAAAGGTCTGAGTGAGAAATCGCAGGATGTTGTCCAGCAGGAACTAAAAGAACTTCCTCTCACTGGAGCTGGGGGGCTAAGCCATGCTGGGCCCGGTGGTCATGTCTAGACGTTGTCCTTTGTCCTGAGAGATCCTTGGTCAGCTTCGGGGTGGGTGTACTCCCCTTCGAGTGTGCACTCCCTGGCATGTCAGGAGTATTGTGTGGTTGCTGTAAGGAGAAAAAGTTGTTGGGGGTGGGGTAGTGGGGTCCTGTGGAGACAAGACAGCAGATGGCCAGATGAGAGACACCAGCGGGCCTGGCCAGGGTGGCGACAGTGGGGACAAATGAATAGAGAGATCAGAATAGGAGACTGAGGTACCAAGGGGACAAACACCCATAATTAGCTTCCACCGTGACCTGGGGCCAGGCTGGAGAGGCAACCGCTCTGGGTGGGGAGAGTTGAGCAGACTGAGTGACAGGGCAGGGGGCTGCCCAGTGCAGGCCCACTTTGATCCATCTCAACCTCTGCAAATACGCTCTCCCCTCCCCCCTTCTGGAACAAAGCTTCTGCCTCAGGGAAGACAAGTGTATTTTTCTTCCTTTGCGCCGTGGCTGTGCCAGGCACACGCGGCACTCCCAACAGTGGCTGAACTTTGGTCACCATGTGCCCTCTCAAAAGCCTGGGGGGATGTGGAGCCTTCCTTGGGGTCTTCTCTAGATTCCAGGGGCTTCTGGAGGGTGGTATGGAAGGGGGGCCCTTGAGGAACAAGAGGGAAGGCTGGGCATTTCTGCCACTCCCTTCCTTCCAACTACTACCCCCCAACCACACACACACACACACACCATCCGGCTCTTATGTGCAAACTTAAGAACCCAAAGTCAGATTCCACAGAACACTCCCTCTGCAGCCCCTAAGGCCCGGCGTTCAAACCTACTCACGCTTTCCCTGAGTTCCAGTCTCAGCCCCCGTCCTGGCTTGCCCTGGAGAGCTGCACTTGTGTGTGCGCACCCCTCCCCCACCTCAGAGGACACACCAGCATGGTTCCTTTGCAACATGATGGAACTAGAGTAGACATCATCATGAACTTCTCAGGCTTCCAGGTTGTGAAACCCGAGACCAAGCTGAAAGTCAGCTCATCTTTGCAAGCCCCCCAAGCATGATCCCAGATCTCCCCCACACCTGGCAGCTCCTGTGATTCTGGGCTTGGTACCCAAAGCTGAGACCTCAGTTCCAGTGCCCACCCTGGGGAAGCCTGATGCAACTATACTCAGCCGGCGTGAGTCCTCACCCCACTGGCCTAGAGGGGGAGTCTAAAACCCACCTAAAACCCACCTGAGGTCTTAGACTGTGTACCCTTGACCCAAATGCTATCCATTATCCGGAAATTGCAGCCTTCTTCGTCCCCTTCCTCCACTGCTCTGGGAGGAGTGCCCAGTGCTCACAGGCCCCAAGGGGCTGGGCTTGGGAACTGACTGTGTTTCTCGCCCCAAGGGCTCACCATTCCTGCTGCCCAGCAGCTGGCTGCCTGCCTTGCTGCTGTGGCCAAGGTGGCCACCGCCTCTGCCCACAGGCTTCTGTGGGCAGAGACAGGGCTCAGGCGTGTGAAGGTGGCAGGTGGGCAGCAGTCTGAGGGCGAGACTCTGCTCCCTGGGGAAGTTAACCTCTGCCTCTGCCCCCTGCAGCCCTCTGGGCATGGGGGTGGAGGCATGTCTCAGCCCGGGGAGCTCACAGTCTGAGGGAGGTAGACACGGATAGCCCAGTGGCCTGTTTCTAGCCCTAGGCACAGGCTGGGCCTTCTGCTACCAACATCTCAATCCCCCCTCAGAGCAGCCCTAGGGAGCTGCCCAAGGTCACACAGCCAGTTAGTGTGGAGGCTGCCTGCTAGTTCTTCCCACTCTGGAGCCTCTGCACCACGTGGTTGGGGCCTCAGGAGAGGCCCTGAACAGTGCAGGCGGGTGAGTAGACTTGAAGGGAGGTTCTCATGGGAAGCAGAGGACCTCCTCGGTGAGGGGCAGGCATCTGGGAGGCTTCCTGGAGGAGGACTTTTTGTAGGGAGCCTTGTGAGATGGTGGAGAGCTTGACAGAATGGCGTTCCGGGGGCAAAGCCCAGCTTGAGCAGAGGCAGGGATTTTGATGAGCAGCGTGTGAGGGGAAGGTGAGTGGGTTGACAGGGGTGTCCTGGTGCCCTGGGGCCTCTTACACCCTGGAGGACCTGGGATGGAGGGTGCTGGCTATGCGGGCACTTGCTCACGCTCTGCTGGTCTAACTGGCCCAACCACTTCTCTTGGGGCACTGCCCACTGCCCCTGCTCACATTCCTGCTCAGAGGTATCGACAAACCCTGGGTGAAATCTGGATCCGGAGCCTAGGACACCCCCCCACGCCCCCCACTCCCGATCTTGATCCCAGGGCAAAATTATTAAGGGGTCCTGAGCCCCAGTGTTCTGTCATCTTCTCTAGAAAGCCTGTCCGGATTGTGACCTCCAACACAACAATTTCTAAAGATATAATCACAGCGTGGAGAGTAGATCTGTCTGGGGAGATCAAATTATCAGAGCAATTAGGGGAGACTTCTACTTTCCTCTGTAAACTCGTCTTTATTTTCCTTATTTGTTCTGTTTTTCATCAGAACAGCCAATGTGTGTCATTACTTTTCTAGATTCCTGTGGCTGCCCCTCCCCATCTCTCATCCCCCAGCCAAGCCCCTGTCCTCACGGTCTTCTCACAGGCTCCCTGCTTGGGGGGCAGGCTGCGGTGCCTTGGACGACCCTCTTTCCCCGGACGTCGGCTGCGCCATCCACCAAATGGGCGCGCTCAGGTCTCCCGGACTTTCCCGGACCGGGCCAGTTGCGAAAAAGGGCGAGAAGGCGGACTTTCCAGGACGGAGCCAGTTGCGAAGAAGGGCGAGGAGGCGAAGGCGCCAAGTGGCGCCGGGACCCAGGTGGCGGGGCCAGTCCAGCCTCCAGGTGGCAGCCGGACCCGGGAATAGAGCCGGCTCTTTTATAGCCCGGCGTGCGTCACAGGGCTGGGCGGGGCCTCCGGCGCGGCTCCCAGAGGCTTCCCTGGGGCGGGGCGGGGCGGGGCCGGGCCGGGCCCTAGGCCAGTCGGTACCCCAGCACCGAGACGTGCCTGCGGGGGCGCGCGCGGCGGTCTGGGTGCGAATGGGGTGTGGGTGTGTCGCACCGTGGACTACCGTGTGCCTGCGGTCCTTCCCCACCCTCCCCACCGCGAGGGACGCCCTCCCGCACAGGGCCTATCCCCGTTCCCCACGGGCCAAGCTGGGCTCAGTGAGCCGCCCGCTGCGCGGGGAAACTGAGGCACGGGCAGGCGAGGAGGCGAGGGGGCTGGCGAGCCCGGGCGTCAGAGCCTAGTGTGAGACCTAGCAGATCAGAGCCGAGGGTACTGTTGCGTGGGGGGAGGAAGGGATGGGAGAGGAGGAGGTGGTGATGGGGAAGAGCCGGGGGCTCCCTTGGGTCTCTGTGCCAGGGAAAAGCAGTCGTTCTGTTTCTGCCTCTGACAGCACTGACGTCCATCCAGCCTCCCTCCACACCCCTTTGGGGCCAGAGGAGCAGAAGGGCCGGAAGTGGGAACTGAGGTTCTGAGGGAAACTGAGGGGCTGTGCCATGGTCAGTATAGGACTAGGGCAGGCCAGGGGCTGCATATCCATGAGAGCCTCAGCAAAGCCCTGTGCCCCCATGGTCTCGGAAAGCACCTCCCCCTTGCCTACCTCAAGTATTTCTCGAGTTTCACCCAAACACGAGTGTATGGAGGGCAGAACTTGGGGACTGTTGCTGAGTCTCACCAACTCTTAGATTGAGTCTCAAGTCGCCTAGTACCCCATGAGCTCGGTCTCTCCCATCCTCCCCACCAGGCCAGTATTCCTTTTATCAGCTCCATTCCACAGATAAGGAAGCTCATCTGCAGTCAAGTCACAGGTCCAGGTCAAAGCCAGGATAGGAACTTGGCCCCTCTAGCCCTTGGCCCAGCACTCTCCGACTTGCCACCCTCCCCCAGTGCCCGAGGCTGCAATCCCTGCTCATGACCATCTCGGACCAGTTTGGACCATGTCCCAAGTGCCCTTCCAACTTCCAACAGAACCTTCTCGGCTCTGCCATTCCCCAGCAATGGCCCAGGCACGACATCCCTGCTGACCTGGGCCTCCTGCTCCAGAAACACGAGTGACTCTGCCATGGCCAGGCCAGCACTCTGGGTGTGATGAGGACAGCGCCCGCAGACAAAGCCTTAATGACAAGGATGATGATACCGTGGAGCAGATAAGCGAGGGCAGAGAGGCCAGGGCAAGGACCCACTTTTGGCAGGGATCAAGGGGAGGAGGGAAATTCCATCCTGCCCCCCAGCTAGGTGGGCCCCAGGGACAGAGGAAGGTTCAGGCCTGTTCCGGGTGACTTCGCTGAGTCCTAGACTTCCTGTGGAGGGGCCTGAGGGCCCCCAGAATTCATGGCCTCTGGGTGGGTAGGAGCTGCTCTGGTCAAGCCAGCCCCCCTTTGGACAAACCTTCCAGGGAGCCCACAGAATGTATGCTGGGAGTAGGAGTCTAGATGCTGTCCACCACTCTCCGAGATGGGCCCGTTTCCTTGGCTGCAAATCCAAAGGAGGAAGAAGAGAAAGTACCACTGCTGGGTGGTTGCCAGGGGCCCAGCCCTGGTTGGGGATTTACACCCCGTGTCATGAGAGGCTATCAAGGGCTTTTCCAAGGCTGATAGCCTGTGACTCAGCAAAGTGACGGTACCTGTGCCCTGGCCCATGGGAGCTGAGCACTCATCAGGTGTCCACCCTGACTGAGGTTTCCCACAACTCATCTCACCTAACCCTGACTCAGCCCCTGACATGGGTCTGTCATGAGCAGAGAGGTGTGGTCATACAGTTAGCAGGTGACATAGCCCAGGCTTGCTCCCAGGCCTCAGGAGGCCCTTCCAAGGTGGGGAGCAGGCAGGTTATGGGGGCACAGAGGCAAGCCGGTATGAACCCTGCCCTGGCCCGCCCAGGGTGGCGCTCAGGAGCAGTCCCACCATGCACAGTGGCTCCAGCTGAACTTGGCCTGTTCTCCCCCCGGGGCCTCTGGTCACAGGGCTTATCTCTGGACGGAAGCCCACCTGCATGTTCCTCTGCCCTTGTCACAGTGTGGCCTACACAGCCTTAGCCTCTCTGCCCCTCTTCTGGTGCATCACACTTCCCCTTGAAGTTTCCAGAAGAGAAAGATAGGCTGACGCCAGTGTGTGCTCACAGCCTCTGAGTTCATGTGTCTGCATAATCCCGAGGGCCCAGAAAGTACTTCCTGGTGTCTCATTTAAACCTTTCCGGCTCCCACAACACCCTACCAACCCTGCTTTAAGCCATGGTTCTCAACAAGGTGTGATTTTTGCCCCCTTGCCCCTCCCCCACGAAGGACATTTGGCACTGTCTGGAGACATCTTTATCTGTCACAACTGCTATTGGCATCTAGTGGGTAGAGAGCAGGTGTGCTGCTGAATATCCTGCAAGGCACGGGACAGTCCTCACAACAAGGAATTATCTGGCCCAAAGGGCAGGAGTGTTGAGATTGAGAACCACTGATATAAAACGTGGGCTTTGGAGGAGGGTAGCCTTTGGTTCGAATCCTGACCCTGCCATTCACTAGCTGTGTACCCCTGGGCAAGGGGCCTTGCCTCTCTTTGAGACGCGGTTTTGCTCTTCACCCAAAGTGGCACTAAAAGTGGCCCGTCTTGAGGACTGAGTGGATTGAACACATCCCCTGGCCACAGGGCCTGACCCTGGGGAGGCCCCATCAGTGGTAGCCATTATTCTTCCTTTCCATTTTCTAAGGTGAGCCTCAGGGTATGAGAGCAAAGGTCTGGTGGCTGGACCTGGAGATCCCAAAGGGTCCAGCCTAGCACGAGGTGGGCTTACTGTTGATGCTGAGGGAGAGGATAAGTTGGCCACTGTGGACCCGGAGATAAGAACCGGAAAGGAAACTTGATCCCAGGTAGGCAGAAGTCACCTGGAGCTCACCTGGATCACCCTTCTCTCCAGCCCAACCCAGGAAAGCCATGGGGGGGTAAGAGGACCAGGACACAACACACTCTAATGAATATAGTGCCTTAGTTCAGGGAATTGTTCTGGATTCACAGCTGGGTATCAGGGAGAAGTTGCATGTGAGTGGACACAACCAAGACAGGGAGAGACATGGGGGTGGGTGGGAAATGGCATCTGGGCCCAGGACACAGCATGTGTTTGTTTCTCAAATGACATTCCATGTGGCCAGAGGAGTCCATGTTGGTGGAAAGAGCCTATTGCCATGGGGCATCAGGACAAGGAACCTGGACATATGCCAGTTTTCAAAACAGGTCCCCCTTCCCAGGTATAGGGTACCAGGACTCCCTTTTACTCTGTAGTGGAAAGAATCATTATAGTTTTGTTCTTTCCAGCCCAGCCCACCCACCCTCCACCCCCCTTAAAATAGAGTTTTGGGACTGACATCTCTGCCAGGGCTTTCCATCCCTGGAGGTCTCACTGGACTCTCCCTCCTCCCAATCCGCCCACGGTCCTGTGACCCACCTGCTCTGGCCCATTCTCCCCACCCATCTTCCACAACCCAGGGTCCTCCTACCTGCACAAGGTGTAGTAGCTCCCCTGCCCCCAACCATTCTCCCAGGAGCCCACTCCATTGGAACAGCTGCCCACCACTTCCTCCTTGAGACCAAAGTCCTAGCCATGACTTGTCTCTGCCATGAGCCCCTTGATTAACTCGGGTCTCCTCTGGAATTGCCCCCCATTTCTGACCATTAGGCTTCAGCTGGGAAGAGCTGTCTCTCCATCCCTTCTAGGTGTTTTCCCAGAAGGACTGGGACCTGGAACCCTTTTCTTTGCCTCTGGAAAATGAAATTTCTTTGGAGTATGGTGCCATCGGCTTTTCCCTTTTTGAGCTTTTGGGGCAAGCTAATGGGATCCCTGGGTCCCTCTCCATTCCCAGACTTTAGGCTCAGAGCATACCCAGTGAAGGAATGAATGAGTGAAGGAATGAATGAGTTATGCCTGACCACCAAGTTTCGAGTAGGGAAAGGAGGCTCGGGCGCCTACTAGGGGCGGTCGGGAGCTCCGGAAAGTGGGGGCAGGAGAGCAGAAGACTGGGAGATCAAGGTAAGGGCTGCCCCTAGAATCGCTGGACCGGCAGCGACAGACCAGCGAGAGCCTCCCCGGCTGGAGTCTTCCCAGCTCCTCTCAGGCGCAGGGCCGGGACCAGTCGGCCTGGCGGCGGGCACCGGGCCCGGCCGCGTCCGCACTCCAGCCAACAGGAAGAGAGAGAGAGCAAGGCCAGGCGCGGCGGGCCAGCTGGCCGGTGGGGAGTCCCGGGCGTGGGCGCTGGGAGCTGGGGAAGCCCCGCCGACGCCTCCCCGGCTTCGATGTGCGAGAGGTGGGGAGAGCGCCCCCCTCCCGCGGGCCTCGGCGTCTTCCTCCATAAAGTGGGGCCCCTTCTGAGGGGCTAAGGGCGCAAGGGGCCGAGGTATGCCGGAGAGGGCAGAGAGCGACCGGCACCCGGAGGCTGAAGCCCGGACCCCCTCCTCACGGCGGCGGGGGCGGGGCCTTCGGGGGGCGGGCCCTGGCGAAGGCGGGCCCTGAGCGGGGGCGGGGCCGGGGCCGGCACCTGGGTGAGGTCGCGCCGCCCGGCCCCCTTGCACTTCCGTGTGCAGCGGCGCGAGAGAGGGAGGCGGCGGCACCGGGATCCCCGGAGCGACCCCCCGCATCCGCCCGCCGTGCTGAGGCTCGGACGGGACTCACTGGCCTACGGGCCCGTCCCGGTCGGGCCTGCACCGACCCCCGTCCGCGCGCGCGCCGGGGAACGGCGCGGGGAGCTGGACCTCGGCCGCCGCGACCCCTGGCTCCTGGCAGTGCGCGGGAGGTGAGTGAGGGCTGGGCCCCGACGTGGGATCCGGGCTACCCCTAGGGCGCGCCGCCCCTCCCTTCCCCCTCCCCGATCCGGTTCCCGTTTCCGAAACTGAGAAACTGAGCCGCGGCCAGCGAAAGTCCCGTCGCGCTGCGAGACCCACCGGTGCCTCGGTTCCCCGTCCGTCGGTCTGTCTCTCCCTCCGTTCAGCGGTAGGGGTCGAGGCTCTCTCGTTTGTCTGCTCCCGGCCCCTCCACCCGGCTGTGTGCCCTAGACCCTCGGAGCGTTCGCCCGTCCCTCGCGAATCCCCGGGGCCCTCGGCGGGTCCATCTGTCTCCACCCCCTCTGTGTTCCCGCGTCCGCGTCTTTCTACCCGGGATCGGTGCGTCTGTAGCCCTCCGCGTGCCCCACCCCCACCGCACCTCCCACCGCCCCCTGGATCCTGTCCTCTCGGAGCCGAGCCCCCGGCCCACGCTCGTCGCCCCCTGCCGGTCCCGCCGACTCTCCTTTTCTACTGCGGCGGGGAGGCCGGGCCGGGCCGCCCGGCCTCGCCGCGGGCCTCTGGGTCCCTGCCGGGCCCAGCCCGCGCGGCGACTCGTCCTTGCTCTCTCTTCTTTCAGTCTGGGTGTCTCTCTATGCCTTTCTCCATCTGTCTCCGGGCTGGGCGTGGCTCCAGTCTCCACCATCCCCCTCTTACCGCCCCGCCCTTACGCCCCTCTGAGTCCCCTCCCCTGGTGGCCCCTTTCAGGTCCCATCGGTTCGGGGGCCCCTCCGCAATCCAGACGCCACCCCCGCCGCCTGGGGGCCTGGCCAGGTGAGGAGAGCGGGTGGAGGAGAGCCGGAGTGGAGAGGCAGGAGGTGGGTACCGTCAGAACTGTCCCACTTCTCTGACTCTCCCATTTGTCCTCGCCCGGGAGGGGAGAACCCCACTGAGCCCCTCCACTTCCATTTGGTCTGAAGGATCTGGAGGGGGGGCGGCCTCTTCTCTGATCCCTACTCTGTATAGCTGGACTTGACTCCTTGTGCTGAGTATGTGAGTATGTGAGTATGCGATGTGTCTGTCTCTCTCTGTGTGTTCTTTGTCACTGTGTCTGTTGGTCCTTTTCCACATGGTGTGACTTGCCTGTGTGTGTGCGCGTGTGTATGTCTGGGTGTCCCTTGGCTCTGTGTGCCCTTTGCAACTCTGCATGTACTATGTCCTGGTGTCACCAGACTCCCATCTGTGTGTTGGTATGTGTGTGTGTCTTTGTGTCCCTTGTGTGTCTGGAGGGTCCTGTGTTGCACACTGGTTTGTGTCATGCTGACCCACTGGCCATAATACATTTGAGTTGTGAATTTGGGGAGCCAGTGGTGTTAGTGTCAGCCCCCCATGCTCATGTGTGTGTGTGAGTGTGGGTGTGTATGTACTCACTTGTCTTCCCTCCTGCTGCCACGGAGCTGCTGTGACCAGGCTAACCTGGTCACTGAGGGAGGGGACGGGTCCCTTGAGTTTCCTCGTTCCTGCTGTGGACGGAGTTGGGGTGTGGTGGACAGGCCAGTAGAGGGCAGCTCTGTGTGTGTGTGTGTGTGTGTGTGTGTGTGTGTGTGCACGCATGCGTGTGCACATGCCCTTGCACACGCACCTTCTGGGTGTTTGGACAGCTGTACCCGGCTGTAGGATGGTCTGTAAGAGATCTGGTGTGTTCTGAACCATGGCTGGGAGGCGACTGATGGGGGTGAGTGTATGACTGATGGGGACTCACTGACTGTATGAAACTGCCAGTCTGGGAGCTTGGGAGTCCCTGTGATTGTGGGGAACGGAGAGTGTGGTGCCTGTGCCTCGGGATGACACAACACAGCTGGAGGGAAGGTGAGATCCCCAGTGTGTGTAAGAGCATGCGGGAGGCTGTGAGGGTGTGCATGTGCCACTCAAGCACAGCCCCGGTTCCCGGGGAGGCTAGGGAAGGCCTCCGTCTCTCACCTTCCTCTGCTCCAGAATGAGGGGTACCGGAGGGCGAGTCTTTGCATTTGCAGTGTTGTGACTCAGACCCACGGCTCTGGACCCAGGAAAGACGTGGGCTCAAATATTCGCTGTGCCTCTAATGGGCAAGGGACTGGAGCTAAGCTTCCCTGAGGCTGAGTCCCCTCATCTGCAGAACAGAGAAAGTTGCTGTGAGGACTTAGGGTCTCAGGTCAGTGGGCCTCTGGCTTGGCTCACAGGCAGAGCTTAGCACATGCTAAGTCTTACCTGGTGACCACTGACTCCCGCCCCCAACTGTATGGTCCCCATTCTCAGGGGAGCTGGGCTAATAAAAGCCCAGATAGTCCCCAACCCAGTTTCCTGTCTGCGATGTGTCTGTTGCCCGCCCCGTGCCTTTGACCGGACTGCTTGCAGGAGGGCAGACGGCTGGCAGACACCTCTTGACGCCTGCCCCGTCTCAGCAGCACTGGTGGGGGAAATAGGGCTGGGGGCTGATTTGGAGCTTGGGTGCAGGGTGCTGACACCCTTTAGCTGCCACAGCTAATTGGAGTTTAAATTAAAATTAGGAATAAAGTACAGGCAGGCCTGAGGGTGCGTCATTCCCCAGGGAGTGGTGATGGGTGGTCTTCAGCTAGAGGAGGAGCACCCATCTGGGGAGGGGAATCTTTGGTAGAGGCCGGGCCCAGCTTGCGGGAAAAGTGCTCAAGTGTTTCAGCCAGGAGACCTGGGATACCTCGCTGCCTTTGCCATTCCTTCCTTCTAGGATCTCTCTGGGCCTCAGTTTTTTCAGCTGTATAATGGGTCCAATATTAATAGAATCACCTGGACTAGAAGGTGCAAAACAAGGAATAAGAAAGCGTCCCTGCTCATTTGGTATGCCCAACGTGAGCCCAGCACAGGGGCAGTCATGCCACGGCACTGGTGCCTCAGAACTACCTGGGGAGATGTAGTCTTCTCATTTTATTTTATTGTATATTTTTATTTTTTTAAAGATTTTTTTTTTAATTTATTTATTTGACAGAGAGATTACAAGTAGGCAGAGAGGCAGGCAGAGAGGAGGAAGCAGGCCCCCTTGCGGGGCTCGATCCCAGGACCCTGAGATCATGACCTGAGCCGAAGGCAGAGCTTTAACCCATTGAGCCACCCAGGCGCCCCTAGTCTTCTCATTTTAAAGATAAGACAAACAGAGGCTCAGAGAGATTGCACCAGACCACAGAGCAGTGACTCCCACTGCCATGAGGTCTCCTAAGTCACAGGGCAACCTCTTGCAGTCAGGAAGATTAGGAAGCGCTTTCTTGCTACGTCTGTAGCCTGGAGATGCTCCGAGGGCTAAGACACAGTGATCCAACCCCTAGCATGGAGAGGACACAGCCAGTGCCTTGGAATAGTTGGTCCCAACACCCCATTTCACAGAAGAGAAAGCTGAGTCCAAAGAGGCCGAGGTCTCTGAGCCAGACCAGGCTGACAGATGGGGAGAGCTTGATTGGCAGTGCCTCCCGGCCCAGCTGCTTCCTCTTGTTCCTGCAGGTCTGCCTGGACCTGGCCCAGGTGAGGGCGGTGGGCCTACTTCTGGTGGCGGCTGTGTGGCGGGGGCTGCAGCAGGAGCCAGCACTGAGGGCAAGGAGGAGCCAGGAGCCCCAGGTAAGACTGCATCCTCCTGGACATGGGGACAGTGTGCGTGGTGGCCCTCCTCTTTGGGCTCCTCCCCTTCTGCTGGGGGCGGGGGCTGGGTGGGGTGGGAGGAGGGTCCCACAAAGCCCTTGGGGCTGGGTGTGGGGCCTGGGCACCCCACGGTGGTGCCCCGAGGTGCCTGGCCTGTGAGGTCTGTGAGGTCTGTGCGGTCTCCCTGCCTTGGACCTCTGAGGCCTGGGCCCGCCAGCACTTTGGGGTGAGGAGTGGTGCCTCTTTGCTGGTCAGTGAGAAAAAAGCTGGTGTGTGTGCCAAGGCTTGGGGGCTGTGTATCAGCTTTTCCATGGCCCCTTGGCGCGGCCTCAGGCCTTCCTCATCGTCACACAGGGGACCTGATGTTTGCCCTGGGCCCCACAGTGGGTTGGATAGCAAGCTGAGAATGGAAAGAGGTCTCCTGCACTCTCTTCCACACCTCATTTCCCCAGCCTCTCCGGGGCAGAGGCGAGACTCAAAAATCCCCCCTCCCCAGCCCCCAGATTCTGGGTGAGTTGGAATGCTAGGGAAGGCGGCACTCTTAGGCCCCTTATAAAACTAGAGATTCCTTCCTTTGGGGCCAGACTTGCCTCCTTCAGCCCCCATTGCAGTGAGAACGGCCCCGTGAGTTACCCGCTGAGTGTCCAAAGTCCAGTGGACAAGGTTCTGTGGGTGTGATGGCGTTGCTGAGGGCACCTGGAACCTAGGGAGTGACAGTGGGGAGGGGGTGGCCGAGGTGGTCTTTCCTCCGGGAGGCCTCCCTGATCAGCCCCCACTCCCCTCCCTACTAGTAGGCTGTCGGGCACCTACAGGTTTGGGGAGGGGGCAGTGAATGGACCAGTGCAGTCTGGGCTCTCAGAGCTTAAGTCTGGGGGCAGGGGGAGGAGGAGGTCAGGGTCCTGGCTCCTGGGGTGGGAGTGGGGGCCAAACAGAGGCAGGGTCATCCCTGGGTCTGCTGTTTGTTCAGCTTACCACCAAACCCAGAGGGCAGGAGATAACATGTCCTTGGCTGGCCGGGGGCCTCTGCTCCCTGAGGTCAGGGGCCACCTCTCCTAGCACTGGGCCTCATTCCCTAAGAAGTTCAACCAGTTAGTCTTGCAGCCAGCCCACTTTCAAAGCTCAAACATCGCTTACCCAGCTGGCTCAGACCTAGGGGTGCTCACGCAAGGACATAGAAACTGAGCTGCCCTCGGCGCCCATGCCCGCAAAGCCTCGAGTGCCCACACACACACCGCACATGCACACACACGTCCACGGCTTTTCAGAGGCACTCACCCACAGGCACGCTCAGACACGCACACAGATGCTCACCCAGTCATCCTTGTACACGGAAGCCTGCCCACACACACCACAGTGCCCATTCTGGGTCAGGAAGGGGGAGTCCTGGGTCAAGGTCACCACCCCCTGCCTGCATCCAGCCCTGAGGGTGAGGTTTGAGGTGTGGCTGTGACCACAGGTGCTCCGGGGGGCCTGGCAACACTGGCAGGTGGGCTCTGCCCGGGGCAGTCATCGGCCCGCGTACTCTCCCCGGGCCGGACCCCCAGCTGACCCGGGCCTCAGTGCGACGGAGCTGGGGATGAGGGCGAGGGACCACATGAGCTGTGCCAGCACCGCCTGTGGCTGCTGCCGCAGAGGAGGAAGTGGGTGGCCTGTGGTCATGGGGCCAAGGTGCTCGCAGGTGGATAGGGGTCCAGCCGGCCCCTCCATCCCCCGTAGCGTCCATGCCTGGTGGAAGTGGGGTTGCTGGGCTCTGGCAACTGGGAGGCAAGCAGGCCTCTTCTCCCAGGGCGGCGTGTACGCTTTCCAAGGCCGGGGCCCAGGGAGAGGCCTGTCCATCCGAGGTGTTTCCGGAGACTCACTTCCCCTGGGCTGCCCAGGAAGTGGTTTCAGAGTGGGACTGACCAGCCCGCTGTCTGTGGCCTGCCCCGCCCCGGCCTTGCCTGTGAGGGGAGCAGCGCCTGGCCCGTGGGTTAGGCTGACTGACCAGGCTTCCCACCGCCAGGCCTGACCGGGCCTTGACGGAGGCCCCAGGAGAGGGGTCGCAGGCTGAGGCCGTGAAGTCCCCTGCAGCCCCCAGAACCTCAGTTCCTCCTTCCCTCTGAGCTCTCCCCTGAGGCTCAGAGCCTAACTGGCAGGCACGGCGGCCTCATGTGAATTGGCAGCCGCTGGGTTGCGTTTCCGGGATTCGGCCGCTCCGAGCAGCTGTATGAGCGAACCTGGGCAAGTGGCTTCGATGCCTGGTGCCTCATTTTTCTTCTCTGACAAATGAGACAATGATGGCATCCGTCTTCATCGGCCACTGCCAGAAAGTACAGATAATGTGTGCACAACGGCGAGCATCGTGCCTGGCACTTCATTAGTGTTTAAAGATTGGAAACTGTCGTTACGTAAAGCACTTAGCACTTGGTTTGTGGTAACTACCCCCCAAAACAGCAAGTAGTCTTGATGATGGGGTTGGTATTGTCTGAAGGCCTGGACCCCCGCCCAGTGTCACAGGGCCGGGTGGCCACACTGCCCGGCTTCTTAGGCTCAGGCTCCCCCATTCCCCCTCTCGTCACCTCCCAGTGGCAGTCCTGCAGGGCGGGGAGTGTTCGTTCAGCTGTGCCCACTCAACAGCCCAGCCCCCTCACTCCCTTTCAAAGGGAGAAAAATAGATATCATGACAAATGGATGCCGGGAAGAGAAAGGCAGCTGCCTGCTGCCCCCTCAGGCCTCCCCTGGGCCCCTTCCCCTTCTAGGGTCCCCCACAGGACACTGGGCTTGGAGATACTCAGGCTGGCGATGAGGGGTGGATGGTTAGCCCTCCTGCCAGCCTGCCTGCCTGTGAACTGGGAAAGGGGTGGATATCCGGGGCTAGAAATT
This sequence comes from Procyon lotor, assembly GCA_028646535.1. Taxonomy (NCBI): domain Eukaryota; kingdom Metazoa; phylum Chordata; class Mammalia; order Carnivora; family Procyonidae; genus Procyon; species Procyon lotor. The sequence continues at coordinate 16,022,436 of CM053603.1, read as the reverse complement.
CCACCCTTCTGCACACGTATCCCCACACACATCCTTGCCACTTGGCCGCTAGTGGCCGGGACCTGCCTATCAGAGCATGCAGAGGGTCAGTCCAGGGAGGGGGAGCCCTTTGCTATCCAGGGCCAAGGGGCTAGGGGGCCTCGAGTGTGGGTGTGGTAGTGATGGTGGTAGAGTAGGCAAGGGCCCTGAGCATGGAGGGAGGGAGCTGGGCAGGGGCCTGGGCCAGGAGTGTGAGCCAGGGCATGCTGGAGGTTTAAGAGCAAGACCTCTGTGGGCATCAGACAGATGTGGGTTCGAGTTCTCCCTTGATGTTTACTGGCTGTGTACTCTGGAGCCAGTGACTAGACTGCTTTGAGCCTCCGTGGCCTCATCTATGCAATGGGCAGATCAGGGAGTTTCCATCGGAGAGGGGAAGGATAAGGAGCCACGCTGTGTTTCAGGGGAGGGGGCAGGAAGACGGAACAGCAAGGGCAGAGGCTCCTAAGCAAGAAGGAACTTGGCTGCTCAGGGAACTGAGAGGGGTCACTGTGGCTGGGACCCCTGGGAAGGTGATGGTGCCAGGATGGGGATGGTGGTGGAGAGGAGAGACGACTTCAGGGTGGAGTTCAGGACAGAACTGAGGGCGATGTGGGGGGAGGCAGGCTTCCACCCTCCCTGCGCCGCTCACCCTGCTGGGAGAGGAGGGGGCGCTTGCTTGGGGTACACCAGGAGGCCGGCTTCACATGTGTTTGAGCGCCCCTAGAGCCTGATGAGGGTGGGGAGTCTGGTGGGCAGGCCTGGAGTTGGGGGGCCTGGGCCGGAAGTGGAGACCTGAGAGTCAAGAGGTAACAGGCGAGCCTGGGCTGGGGAGGACGGGGTCTGGCGGGTCTTTGGTGGGGAAATTCGAGAGGCCCTGGGTACAGGGCTGGGACGGCTGTCCCTCGAAGGTCCCTGCCAAGGTGTCCAGGAGGGCAGGCTTGTGGTCGCTGAGCCACTGTTTTCACAACAGCCCCGGAAGTTTTGGATCATGTCACGGGCTTGTTGGGTCAACAGGCCCAGGGGTCAGATGTCTTCTTGGTGTGGGCTGCAGGGGCGAGGAGCAGGGGCCAGGGCGGGAGTGGGGGCAGAGGCGAGGATTGCGGGGGCTCCCGGGACCAGGGCTGGAGAAAGCTTCGTGGTCTCCATTGTTAAGACAGGGAGACCGAGGCCCTGAGAGAGACAGCAGTCAGCCCGGGGTCGTCGGGTGGTTTCGAGCTGCCTTTGTCCCGTCGGGTCTCTTTCCAGAGTAGTCCAGAGCCGGGCACTGCAGGGGTGGGAGGCTGGACGCGCCCCCTTTACCCACTGATCCGAGGAAGTTCCAAGTGTACCTAGGGTGACAGGACGACTGTAAGTGGGCGGTGCAGTGGGTGGGGAGAAGGCCGGTGTGAAGACGGGACGGGACGGCGCTGGTGATGAGGACGATGGTCTTGCGCTCAGGACAGCCTCTTAGGCAGGGTGGGATTATTCCCTTTTAGGAGGAGGCCAGAGCCTGTTGGCCAAGCTCACAGGGCCCTGAGGGCAGATCGGGGCCAAACTAGACCTGTCCAGCCCACACCCAGGCCCCCACCGCTAAGTTCCCCTGTTCACGGCCTGCCACGGGATGGCACACCATGGCCCTGTCTCTGGAGGGCTGATCTGGGCCCTGCTCGCCTTGTGGGGACAGACGGTAAAAGCCTTCAGGGGCCATCTCACCTCTTCCCAACCAAAGGTCAATGTCAACAAGGGGGAGAACCATGGGTACAGAGGGACAGGGTGGAGGAGTGGACGTGGGGCCCCCTTTGTGGAGGCTGGCAGAGGAGCCAGTGCTCCGCCCCAGCACACACCCGTGCCCTCACCCCACAGGTGGCCAGGTGGCCCGTTCTGGGTTTAGAACTGGAGGGTCCCTCTCGGCCTCCCCCTGGGGCTGCCCCATTGGCTTTGTGGTTTTGGATGGATTGCTCCATCTCTCATTGTCAGGTTCTGCACGGTGAGTCTGGAGCCCAGTGGTGGTCACGTGTGGGGTGCCGGGCACAGCTGTCCTGCCCACAGCAGGTGTGCGCCCTCCCCTCCTCCTGCACGCCGGGCCTGTGACTGCCACCTGTGACCCCTAGCCTCGTCCTCGGCCTCCACCGTCCCCTCAGACAGGTGGGTGGGGAGGCCTGCCCAGCTCTGTGCCCGACTGGCCCACTCCTTCCCTCGTGCACTTTGGACTTTGCTCTGGACCAGGAGGGACTCTCTCCGCCTCCCTCCATGGGGAGGCCCAGCCTGCCCGACACCCGGCTGTCCTTCTCTCCTTGGCCATTACCCCAGGGACTGTGCTCGAGAGAGCTCCACTTGGACCTCCCTGGTGCCAGCCCCCAGTCAGACGTGTGTGGGTCCTTCCAGGCTCATGCGTCTGTGCCCGTGTTTCCCTTGGGCTCATGGCGTGCCTTGTGCAGCTGGAGCTCTCTGTGCTGGGGGATGCGTGAGGGCGTCAGCGTCCTGTGTGGCCCGCGTGGGCCTGGATGTCTGTCAACATGTGACAGCGGGGCTGGGGGGGGGCGGTTCTTAGTGTATGTCACTGAGTCATCGTAGGAGTACCTATGTGCCTGTGGTTAGAAGTGTGTGTGTGTGTGTGTGTGTGTGTGTGTGTGTGTGTGTGTGTGCGCGCGCGCGCGCACGCGCAACTGCAGGCAGGGCTTCCGGTGTGCGACTGTGTTTTTGGGTTGGTGGGCATCCCCGTGTGTGCACACACATCTGGGAAAGGCCCCAATGTGCCCCCCAGCCCAGCTCCTCACAGAGGCCCCCTTGTCCTCAGCCTTGCCATGAAGGGGCCTTTGTTCCTCCCTCGGGGGTACCTGGCGCCCTCCCTCTGACGGAGCCCAGGGCTTCCCCAATCGTAGGACTAGCTGAGTGACTCAGGGCCTGGGGCTGGTGTGGACTTTGCCCCTAAGGGGCCTAGCCTCACCCCTCTCCCTACCGCGTGCTGGCAGCGAGTGAGTGCGCGAGAGCTGGGGTCCCAAGTCTTGCCCCTCAGACTCTTCTAGCCCCGCTGGCCACGTGGGCCAGCTGCACCCCTGCATGTCCATCAGATGGAAGCCCATCCTGATCCCCATTGCATCCCAGCCCCTCTCACTCCCTTCCTTCCACTTACTGCCTGAGCGGTGGCTGAACTGTCCTCTGATTACATATTTATGTGCCTGTCCCCACCAAGCTGTGAGTTCCATGGCCTGGTGTGTCTTGTCACTGTGCTGCCTGCCGGTGGGGGCTTACAGCCTCCCGGCCCATTGAGTGCAGGGTTCTGTCACCACCAGCATGTGTTTTCCTGGGGAGAGGGCCGTATCCTTCGTTGGCTCTCAGGGTGTCACCACCCCTTTTGCGATGGCAGAAGCTTCATTCGTGCCGCCCGGGCCTCACCTCTGATTCCCACTGGATCCCAGTGGGCTGAGCCAGCCCAGCAGCAGTATTTTTTAATGTCCCCGGGACATTCAGCTGTGTGGCCAGGGCTGAGAAGCCAGAGCCAGGGACAAAGGCCATGACCGAGAGCAGACCCAGACCCCCAGCATGAGCTTCCTAGACAACTGCACAGGGTGCCTGGGGGAGGTACATGAGGTGGGGGAGCAGCAGTTCCCCAGGGTTGGCCCTTAGAACTATGGAAGGGTATGGAGGACGTACTGGCTGAGGGGCCAGCATATGCAAAGAGAGGGGGCTTGAAAGTGAGACAGGAGTTGACAGAGCAACCAGGGATGGGATCTGAAGTGGAGAGCAGGCCAGGGCCAGCCTGAGGTCTGGGCTTTCCCCGAGGGCTGTGGGAGCCCAGGAGGTTCCACGGGTTGGGGAGGGACCAGGAGTGATAGCAACTGGGTAAAAGGAGGTCACTGCCATGGTTGGTCTGTGTGTGGTGTGAGGGAGGGGGCAAGGAGGAGCACAGCAAGGGGTGAAGGGCGTTAGGAGCGTCCCCTGCTCTGGGACTCGGCCATGACCTGAGACCAAAGCAGGGCCCCCTCCCAGGACAGGGCTGGGCATACGGAGGCTGGGGCAGAGGCCCTGGCGGAAGGGCCTTGTTAGCCCTTCCCCTCCCCCACCTCGTGTTCTTCTTGCTGAGCCCATTTCCTGGGTTGTGAAACCCCTGTGGCCTCCTTGACTTGCTTCCGTGTGGGAAGGCCATCTGGGGAGGCCAGCGCCCCTGTCAAGCCCGGCCCACTTGCCCCATTGCCGTTGCCACTCTGCCAGAGCCAGCCCGGCTCCCTCCTCCTGATCGCACTGCCTCTCACTCTCCTTCCTTCCCCCTGGCTGGGCCTCGTGCGTCCTCCCTGTGTCATTCATCCTTTAAGGCCCAGGTGGGCTGGACCTTGGACTCCCCCGCTCAGGCAGGGTCTATATCCCTAGGAGAGCCTGGGTTGACTCTGCTCCCCTTCACGGCCATCACCATCACGGCAGCAGGTAGTGCCTTCCATGGGCAGGCACCAGGGGCTGGCCCCAAGACTGGGCAGGTGTGAGTGAGAAAGGGCTGCATGGGAGGGGCGCACCCTTCACCCCCAGGGGTCTGTCCGTGGAACAGCAGACCCAGCAGGTGCCTCAGCTTTGCTGGCTGGCTGGCTTTGCTTGACCTCAGCCTGCCCCCTCTTATTTCCTTGGTAGACCCAAGAGTCTCCCTCCCCATCTGCACACTCCCCAAGAGCCCGGCCAGGTCTCTCTTCTCAGGGACCCTCTTTGCCCCTCTGTCCCGCCCTGTGGCCTGTAAGGAGGAATCCAAGGCCAGGGAAGGGCTGGGGTAGAGGGGACCAGGTCGGTTCTGGGGGCCTGGGGACTCTCACCGCAGGACCTTGCCCTTGGTTTCCCCCTTCCTAGGAAGGGGAGATGGGCATGCTAGTCTCTAAAGGCCCATCTCTTGGATATATTTGACTCATTGGGTTTTATTTTTCACCGTTAATAAAACTATGCTCAAACAAGTTGCAGGTGATTACTGTAGAAGAATTAGAAAATACATTTTTGTTCCTGGTGGCACCCCTCAGGCCACATCTCCCACCCCACCCCCTTTGCTGGCACACACTCACGTGCATATGCGTGGAAATATGCAACATGCACACTTGTCCTCTGTGCCCTGGGGGCTCCAGCCATCACAGTCACTCTGGCCGCATCAAGGTTGGCCATGTCCCGCCTGCCCCAGCTGGCTGGGAACAGGTTTCCATTGCCCTGGAGGAGGCCACCTGCCTGCTCTGGTCCGGCCCAGCACTACCTTTCCTTACCTCTGGGTGGCTGGTTTAGGGTGGGGGCGGGGGGAGGTGTGTGGGGGGAGCAGAGTCAGTGGCCCCTCATGCCCTGGAACTGGAATCCAGAATGGCCAAGCCTTCCCCAGGTTTTGAGCAGCAGAGCCTGGCCCAAGGGGCCGGGACAGGAGGGAAGGAAGCATTTCAGGGGTCAGTATCACCCCCATACAGAGGAGGAGGAGGTCCTCAAGATTAGGCCGAGGACCAGCCCCCAGGGATCTGGGTGAACAGACTCTGGTTGAGCATCAGGAGACTGGCGTCCTTACCCCACCTCCCCTTGGTTCCTCTCTCCTCACTGTGTGTGTGTGTGTGTGTGTGTGTGTGTGTGTGTGTGTGTGTTTGTGTTTCGCTCCTGGCATGTTTCTCCGACTCTACCTTTGCTCCCTCTTTCCCTTTATCAATTCTTCCTGGCTGGGCATACTGGACAGCACAGCGGCTGCAACATCAGGCAGGCCTGGATTCAAATCCTTGTACCACTTCCTGGCTGTGTGACCTTGGGCAAGTCACTTGGCCTCTCTGCACCTGTTTACTCATCAGTAAAATAGCCACTTCCGGAACCAGCACAGGGATGAAGTGAGCTAATGCCACGATGAGGTTAATCTGGTACGTGTTGGCTTCAGGGAAGGATGATCCTTCTTGTAAGTGGGGGGGCTGAGACTCAGCCCCAGATCCTCTGATTCTGCCCGGTACCCACTGCTTCGTAGGGCTGCCTCTACTGTGGGCTGGAGAAGCAGGAAGGTAGAGATCAGGAGCCCACGGGCGCCCAAGGAGCCGGAGTCCGTGGGGAGGCCCGTGGGAGGTCTGCCCTTGCCACCTCTGCGGCCTCGCACAGCAGCGTGGGGCTGAGTCAGTGGCCTTCCTTTGGGGCCTGTGGGCCTGGGCCGATTTGCATGGGGGCTATAAATAATCGGAACACCTTGCTTTTGTGTCGTTTCTTCACCCCCTGGTTTCCCCACCCGTGCTGAGCTTCTCTGCGAGGTAGACGGGCAGCGCTGGCTCTGCTGTGCAGGAGGCACTTGGTACGTGGGGCCCGAGACCTCTCCCGGGGTCACACGGTGGAGGAAGAAGATGCCGGCTCGTGGCATCTGTGTCCCTCCTGGGACCCTACGCTCTAGTTTTTGTCTAGGAAGTTCGGGCTGGGTGACCTAACCCAAGGGTCACTTCCAGGTAGCCCCAGGGCAGCCCACACAACCCGCGGGTCCCTCCTCCTCGAGGCACTGTGGCCTGGCTGTGCAGGTTTGGGGCCGGAGCTAGAGCTTACTGTGGTCGTGGTTTCCCTCCAGTGGCTTCTAACTGAGCAGCAGCGGCTCTGATCATGGAGAGCTGGAGGGCAGGTCTGACTGGCAGCCTGCGGGGCTGGGCTCTGCCTTCCATTCCCGGGGCTTCTCTGACTCTGGCCTCTCCATGCAGCCCTGGGGCGGTCCTCACGGACAGCTCAGCGGGGCTACCCAGACCCCCACTCTCCCGGGAACCCAGGTCCCCTGCGGCA
>CM053603.1:15991890-16015201 GCA_028646535.1 Procyon lotor | reverse complement strand
TGGAGCGCCTAACTTTGAACCCGAAGAAATTCGCTGAATATGTCAGGGTCTCCCTCTTATCCATAAATTAGCCTTCCAAATGCCTTTCTGGGTTTGTTGACCATTACACAGGTGTGCTGAGGAGTTCCCCAAAGAATGAAATTTCAGGAGAAATGCAGACAGGTGGTGCATTTTTGAGAGGGTCTCTGGCAAAGCTGCCGTATGTCAATACGTTATTAGGAAGAACAGCCACATTGTTTTCATTTCACAAATAAATATTCCCAACATAATTTATTCTCGTGTATTTTTCCTCTTTTTCTGTAGGTGTTGTTTCGATTGATCACCTTTGTCTTGAACGCATTTATTCTTCGCTTCCTGTCAAAGGAAATCGTTGGCATAGTGAACGTAAGGTAAGAAGGGCTGAGCCCTGGCATTGCCCACAACTCACACCCCTCATCAGGGCACCTTTGTGTCACCATCACGTTTTAGAAGTATGGCCCTTTCCCGGAAGCAGAGTGTTCTCGAAGTGGGCTGAGGAAGAGCATGTCGGGGTGGGGGAATGAGCAGGCGATGCTGCTTTTAATGGCCCCATGGAGTGTTTCCCATTGGCGGCCTCCAAATGCACATTTCTCTGCCAGCTGTTCCGGTTTGCCTGCTCTGAGAACCCAGGAGAGGAGTGGGAGTAATTCCCTGCAAAGCCTGTCTCAGGTATAATCCTGTGTTCTTGTCCTGCTGACAGCGAAGAAAGCAGGAATTCTGCAGTACCTGAGGATGTGCTTCATAATTGCAGGGCTGGAGCAGGCTGCCTTCCCTCCTCAGTGAGTTCTATAATTGGAAAATGGTAGTTAGGGTGAGAGCTTGAGTCCTTGTCACGAGTCCCTCGGAGGCTCTTAGAGAGCTGCCTTGCTTTGTCTGTTTAGACTCCATTTTGTTTTTTCTCCTCTCCTTTCTGTTCAAGGGCACCCACACATATTCTGAATTCACAAATGACACGAAAGTATATGAAGTAATGTGAGTGCTCAGAATAGCTCAGCCTCTCAGGTGTATCTTCATGTCCTGATAAATAAGACAGTATGTTCCAGACAGCATTTCACACCGAATACCCACCAAACCTGCTCTGGGCTCTGTTTTCAGAGCTTGGAGAAGGTTCTCAAACTTTGACGGGCAAAGGAATCATCTGGGGAGTTTTACACTAGGTGGGACTGAGGGGGGCCCAGGAATCAGTATTTTGACAAGCTCTTCAGGTAATTGTAAAGTAGGGACCATACTTCAAGAAATATTGTTTTCAAAGCAGGAAGCGGGGTGCCTGGCTGGCTCAGTGGGTGGAGCATATGACCCTTGATCTTGAGGTTGTAAGTTCGGGCCCTACTTTGGGTGTAGAGATTACTTAAAATCTTTAAAAAAAAATGTAAAAAGTGTGGGCACCTGGGTGGCTCAGTCAGTTAAGGGTCTCCCTATAGCTCAGGTCATGATCCGGGGTCCTGGGATGGAGCCCTGCGTGGGGCTCCCCGCTCAGCGGAATGACTGCTTCTCCCTCTGCCCCTCCCCCTGCTTGTCTTTCTTCCTCTCAAATAAATAGATCTTTAAATTTTTTTTTTTTTAAAAAGCAGGAAGGAGGAGGACCAGATCTCCTCTTAGGTGCTCAGATTTGAAAAGTTTGGGCCTCTCACCATCGTCTCCTCTAGGTTGGCAGGCCTCTGCTTTGACAGCCATGGTCTAGCCCGCCCCCTACTTATACGGTTCAGTCTCCTTGCTGGCAGTGGTGGACGGAAGCACCAGGTAGCCGCATGATCCTTGGACAGCCCCAGAGGGACCTTAGCCCTGGGCTGTCCCCACTCTGGCTTTATCAGACACAGCCTGTCGATGAGGGAAAACCTCAGCTACCACTCATCCAGGTGCAGTACCTAGGTACTGCCACCCAGGAAGTATGCAGACAAGCCTTGCCCACCTGGGTCGTGCGACCTCTGTAACAAGTCTGTTGCCTGTCCTGAGATGCTTTTGGCCAGAGCTTCCACTCAGTAGAGCCTCAGCTTCTCTTATAAGAACTGATGGGTCACCAGTCTCAGCGTGACCCAGAGGTCCCCATGCTGTGTGCGGTCATACCTGGTCCTTTTCTCCTCCTTAGGGCCAGAGCTGCATCTCTGCCTATTGCTCTGAAGAGTTAGGTTTGGGGGGCCACTGCGGCAGTGTCTATCCTGGCGTAATGCTCTGTAGGTACACACTCAGGTGTCCCTTGTTCAGTTCCTAACTCTTGTTCAAGTGGATCAGATTAGTACGGGGCCCTGTAGGAACTCACTGCCCTTCTCATCACCACCAGTGATTTATGTCCCAGACACTTTCTTCCCATCGCTGGCAAAATCTCAGAAATTCTCGCTGTGAAAAAAACTAGAGTCATTATTGATTTCTGCTTTTCCTTTACAGGCTAACACTGCTTTACTCGACCACCATCTTTCTGGCCAGAGAGGCCTTCCGTAGAGCATGTCTGAGCGGGGGTCCCCAGCGAGACTGGAGCCTGACCTTTAACCTCTTGTGGCTAACGTGAGTTGTGCTTTGGCCGGAGACAGTGCAAAAGCAAGTGTCTTAAGTCTTAAAGGTTAAACAGCAACACCTGCCCAAAGCTGAATTGTCTCCAGCTTTGGTTTGATGGGTGGGTTCCTGGGGGCCTGGGCGTGGGACAGGAAGGAGAGAGTGTCCAATTGTAAGGAGTTTGTTGGCTGTTTTTTCTGCGGTGGCCAAGAGCTCTGGGTGGGGATTTTGGGGCCAGGTTTCTAGTCCTGTTTCTACCCTCTTGGGAGATTGTTTCTGCAATTCTTTATGCCCATTCTGGGCCCCACTGGGCCGGTGCCATCTTCTTTATTCCTAATCTTTCCCCCTGTAGTCTTCTCTGAGCTTTTAACAACCACTTAGTATTTTTTGAAAGCCTTTTAGGGCTTTCATTTTATCTTTCTTCAATTTTGTTACGTTGATTTCAGTTCTGAGCCTTTTAGAATATTCCTAAAGGCCAAGTACATCAGCTAAAACTTGTAATGGCTTTTCTGCAGTTAGATCCCTGCAGGGAGGGCTGGTGCTTGAGGTTGTTCCTCAGTGCTGTCTTACATGACTCCTTCTTGCCTCATGAAAATGACTGTCGTGAGGCTGGTTCGGCGTTCATTTCATTCGAGGTCTGACAGTTAACTACTCAGTCATATTGAAGTAGTTTGTGGTGCACATGCAAAGGGACACTGTGCACTGGACTGTTGATTATTTGGGTGCAAGAACCAGCTGGATACTTTTAGTCATTCGAGGGCCAACAACAGGCATGTACTTTCTGGGAATTTTGCTTATCTCATCAGCGTGACACGGTGGATAGGAGTGTAGGTTTTGGCGTTCGATGGGGATCAGGTCCCGCTTCTGCTCTTCACTAGCTGTCCATGACCTTGGCCAGATGACCCAGAGCTTGTCATCAGGCTTAGTTCCCTCATCACTTAAATGGGGATAATGACAGGATCGTTGGGAGGTGTCTGAGAGGTAAAGGGAGTGGATGGAGTACCTGGCCTGTAGGAAGTGCCTTAATAAGTGGCAGCTATTGTAATGGTTGTATTTGCTTGCTGTTCGGCACTACTATTATAGTATATATTTAGTTTTATGCTTAGCATATTAAAAAAAACCTTTTTTCCCTTTTCTAGAGTCCCCCTGGGTGTGTTTTGGTCCTTGCTCCTGGGCTGGGTGTGGTTACAGTTGCTCGAAGTCCCCGATCCTGACATCGTCTCCCACTACGGAGCTGGAGTGGTGGTGTTTGGCCTTTCGGCCGTGGTAGAGCTGCTGGGAGAGCCCTTCTGGGTCTTGGCACAAGCACAGATGCTTGTCAAACTCAAGGTCAGTGTGCCTTCTGCTTTGATGGGAAGTGTGAAAAGTAAAAGAGTGGTTTCTTAAAAATGTTGCCTAGGAGAGAGTGATTTTTTTCACGTTTGCATCTAAAAATAATTTTGGGAAAAGGTAACATGATTGGTCCAGTTCATTCCCTTGAAATTTGGCAGATGGGCTAGGCTTAAGTTTACCTCTGCTATACTATTAATGCAAAATAGATTTACTAATAGGGAAGTTTAGTTTAGATACAAATTTAAGAGGACTGTAAAGGTTTTTCAGATTTTTCTAGTGATTTTATTTTTAATTGCATACGAACAATAACTTTTCATCTTTCAAAATAGGTAATTTGATATGTATGAAAGGGTATTTAGCATATGTGTAAATCTTAAAGCATGATAGTATCCTGAAGATCCATGAACAAACCACCCAGCCCAACTAGAACATTATCGGTGCTGCGTCTAACGCTGTGCCCCATCCTCGCTGCCAGGGTAGCCACTATCCCAGGTTCCTATTCGGCACTCCTGTGCATCTTTAGTTTATAATAATGTGAGGTGCACCTTTTACTACGTTGCTGCAGGTAATTGCCGAGAGCCTATCGGTCATCCTCAAGAGTGTCTTGACAGCTTTTCTCGTGCTGTGGTTGCCTCACTGGGGGCTGAACATTTTCTCTTTGGCCCAGGTAAGAGTTACGGCTTTTCACTTTTGTATAATCTATGTTTCTCCATTTTACTTTTTTCTTCTTGTTCCCATTACTGTGTGATTTACATTTGGAGTATTCATGCATGTGAGGCAGGCTGGAAGCTCTAAAAAGACGGTCTTTTTTTTTTTTTTAAATATTTTATTTATTTATTTGACAGAGAGAGAGAGAGAGATCACAAGTAGGCAGAGAGGGGGAAGCAGGCTCCCTGCTGAGCGGAGAGCCCGATGCGGGGCTCGATCCCAGGACCCCGAGATCATGACCTGAGCCGAAGGCAGAGGCTTTAACCCACTGAGCCACCCAGGTGCCATGCTAAAAAGACGGTCTTGACAGTGCTTTTCCTTTGGCTGTCCATCCTGCTCCATATGCCATTGCTCCTGGCATCCCCAGGGGCCTGGTGAGGGCCCTGCACTAGACCTCGCTGTCAAACATAGTGACTCCTGTAGATGTTCTGTGGCCAAGCCTGTTCCAAACTCATGTTTGATTGTCTTATTGTCTTATGGAGGAGGGGAGAAAGCAGTGAGGGGGGTGGGGTGGGAATCGAATTGCATGTGTTGTGATTTTTCCCTGGATTTCAATCCGGTGTTTTCAGAATAGGAGCAAACTCTGCCAAGCCTGTTTGGAACTTGGACTGTAATCTCACACAATGCAGAGCACAGGAACCAAGTCCTGGCAGGCACACTCACTTCCTGCAGGCCCGGCCTCGTTGCCATCTCAAGTTCTAGTTCTAGTTCCTATCCCTAGCTCTAATGAAAGTACAACTAGAGTACGGTGTTCATTTTAAAAACGAAACCAAAGATCACACAGGTATTGGAACAGCTTATAGTACAGAGCAGTTTGTAATTTTTCTTAACGTATAGGAAGGTAAGTTAAAATTTTTAGTGGCAATTTTATGTGAAAGTCTTTCCTGTGTCCTAAGCAAAAACTACAAATGCTATAGTGAAACACAGAAAAAGTAGATTTCTTTTTTTTTTTTTTAAGATTTTATTTATTTGTTTGACAGAGAGAGAGATCACAAGTAGGCAGAGAGGCAGACAGAGGAGGGAGAGAGGGGGCAGCAGGCTCCCCGCTGAGCAGAGAGCCCGATGCGGGGCTCGATCCCAGGACCCTGAGATCATGACCTGAGCCGAAGGCAGAGGCTTTAACCCACTGAGCCACCTAGGTGCCCCAGAAAAAGTAGATTTCAAATCAATATTATAAGAATGAGAATTGCCTCCTAAAAGCAGCTTGCAAATAGTTGCGTATCTTAGAGGAGTTATTTGTGATAGTTTTTGCTATGTTTTATTAGATCTGGAACTACAGTTCTCCACGTTCATCATGTTTTTAATACACTCTTCCTAACAGGACAGGAGGCTGTGAAGATGCCCAGTTATTAGCTGACTTCTCATGGGAAAGACACTCGCGTTATGACTTTCTGATGCTCCCACCCAGGATACATCCTAGGTCAGCAAGGCCCATTCTGAGTTTATTTACTTTCTTATTATAAGACTTCAGAGATCTCTTCTCTGGTACATTCTCTGTCAGTGTCTGTGTGAGAGGTCTAAGAGCCAACAGCACCTCATATCAACACGTGATCCCCACCAGGGCTCTGGGATTCCCCTTTGTCCAGCCCACCTCCAGCTTCCTCCTTAAACAACCCCTTACCACATGGCATCATATGTCAAACAAAGGGGTCACTCTAGAATATATAAAGAATTCTTATAACTCAACAACAAAAAGGCTCACTACCCAAAAAGTGGGTAAAGGACCTCAATAAACATCTCTCCAAGGAAGATGTCCAAGTAAATAGCCAATAAGCACATGAAAGGATGCTCCATATCATCAGTCATTAGCAAACGTAAATCACAACCACAATGAGATACTACTTTGCACCCATTAGGGTGGCTGTTATCAAAAAAACGAGAAAATAATATGTGTCGACGTGGCTATGCAAAATAGGAGCCCTCACAGGTCGCTGGCGGGGATGTAACATGGTGCAGCCACTGTGGAAAGCGGTTTGGCAGTTCCTCAAAAAGTTAAACGTAGAATTGACATATGCCCAGCCATTCTGCGCCTAGGTCTATACCCAAAAGATAGACAACGTGTGTTCAAACAGCTTGTACACAGATATTCACAGCAACACTACTCACCACAGCCAGAAGGTGGAAACAGGCCCAGGGTTCCTCATCTGTTGAATGGATGAACGAAACGTGGCAAACGTGTGCAGCAGAATATTACTCAGCCATGAAGATGATAACGTGCCACGGCGCCATGGACTCAGAAACCATTATACTAAGTGGATGAAGCCAGGCACGAGTCCGATGATTGCATGATTCCATTAATGTGCAGTGTCCAGAATCGGCAAGTCAACAGAGACAAAGCAGATTTTGATTGCCGGGGTGTAGAGGAGCGGAGAGTGATGGCTTAACAGGCCCAGAATTTCCTTTTGAAGTGATGGGAATGTTCTGGAATGAAGTAGTGGTGGTGGTCGTACAACACTGAATGTACTAAAAGCCACCGAATTGTATGTTTCAAAATGGTTAAAACGCTCCATGCTATCTTATATGATTTTTTCCTCAATAAAAAAAGGAAGGATCGCGTAGTTAGGACAGCCTGCCTGAAGACTACCTGTAGATTGTTACTCTTTCCCCAGGCGCTGGTCTGTGGGGAGAGGCGGGGAGGTAGGAGAGGGAGTCTCCCTGTCACAGAGGATGTTGCATCTGGTGGCCTGGCTCGCAGCAGAGCTGCCGTGTCTTCTTACAAGGCACGAAAGGACAGTAGATGGTGGGCTCTGTCTTCAGGCACAGATAAGGGTGGAGAGCCGAGGAGCCCAAGACTGCTAAACAAGGCTCCCCTTGTTTCAATTTCCAGATTGAAAGCAGGACCCAGAGGTCCCATTCCCTCCCAAGCTAGTGTGCATTGCCGCTCTCAGTGAGGAGAAGGCAGAAGGGAGCCTGTGAAAGGGGCTGTTTGGATACTGCTCCCAACCTGCAAACAAAACCCCAGGCTGCGGCTCCTGGCCCCAAGCCACCCTTTTGTCCTGGCTGTGCGGAGGGAAGGGTGGGCCCTCTTAGCGCCCACCCATGGCTCTTGGCCTGCCCGTGCACTGGGTTGAGAGGAGGGAGCTAAGAGCTCGGTTCTGCTTTGTAGTCCGTGTCACAGCTTATGGGTTTCTGGGAGAGCCCCCATCTAGGACAGTGGGTCTTGTGTCATATGACACATGCTAATATGTGTTACTAGCATATTATTAGCACAGGACACATGGGTCCTCGCAGGGTGCCGTCGAGGCAGGAGGGTCGTTCCTTTGAGAACATGTCTGGCACTGCTGTGGTGGTGGTACTAGGGGACGTCTGTCAGGGAAATGATCTGCCCGCCCAGAACTGTTCTCCCCCTCAGCTGCCGTGTTTGGAGCACTTTGCCCAGAGAGGCTGCAGTGAAGCTGGCTCGTACCCGGAGCGGGAGGCCTTCCTCACCGGAAGGTGCAGTTAATGAAGACGGTTCTCTTTCTTGTTTCGCCTTTGAGGCCAAATTTCCAGGCACATCTTAATTCTGCCTGTATTAAAGCAGTGCCATTTAATCCCACTATTTTCTTTTTTCAGCTTTTCTATACTGCAGTCCTGGTGCTCTGCTATATTATTTATTTCGCAAAGTTACTGGGCTCCGCAGAATCAACCAAGCGACAGACTCTTCCTGTCTCCAAAATGACAGATCTGTTACCCAGTATTACAAGAAGTAGAGTAAGTAATACACTCTGTCTCTTATTTTAATTGCCATAAGCTGATTATCCTGGAAAGAAGGGAACTATTACTTTCTCGTTTATTGCTGTCATAGTAAGGATAATTTCATAGCTCATATTTATTGAGTGCTTGCTGTGTGCTGGGGCAGAGTTTCTCAGCCTTGGCACTACCAACATTTGGAGCTGGATAATTCTTTATTGTGGGCGGCCTGCGCATTTTAGGATGTTTAGCAGCACTCTTGATCTTTATTCACTAGATGCCAGTAGCTACCATCGCTCATCTGTAATAACCAAAAATGTCTCCATGGGGGACAAACGTCCCATGGGGGACAACACTGCCCCCCCGTTTAGAACAGTTGTGTAGCCACTATGCTGAATGCTTTACCTGCCTTACGGTTAATGTTTATACCAACTCAGTGAGGCTGACCTTATTATTTCTTTTTTTTTTTTAAAGATTTTATTTATTTGACAGTGAGAAACACAGTGAGAGAGGGAACACAAGCAGAGGGAATGGTAGCGGGAGAAGCAGGCTTCCGTCCGAGCAAGGAGCCCGATGTGGGGCTCGATCCCAGGACCTTGGGATCATGACCTGAGCCGAAGGCAGGCGCTTAACGACTGAGCCACCCAGGCGCCCCTGACCTTATTATTTCTATTTTAGGCTTGAGGAACTGAGGCTTTGAGACTAACCCTCTGCCCAAGCTGAGGGTCAGAGTGAGGGCAGGAGCCCCGCGTGGCTTGAATCCCCACAGACCATGGGCTGTAACCACTGCGTGCCAGTCCCTCTCTTCGGCTGTGTCTTGGTTTTTCCCAGAACTGACTTCCAGCACAGGGAGTCCAGCGCACCGACAAAGCAGGGGTGACCCCTGTGTAGCTCCATTACCTACAGCAGAGCCGGTCTTTCCGGTGGCCCCCTTTCCCATGGACAACAGTGAGGATTCTTGGTGCTAATGTGTAGGAGTGAGGCATAACCTTTTTCTTCTGAACTCATCAAGTCTCAGCCCATTTGACTTTTATCTCCTGGCTCTAGTGGGTTCGTTGCTACTGTCCAAGGCCCCGGAGTTGGGCATGTGACGCCATGGCCTACTGCCTCTGCTCACGTGCTCTGTGGATGGGGCCGACCCACTTTCCCTTTCTCTCGTGCTTGTCTGCCGGCGAGATGTGGTGCATGTAGCTAAGGTGAGGCTTCAGCTGGACTTCCCCTTATTCTCTGTGATCACTTGAGAAAGTAGTAAAGTATTTGAGACATATATCTCAGAACTTCTGGAATCCTGTTATACAGCTTTTTAAGAAAGACCAGATATCATGTAACAAAGAAAGATATGTTCTCATTTGTTAGATAAGGGTTCTCTGTTCTGATCAAACAGATCTCACCTTTAACCTAAATTGACATGGCAGTTTTGGGGTACTACGGTGCCTCATCTGCGGGCTGAGAGGATAGGACTTGGAGTCACTTCTGTCTGGAGCTGCTGCCGCCTGCCCACGGAGCAAATCTGAGAGTTCAGGAAAGTTCCCCACCTGAGTGCTCCCCAGTGTTCATCCGTATCAGGCCTGGCCAGCTTTTCATACTGGGCCAGCCCTTGTGCCCAGCAGTATTTTGGAAAGGAGCATTTGGACCG
Source organism: Procyon lotor (assembly GCA_028646535.1). Taxonomy (NCBI): domain Eukaryota; kingdom Metazoa; phylum Chordata; class Mammalia; order Carnivora; family Procyonidae; genus Procyon; species Procyon lotor. Next base: position 16,005,348 of record CM053603.1, on the reverse strand, counting down.
TTAATATAGGCAAGGTGGCAGAGGGTAGTGAAAAGAGCCTTCCTGTGTATTTAACCCGGTGGTGAGCTCATGGCTCTGAGTTCCGGTTTCCTTATCAGGTGGGGATACTAAGAGTACCTCTCTCCTAAGGTGCTTGTGCGAGTGCGATGAAATGGGGCATGGGAGGTACTAAATACTGTGGCTAACACAAGTGGGTGTCAGACACACAAGTGGGTGTCCGTAAGTGACCGGTGCCATCACCCCCGTGCTGCTGCTGCTCTGAGCAGGAGTAGGTCCACCGGCAGAGCCTAGCAAGGCAGCGTCTGATGGTGTTGGGCTGGGAACTCAGTGGTTTAATCTGGCATTCCATCCTGCAGGTGCCCAGGCTCCTACTGCTGGGACAGAAGCCTTGACCATGAGAAGGGATGTGTACCTGTCTTACACAGTGGCACCATTCCTGCTGACAGAGCACAGCCCCGTGCTGTGTGCCATTGGGGGTACAGACATGTAGGAAGGTGATTACTGGGCCTCAGGGAGCTTCTTGTGCATTTGGGGGAAGCAATGAGTGCAGATGTAAAGCCTATAGCACTCTCTCCAGACCTCAGGGTCCTTATTTTTAAGGAGAGATTATTGGTCTACATGACCCGTGAGGCCCCTTTGAAGACTTAAGGAATTGTGAAGGTATTTGAACTTGGACAAAGCTGTTTATAATAACTACCATTGACTGCATGCTTACCCTGTGCCTGGCACTATGCTGAGCACTTGACATGGACTTGTGTGTTCAACCGTCCTGGTAACCCTGTGAGATACTGTCTCCATTTTGCCGATGAGAAAACTGAGGTTCAGAGGAGTCAAGTGACCAAATCAAGATCACCCACCTGACTTGGGACCCACTTCTCTCTAGCTTGTGTCTGTGGACTAGCCTTAGTTGTGTGTTTAATCTCTCTGCTGTGTAGTCTTCCAAAAGAAATTGGCTTATTGCCCAAAGTAGTTATTTGTTGATCTAACGACTGGGAAGTTCCAGGTAGAACAATTCATGATTCAAGTTTATTTTTTTGTAAAAGAGAAAGGAAGTGAGTTAAATCTGAATGCATTGGATGACTTTACCACCAGCAGTGTGCCCAACTTGACTCTCGGGAGCAGCTTTGTGCCCTGGGGGCTCCCTCGGACAGAGCTACTCAAGCAATTACGTCCCAAACCGATTTGACCAAATGGGGAGAGTTGTTTCCTGTACTTGTAGAATTCCATCTTCTGTAAAGAGACTTATTTAGCCTTAACATAAGTCAGTGATCCCTCAAAGAATGGCTGCCTTTTATATATTTTATATTCTTTGATACTCCTGAGTGATTTCATAGGAGAGATCTGCTAATATTTAAGTGAAGCTGAGGAAGTTAACATAGCATGTATGTGTTAAGTGGTATTCTGTGTTAAGCACTGTTCCCGGTGTCCTGAATGGTGTTCCTGCCCTCAGAACTTGCATTGTGGAGGGGAGATAAGGTGTGTACACTTAGCTAACCACTGCGAGACAGTGTGTGCGGAGTGTTAACAAAATAGGAGCGCAGAAAGAGGACTTGAATTCCCCATGGGAACATTGAGGAAGGCTTCCTGGAAGAAGCTACTTTTGAGCTGGGCCTCGACACATGGGCCGAGGTGAATGTGCACAAGTGGTGGAAATGCGTGTTTGCGGCTGGGAGAAGGAAGAATGTTTGCTTGGGGCCCGTCATATGCCCATCGCTGTGTTGGCATTGGGATTGCAGGGGTGACGGCAAACTTAGGTTGGCTGGACACGGGGGGTAAGGCGAGGAAACAAAAGGTAGAAGGAGGTTTGGCCTGCTGGGCTAGGGCCAGGTAGTGGTGGCCTCGGTGCCCTGGAGTATGGGCTGGCTTCAGGGGCAGGGGACCCTAATGAAAGGTTTGTGAATAGTGCCGTGATCCAGTTGCCTATGTTGAGGTGCTTACCATCTGTTTCACGTTTATCGAGTGTCTGGTTTTCTTTCCTTCAGTCCTTGGGCCAGCTCCAGGAGGTGACTCCTCATCCCATTTCGTGGATGGGAAAACAGAGGCATAGCAGAATTAAGTGTCTTGCCCATAGCTTTTGCACTTAGAAGTTGGGAGCTGCACCTTGAGCCTCAATGTCTGAGCTTTACTCCAAAGCCCAAACCCTCCCAGGAGAAGGATGGGCCAGACGAAAGGCTGGAAATGAGAGAGCTCAGGAGGAGGCAGTGGCAGTTGTCCAAGTGAAAGTGATGAGGACGGTGGGAGGGTGGGTGGGCACGGCAGTGTGGACACAGCTGGGGCAGAGTCGATGGCCCCAGAGTAAGAGGGAGGGGAGGGGGTGCTGTGGGGGACGTGGGGGTGATACGGGGCAGGACACAGACCGTGACTGTAGACTCCCGGCTGACTCCTGTTAGTGGAGGCGCGTGGCTACTGGAGCATCCTGAGGCTGAAGGGTTGGGGAAGGGGAAGACTGACGCACTCCATCCTGAGTCCCCGAGTTCTGACTGCAAACCTTCCCCCTAGGTACTGCCCATCCCCTTTTGCCATCCATGCCTCAGTTTCTCTACTAGTACAGTGAGGCAGTGGAATGGCTTGGTCAGAGGATTCCAGAAAAACACACAGCCATGAAGACCGGCTAAGCAGTGCCAACCTAGCTCTTGTGAAATAGACCTCTCTTGGCCTCCCAAGTGGCAAATCCATTCTAAAGAAAATGGCAAAAGCCCAAAGAATATGCTTCTTTTCTACCCCTTAGCAGACACCTCGGAGAAGAAACCTGATCTCTGATCAGACTTCCTGCCTCTATGTCCTGAGTGAGCATTTTGGAGATAAGCAGTGTAACCATTCCTTCTAAACTGTGGGTCCATTTAAATTGAAGGCATTAGGAGAATGGAGTGCTCCCGAATGAGCTTTCAGATCAGATACACTGTCAAGATTAGACTCTGGTAAACAACCGTTTTTTTAGAGAGCTCCATCGTGTTCCCAAACCCATTCACAACCTCTGGCAAGTAGGCTGCCCAGAAACCCCATGGCCAGCTGTAACTGTTCATTTCCTTGGGAGAGAGCACAGGCCCCCCAGGGAACCACTTCATGTGGGGGTGTAGAGTGCAACTGAGATAGAGAGAAGGTGCCGCCCTGGGCTGGCCCAGAGCTAAGGCCTCCCCCCCCCCCCCCCCCCCCCCCCCCCCCCCCCCCCCCCCCCCCCCCCCCCCCCCCCCCCCCCCCCCCCCCCCCCCCCCCCCCCCCCCCCCCCCGCCCCCCGCCCATCAGTGCTGGGGATGATCCGGTTCACAGTGCCCCCTAGTGGTGACAAATACTCTGGCGCTCTTTGTTCTGGGGAAGGGAGATGCCTACTTTTCTTGCACAGTCAGAGGGGAGATTTACCCTGGACTAGAGCTCCTGTTGGCAACTGCTCCAGGTCCAGTGATGCTCTGAGGGCAGCATGATTTGGGAGGATTCAGGCCTATCTTCACAGTGTCTGGAAGAAAGGTTCTGAAATCAAGGAGTGAAGAGATTGGAAGACTGAAAACAGCCCTTGTTTTCAAGGCGTTCTCTAGACTTACTCTGTCCTAAGTGGTAGCCGCCAGCCATGTCTGGCTATAGAGCATTTGGAATTGAGATGGGCTGGATGTACAATACAAGCACTGGGTTTCAAAGACGTAGTATGGAAAAAATAATGTGAAATGCCTTTAATATTTATTTATGTGTTGAAATGATGATGTTTTGGGTTAAATAAATATATTAAAATAATCTTACTTTTCTTTTTTTTTTTTTTACCGTTCACTGTGACTGCTAGAAAAATTTAAATTCTATGTGTAGCCTGCATTATATTTCCAGCGGACAGCAGTGCTCTATACATATGGGGTTTGGGCTGAGGTAAGGGGCCCGTGTGACTAGGACAAGTTCTACATCCCCCTTCAGCCAACTTTCACAGCTGTAACTGATCTCTTGGGGAGGTAGAGTGGGCTTGGCCTTGTGACTCACCCCTTTCCTCCCAAAGAGCACCCTGAAATCCTACCTTTCAAAGTCATCACTTTGAGTTAATAAGAATCTTCAAAATGCAGGTACTCTGAGATTAAAAACCTAACTCCTAGACTAAACATTCTGGGATCCAAGGGTGTCTCCATGAGAGAGGAGGGGCCTCCAGAGCGGACTGCGGGAGATAGAAAGACAGAAATCTTGTCCGGCTAGTTGCCTTACTTCTCCATTTTGTGGTCAGCAAGCTGGCTTTGAGACCGCTTCTCTCTTACAGGTTGACCTCTGCCCTTTCTAAGTGTTTGCTTTCTTCTTACCCTCCTTGTTCTTAGCAAATGGACAGTTTGGGAAGAGCCATATCAAGTTCTGGGCTTGTTTTTTCCTTTCCTCTGTCATGCCAGTTCTGAGCGGTTTGACTGACATAGGAAGCCTGGTTTCCTTTTGAAGTGCACAAACAAAGCTCATATACTTTGTGTGAAGGGACCCCGGGTGGCTAAATACAGCATTATGATGTGGGGTGTGTGGAGCAGAATTTGTTCTGCAGCATGGCATGCGTCAGACATTTTTAAGGCAAGGAATGGCTCTGAGTTGTGTGTGTTAGATATGGTTAGCTTACCATCTGGGCAGCAAGGGGACAGCATGGTTCCTTAGGGGTCTCAGTGAATGACTCTTGGGCAGGATCCTTACATGGGCGCTGTTTCCACCTAGAGACTTTGTCTTTGTGTTTAGCAATGGAAACCCTTTGCCAGGATTTGTTGGATGCCTTCTGTGTGCTTAGTATTAAGTGAAAAATGAGGGGGGACTCTCCAAGTTGGGATTTAGGGAGCAAGATAAGTTTGCCTCCCATGGAGGTTTCTTGTACTCGTAGACTTGCAGTGCCTGGGAGCTTTTGGTTTCATTTTATTCTCTCTCCTAGGCTTTTGTAAATTGGAACGAGGCTAAATTGACTTGGAGTTTTTTCAAACAGTCTTTCTTGAAGCAGATTTTGACAGAAGGTAAGTAAAAGTCACTCTGAGCAGTCAGGACACCACAGTATAAGGGAGGGGATTCCACAGCACTGCAGATTACCTAGACCTAGACTTCCTGCTTTCTAGAGCCCCTGTGGGCAGAGGAACCGCAGAAATGGAAGCTTTTAAAATAGGGAGAGGGAAACGAACATTGACTGAGTTTCATGGTGAGGGTCAGTACTGTCGTACAGTAACGGGGTCCTACAGTAATGAGGAACGACTTACTTTGAATCCAAGTCTAATTCCCAAACCCTGTGTTTTATCATTTAAAGAAATGTATTATGAAGTTTTATATCAGTTAGAGAAAATTTGGAAAATAGAGAAAATTATCCATAATCTCATTATCCTTTTCTAATTTTTTATGCATTTCTTTTTTTGAACACAACTTTGAAGAACCGAGATTTCATTCTTTCTTGTCTTAAATAGTGAGATTCACCTGTGTGATAGTTTGGCCAGACTTCCAGTTTCTTAAGACTCTCCGGTTTAGCATTGACAAAGCTCTCCACACAGAGGACTGGCATGGAGCTGAAAGCACATCTAGTTTCTGCGTATGTGTATTGGTTTATTTGTGCCCAGCTTTAATTCCAGGAATGAGATTTGAGGCAGCTAGAAGTGGGCAAATGTAGTGGTTTCTCTCTATATAAATTTCATATGTCTGTGCGTCCATATATTTGTTACTGAATATATTTTTAAATCTTTTCAAAAATTGTCTTTTTTTTTTTTTTTAAGAGAGCAAGAGGGAGCGCCCACGTGGGCAGAGGGAGGGAAAGAGAGACTCTTAGGCAGGCTCGACCTTGAGCACAGAGCCAGATGCAGGGCTCATTCTCATGTCCCTGAGACCATGAGCTGAGCCAAAATCAAGTGTTGGTCCTTGAACCGACGGAGCCACCCAGGCACCCCTCAAACACTGTTTTTTAATTATAAAAATAGTATAGCCTCATTATAATAATGTTGGAAAATAGAAAAAAGTTCCCTACGATTCTAATATTCTAATACAACTGTCATTATTATTACCTATTATTTCCCTTTTTCCCCTCTGTATCTTTATTTTTCGTTAATTATGCTTCCAAAGAGAAGGAACTCCCCTAAGCCTCACTTGCCCCATCTGTGATTTAAGGGATAGGACCAGGAGGAGTCTGAGGCTCTTGAGCCTTGCGAGTGCTTAGTTCTAGCCTGAGCCTGTGACATTGCCATTTCAAAGTAGAACTTGTTCGCAAGACCCCTGGGGGAAGTAAGGGTCACAGGCCTTTGGAGAGCTGAGTGAAGGTGCCTTAATGATGTGCCAGCTGGAACTGACACGTGATTGGTGTTCAACAAGTATCTTTGATAAAGAAAAGTGTCTGTAGGGGCACCTGGGTGGCTCAGTGGGTTAAAGCCTCTGCTTTCGGCTCAGGTCATGATCTCAGGGTCCTGGGATCAAGCCCCGCATCAGGCTCTCTCTGCTCAGCAAGGAGCCTGCTTCTCCCTCTCTCTCTGCCTGCCTCTCTGCCTACTTGTGATCTCTCACTCTGTCAAATAAATAAATAAAATCTTTAAAAAAAAAAAAAGTGTCTGTAGTGAATTATATATTGTGATAGTTTACTCTGTTAGAATAGGAAAGTCAGTAGAGGGAATTTGGAAAGGGCATTTGCTTTATGCACGTTCTTTTCCTCCCAGAGTTTTAGGGGCAGTTTAAATGAGAGTGGACCCGGTCTAAGCCATGACCCTAAAATGGTTGTCTGGACTACAGTGGCTAGACAGCAGCAGGTGTCAGTGAGCCAGGCCTCAATGTGCTGCCAATTGCTCGCTTGGCCCACGGCTGGACCACCCTGGCCTGACTGGCAGAGGGCTGTTAGGAACCTTTCAGGGCTTCCATCTCCATCGCTGTGAAATAAGGAAGTGACTGGACAAGAACCCCCCGCCCCCAAATTCTTTTTATCTAAAAACTACAACTCTAAAAAAAAGTTGAAATCGTTCATTGTAATAGCAAAAATATAGATGGCTGCTACCTTCTGCCCCCACATTTCCTGAACACTGTGTGCCAGGTGCTGAGAATACACAGATGAATGAGTTACAGGCCACAGCCGCAAGGAGCTCATTCTCTCACCCAAGACGCAGACTTTTGTGTGGTTAGTTCTGAACCAGGGCTGTGAGGGCTGGACTTGGAAACATTAGCATCTCTCAAGTGCCCTTGCATTTCCTGGAGCTCTGCTAGGAAACCAGGGACAGAGAAATGAGGGAGATGTGGTGCCTGTCCCCAGTGAGCTTACGGAGTGTGGGAAGAGAGGCCAGTTGTGCCGAGCGCAGGGCGATCCCTACAGAGAAGCCAGTCCGGGTAGCCAGCATGCTAAGAGCCGAGGCTGGGAGCAGGAGGGGCCCAGCTTGAAGCAGGGCAGCTGGAGGGGCTAAAACCTGATCGGGTAAAGCAGAGGATGACAGTGTGATGCCAGGAGGTGGGGATGAGGTTGCTGAAGAAAAGCCAAAAAGATAGCCTGGGGTCAACTTCTAAAAGGCCCCAAATGCGGAATTAAGGACCCTGGACTTTTTGCAAACACCAAAGAGCAATTTAAAGTTGTGGAAGCAGGGGTTGCCTTAAGATCTGTACTGCTGAAGCCGGGACTGGTAGCAGTAAGGGTGGATCAGAGCAGCGCAGAGACGGGGACAGGAGTGAGTGCTGTCCTGTGGGCCACACCCAAGAGGGCCTGCAGAGGCCCGGCCACTGATGCAGTGCAGGGAGGCCAGGACCAAAGGGAGACTTAGGAGATCCTCACTGCTTCTGGTCTCTGAAGATTGCTTTCCTTTTTGAGCACGTTGCTAGGAGGTGAGAATTTGCCCTTTAGGGCCGTGGTCACTCCAGAGCTCCGTCTCCATAGTGGGTTGTGTTTTCCGCTGACAGATAATAAAATGTATGGAAGGTGGGGGAGGGGCTCTGGGCTGGTGTCTTCACCTTGAAGGCATTAGCCTGTCTTATATTTGAATCATGAGCTTGGGGTCCAGAGCCTTTCCAGCCTCCGTGGAGCTTTCTCCACCCAGGGAGGCAACTTGATGCGTCTGTGCATGTGATCACAGACCTCTCATTTCACAGAACTTACACTTAAAATTTGGGACATTTTCATTATTAACATTTTTGTAATATCCCCTCCTTTTTAAGTTATTAGACTGGTTTTATTGATTTTGTTTTGTTTTTAATTTAACTGGTTTGGATATTTGCTGTCAATAAATCCCCCAGCACTTTCCCAATTGTTACTATTTTGAGATTATTTGAAATCAACATTAGGACAAGGAAGGTATCTTTAATTGATTACATAATTTTTCTTTAAGTTTAAGAGTATTTGTCAGCTGGAGAGTTGATAAGACGATAAAAAAGGAAACAAGAAAATTACGTCCTCTTGAAATGCTAATTATTTTGCTTCTCTATTTGTAGGCGAGCGATACGTAATGACGTTTTTGAACGTGTTAAATTTCGGCGATCAGGGTAAGATGAAAATTCTGTAGTGAATACCGTTAGTAGATACTTTCTAATATTTTCCCCAGCAATTTGATACTTTTAATGAAAAATAGGCCTGATTATTATAAAAGATGAAGTCTGTAATAAAATGATGCCCGAAGATTGAAAATTGCATGTGTCTGCAGATATCTACAGTGTATTGACTACCCCTTCTCATGTGCCTCAGGTAGCAAGTCCTCTTTAGAGGTCCCTGGTCTCTGCAGAGCTTTGGTGCCCACTGCAGGGTTGGGGATGCTAAGAGAGAAAAGGGAGCCTCGTTATCACAATCACAGATCTGCCCTGTGTTTGTGCAGCTAGATAGGTCTTGATATTTTCTTATTTATTTATTTATTTATTTGAGAGAGACACAAGCAGGGGGAGAGGCAGAGGGAAAGGGAGGGAGAGAGAGAATCCTCAAGCAGACCCACATCTGAGTGCAGGGCTCAATCCCGGGACCCTCAGATCATGACCTGAGCTGAAGTCAGACGCTTAACCAACTGAACCGCCCAGGCGCCCGTCTTCATATTTATTTTTAACTGTAATCCTGAAGTAGAGGTAGAGGAAAGAAAATTTTTCAGAAATCAACTTTGCATTAATGATTTTTTTTTTTTTAAGATTTAGTTATTTATTTGAGAGAGAGAGAGTGAGGGGAGGGGCAGAGGGAGAGAATCTTTAAGCGGATTACCTGCTGAGCACGAAGCCTAATGCAGGGCTTGATCCCAGGATCCTGAGATTGTGACCTGAGCCAAAACCAAGAGCTGGTCGCCCAACTGACTGAGCCACCCAGGCACCTGGCATTAATGATTTTTATAAAAAGGTGCTAGTGAGGGGCACCTGGGTGGCTCAGTCGTTAAGCGTCTGCCTTCGGCTCGGGTCATGATCCCAGGGTCCTGGGATCGAGCCCCGCATTGGGCTCCCTGCTCGGTGGGAAGCCTGCTTCTCCCGCTTCCTTTCCCTCTGCTTGTGTTCCCTCTCTCGCTGTGTTTCTCTCTGTCAAATAAATAAAATCTTAAAAAAAAAAAAAAGTGCTAGTGATGGAAATGTTCTGTATTTGACTGTATCAGTGTCAGTATCCTAGCTGTGATGTGGGGCAATACTCTCACAAGATGCTGCTATTCATGAAACTGGGTAACGGATCTGTTATTTTTTTATAACTACATGTTAGTCTATAATTATCTCAAACAGTTTAATTAAAAAAAAATTAAGTCAAAAAATGCTAATGGTGCTGTAGAAATTCACATAGAAAAACCAGAAGGATTGTTGTTTCTTTCTTTTTGTCTTCTAGGTGTATATGATATAGTGAATAATCTTGGCTCTCTTGTGGCCAGGTTAATTTTCCAGCCAATAGAGGAGAGTTTTTACATATTCTTTGCTAAGGTGCTGGAGAGAGGAAAGGATGCTGCACTTCAGAAGCAGGTAGCCTTGGTTCTAATGTCACACTCTCTCAGGTGAATTCTCCAATTGCAGGATAAATAGACTGAAATGTAGAGCAGTCGGTTTCCCTCTGTTTGAAATTTCCTTCTAGGTTTCACTCTTCCATCACCTTCTGAATAGTGGCAGGGCTCTGGGCTCACTTCTTCTGCAGCCTCCTCCTTTTGCCGTGGCTGGCCCTTTCCTTCTTACTCTTATTCCTTCTCTGTGACCTCATTCTTGACCCAGAACTCTCTGCAGCTGTCCCCAGTGTGGCACAGACCCCCTTTCCATGGTCTAGGCTTAGCTGGAAGATTGAGATTGCCTCCTCCACCCTTAGATTCTCAAGAACCAAAGGTGAGCCGAGGGACACAGGGGCTGGGGCAAGGCTCATGTACAGCGTGGGGAGGAAAGGACATGCTCATTTCATTTCACTCACCACACCAGTTATTTAAGCTTCTTAGAGACTGAAGTGCCCAGACTACACTCTGACCGTGAGAATCTACCTACTCCAATTGGCAAACGCAGAAGAGATTTTAATCCAGGCGTATTTGGTTGTAGAAACTTCCCTTTTCTGAAACCTTTGAAAATGTCTGACTTGTCTGAGAATTCAAAGGAAGCTAAGTTGTCCTCTTATATGTCTTAGAAGACACTTTGCAAAATATAATTTATGCACAACATCTCAAAATGAACTAATCTGGTTCTTGGTTGATTTAGGAGTATTTTCCTAAGCATACTTCAAGAGGAATGTCAGGATTTGGAGACGTTTGTCAGAAGGACTCTGACAAAGCTAGCCAGCTAGCAACATAAAAACTTGCTGTCCATTTAAGAATAAATATCGGAGAGGAAAGTGAATGTTTCCTAAGCGACCTTTGAAATAATGTATCCCAAATGAGCTAAAAACCACCCCTCCCTTGCACTACCTAAGGAGGCACAGATTGGGTTTTCCCCTTCATTTCCTTCGTGCTAATTGACATAAAAGCAAACACAGGCTGCAGAAAAGCAGGGATGCCTCTCAGGAGTTGAAAAGAGTGATCTGTGAGACAGCAGAGAGAGAAGGCCAGATGTGAAGTTTTTCTTTAGTTCATGATTCATCCAACTTCCTTCCCTCCCCTCCCACCCCAGGAGGACATTGCTGTGGCAGCCACGGTTTTGGAGTTGCTGCTCAAGCTGGCCCTGCTGACCGGCCTGACCATCACCGTTTTTGGCTTTGCCTATTCTCAGCTGGCTTTGGATATCTATGGAGGAGCCATGCTTAACTCTGGATCAGGTATGCACGAGAGTTTTGCCAGATTTGTTCTAATGTGCGAAAAGAAAAAGAAGAGTCTTACGAAATTCAGAAACTTGTATGCATACAGGTTGGCATCTGTCGGTGTGGGGAGCACCGTCCGTGCTCAGGCCCTTGAGACGATTGCCCTCACACGAGGTCAGAAACAGCTCAGTGCCATCTGGGGGCTTTGGCACTGTCTGCTTTGGGCAGTCAGTCCCCCAACCTCGCTCAGAGAAGTCATTATGAATCCTTGGCTTTCCTCCCAGACCTAAAATGTGTTTTGCTGGGTACTTCCCTGGGCACCCTCTGGGGTGAGGGAGGAAGGCAGAGATCAGGCTCTAATGAGTCTCCGCTTGCTATTAAAAACGTCTGAAGGTAGTAAATGCCACATAAATCTCACAGCCTGATGCATGAGCCTTTGAAGGATAACTCAGTCATTTGCAGAGAAAAAAACTGATCTCAGCAAGCAAAACGGGATATTTAATCCAGTGATTCTTGGTTTTTGAAAGACAGAAGTATCGAATGTTAACCTAACTTAGAAGCACCTGGTGCCCATGCCACTGAGCCTCCCATGGCACTTGCTAGGCCCTGGGGACTCCACCAGTTTCAAAATGTGCTGGGCCATAGGCTGGCAGTCCATTTGCAGTCCGTTTCCCCTTGGGTTCAGCAAAGGTGTTTTCAGTTCCTCATGTCACTAGACGAGAACTCTGAGGACTTCATTCTGCTGCTCCATCTCAATGTAAAGGGTTTTGTCAAATGTCATTTTACAAGTTCGCTGACGTGTTTCGGTATCCACCATAATGGGCCCAAACTTTGGTATTAGGGAAGGAGGGGCCAGGTTTCTACCCAAGAGCAAAGGTCATTCAGTTTGGAGAAACACCTGCTATGAAACCTCGATGTGGTCACAGCTGCCTGGGGCTCATGGTCTGAGGCCTGTGTTTCTATCAGGCAGGTGGGGAGGCTCGTTAGGAAGCCATTAGGAAGTCGTGTACGGACACTGGGCACTCAGTCATTTCGCAGCAGCACGGCCCCTCCAGAAAGGTGATCCCTAAGGGAGAGCCTTTATTGTCACACAGTCACAGGATGGTGCCATGAGGAAAAGGCTGTCCTGTCAGCACAGTGTTCACCTGATAGAGTACTTAGTCATAGAAGTACTTAGTCGAGAAGCAGACTGCTGTGACCTTGTGGGCCTGTGGCGCGAGTGAGAGGCTGGTTCCAGTTTTCAGCATTGGCAGTAAGAGTTACCGGTTAAAAGGGTTAGTGGTCATTTTTTAAGGTAGTAAATTCTGTTTCTAATGGCTTATGTCGGAGCTGTTAATAATTGTAGACTCAACACGATGAGCACTGAGTAATGCATGGCATTGTTGGGTTACTGTATTGTACACCTGAAACTAATACAACACTGTAAGAAGAAGAATTTTAGACTCAAAAAGATACTCTTTTGGTATCATCTCCTGAAAGAGGAGAGTCTTAAGAATGGCCTGGTTTCTCGGTCTCTGGAAAGAATATGCTGTCTGGTGAGTCAGGACCACTGTCATCTCTGTCTGGCCCAGGGCTCCACCAGCGTCCCTGTCCCAACAGGGTCTTCTAGCATCTGTGTCCTCGTTGTAGCTGCCCCGCACTTCGACCAAACTTCGGGCTCTCTGTAAAGCCCACAGTAGCTCCTGGTGGTAGTCTGTCCCCTCCAGGCCCCTGCTGGCTTTCCTTCCCTCGTCTCCACGCCACCCCGCATCTCCTTGCCCGGTTCCTAACTCCTCAGGCTAGTGCTGTGGATCCAAACACCCTTCCTGTGCCAGAAAAGATGAACACTGGTGCTCTCCTCTCCCCGCTAGTCGTCTTCATTCACTTAAATACTCCACACAGCTTGGGGCGCCTGGAGGCCTCAGTCAGTGAAGCCTCTGACTCTTCGATTTTGGCTCAGGTCATGATCTCAGGGTGGTGGGACTGAGCCCCGAGTGGGGCTCTGCACTCAGCATAGAGTCTTCTTGAGATTCTTTCCCTCTCCCTCTGTCCTTCCCCTGACTGTGTGCTCTGTTTTTCTCTAAATAAATAATTAAAATCTTAAATACTCCACAAAACTCGACAGTCTCTAGCACAAATTTAGTCAGAAAAGAATGACAACTTTCTGTGGCTCAACTGAATCACCTGAGTTTTGAAAGTGGAACTTGCGACACCACGGTCCTCAGTTGTCCCAGGTGCATGTCAGTCTTTGTCCTCACCTGGGAAGTGGAGTTCCCTGTGACCTGACCTGGCCTCTTTGACCCCCAACCTCTGGGCTGCCATCTCCATGTGTGGGACTTGGACACAGCATCAGTGGGGGCCAACACCCTGGTTAAGATCTACAACATTTCCATTAC
>CM053603.1:15972393-15991390 GCA_028646535.1 Procyon lotor | reverse complement strand
ATTTCTTTGAAAAAAGTTGATGGAATTTTGATAGGGATTGAATTAAATATGTAGATTGCTCTAGGTAGTATAGACATTTTCACAATATTTGTTCTTCCAATCCGTGAGCATGGAACGTTTTTCTATTTCTTTGTGTCTTCCTCAATTTCTTTCATGAGCACTTTATAGTTTTCCGAGTACAGATTCTTTGCCTCTTCAGTTAGGTTTATTCCTAGATATCTTATGGTTTGGGGTGCAATTGTAAGTGGGATCGACTCCTTAATTTCTCTTTCTTCTGTCTTGCTGTTGGTATATAGAAATGCAACTGATTGGGGTGCCTGGGTGGCTCAGTCGTTAAACATCTGCCTTTGGCTCAGGTCACGATCCCAGAGTCCTGGGATCGAGCCCCGCATCAGGCTCCCTGCTCAGCGGGAAGCCTGTTTCTCCCTCTACCATTCCCTCTGCTGTGTTCCCTCTCTCGCTGTTTCTCTCTGTCAAATAAATAAAATCTTTAAAAGAAAAAAAAGAAAGAAAGAAATGCAACTGATTTCTGTGCATTGATTTTATATCCTGACACTTTACTGAATTCCTGTATGAGTTCTAACAGTCTTGGAGTGGGTTTTCCAAGTGGGTTTTCTTTTGGGTTTTCCACATAAAGTTTCATATCACCTGCAAAGAGAGTTTGACTTCTTCTTTGCCAATTTGGATGCCTTTTATTTCTTTTTGTTGTCCGATTACTGAGGCTAGGATTTCTAGTACTATGTTGAATAGCAGTGGAGGTAGTGGGCATCCCTGCTGTGTTCCTGATCTCAGGGGAAAAGCTCTCAGCATTTCCCCATTGAGAATGAAATGATATTCGCTATGGGTTTTTCATAGATGGCTTTGATGATATTGAGAAACGTACCCTATATGCCTACACTGTGAAGAGTTTTGATCAAGAAAGGATGCTATACTTTGTCGAATGCTTTTTCAGCTTCAGTTGAGAGTATCATATGGTTCTTGTTCTTTCTTTTATTAATGTATTGTATCACATTGATTGATTTGCGGATGTTGCACCAGCCTTGCAGCCCAGGAATAAATTCCACTTGGTCGTGGTGAATAATCCTTTTAATGTACTGTTGGATCCTATTGACTAGTATTTTGGTGAGAATTTACATCCTTGTTCATTAAGGATATTGGTCTGTAATTCTCCTTTTTGATGGAATCCCAAAACAAGACAAAGACCCCATCAAATAGTATTTCTTTTAAAAGGGACTTCCTATCAATGAAATCATACAACATGGACACTTTGGTGTTAGGGCTTTTTCTCTCAATATATGGTTTTTGGGATTCATTCATGTTTTTGCATGGATCAGAACTTTTTTCCTCTTGGATTGCTTCTCTGAGAGGTATTTCCTTATATGGATGCCCATAGTTTCTTTATCCTTTCCCTTATTGCTGGTCAGTTTGGACTATTATGGGTAAAGCTGCTATGGACATTTTTGTACAAATGCTTATGTGAACATGTACATTTATTGCTGTTGGTTGTATATTTAGGAGTGGGATTGCTGGGTCATAGGTTCTTTTTTTTTTTAATTATTTATGTATTTGTTTGTTTATTTATTTGACAGCGAGAGATCACAAGTAGGCAGAGAGGCAGGCAGAGAGAGAGGGGGAAGCAGGCTCCCCGCTGAGCAGAGAGCCCGATGCAGGGCTTGATCCCAGGACCCTGAGATCATGACCTGAGCCGAAGGCAGAGGCTTTAACCCACTGAGCCACCCAGGTGCCCCATAGGTTGTTTTATTAGAAGTTGCTTGGTTGCCTCTTGGTGATGGCCCTCCCAAAAGAGGGGATTGATTCCATTTTTAAGGCTCCCAGTCTTTTGTTAGCAGATTTTTCCATTAGCTATAGGACTGCATCACCATGTTGTAGAAGAAAACATCATGGTTATTCTGATTCTCTCTGCAGATTTGTAGGTATGTTCTGTCTTTAGTTTTTTGCTGCTCCCAAGTCCTGGGCTTCTCTCTATGGTTTTGTCTTCAGGACCTCCTTAGCTTAGTTCTCTTGCTATGTAGGGCCTTTGAGTGCTTAAACCAGCAGACTTCTTCATGCTGATTTAAGAAGCAAGAAGAAAAAAAAAGAAGCAAGAAGATTTGCTTCCTGGTTAGATAAGCTTTTGTTAAGTGAGACATTTGTAGATTTATTCCTTTTTTTTTTTTAAGATTTAATTTATTTATTTGAGAGAGAGAGAGTACATAAGCGGGGGAGGGAGAGAGACGAGCTGACT
The DNA here is from genome assembly GCA_028646535.1 of Procyon lotor. NCBI lineage: Eukaryota > Metazoa > Chordata > Mammalia > Carnivora > Procyonidae > Procyon > Procyon lotor. Next base: position 15,989,145 of record CM053603.1, on the reverse strand, counting down.
CCATGCTGAGCAGGGATCCCGATATGGGGCTCAATCCCAGGACCCACAGATCACCCTCAGCCAAAACCAAGAATCAGACACTAAGTCGACTGAGCCACCCAGGCGTCTCTGGAGGCTTATTCTTAATGGCCCTTTCTTGTTTAGCTGTTTATTTTAATCAGTGCCATGGGGTACTAGAAGTCCTTCTAGGTGATCAAGACCATAGGCTCAAGTGTGTGTCTGCCTGTTGACGACACCAGCTGGGCCCCTGACCCAGTTCCAGTACATGCGGGCCTCCTGTCTGGGCTCTAGAGTCTCAGTGGGTTGTGTCCTTGTAGGGCCTGTTTTGCTGCGTTCCTACTGTCTCTACGTCCTCCTGCTTGCCATCAACGGAGTGACCGAGTGTTTCACATTTGCTGCCATGAGCAAAGAGGAGGTCGACAGGTAGGTAACTGTAAAGACCCACCTTTAATCACAGACTTGGGCCAAACTGAAATAACTTGCCCATCTTCTTTCTTTTCATTCTGAACACGTATTCCCTGAAAGCCTTCTGGAGGTAGTGCTCCCCACTAGTGTGGCACTGTCGCTGGGCATCCGGTGCTTACATGGGAGCCCTGCAGTGAGTTCTCCCCATGCAGGGCTGGGGTGGCAGCTGCCCTTCGCCTCCCTTTGGAGGAGGGAGAAACCTGGGGCCTGAGGGGCTGTGTTAGCCTAGGTTTGCAGAGCCAGACACAAGACAGGCTCCCTTCCTCCGCCTCTGTGCCCAGCGCCCCAGTGGGTTACCGTGGAGCTTCTTCAAGACGCAGAACCGTCCTACCCCTGAGACTCTGATGCCTAGGCCCTGGAGAAGCTCAGGGGTCTGTGTCACCTCTCAGAGAAAGGACCATGTGCACATACACATTTTGCCACCATTTCTTCCCATCCGTTGACCCCAGATCAGGACCTCTGCCCTGATACATCCAACAGTGGTGCCTAACACTGCTGTCAGTCACAGTCCCCCGTGGAGCTTGTTAGAAGTGCGGATTCCTGCCCGCCCTTCCTCCACCCCGTCTCCCAACACACCTGCACACCAGCAGCCCCCCGAGCACAAGTGATTTGTAAAAACTTCTCAGTGATTCTGCCTTGAACTAGTTTAGAGCTTCCCACCCACACCCAGGGCGTGTCCCAAACGCCAGAAGTGGCATGGAGGCATGGGCTACCGGCTACCGGATGAGCTTGAGGAGAAGGATAAATCGACAGGGAAAAGAAGAGGAAGAGAAGGCAAAGACAGTAGAGGGGTGGCTAGAGGTAATGGGGCACATGGTTCTTATTATCCCTTTGCTCCCTGACGCCTGGGTCCCTTGTGGGCTTCTGTGCTGTCTCTGTAAGGCCTTGACTGCCTGACCAATTGAACTAGCATTAAGGGGCTTGGGCCAAGGAATCTTTCATCACCCAGCCCTAGGAGATTTCCGGTGACAGGGCCTTAGGAACCTCGGGCCCAGACCAGCTTATCGGTAAAACTACATGGAGCCCTGTGACCCTCTACATGTGCAGGTGGGCGTGACTGAGTGAGGCTTTCACGAAGCAGTTAGTAACCTAGTTATGTGCCAGACACACTGATGGGTTTTAATTCTGTCATAGTTCGTTTTTCAGACTGCCGCGTCATGACCCATTCAGTTGATTTCCCTGCCCACTTTTAGCTCCCAGCCCATAGTTTTCAAATATTGGTCCAGATAGGGTTTTTACTTCTGGCAGTTAAATATATAGCCGTAAAACTACTTTGAGGCCATCCTCCCCGCCCCTTATTTTTTTCATGGATGAAAGGCCAATTTAAGTTTGATTTTGACATAATGTGTTTTTATTTAAAAGGTGCTTCAAACATGAAATAATTTTAGGTATAATGTAAAACATACTAAAAGAGGCACTGAGCCATGGTGGAAAGAGCTCTGGACTAGGAATCTATCTCTTTGAAGGGAATTTTGTTGTAATAATTTCAGCATTAGTGTGGAGGGGGAGAGTCAGCAATTAAGCCTGCTTAAAATGTTAAAAATAGATCTTACAATCAAATCACGAGGGAATATAGACAGTGGCTATTGCTTTCTTTCCTCTTACATCGCATTGAACCAAAAGAAACAACTTTTTAAGTTAGTTGTAATGGGAGTTTGACCATATATAAACATCTGGAAAATTATTTTCATGATATGAGTAGTCAACATAGAGAAAAGACAGACCCAGAGCGCCTTCTAATGCACTTCCGCAAAGAGTTAAAATGTGACTTTAAGCATGGTCTTCCTATGTACCGCGGCAGTCTAGGTTCCATCTGGGCACCTGGGCTCATCACAGACACCAGCATTTTTTCATCTCTGTGAATTTAACCAGACATAAAACTCTAGTAAGGATTTTTATGATGGGTTTGGATAGCTTAATTAAATGCCATCGTTGACTTACATTGGATATTTCGGATTCTGAATTGAAAAAAAATACTATATTGGTAAAACTATGGGCTTTTACTTAACTTCAGGATAAAAATCAGTGTTTTTCCAAATAAAAATAGGGCATTTGATTGGATGTGAAATATTAGAACATCCTTTGAATTCCAAGTTGCTTTTTTTGTTAATAACTGCATAATATATATTTAATATGATTGATGGATTTTTCAACCCGCCCTATGGAAGAATTTTGTTCCATTTTTCAAAGGATATCTCGGTTTCTTTTGTTTATTTGACAAGTGCTTTTTTTTTAAATTTTTTTAGATTTTATTTATTTATTTGACAGAGAGAGATCACAGGCAGGCAGAGACAGAGGGGGGAAGTAGGCTCCCTGCTGAACAGAGAGCCTGATGCGGGGCTCGATCCCAGGACCCTGAGATAATGACCTGAGCCGAAGGCAGAGGCCCTAACCCACTGAGCCACCCAGGCGCCCCTGACAAGTGCTTTTTGAGCCTCTACTCTCTACCGGGCATCATTTGAAGTCCCAGGAATATAGCAGTAAAAAGACGAGATCCCTGCTCTCCTGGAGCTGACGGTGGGGGAGGCAGACAGCAAACAAGTAAATAAATAGGGAAATATTGCACAGTATGGATAACTGAAACAGGGTTATGCAGTGAGAGTGGGTCTCTTTTAGGTTGGGAGGCCCCTCTGAGAAGATAGCATTTAGGCTAAGGCTAGATGACAAGCAGACTCTGCCAGGCACAGAGTTCAGTGAGACAGAAGCCCAAGAGTGTCTGATTTGCTGGCCCGTGAATGCCCACTTTGGAGCCGGATTCCATAACTGACGAGTGACGAGTGAGCGCGATCTTCTCATGTTGGTGAGGAGAGACTGGTGCCATCCCCGCATGGCTGCCGAGGCCACACTGATTGATGCTGTGTCTTGATGTATTCAGCCAGCACCCACTGGGGGGCACTTCAGTTGCTGCCACGGTCAACATCCTTGACCAGCCGTCTTTTGATAAACCCGATTTTAAGTCCAGTATCTTCTTGGGGCCATGGAAAAACTAAGCATTCATAAATAATTGTTTATGTTAACCAAACCTTATAGAATAATCATTTTTGTCACTAATTTTGCATTGATTTTAAAAGTGGCCTCTTTTTTTTTTTTTTTTTAGCTTAATAAGCATTTATTCCTTTAGGTAAACAGTCTGTACACACAACATATGTATGGTTTGGGATCTCTTTCTGAGTGGAAAAACTTCTCAAGAAGTTTTGAGCCTGCTATGTTTTCTGGAAATCATTTAACTGAGCTTAAGACCCCTGGAAAAAAATACAAAAACTAATTCAAGGGAACCAGCAATTAGATTTTGAAATCAAACTGTGGGTTGGGTCAGCAAATTTAGAATTGGGGCAGTTCCTCTTTTGTGTTTCCCACACTCAAATTCACCCTGGGAAACAGAAACCTTATCTACTGGAAGACAGGATGGAAACACAGTGTGGTGCTGTGTTTGACATCAAGGTGGGCCCATTGATGGGCCGGCAAGTTTGTGGTGGAATGGTAAGGATTTTGAGGGGTTTGATCAACAATGAGAAAAGTGACTGTAGACAACACATAAGGTTAGATCAGAAACTATAAACTGGTATTGATATCAACTACATGATTTTTCTCAGTAGCCTGTAAGAATGGATAAGGGTGAGCTCACCCAAGATGACTTAAGACTTGGAATGAGCAATGGTGTACTTTTAAGTAAAGCCAACCATATTTTTTCCCGTAGGGTGGCTAGTGGGTTCATAATGATCACAGACACCACAGATAAAGCATTTAAAATTCTGATCAAAGCCAACTTTAACTTTTTATCCTCACACTTAAAAGGTTATCTGATGGCCATTGGTTTCTCTCAAGGTAAATTCTCCTCTACCTAATGTTCAGTTTCCATCAGTTTTAATATACACCAGTGTAAATACCATTACTGACTACTTTGTATGAAATTCAGTATTCTATAGATCCCATGGAGTTGTGGGATAGAACCAGGAGCCTCCACCTTTTATGTGAACTTCAGTGGTACTGTAGAGACCAAGGCAATTTTGCTTAGCTTTATTTATTTATTTTCATTTGTAAGAAAACCCTCTTGCAATAGGTTTATTCAATTTAAAAAGTGGTATTTTAATTGCATCTTTAAATTTCTTTTTTTCCTGAAGTGGATTATGCTTTTAAGGCTCTAGATTTGTGAGTTCTGGAAAGTTGAACAGCTGCAGAGCCCTATTCTGGTGAAAAACGGTGGACCCCTATCATTATCAGCTCTTCCCAAATGGCCACACCAAAGAAGCCACACTGTTGAATTAGCAAAATTAGCTACTGATTTCACTCATCATTGACATTTACTTGGAGTTGGGTGAGGACGACTTTGAAAGTTTTTGAACCTATAGGCTCAACTCCAAGGATTTGAGATAGTTTCTGGGGGGGGGGAAAGACCATATATCTCTACTTTTTTTTGGAAAAGAGTTCAGATGACTAACCCGTCTAGGATGGCCTCCACCCAAGCCAATGATGGCTTGTTATGAAGTTGGCTGTACTGATTATTGATCAGTAGTTAGTGAAAAGCACACCTCCCCTGTTGGGGGCCTGTGTGTGTGTGTGTGTGTGTGTAGTATTATCACCCCCTCTGATAAAGTATATCTCCATCGCACCTTGGACTTGGTCAGCCCGAGGACCAGTACCTGGACATTCAGCAAACACAGTAACTTTCTTACCACCCTTCGTGTGCGGAACCTGAGTGGCCTCCCTAACCCAGCAGACAGGGCTGGGGACCTAACAGTTTGGTTCCCTCAACAACTATGTACCTAGAATTGCCTGCTGCTCACTAAGCGGAAACTAGATGCTGGAAAATTTTGTGTGTGGATGTACCACAAGCCTTTTGGAAGACTACAGCGGCTGTTTTGTCTTTGCTGAGACTCAGTTTCCCTTGCTGAGGACTGAAGGTAACTAAGCTAACTAAGTGGAAGGGTAGCATAATCTATCCAGTGAGGAATCCAGAGAACTCTGGACACATGGAGAGCAGAGGGAAAGATGTGTAAGAGTATAGAGGTCACTGACGTGGTCCAGGCCTCACTCCCTGTGTGCATGTCATTTTGAAGGTGGGTTCCTTAAAGTGAGCGCCACAGGCCAAGGTTACAGGGCTTCTCCATTTCCCAAGGGGGTAGGGTGCATTTCCCTAAGTTTAGGGGCCAGAGTCAGGTCACTCCTTAGGCAAATTTCCCAGCCTCCCTATGCCTGGTTTCCTTGTCTCTAAAATGCAGCCAGACCTCACAGGGGCAAGGGCCACATGTGTTCACTCACCAGAGTAGGCCTGTGCCCCTGATGGGCTGTCACAGAGTTTGCATTCACGTATCATTATTGCCCATATTATATTCTTGTGCCTCACATTGAAGACTTGGGCTAAACAGGATTTTTATGTGTTTGAATTACAAAGTCTCACTTAACCTAACCAATTATCCTTAAAAACCATAGTATCTTGAGTTGTTCATTGCCTCACTCTTCTGTTCGGGGGCAGGGGGTTAGTGACAGTCCTATGTCATCCATACAATGTTCACAGCTAAGAAAATCAGCTGGGTTACCGCCGCTCAGAGATACTTTCTGAGATTCCATGTTCACGGCCATTCGTTTTGGAGCAGGCTTGTTTGGGACAAGGTACCCACTCCCCCGCTTTCCCTCTCCCCAGGTACAATTTCACAATGCTGGCCCTCTCGTCTTCCTTCCTGGGGTTATCCTATCTCCTGACCCAATGGTGTGGCAGCGTGGGCTTCATCTTGGCCAACTGCTTTAACATGGGCGTTCGCATCACACAGAGCCTTTGCTTCATCCACCGCTACTACAAAAGGAGCCCCCACAGGCCCCTGGCGGGCCTGTACCTGTCACCCGTCCTCCTTGGGGCATTCGCCCTCAGCGGCGGGATTACTGGTGTTTCTGAGGTGAGGACCCCCCCCCACCCTCCCCCCACATGCTTTTGCAGCCTGCCCACTGTCCCTGGCTCTGGGCTTCCCTCCCTGCTCTTCCTGAACCAGCTGGGCAAGCAGCTGCCTCCTCTTCCCCCCTCCCCCAGCCTCGAGGGCAGCATGTCCTGATAGATGTGGCCAAACCACAACTGTCACACCTTTTATCTGATCCCAAGCTGGAACGGCCAGACCTTCGCTCCCCCTGGCTTGCCCCTGAGGTAGGATGTCCAGGTGGAGGGGCCGGGGCGGTGACGGTAGTGTCCCTCCGCAGGTGTTCCTTTGCTGTGAGCAGGGCTGGCCAGCCAGGCTGGCGCACGTTGCCGTGGGGGCCTTCTGTCTGGGAATGACTCTTGGGACAGCGTTCCTCACAGAGACCAAGCTGATCCACTTTGTGAGGACTCAGTTAGGTGTGTCCAGACTGGCCAACAAAACCTCGTGACCTCAGAGGCATTGATACCTGTGGCTCCTGGACCGGCTGCGGGGCAGTTTTGAAGGCGGAACGGACCGGCCGTGCAGGAGAGCCCTGCTGAGGGGTCTGCAGCGGGCGAGGACCAACCCCGCAGAGAAGCGCCGGCCTGAACGCCATCCGCTTGAAGCCTCAAACGGGAAGGAGGAGTTCCACTTCTAAGGGAGGACCAAAGGTTCTTTTAAAATAGATACATTATTTTTGTCACCATTTTGTTCTCATCATTTTTCTTTTCAGTTAATGTATTCCTTTTGGGCATGATTGACCGAAGGAGCTCCGTAAGACAACAAACTGTATCTTGGATGTGATAGTTAACGATAATCTGGCCCAGGAAGAGAAAGCCATTTTACATGTCACAGGAACATGCCACTTACTCTGTAGAAGCAGGAAGGAGATCTGATGTTTGCACCGAATGAGACCAAAGGTGCCCAGGAGTTGTGGTTTTTCCCATGCAAACCCTGTGGTCTGGGTTTTTAGAGAGGGAACAACATTTCTCAATGAAAAATCCAGGAAATGAACACTAAATCTCTCAGATTGCGTTTTCCAGAATTAGCTGGAGGGCGTTGCGCCCCTCATTGTCATGGTGCAGGCTGGTGCCAGACCCCCGACCCGGCCACCTGAGAGAGAAGGCTCTGAAGGAAGCGGCGATCCAGTGTGAGGGCTCCCTTGGCCAAAGGGAACACTGCTCGTGTGGGGATTGCACAGATGGCCCCCGAAGGTGAAGTGATGTATGTTTTCCCCTCAGAATAAAATGGGGTATGTGCTATATGGCAAGCCCTTCCCACTGACCCATTGCTTCCAGCACTGGTCAGTGTACCTGAATGCCAGCTTCTGGACCAGCGTGGCAAGCCTGGTGCTCCAGCCAGCAGCATGAGCCCAGGCCGAGGCCCACCTCCCTGCATCCCACACCCTGCACCCAGCAGGCAACGTCGTCAGGCATTGTTCTGAGGCGACAAAGCGTTTTTCTTCTTTTGATAATATATTAATTCCTTTTAGGCGTGATTGACCTTTGGAGCTACACGCACAGACGATATCTTGGATGATAATAGTAATCATCTGGGCCTGATGTCCCAAACTTGCTGTTTACACCCAGAGAGCAGGGCACCTTGCATCAGAGGGCGGTTTGGCTAAAATGCACACATTTAAATCCGCTGGCTGGGAGCCAGAGCCCAAGGGCCAAGGATCAAGCACACAGACTAGCACCCAGGCACTTGGGCCTCTTGTCTATCCAAAGGGAGAAAGAATGCTTCCCACTAATTGGAAAAATAGCTAAACATAAGCTATCATGACCGGTCAGAGACTCCAAAAGCATGGCGGTGGTTATGACCTTATGAGGCTCGGTCAGGCTGGCTCACAAGAACCGATTGTCCCATGGTGGGGAGCCAGGGCGGGGGTGGGGGGGTGGCTGGCACACTGAGGCAGCCCTCCCTCCCTCTCATGTACTTTTCTTTGTCTCTTGAGTGCACAGAAATGGACCTTAGCCCTCACAAGTTCCTTCTCTGCTGCCCTTGACCACCACTGCCTCCCCTAGAGCCCTCTTACCCACGCCATGCCCACTTGCCCCCAGACTCCAAGCGTGGCCCTGAAATTACCTGCCTCAATTGCCTGGTGGCAAGTCAGAAATGTAGAAACCCATTCCAGACCTTTGGAACCATCGTCTCTGGGGGCAGGGCTCTGGGATCAGCTTTTTTGGCGAAGCTAGATTGGCACACTCCTTCGCCCTCTCCTGTGTCAGGGCCCAAGACCAGTTGTCCGCAGTGTCCGTTCTCTGCTCCAGGAAGAGTCGCTGTTGCCTGAACGTTGCCAGCCCCCCAGCTCTCGGGAGCAGGCCCGCCCAGATTTCTGCTCGGCTCTCCAGCGTGGAGGGAGGCTGTGCCTGATACCCCCTGCTCTGCTTCTCTCGTCCTGGGCCCCCCCCGCCGGCACTTCTGTCCGCATAGGGCCGCTGCAGGCAGGAGCAGCTCCTCTTGAAAGATGGCCAGCTAGGCCGGCAGCCTGGGGCTCCTTCCCATCTCCTGCTTCCCTGTTTATAGGAAAAGTCCCATAGGAAGTGGGTGTTTACTTACCACTAGGCCCTGCCCCCTGGGCTGTCTGCCAGGAGGTAGCAGGCCCTTTGCACTTCACTGACCTCTGCCTCCACCCCCTGGCCACCTCTGAGAAGTGCACTTGGGCCTGACCGTTGCCTCTGGAGCTTTCCCTTACTGGCTCCCTGAAGCCACACAGGTACCTCTGGGAGCTTGCATACACATGTGCTGAGCTGCCTCGCTTTATCCAGGAAGGGCTTCTGGGGGGATTCACACATTTGGCTTTAAGTACCACTTAAAATATCGTGAGGCTACTTCTCCGTGGAAACAATTCTCTAAAGCACATCCTTTTATGAAATGAAAAAGCCTTTCTTTGATGGTGAGAAGAGCGGTGTTCTTCTGTGCTGCTCTAACTGCACGTTCGCGTTGGTGACTTCAAATTTGGCCCATCGGGTCCCTCAGTGAGGGGCTGCTGCTGCCTTGTCACTTCCTGCTTGCTCCTGGCCCGGAGGTGCCATGTGCTCTGTCCCACTCCTGGGATGATGCCAGCCACCCGGCTCGCCCTCCTGCCTGCCTTCTTTCCTCATGAGTTTGTGTTGCTAGTTTCATGTCAGTTTCCTGATTTTAAAACAAGTCCATTATTTTCCCATCTCTTCCTGCCAAAGAAGAAAAAAATTCCAAAAGGAAGGTGGGCCAATGGCTTGAGTACATGAACCATCTTTATTCCTCATGGGAACTTTTCTCCCCACACGGATGCTGTGCCTGGGCTGTGGGTCCTGAATCTGAAGAGGGGCTGTTGCTTGGCCTCTGTGAGGGGGCCTCCTGTGTCCGGGGCAGAAAGGCCTGGCAGCGCGCCCCTGCTTTTCCCTTCCCACCCCGGGCGCTGTTCCCCGTTGCTTACTGTGCGTTCCTCTCTCCTGTCTCTGCCTGGCCTGGTCCTCATCTTGGTCATTTTTTTTTTTTTTTTAATTAAGCAGCCATCCTTTGACGGGTGAGTTCATATATCGGGCCAGTGTGTTATTTTAGTGTGATTTCGGGGAGTCCACCATACCCTCTCACCTTTATCAGGTGCTGGACTGGGTGCTTCCTTTGGACATTGGACTTGTGAGCTGATCAGAAGCTATTGTTTTCTTCTGCCACGCTTGCTGTGCCTGGGTGAGGGAGCTTTTAATGTCCGTATTTCATTTGCTAATTAACTTTTGAAGGGAGGGAAAAAAGATGCTTTCTGGGAAGAATTTGAGGGGAAGGAAGGACTTTTGTTGATTTGTGTCATCTCTCTGACCCCAGTTACCTTGGCATTATCAGTCCTGCTATTTAGTGTCAATTCCTTTTTAACCAGAATCATCTGGGTCCATCACCATAAGTTGGAAAACTGGACTCCTAGTGTCGTTCGGTCTCTTTTTAGGGGCCTAATGAAGAGGGCTATAAATACTTCTTAATGAACAGAAGTTGCTGCGTGCCCCTGTCCCAGAGTGCCGTCGGTCCTTTGCCCAGCAGCTTCTCCATCATCCCTGGACAGGGGGCTTAGGTGCAGGGGGCTGGAGATGAGGTGTAGGGAGTTGGGTCTTCCCCCTCGCGACTAGGTCCTCACCGGGGTCCGTGCACCCAGACCTCGGCGACAGCCCCCATGGGCTCCGGCATCCTGACGGAGACCCTGCTCACAGCTCGTCAGAGCCAGTGCTGGACACTGTGCCCCACCGCCATCGAACATAGCGAGTGTAGACGTGCACGGGTTGTGGTTGGCGAATTGGCACACTGTTTGTTGCTGAGTCAGGTTCTTTAGGAGTTGGGGGCCCCTGGATGCTGCATCCACGAGGTTCACTGAACACGGAGCCCTGGGAGCCGGGGAAGGAGGGAGGGGTGCCCCTGAGGCCGCCCGGCTGGGAGGCTGGAGGCCTGGCACGGGCACCAAGGCAGCTCCTGGCCCACTCTGCTCTTCTGGGCCCCCTCTCCTCTCCTCTCCTGGGGTCCAGACAACGGGGGCCTGGTGTCAGGCTGGTGGGCAGTGCAAGGAGTTGTCCTCAGAACCCTGTGCTGCCTTAGGGCAGAGGCCTGGGCTTTGCCACTGATGAGACCTTCTCTCACCTTTTCTTTTTGTCTCCAGCCCCCAGTCCTCTCAGCTTTAACTTCTGTTCCTAATGCAAAGCCTCTGCAGGAGAAAGGGAGCTGGCCCACATTATCCCTATAGGGCTGAGTCCTTGGGTCAAGGTCATAAGTGAGCCAGTGGCTGGACCGCCCATGGGGCAGCTGAACCCAGCTGAGTCAGCTCTCACCGGACGGGGGGCGGGGGGGGGGGGGGCAGCGGGTACGCGCCGTCCAGGGTTGCCCCTCAGCCTCAGGAGCTGCGAGAGGGCCCGAGACAGAACAGCTGAGCTGACTTGTGAAGTAATCTTCTAAAGCACCACGGGTTTATCTCATTTCCTCCCTCCCTCCAATACATGTGTCCCGGAGTTAGGACCCTGTTGACCCCGCTGTGTCTGTGTCGCCCTGGCTGACAAATGCATCTGGCCGAGGCCGCCTGGTTCACAGCGCCGGGTGGGAAAGGAGCCGGGAAAACTGGGGGATCTTGGGCCTCGCATCTCTACCACCCTGTCGCAAACTGGGGCCTCGAGGCAGGGCTCTGAGGCCGTCAGAGCAGGCAGCGAGCAGGGACAGATTAAGACACGACTGCGTTAGTCACATTGGACAGCTGAGCCGTGTGTTTCTGGTTCGTGTCTGAGAGACCCTGACACCCTTTCCAATGATATGGAAGTAGCAGCGTGTGGCTTCGGTCTGGAAGGAAAGCATGGCTCACTGTGGGCAGCCTTGGTTTTGTTCCCGGCTCACCTACCCCTCACTCACTTCTTTGCATTTGCTTTTGAAAAATCACAAAAAGTGACACAAGAGAGAATGACATACTGGGGACCAGAGGGCCTCTCCCAGATGGCCTTTTCACTTCCACCCCGTGCCCAGGCCAACTATGGGACAACTCAGGTGACCCAGGCACCTCCCTCCTTCCTGTAGGTGTGCAGACCCCCCCCCCCCCCGCCCCGTGCTGGTTAACTCCAGTCTCCCCAGTCACGGACCACACTCTTGTCCAGGCCTCCTCACACCTGGCATGGCCGTGCGGGGGGGATGATGAAAACCCGGGAAAAGCAAACCTTTATAGCCATGACAAAAATGGGAATGTTTTCCTCTGCACACAATCTCAACCAAACTAGGGAATGTTGCAAAAATAGCTTTCTGTTTCCCCTAGGGCATTCGCAGTTTTATGAGCGGAGTGCAGTTTTATGTTCCTGAACTAGAGCCCGAGATTCCTTTCTTTATCGTGTAGTGCATGCAATCCCTGAGTGGCGTGTCTCCAGCGACAAGTCGATGTCTTGCAGGCGTGCAGATGTCAGGCTGTGGGGAGCAAGAGCTCCCCACAGAAGGGACAGAGCTCCTTGCCATTTTTTTCTTTTGTATCCTTGAGTGAAATCCGGTGGCGCTCCAGCTCCCCGGCGGGATGATGGCCTGACGCCCAGGCACTCTGGCGACTCGGCCTCGCCTCCTCTCAGCTCTCCCGAAACAAACCTGCAAACAGAGGGCTGAGAGCCAGGCTCTGGGGGGCAGGCCCCCAGAGGTGTCCTGCCTGCGCTGTTTCTTCCATCTGTGTGGTCACTGAGGGAACCCACTGGCGGCTTCGGAAGCACGCGAGCAGGATTTGGTTTTCTAAAGGGCATGTGGCAATGCACACGTGCCGTCGGTTATACCGCAGCCTAGCTGCCCTTGCCTAACTCACTGGGTGACCTTGAACACACCCCTCTCGCTTGGCCAGTTATGGAGCACTGACCACGTGCCGGGTGCTGGGCGACCACACACCTGATCGGTGTCAGTGGTTAGATCTTTGCAGCAGCCCCATCTGTTGCCTGCTTGTCACAGGGGAGAAAGCTGAGGCACAAGGAAGTCACTTGATTTGCTGTGGGCCACCAGCTAGGAAGAAGCTGGCAGAACTGGGGGTCTGCCCGATTCCTGAGCCCCGCCTTTACCTTGGCAGATGCTGTCCTCCCTGACCCTAAGGCCCGGTGCGATCTGTGGTGGGAATGCCTGAGTGTGAGCGGGGCCAGGCACTCTTCTGCTCCTGCTCCTCCTGCTCCTCCTGCTCCTCCTCTTGCTCTTCCTGCTTCTGCTCCTGCTCCTCCTCTTGCTCCTCCCGCTTCTGCTGCTGCTCCTCTTGGTCCTGCTCTGCTCTTCCTGTTCCTGCGGCTCCTGCTCTGCTCCTGCTCTGCTCCTCCTGCTCCTGCTCCTGCTCCTCCTGCTCTTGCTTCTCCTGCTCAGCTCCTCCTGCTCCTTCTACTCCTGCTTCTCTTGCTCCTCCTGCTCCTGCTCTGCTCCTCCTGCTTCTGCTCCTGCTGCTCCTGCTCCTGCTCTTGCTGCTCCTGCTCTGCTCCTCCTGCTCCTCTTGCTCCTGCTCTGCTCCTGCTCTGCTCTTCCTGCCCCTGCTCCTGCTGCTCCTGCTCTGCTCCACTGCTCCTCCTGCCCCTGCTCTGCTCCTCCTGCTCCTGCTCTGCTCCTCCTGTTCTTGCTGCTTCTCCTACTCCTGCTGCTGCTGCTCCCCCTGCTCCTCCTCCTGCTCCTCTCCTTCTCTCCTGCTTCTCTTTCTGCTCCTGCTCCTGCCCCTCCTGTTCCTTCTTCTCCTGCTCCTCCCGCTCCTCCCCCACTCCTGGTCTGCTCCCTGCTCCAAGAGGAGCAGTGCTGCTTTTATCCATCTTGAAATTTGGGGATTAGTTTAAGAGTTTGCTTGAAAGAAGAGTTCTTTTTGTTAAAAACAAACAAAAACCCCACTTTGAAATCTACAGGGCTTGATGTTCTAAAGCTCTTCCCTGACCTTCTCAGGCTCATTTTGCCCTACACCTCCTGCCCTGCCTCAGCCCCTCAGTCTTCATCCCATCCTAAAGAATTTGAGGTTGTTGCTTTGCACAGGCATTAGCATTAGCTCGAATATGTCTTACCAGAAAACGATATTGCATTACAAAGAAAAAGCTCCCCCTGCCCAGTCTGTGGGTGTCCTTCGCCCCAGGTGATGCCACCAAGGAGTGGGAAGGCGGCTGACTTTGGGACTCCCAAGCTACTTCCTCACTTTGTAGGGGATCTTGCCCTCTGTGCTCAGCTTTCTCATCTGTCACTGGCCACCCTGCATGGTCCACCATCCCAGAGGCAGGCCGGCAGAGGCAGCTCTGAGAGCTGTGGGAAACCGGTCACAGCAAGGCTTCCCACACACCCTGTGTACCCGCCTCCCCGCCCGCTTTCCCTGCTGCTCCCCATCCCTGGGCCAGGGCTACCCTCCTGACACTCTTCACCCCCCTCCGTGCCCGCCCCGGCCCCACTCTCCCACCCTCTGGACCCAACTCAGAGGCCTATCTCAGGCTGAGCTACCAGAGGAGAGAGAAGCAAAGGCACCACACACTCGGGGGCTCACCGCTTTTCCTTGGCTCTGTCACCCGCAAAAGGCATTCACCCGCAGCGCGTGGCGTGGGAAACCCAGCTCCCCATCCCTTTCCTTGGTTCCTCCGGGGGCTGACTCTAAGGGCGCCCCGGGGAGCCCAGCTGCCGTCCAATCTCCAACCCTCACACCTCTCCTCACCTCCCCTGCTGCTGGGCCCTTGGCCCCCCTCCAGCCCAGTTGCCTGTGCACCTGACCTCCCAGGTTGCTCTGTCCCCATCCCACTCCTTTCCCTTTTTTCCAACAGCCCTTCGCTCTTTCTCCCTTGAGAATTAGGAAGGTGAGTTGTGGTGCAGCCTCCTCCAGAGAGGGGCCTGGGGGCAGATCCGGCCCCGCTTCAAACTGTGACCTTGAGCAAGGCACTTGCCCTCTGAGCCTCAGTTGACTCATCTGAAAACGGGCACAAGAGCGTTTGCCTCCTGGGGTGTGGCCAAAAATCAAGGAGAGGATGCCCTGAGCAGGGGTGCCTCGCACCAGCCTCATGTTTGCCCTGTGAGTGAAACGATAAGTCTGCCCAACAGAGTGTGAGGAACTGTGGCTCTGGGGACATCGGTTTCACCCCTGCCTGCTTCCTCCGCCCCGCCCCCAGCCCACAGAAGTTACATGCATGCGGTTGACAGTCCTGTCCTCCCCAAGCAGGCATCTCTTTCCCCTTTCCTTGAAGGCGAAGCTACATTTGAAGAGGAAATGAAAGCTGCTCTTCCGCCCAGCTTGCCCAGAGAGCTCGTGAGGGTGAGAGCATGGGTCGGGACTGTGCCGAGCCAGCCCCTGGGCCTCCTGAACCTTGGCAGACTCTGGCGGCCTGGCCTGGGGAGGCAAAGCCGCGGCTTCCGGAGAGGGCCTCAGGCGGCGGGCAGATGCCTCTCTCTGGCTCAGTCTGAGCGGCTTCCCAGGACAAGAGGCGATCCTTCGGAAGCTGGTGATTTTCAGCAATTTCAGAAATTGCCTCCGCTGGTTGTTTAGATTTCCCCACAGCCTTAGATTAAAGCAGAACGGAAAAGGTTCCCCCGGTGATTAGAAGAGAGCGTGGCTTTGTCCTAGGAGGGCCGGCCACTGTCGGCTGCTTCTGAAGGAGAGGGAGGGGCCTGGGTTGGCAGCCACAGGCCCTGGTTCACCCCCCGCCCAGCCTCAGCTTTGGGCCCGGGGCCCTGGCTCCCCTACGCAACGTCACTCACTCACCGGTTTGCCAGGTCCTCAGCTTGAACAGCACTTGTGGAGTTCTTCCTCCTCACCCTAAAAAAAGACAACAAAAAAACAAGCATTGTCTCTGCAGTCGGCCTATCAGACTTAACCTCTACACTCTGTGTCTGCTCCTGTTTTTCCTTCGCTGATCGGGATGAGGGTGCTGGGTTCCGATCAACTAGCTTTCTCTTTCCAGAAGCAGCTGGAAGGAAGAAAAAGGCCAGTTCTTGGGGTACTCACTGGGTGCTGCCTTGAGTGTTAAGATAGGGTGTCCTACAAAGGGGACGTGTGTCCTGGCCATAGCTAGGACTCACAGACAGCGCGCAGACGGCAGGCACGTCTGGGCTGGCGCTGATCTTTGGGGAAGGAGTGAGGCTGCTGATATTCTGTACCCGGGTCATATCTCAGTGGTGGGGGTCCACCAGGCCTTCCTCTTCCTCCTCCTCAAAGAGCTGTGACCTGGGCGTGCCCGGTTCTGATCCACACCGCCCGCTGCTCCAGGTTCCCCCATTCCCATCTGCCTCCACGGGCCACCCCTCCAACCTCTGCCAGGGCTCCAGTCGCCTTCACAGGCTGGGAGATGAGGTTTCGGCCCTGGAGGCCGAGGTTGATGCAGAGAGCCAGCAGAGCTGGAGAGCCTGACCATCACATTCTAACTCCGGCCCTGCCTTTGTCTCCACATAAGACCCCGGGGGTTAACCTGACCTCTTTTCCATCTCCAGAAGATTCTCATCCCTGCTCACTATTGCTCTAGCACCATCATGGGAGCCAAGGAAAAGTCACTGTGCAGCAGTTCTTGGGGGCTGGAGTGGGGAGCTGGAGAGCAGGGTGCCTGTGCGCCCCGAGTTTGGAGCCCGGGCCCCGTTCACACGGGGAAGTGGGCCAGAGTCACATGTCTGCATGCACTGTTTTGCCTGATAACAAAATGGTTTTATCTCCTGATACTAGTATGTATTTTATATATTTCTTAATATTAAATTGTAAATTGTAAGTTTTTCTGGGGCAGGGGTGCCTGGGTGGCTCAGTCGGTTAGGTGTCTGACTCTTGGTTTCGGCTCAGGTCGTGGTCTCAGGGTCGTGAGATCGAGCCCCATGTCGGGCTCTGCGCTCAGCAGGGAGTCTGCTTGTCCCTCTCCCTTTGCCCCTTCCACCCTCCTCTGAAATAAATAAGTGAAATCTTAAAAAAAAAAAAAATTATCCCCAGGCAGCCAGTGCCCTGCAGACAGTTTATTTTATTTTA
>CM053603.1:15929267-15972293 GCA_028646535.1 Procyon lotor | reverse complement strand
CCTCCTTGCCTCTCAAATTCTTCATATCAGAGAGATCATGTGATAATTGTCTTTCTCTGACTGACTTATTTCGCTTAGCATAATACCCTCCAGTTCCATCCACATCGTTGCAAACGGCCAGATTTTGTTTCTCGTGATGGCTGCATAGTATTCCATTGCATATATATCATGTGTCTGTTGGCCATTTGGATGTCCTCTTCCTGCAGACAGTTTAAAGGGCCACATCCTGTCACTGCCTCTTTTTACCTCGAAGGTAGTGTGCCCACCCTGCCCTGCTCCTGCCCTCTGTGATGCTCTTCCTTTTACCATGTGTCTGCTCTTGAAGGTGCTTTCTGGTTTTTTGCTATGTCGTAAACTGCACGGGAGTCAGGATGCTGACACGAAGACCTCTCCATACCGGACCTGCCTCTGCATTTCAGCTGCACATGAACCTGGGCAGTGCACTGGCCGTATCAGAGCAGGGCACTGCCTCCCAGCAACAACTGGGGCCCAGTCAGAGCCTGAGGAAGCCCCAAGCCGGGGATGGAGAGAAGACGGCCCAGCTCACGCTGAGCTCATGAGCGACCAGCCAGCCTGGAGGCCTGGACTCAGGACCTTCTGGCCAGTGGGCCGAACCCCTCCTTTCACTGGGATTCCACAACTAGAAAGGGCTTCACATGATGCCAGGCACGCAGTAATGGTCAGCATTAACCGGGGTATCACGGCAGCCTGTCACTTGGCCACTCAAACAATAGTCTTTCTTCCTGCTAATGCCAGGAAAACCCTGGAGGAACAGCAGGCCTCGGTGACCTAGTGACCACAAGCCAGCAACGAGGACCTACCATTCCCGGCTCCGCTGCCTCCTTGGCCGCAGCCAGAAGGAGGGTGCATGTCTATTACAAGGAATGGCTTCTGGAAGGTGTCAGGAAAGTCACTGATGCCCCAGCTCTCCCCTGATTAATCTGATTAATTAGCCTGACTGCATGGGGACCTTGGGGACAAAAGCCACAGGAAAGGAAGGGAACAGCCCGGGAAAGTGTCTCTGCCTGCTGCTCCCACTCTACCCCCGGGGAAGCCGTGCCCTCCGCAGGCTAGTGGCTGTGAGTCCTTGTTGCCCTGCCCAGAGAGGCATGGCATGCATCCCCTTAAGCTCCAAGCCCATTTCTGAGGCCTTTGTGGGCGCTTAGCGAGCTGCATAGGTTGAGTCCCTGGTCTTGACAAAGTCACCCCAACCTCTCATGCCTTTGGCCACAGACCTGAGCACAGATCCCCGCTATACTGTCTCCTGATTTCATGATTTACTGGGCGATTTACTCCCTCTTGAGCCTCAGCCTGCACTTTCTAAATGCTACCTGTTTTTATTTTCCATTTTTCTTTTGATCAAAATAATACATGTCCAAAGTTTTAAAAGTGGAGCCATATTACACCGCTAGTGACCCAAAAGTGGCAGTTCTGCCCCTACCCTGAGCTTCCCTCTCCCTGGCCCCTCCTTTCAGTCCTTTTGGCTAATTCTTCCATTTCCCTTCTCATTTCTAAATAATTTGCTTATATTGCTATTTCTTGATTTTTCCCCTTTTAGAACATAGGCCTCATAGTATGGAGAAGTGAGTGTAGTATAAGAAACTCCACGCACTTCCCTCCCATCCTATCGATGGCACAGTCGGGGGCAAATGGACAGTCTGTTTATATGTTTAAAACTATGTAAACATTGTTCTCTGCTAAACCAAGTAGTGTACTATTTCCTTTCTGCTACAATCCATTGTTTTTCCTCAAGCTATTATTATCTCTTTTCTTCCCATTTGCTGCTGCTGCTGCTTCTCCTCCTCCTACTCCCCCCTCCTTTCCTCCCCCTACTCCCCCTCCGCCCCCTCCTCCTCCTCCTCCTCCTAAATGCTCTACCCTACAAAATCAGAAAACTGCACAAACACCATGGAGACCTAAACCAGGAGAGAGCCCCCAGCCTGAGGCTGCCGCAGCCCCGGGGGTGACAGCCACGTGAACAGCACTACACAGAAGGTTACTAGGACTGCACAGGAGGGCAGAGGCAGATCCTCCTGTTGTCCTGAATGCCCCCCCCCCACCCCGTGCCCTTTCCACCCCTAGCCCGGGCAGAACCGACCACAGGCTGGGCCTCACCTTTCTCTGACCACCCTCTGGCTACCTGCCCTAAGTGTGCTAAATCAGGCTGAAACTGAAGAGTCACGTCTCTAGACCAGGCACTGAGCATTCGGCATGAACAAGGGGGACTGCCTGGCCCTGGGGACCGCTGGCATCCAGGGTAGGAGGTGATCGATGACAGCCCAAGGCCCCCTGGAGAGAAGGACTCGGTGCCCATGAGGCCCCCGCCCAAGGTCCCTGCATGCCTCCCAGGGCCACCAGCACCACCGCCCCCCATCCTGGACAGGGCCATTCTTCCCCCCTCCCTGGTCTCCTTCCTTGAGGGGCTGAGCTCTGACCCCACCCCCAGTGGGCTCCGATCTTCAGAGTTGGCTAAGGTCAGCCCTGGGGAAAGTGTGGGGTGGGGGCGGCCATCCAGTTGTTCACACAAAGGCAACCCTCAACCATGGTTGCCTGAATCTCTAAAAGCACCACACACTCCTGCAAGGGACAGAGAGAGCCTCCTGAGTCTAGAGCTCTTGCCAGAAACCCCTGTGCCTCACATCAAAGAGGTCTGTGCATCTTCTGGGGGCTCCTGACAGCCACTGTCCAGCTTACCTCGGAGGCGACACACCACAGCCCCGTCCATGCAGTTGTGCCAGGGTGAAGCCGCATCTTAGGGGGTCTGCCCCTGGGCCGGGAGCACCCCCGGGAGCAGCGCCCCTGGGAACAGTGCTGGGCGCACCTCCTCGGCCTCAGCCATCAGGAAACAAGGAGTGGGCCTCAGAGGCACTTGGGAAATTGAAGACGCAGACGTCTCTCCAAGCAGCCGCATGCTTTCTAAACAGACAACTCACCAGGATCTCATCTGCAACTCAGATTCAGTCGGCTAAGTAGGGAAGAAGAAAGTGTGTAGTTGTCATGGCAACACCAAATCACCCAGGACTGGCTGATCTCTAAGGTGGGGAAGGGAGGGGAACCAAGCCAAGCTTCTATGTCGCTGGCGGGGATGTTCTGGGGAGTGGGGGCCGGGCCGGACCCACCTGCATTCTTCCTGTCCCCCCAGCTCAGGACTGCGGGCCGTGGTGTGGGGCCGAGGGGGCTGGGCTCACGTGGCTCCAGCGGCCGTGTTCCAGCCCCACCACGTAGCACCCTGCTCCTCCTGACCCCCAGTCCTGGGCCTTCCTGCCAGTGCTTGTGCAGGCTCGGGCCTGCTCACGGATGGCACAGGCCCTGAGTCCGGTCTGGATGATCAAGGGAGCAACTGCCTCACCAGAGAGGTCCAACTGCAGCCTCATGGAGGAGGATATGGGGCCGATCGATCCTTCCGCTCCCAAGCATGCCACACTACCGGCCTGGCCCTTCCTTCTCAGCGAGAATGAAATGGAACCAGTGCAATGGGTTGCCAGTGTGGTCCGTGCCAACCTGGGCCCAGGCCTGAGGCCCAGCTCATCACTGGTCTGCCTCTGACCACCCAGGCCATCCTCCTTAGGAGGAGCTCCTGGCCCTCCGCAGGCCTCCAAGGCCCCACCGATGACTGCGTGTCATGTTTGTGCTTGCAGGGCCTGACTGTGGAAGGGGCTCCGTGGACACCCAGTGCAGGAAAGAACGAGTGAACCCATGAATGGATGGCTGGATGTGTGAGGACCGGGAGCAGAAGAAATGACGCCAGGTTGGGGTGACTAGCAGGTGTGAAAGCCTCAAACTAGGCCGAGAGGGGGCTGTATGTCAGGCTCCCCAACCCCAAGTTCTACCCTAGTCCCGGAGAAGCGCCTATCTTCCAGAGGGACCACGGGGGTCCCTGGCAGATGTGGCCATGTCACTTGATCCCCCCTCAGAGAGACAGAGACCCCAGGGCCCATCCCCCGAAGCCTGGCTCACCTGGGCCCTGGTGGGGCCCGCCTCCCTGGGACCCCACAGACATGACTGCTTTGCTACACAGTCTGCGGGTTCTCCCTCTTGTCCAATTAGCGCTAATTGGGAGCAGGAAGTGGAGGCGGGGGCTGGAATTCTGATGTCCTGGGCAGAACCCAGAGGCTTCCTGGAAAGGGCCCTTCCCCAGAGCTGCGGGGTCTCCTGTAGGACCCAGGCAGGAAGGCTCTCAGCTTGGGCTGTCCTGGCCACCGCCTAGCCCAGGTGCCAGCTGCCCCCAGGGATGGGTGTGCCCACCTTGTTCACGCTACATCTTGTCCCCGGCAGGAGTCATGACTCTTCACAGTTTCAGACGATAGAAATGAAGGGCAGGAGGTCTCGGGGCCTGCCCGGAAGGACTGCGGGGTTTCCTGAGGCTGAGGTCTTAGCCTCAGCCCATGGCTCAGTAAAGGCAAGGCAAAACTTGCTGGCCTGCCCAGGCACACACTCTTGCCTCCCTGGAGAAGTGGGATTTCCCCTTATGTTCCCCTCCTCCCCCATGTCTCCTGCCCCCTTTCTCCTGGGGCTTAGGGCAGAGATGGGGGTAGCCAGAGGCAAACCACCTTTTGTGTCAAGCCCTAGGCCAAATTCTCAACTCCAGTGGTACTTTCCCACCCACGGGCATTGGCCACAGCCTGATATCAGAGGCTGCAGTCAAGGAAGGCCCCACTCCAGCTGGGGAGAAACACCCTCCCCCTTCCAGAGCTAAGGCTCTCCTAACCCCTAGAGCACATGCATGGACCGCCATCTGTTCCTGCCTTCATGCTGGGCACAGGCAGGCCTCCCTCATGGTAGACTCAGACCCCATCACCCTAGGACCACCCAGAGCCTCGGGCTGGGGGGCTCACGTCTGGTAGCAGGGATCTCAGAGCTCAAAGGTGCTCAGAGATTAAGATTCCTGGGTGCTGGCTCCAGGGGCCAGCCTCAGCTTCAGCCCCTGTGAAATGGGCCTGTCCTATGTAGCAAGCAGGCACTTCGAAAAGGCAGAGGGGGGAAGTGGGCTCCTCTGCTGCCTGCAGCTGGGGAGAGGCCCAGCCACCAGTGGCCACTAGAGGGCAGAACTCTCCCATGTGTTTCCTCCAGAAGGCTAGTGAGCTGAGCAGGGCCGGAAGGAAACAATGGCGCAGCATCCCTGGATGTCCATGTCCTATGCCCAACAACTGCTGTTAGGCTCCAGTGGATGCTGGGACGCTGGCCAGGAGTCCACCTGGCCCCAGACCCCACAAGACCTCCCTGTGCCTTCAGGCTTTCACTTCCGGCCAGCCCAGTCCTGAGCCTGCCCAGCCTCTCTCCCTTCTTAGAACATCAGCGGAAGAGGCCCTCCAGTCTCCTCTGAGCACATTAAGGAAACTGAGGCAGGGAAGGACTCACCTGACTGCACCCTGTCATCTGGGTTAGGGTAGACATTTTCTGAGGGCTGACCATGAGCCAGGAACCCACCATAACTCCTCGGGGCCATTGTTGTTGGAATCACGCTTTTAGATGAAGAAACTGAGGCTCAGATAGGCTTTCATTTGCCTCAGGTCCCATAGCAAGGGTGTAAACCGTATTCCAGCCCCCGCAGGTAACGGCTGAGCAGAGACACCTTCCTGTAACCCTCCTGATGAGAACATGTGTGTGCACGCAGGGCCCCCAGCGGCTGTGGCAGGGAAAGGGTGCCTGCCCCTGCCATCTGCCCTCATCTGGACCTGACCACCGGCGAGGTCAAGGAGCACTGTCTCTGGGGCCCGTGCTCTCCGTGAGGATGCCCACCTTCTCCCCTGGGCCGGAGGAGCTGTGAAGAAGCTGCTCCATGCCTAAGCTCTCCTCACGTAGGGCCCTTGGGTGCCCTTGGGAAGTGGGTGCCCATTAAGAGCACTGAGGGCAGGTTGCTGACCTTGTGAGGCCCTGCCCACAGCCGTGGAGATCAAGGACCCGCTTCCAAGCCCTTTGCTTGGCCTGGCTCTTGCAGCCAAGCTTGGAGCTCTCTGACCAGGGGAGGGGAGGGGTAATTCCAGGCTTAGACAGCCCCACTTCTGCCCTGTGTGGGAGAGGGAGAAGGCCTCGGGCCCCGGAGCTGCGGGGCATCATATCCCCAGTGAGAGCAGGGGCAGTTGGAGGCTGATGCCGGCTGTCCCGTTGTTTCCGGCGAGCACCGGAGGTTGAGGGTGTCTTGGGGCCTGTTTGTAGGGCTGTCGCTATGCTGAGGCCTGTAAGGCTAATAAATGAGGCTGATGTGAATGGAGACCCAGCTCGGCTTCTGGGTTGGGGTGCAGGACCCTGTCAAGGGCTGGGATCTGATGGGGGAGGTAGCCCTGAAGCCAGATCTTTCTCTGTAGCCCAGACGGGGGCCCCTGGTGTGTTGAGACCATAAACATCAGGCAGGCCTGGGACTTGGGTACAAATAAGGGTCTCAGGGGAACCCTGCCCTCCAGCCAAGTATATGGGGAAGAAACCCTCTCAGACCACAGAGTGCACCCCCATTAGTGTAAGGGTTCCCTCAACAGCTCCAGGGCCCATCGGAATCACTGTGCCCATTTTACAGATGAGGACACCCAGCCTTGGGCACTACCACCCTTTTGCCAACAGCTTCTTCTTTTTTTTTTTTTTTGACAGATTTTATTTATTTATTTTACAGAGATCACAAGTAGGCAGAGAGGCAGGCGGAGGGAGGGGGGGAAGCAGGGTCCCTGCTGAGCAGAGAGCCTGATGTGGGGCTCGATCCCAGGACCCTGAGATTATGACCTGAGCCAAAGGCAGAGGCTTTAACCCACTGAGCCACCCAGGTGCCCCGTACCAAACAGCTTCTTCACTGATCTCCTTGGCTTTAGTTTTCTCTTTTTCTCCCTTATTTTCAGCTTTCAAAAAAAATTTATTTTAACTTCTAAAAGTAATTATTTAGTTTTTATTATGTAAAAATATCTGAACATACCTCCCTTTTAATAATATAATACCAAAAAAATTAGGGGCGCCAGGGCAGCTCAGTCAGTTGGAAGTCCTGGTTTCACTCAGGTCATGATCTCAGGATCCCGGGACCAATCCCCACATCAGACTCCACACCCAACAACTCTGCCTGAGACTCTCTCCCCGTCTTCTTCCCCTCTGCCCATCCCCCTGTTCTCGCACGCCTGCACCTGCATGCATGCACTCTCCCTCCCTCTCTCTTTCTCTCTCTCTCTGAAATAAACAAATAGATCTTAAAAAAAGAAACAAAAAATTTTTTTAAAATAATAAAATAAAATGTAATACAAAAAGATTAAATCAGAAGACTCCCATGGCCTGTTCCCCGCAAGTTCAGGGGTTCCTAGAGTTAGTAAGTTTAGTATTTCTCTGTAAATGAGAATAATAATATTCGTGCTACCCAACCAATAGGTTTATTACATAAAAACAGAAAGTGCGTGTCAGTGTGTGAGTTTCACGTGTACAGTGGACTAATCCGATGTTGTACACATGTGCAATTGTCACAGATCTGCCAGTGCTGGCCCTGGGTGGTGTGAGCGCCTCGGTCCTGTAGGCAGCCCGTCGGGAAGGGAATCAGGCCCGATTCCCTCACTCCATCCTCTCGTGTTGGCGTCAAGGCTCAATCCTTCTTTAAGAGTTCACATCTCTACTTTTAGAGCTTGTTTTCTCCTTTCTCCCCACGCCTCCACAGTTAACTTTGGGTTGGGACGGAGGCAGATAGGGAGGGGAGAAGCCTCGCTCCCACTTGGGATCAGGAGAGTTGTTGCACTATACTTGGCCAAAATGTCTCATTTCAAGTGAATTTCCATCATTACTCATGAATTTGCCCATCTTATTATTTATTTGTATGTATGTAAGTGTAAAAGTTGGCGATTTAATATCCATATGCAGCATGATAATCAAGGGAATCAACATATCCATTATTTCACATAGTTACCTGTTTTCTGTGTCTATGGTGAGAACTTAGGATCCCCTTTCTCAGCAAAGTTCAAGTACACGGTACAGTGTTGTTACCCACAGTCACCCTATTGCCGATGGGCTCTCCAGAACTCCTCCACCTTGCATCACCGAAACTACGTACACCTTCATCAACGTCTCCCACTCTATCCCTCCCCCCCAGACGCCGGTAACCATTCTACTCTTTGCCTCTGTGAGTCTGGCTAGTTTAGATTTCACGTATAAGTGAGATCATACAGCATTTGTTTTTCTGTGTCTGGCTTAATTCATTCGGCATAATGCCCTCCAGGTCCATCCATGTCACCAGTGGGGGCATTTCCTTCCTTTTCATAGCTGAATAATAGTCCACCGTGTGTGAGAGTGAGTGTGTGCGCCGGCACATACCATGTTTTCTTTATCCACGTATCCACGGTGGATCCTTGGATTGCTTCCGTGTCTTGGCTATTGTGAATAATGCTGCAATGAACCTGGGAGTACAGATGTCTCTTGGAGATCTGGAATTCAATTTCTCTGGGTAGATACTGAGAAGTAGCCTTGCTGGGTCACATGGTAGTTCTGTTTGGGTTCCCACCAACAGTGCCAGGGTTCTCTCTGCTCCCCATCCTCGCTAATACTTGTTTTTTCTCCCTCCTCCCTCCCTCCCTCCCTCCCTCCCTCCCTCCCTCCCTCCCCCCTTCCTTCCTTCCTTCCTTCCTTCCTTCCTTCCTTCCTTCCTTCCTTCCTTCCTTCCTTCCTTCCTTCCTTCCTTTGCCATCCCAATAGGTGTGAGGGTGATATCTCATTGTGGTTTTGATTAGTGATGGTGAGCACTTTTGCATATGCCTCCTGGTCATTTGTCATCTGTATATCTTCTCTGGAAAAATGTCTTCAGTTCCTTTGCCCGTTTCTTAATCAGCTTATTTTTTTTGGGGGGGGGTTTGCCATAGAGTTGTTCGAGTTCATTGTCAGATGCAAGGTTTGCAAATATTTCCTCCCATTCCATAGGTTGCCTTTTCATTTTGCTAGCTCATCTTTTCTTATTTAGTGACCAGGTTTTTTTTTTTTTTTTTAAGATTTTGTTTATTTATTTAAGAGAGCAAACATGCCTAAGAGCTCAAGCAGGGAAAGGGGCAGAGGGAGAGGATTCCCCGTTGAGCAGAGAGCCCAGAGTGGGAAGGGGGGTCTTGATGCCAGGACCCTATGGTCACAACCAGGGCCAAAGGCAGATGCCCAACCAACTGAGCCACCCAGGAGCCCCTTTAGCAGCCACTTTTATTTCCTCTTCTATGAAGTCTATTTATATCATTGGTCCAACCCCATTATGTTTTTATCTGTTTCTTACTGACTCTGCGTTAGGGATTTTACTCCTTTG
Source organism: Procyon lotor (assembly GCA_028646535.1). NCBI lineage: Eukaryota > Metazoa > Chordata > Mammalia > Carnivora > Procyonidae > Procyon > Procyon lotor. Next base: position 15,963,058 of record CM053603.1, on the reverse strand, counting down.
TTACACATGTAACAAAGTATTTTCTCTAGTGTCTCACTTGCATTTTAACTTCGTTTATGGTGTCACTTGTCATACACACACAGTCTTTCCAAAATGCGTGCCTGACCTTGTCTCTTCCTTGGGCAAATTCCTGGCTGTCTCCCCAGATGGCAGTGCACGCCTGCTGCCTGTTGGGGGAGCATAGGCACTGAGAGCCTGGGGCTCCCTGCTTACTCCCTGTGCGGCCCTCTCTGAGCCTCAGAGTTCAAGGCTGTAAAAGGGGCTAATGACAGCCCCGCCCCCTGCGCTGCAGTGGGAAGATCACAGTGCAAATGAGCCTTGATACCGTCAGGCACTGTCAGTATCATTACTATTCCCTGCATTCGGGCCCTTTGTGATCAGCCCCCCCACAAACCCTTCCCAGTCCTGTCTCCTGCACCCAGGCCAAGGGGACTGCTCACTGCTCCCTGCACTTGCCCGTGTCCCCAGTCCAGACCTTGTCTTCGCCTGTCTCATTCTTCTCTGTCTGAATGTGTAGACAATTTCTTAGTCTACCCCCACTAAATTTCCATCCCCCTCCATTGGCCGAGACCTGACCCCTTCACCCCACCTCACCCCACTCCAGAACCCTTCCCACTTTTCTCCCTTTCCTGCGGCCACCCCATGCCCTGGATCCTCAGCTACTATGATTTGGGGCCCAGCGTCTTCCCACTGATGGTGCTCTTCTCAGGGACGGAAGCTAGGTGCCTTTCATCTCTGTTGGCCTCCCTTGCTTCCCGGCCCACAGAGGATCTCACTGGGGCCTGCAGCCTATCCTGCTCTCCTACCTTCTCCCAGATCAAGAGGATACCTCTCACACTCGGCTCACAGGGAAGGGCAGGGCAGAGCTGGGAAGATCACCCGAGGGCCTGACCTCTGCCCAACCCCATGGTGTGGGCCCAGATTACCGAGTGGGAGGCGCCTGGTCTCACCACCAAGGTGTTTGTGTCTATTGAGGCAGGAGCTGTCTGGTGAGCCCTGTCCTGAGGCACAGCCTGCCGGCTCCTTCCCTGAGCCTGGGAGACCTTGGAGGTTGGGGTCAACTGTTTGACAGTTGGACCTGAACTACACCCCAGCCCCGAGTTGTCCCCAACACTGACAGCAGGGCTGGCTGCTGAAGATGTGGCTGGTCTGGTCCTTGCTTGGGCCTAAAGTGACCCACTTGGAAAAGGACAACCTTTCCTGGACCTCTGTCTCTGGAAGAGCAATCTCATTCTCTCGGCTTTACTTTGTCTCCAGAAAGTGGGGTGAAAGGGGCCCTGGGGCAGGAGGTAGAGAGGCGGTGGGCAGGTGGGTGCTTTGGGCAGCTGAAAGGTGGGGCTCAGATCCTGGGAGCTCGGTGTGGATTTTAGTGTCCCCCGGGCTCGGTGCTGGGAGAGGCTGAGATGTCCTGGACCCGTCTCAGATGTTTCTGCAGACCCTCCCTGAGCATGTTGCCCTTCTTCCAAGCCCTCCGGCAAAGAGCGCCGGAGCTTTCTGGTCAGCCACCAGGGACTCCAGGGCAAGAGAGGGCAAACCCAGAGAAGCCCGTTCTTAGGAGGCTCTGGGCTCACTTTCCTTGGCCCAAAGAAGGCCCTGCATGGGAGAGGGTGGATAGAGAGGGGGAGCTGGGGGAGCAGAGCTTCCTGCCCCACTGAGGCACTTTGGGGGTTATATTAGAGGATGTCTGGGCAGGTGATTTTTCTTGGAGCTTCTGCTTCACAGTCTGTAAAGGGGGCAGCATATTGCCTGTGTCACAGGGCTGTTGTGAGAATCGAATGAGCCGGCACGCGGACAGGCCACCCACACATATTGGGGGGGACACAAGCCCTCGCTCATCCAAAATTACCCGATAATGGTGACGGGTATCCCGGGGCCGGCTGTCTGGGGGCCCATGCCTACAGGCACCTGTTCAATCCTATAAGTCCATGCCTCACCTGGAGGTCCTCCTGGGAGGGGTGGTGTGTGTGTGTGTGCATGTGTGTGTGTGTGTGTGTGTGTGTAGTCTGTTCCCATGAGCGGAAATCATGTGTTGGCACAGGTATGGGTGTGGGTCCCTGGGGATCATTTTTCCTATAGAATCGGTGCTCACCAGGCAACAGGTGGGGGGTAATGTGCGGAAGGCTGGTGCTCGGGTAGAGGGAAGAGTGGACAGGCCAAGCCTGAGGAAACACAGCACAGAAAAAAACACAGACCCCAGAGTGGGTGCAGTGGCTGAGGTCTGTCGGGGTCTAGCCCTGTGGTCTCCTGCCCCAGAGTGGACCCACAGGAGAGAGAGGGTTGTGCAGAGCAACCTCCCCACCCCCCAGCAAGGTTGGCTACAGCAGGCCTTCATGCTCACCCTGGCTGGGGAGTCCGAGGGCCTCAGAAGAGCCCTGGGGTCCAGCCCTGAAAGGTGACCCGGCTCATGAGAGGGCAGGATGTGGCCCATTGGCTGTGATCTGCTGGCATGCCCGTGGGAAGAGCCTCCCAAGCCTCCAAACTGCCCACTCTACCTACCTGTTAACAAGCCCAGTCACCAGCCAGCGGGCTAGGCGTTCGGTCGTGACTGATAACCTGAACCAGGAGGGTGAATTCCCAGCCAGGGTCCTACAGGACATGCTGGACGAAGGGAGTCCTAGTGTGCAGGCGCAAGCCCTAGCCTGCTTCTCCCCACGGCTGCCCCGTCCCAAGGGCACACCCTGGACGTTTATTTCTCCTATTGAGGAACAAGCTACGTTCAGTAAAGAGCACTAATCATGACTGTACAACCTGATGGACAGGCACCTGTTGTAACTGTCGCCCTGAGCAAGGGTCACTGTTCCAGAAAAGTCCCTTGTGTCCTTTGCCAGTCAATATATCCTACCCGAGAAGTAACTACTATTCTGACCTCTAGCATCAGAGGCATTTTGCCGTCCTAGACTATCAAGTAAATATAACCATTCGGTATGTTCTTTTTTGGGTCTGTCTTCTTTTGATCAGTATAATGTTATTTAGATTCATTCTTGTTGTGTGTGACATTCGTTCATTCCTGTTTATCACTGGGTAGTATTGCATTGTATGGGCGTACCACAATTTGTTTATGTATGCTTCTGCCAGTGGGCATTTGGGTGGTTTCCAGTTTTCGGCTTTCATGAATAAAAGTGCTGTGAATATTCTTATGCAAGTCTGTGTGTGTGGACATGTTTTACTACTGTGGTTTTATTTCTCCACCTATGAGTGGAGAAACTGGATCACAGGGTAAGTGTGTGTTGAACTTTATAAGAAACCACCAATAGCAATGTATGCAAATTTCAGTTGTTTCTCATCCTTGGACATCCTTCTGCTCCAGACCCTTAGGAACCTCAAAAAGTCCACCTCCTTGCCCCATCTGGAGACGGGCCTGCCTGTTACGAGTGGCAGACATCCTCCAGGGACCCAGAATCCTACTGTGATGGAAGGGTCTGGCTGATGTGGGAGGGTGTGGGCTGCACTCTCTGGGATGGAGAAGGGAAGCTCACATTTGGTGATCACCAACTACAAATCAAGCACCCCATGAAGGCCTTTAGGTACATGCTTTTATCGGCTCCTCTGGTTGCTGGGGTCCTGTCAAGAAGGGCACACAAGATCTTTGCTGTTGGAAGACAGCCTGTCCCCAGCAGATTTTCCCCTGCCACCATTTTGGATCTAGTCCATGACCCAGCACAAAGGCACTGAGAAGGCCTGTAGAGCCTCTCTTCAACCTGCCTACCCCACCCCCTTGCACAGAAGAAGAGCAAGGCCCCGAGAGAGAAGGGATTGTGCCCCTATACCTATAAGCAGAGCTGGGCTACAACTCAGGTTTCTTGCTTCCTTCTCAGGAGAGGAAATCAGGCCTCCTCCCTTGGAGGGAAGCTTTGTCTATACCCCTCTGTCATGGAACCAACCCTAGGGAGATCGTCCCCCAGCTGGGAGCCCCTCTGGGGTTAGGGCATGTGAGGACTCAATCCAGCCTGTTCAGGCAAACAGCAGGTGTCAACGAGAGGAAGGATGGATGAGTGATTTAGCTGGCTCTGCTGCTTGGAAACATGCTAGAAAACCCCTTCTCTGAAATAGTCACAAGTATGTTCACAGCTCAGTCCCGGATCTTGGAGCTGAAGGGAACCCAGACATCTTTGAGCGCCGTGTTCTGCTTTCAATAGTCTGGGTGCTTCTAGCCAAATTTTAGGGATAAAGGAATTGATATCAAGACATTAAGTGACTGCCTCAGGTTTTGTACTCCAGACCTGACGGGATGAGGACAGTGGAGAGTGGAAATTGGAGGCCTTAAGAACAAGACCCGGCAGGAATGAAGAGTACACATCTCAGGAATTACAAAGTAAGTAATGAGAAAATTAAGATTCAATTGACCATACTTCATTTTGTACAAAGCCACTGGGTAAAACAAGGTCCATTGGCATTTTTCCTGATTTTGTCTGTATTATGCAGAAATCTCTTTCCTCCTAAATCCACCCGCCGCTGATAAGCAGGGACTAAATTGGGGGCCTAGAGGTGGCATCGTGTTTTTGGCTGGTAAGCCCAGCTGGGTAACTGTGAGGCTTTTGTTCATCAGGGAGATTAAGCTGCCCCGCTGCTATAAGGGGCATCAAACAAACATAATAAATGTCCTTGTTGACATTTTATGGATTCACACCAATATGCTAACAGTCATTATTCGTAAGTTAACATTAATAAAAAAGGAAAAATGGCAGCCTAGGAAGGAGTGGGGAGCAGGATACAAGGTTGATGACCTGTGGGGACCATGGTCTCCAGTTACAGCAAGCAGGCAGGGTGTGGAGAGGGGACCATGAGCATCAGGGGGATTCAGGCTAAGTTTGCTCAAGCCCCACAGGTGGCTTTGAGGAGAGACTGGGAGGGTCCAGGGTCATATCTCCCTTTACCTTTCCCTCTCCTGGTGGGCTTGAGCTGCCAACTCCTTTCCAAGGGCCCAGGAGTGAGCTTTCTTCAAGAATCTCCGAACTCCGACCCTCCGGGAGGGCCATGACAGGCCTGGAGAATGTTCTATGGCTGAGCTGGCTCTGCTTCCAACTCCCTCCTGGCTCCTGGGCCTCAAGCAGCCAGAGAGAGGAGCCCTTGGCCAGCACAGGGAGACTTGGTGTCCTGGTTTCAAATGCCAGCCCCTCACCTCCAACCTGACCCCCCCAGGTCTTAGAATTTGCTTCTCTGGGATGAAGCCTGGGTGACTGCTTTTTTTCAATGTGCTTCCCAGAGCAAATGGGTAGAGGACTGCAAGGAATGGGGACTAAATGCCCCATTAAAGACATACCTGTTAAATAAAACTGCGTGGTATATTTATATATTTACATATATAAGTATGTGTGCATGTGTGTATACATATGTTTTTGATATGTATGACAATGAGGCATTTATTTTATATTGAATAAATCGAATACATACTCTATATTATATAATTATCATATATTATTATGTAATTACATTCTATTTTTATTTATAGATGACATAGTTCACATTACATATACATATTCACTTAACATTTCACATTAAATTTTATTATATATTATATTTTCATAAAAATGTTATCTTACTAATTACCAATTACTCATTATTTGTTCATAGTAGCACTACACTGGAAAGAACCCAAATGCCTATCAATAAGGGAATGGATAAGCAAATTGTGGTATATCCATACAAGGAATACTACTTGGCAAGAAAAAGGAATCAGCTACTATTACATGCAACAGAATGGAAGGATCTCAAAATGATGTTATATGAGAGAAGACAGGAGAGAGTACCTACCATATCATTGCATTTATATAAGATTCTAGAGCAAAGATTCTAGATGCAAACTAATCTGCAGTTTAAAAAAGCAGACCAGTGGCTGCCTGAGAGTGGTGGTAGAGGGTGGGTTAGACTGCAAAGAGATGTAAAGACACTTTAGAGGATGATGAAAATCTTTGTTTTCTGTATTGTACTGATGGTTTCATAGGTATAGTTGTATGTCAAAACTAATCAAGTTCTACAATTAAATATATATAATTTCTCATACGTCTTTCCATACTTTGGCAATGTAAAAAATGTGATTTTCAATCACATTCCTTTCTTTAACAATATTGTTGATATCATAATTTTCTTTAATATTATTATTATATAGTCATTTAATATAATATTTTGTGAAGGACACAATGGTTATATCCTTTGATAAATGAAAATTATTTAAAAGTATTTTCTCATCTTTTAAAATTTCTCCTTTTTCTTCCTAAAATTTTCTCCCTAAAATTTCACCCAGGTGCCCCTGGAGCCTACTTTAAAAAATTAAATAAAATAAGGGGCACCTGGGTGGCTCAGTGGGTTAGACCCTCTGCCTTCGGCTCGGGTCATGATCTCAGGGTCCTGGGATCGAGCCCCGCATCAGGCTCTCTGCTCAGTGGGGAGCCTGCTTCCCCCTCTCTCTCTGTCTGCCTCTCTGCCTACTTGTGGTATCTATCTCTCTCTGTCAAATAAATAAAATCTTTAAAAAAAATTAAATAAAATAAAAAGAAATCATCTTCTGATACACCTAACAACATGGGTGAATCTCAAAAAGAGACACGAAAGAGTACTACTCTATGATGAATTTTTTAATTTTTATCTATTTATAGAGATAGAAATCAGACCAGCGGTTGCCTGTGCGCGGGGCAGTCCCTGGAAGGGGAAGAGAAGGACTTTCTGGGGTGATGGAACGCTCCGTGTCTTGATCGTGTTGGTGGTCACCTCTGTCAGCACTCAGACAACTGTACACCTGTAAAATGGGTGCATTTTATTGTATGCAAATTATACCTAAAATAGAGCATTGTGAACAACCTCACTATGCTGCCCCAGCAATGCACCAGGTGGATCACATCTGACTCAAGGGTGACCAATTTCCATCCTCCGTGAAGTCACTATAGACTTTCTAATAAATTTTTTAAAAAATTTTATTTATTTATTTGGGAGAGAGAATAAGCTGCAGAAGCGGACTCCCCGATGGGCAGGGAGCTCCATGTGTGACTGAGATCATGCCCTTAGCTGAAGGCAGGTGCTTAACTGACTGAGCCACTCAGGCGCCCCTAAATGTTTTTTAAAGGAAGCTTTATGTTCAGTGTGGGTCTTGAACTCACGACCCCGAGATCAAGAGTCACAGGCTCTACCTAAGCCAGCCAAGTGTCCTTCTCATACAATGTTTTAATTGAGGTCTTAGTCACATACCATAAAATTCACCCTTTTAAAGTGTACAATTTTGTGTCTTTTAGTCTATCGTGAAGTTGTGCAACTGTCACCATATCTAATTTTAGAACCCTTCGCCACCCCAAAGAGAACCCCCAGCCCCACTGCCCTTGTGTTGCTGAGTGTCTTTGGTCACCTGTTTGGTACCTCGGAGCTCTTATTAACCAATAAGAAGTTGAAGGTGCAAAAATGCATGGCCCAATCATATAAAATTGAGAACATTGTGTCCATTAATTTATTTTTCCTCTATCAATTGAGAGAAGAGGGGTGTTGGGGCAGAGAGGGCCCTCTGGGAATGAATGGGGCATGGGCCTGGGCTTGTAGTACTCAAGGTTGGAAAATGGGGTCTGGGCCTGTGCCTTTCCCAAGACAGGCAACTGGCGAAAAACAAGCTAAGTGAGTTAAGTAGACAGAGAAAGAAATGGAGAGATCTTGATGGGTCTCCTGGAGGAGTGGTTTTGGGACCAGGCCAATTATTTCTCTTAACTCTGTTGTTTACAGTTTTCGAAGAATGTTTACAAACATAATGTCTTTGGATTCTCAGGCCCCAGGTAGACAGGTGACTTCATCCCCATTTTACAGAGATGAGGGAACTAAGGCCCAGAGAGGTGAAGGCTCCCATAAAGAAGGTCCCATAAAGAAGTAATGATTAAATCTGGACTTGACCGAAGCCTATTCCATTCCAAGACAGGCTAGGAGAGAGGGATGCCTGGAGGGGGCATTTGTAGGAGCTGAGACTTGGAGGTAGAGTAGGGTGGGTGCTGGGGGGACACATTTCAGTGGCCTGTGCCCCTAAGGCAGTAAGGCTAGCAAGCGGACCAGGCCTCTGTGCTGTGAGCAGTGACTTGTCGGTGGTAATCACTTGATCACTTGGGTAATTCGCCACGGGGAGTCATTATGGGACTTGTCTCACTTGGGCTGATTAAAGGGAGCTGCCTGCCCAGTGGCAATGGAGGACCGCTGATGGCTGCCATCAGGGCCTGGCAGGCCTCGGAATTAATTAAGTTTTTCTGGAGTTGAAAACAGCCCCTCGCCCTGGCCGAGGGCTCTCCTGGTGCCTAGGGTCCGGACCTCCCTCTCGTGTTCTCATCCAGAACAAGGGCCTGGGCAGACCCAGAACAGGTCTGCCTGGGAGTAGCAGGCAAGGTTGTGAGGGATAGGGCATTCCTCTGGGACGGTTGACCACTCACCCCGTGGTCAGTGAGGACAGGGGGCAAAACCTCTGCCCAGCAGAGCCGGCAGGAAATAGAGATGATGATGGGAATGGCGTAGGTGCCTCATGGTGTGCCAACCTCTGGTCTTAGATGCCACCCGCTGACCAGGAAACACCTTCTCACCCACCCACTGACTGCAGGGAAAGGGCTAGCGTCCTCTCTGCCCTCAGGGGGACAGATCTCTTTCTGTGGGAATAGACAAGGTGACAGATCCCAAACAAATGACAAATACAGATTAAAGTATAAAGAGTAATTGTGAAGAAACTACTAGGAGGGAGCAAGGGAGGGAAGGAGATTGAGAGAGAGAGGAAGAGAACTTGTTTGTGTGGTATGGCCAAGGACGTCTTCTCGGAGGAGACCACCTTCCCTTGTTAAACAGATAGTGGAACGATGTGAAGGTACCAGCTGTGTGGAGGTGGGTGTGGGAGGCCAGATGAAGAGGCTTCAAGGCAGTGGAAACAGTATGTGCAAGGAAGGCCCTGTGGTGGGCAGGACTTGGACACACTTATGGAGTGGAAAGGAGACAGACACAGCTGAACTTTGGCAAGAAAGGCAGATGAGCCGTGACTGGAAATGAGGAGGGTGGGCAGGGCCTGTCTCACAGGCCAAAGTAGGTCTTTTGGATGTAGCAGCAGAAAGCCGTGGGAGGCTTTGGGGCAGGAGTGTGCCATGACCACAAGTCCGTTTTCTGTCTCTTCTGTGCAGGACTGGGGGCTGTCTCTTCTGTGCAGGACTCCTACCTGAACTTCCTGGTTTGTGGCCTGGCTCTGCCTTTCACTAAGAGTGACCTGGAAGTTTCCAGTTTGCTCTTTGTCTACAGAGAACACCACGATCTACCCCAAGGGATGTTACAAGGGTGAAAGGAGATTTCATGCGTGTGCGCCCACACCCACACCTACACCAACCAGGCTCAAGGCTGACTCTCAAATGGTAGGTTTTAAATCCTCCACTGTAAAGATTTCTTTAACTCTCCACTCTTCCTCTTCCTCAGGGGTCATGAAGTGGAGGGAGGCTGGAATCAACAAGGAACCTAGTTTCTGAGTTTTAAAATATTCAAATAAATTGAAAGCACATTTCCCGGTTGGGAAAATGACATATTATAGAATATTTGATCTACTTAAATTAATTCATAGGTTTAATTAATTCATAGGTTTAACTCCATGCAAAAACCTCAATTTTGTTTTAGAACTAAAAATATCAGTAGCAACAGCCGACATTTCCTGAGCATTTACTATGTGTCTAGCATTAAGCCTGTAAAGTAGACTTCTTATCCCCATTTTATATATCCCCTAGGCCTAGATGGGATAAGTAACTTGCCAAGGTCATGGGGCTGGTAAGTGTTAGACCTGGATAGTCCCATCTTCAAAGCCAGCTTTCTTAATCCTTATAGGTTAACTAGGATGTGTATGGACACAGAAACTGGTGTGGTTACCAAGTGATATTCCAAATAGCAGGAAACTCTGTGAAGGGCAAGATAGGCCTGTTAGATGTTAGAACCTATGCTAAAGAACCAATATTTAGATCCATATGGTGTCTGCTCAAACTGAAGTCTGTGAAAAGAAATGGAGAAACAGACTGACCTGTATCAAAAGCCTACTGTAAAAATAGATTTTACTAAACAAAAGGTAGGGAAAAATTATTTAATAAATGATGATTGCACCAGCAATAAAAACTGGTTGATGCTAGTGGTGAGTTAAGCCCATATTTTATTCCACACAGGATAATAAACTTGGGATGGATAGTCATCAAAGAAGTAAATATAAGATGAAATTTTAGAAAACTTGCAGAAAACATACCATCGGATGGGTGGAAGAAAGCTCATTTTGTCAGCATTCAAGCAATAAAATCACAAAGGACTAGAATGACAGATTGAACATTGAAATAAAACAAGAAAGAACAACAGACTGGGAAATATTTGCATCATTGATGACACAGGAATAATATTGATAGTTTAAAAAATGGTTATTCAACGTTAGAGGAACTTCCAGTCCCCAGCAGATGAATGGATATGAACGACCATTCACAGAAAGGGGAATGCAGACAATAAATGATGAAAAAAAAGAAAACATTATTTTTTAAAGTCATCTAAGAAAGGCTAAAGGAACCTTGAGCCACTGACACACTAACTAGTCAGGTAGGAGGGGAAAAAGATGGTGCCCACTGCTTAGAGATGTGTATTATACTCCTTCCACTCATCACTGGGAGGCAGCAGAGTGAGCGGAGTGGTGCTTTGGGAAGGTCCTATGGCACTGTGGAGCAAGCCTCCTCTGCCTTCCACCAGGCAAGTCAACTGCCACCAGGCAAGTCAACTGCCAGGAATTTGTCCTGGTGCAGAATTAAAGGACATATTAGCAAACTGGTAAAGAACCCAAATATACCATATTGGGAGACTGAGTAAATGCCAGGAGGATACCTGCACACCTTCAGAATGAATCATGTGAATAGAAGAAAATGTGAAGTGATAGTAGCAAACACAAGCGAAATGCGTGGTTGGTTGCAACTTTGTAAAGACATGTGTATAGGCGGAAGGTTTTATGGGTTCCCTAGTATTATGGATACTTTATTTGTACATTTTTCTTGCTCTAGTTTTCATGTTGTCTTTTAAGTGGTGGTTAAAAAATTCAAATTCAGCTAGCAGCGTGACTTTGGGCAAGTTTGTAAAGTAATATTTCTCAGCGCGTTTGGCACCTCGGATCTTGTTCTTGCAGGGGGCCCCTCCTTCCTTAAAGGCCGAAGTCATCAGCGTCCAGTCGGACACCTCCTCCTGGGGTCGGGGAGTCGGGGCACTCCTGGATCTCGGCTGCAGGAGGACTCCCTTCGGGAGGGAACTTCCAGTAGCAAGAGGGGCGGAGGAGGGTGTCCCACCGGCATCTGCACTCGCAAGAGAAGGGGCGAGCTCAGAGAACGTAACCGCTTGTTGCCACCTCGGGTTGCGGGGAATTCTTGCAGCCACTTTTGAATTTCCGTTCCGACTCCGGGCCCCTGGTTCTCCAGCCCGAATTCGGCAGCCGTCTTATGCCCCCTCGCTGGGGCCCCGAGCGGCAGGAAAACTCGGATTTACAGGGCGCCTCCTGCGGAGGCCTGGAGACACCCACTGCGCCTGGGGGCCCGAGGCTGACTTCGTAGACACTCGGCACTTGGGTGCCCTTGCAGGTCTCCAAGGACGCATCAGATCCCCGACGTGGGCCAGGCGGGTGGACGCAGCCCTCTCCCGCGGCGACACGCGCCCATCTGGGCTCAGGCGCCGCTCCGTCCGTTCCTCCGCTCATGCCATCTTGCCCGAGGCGGTCACGTGCGGACGACAGCGGCTCGCTTCGCCCCGGCCGGGGCACCAGGACCGACCCGCGGACGCCAGTGGGTTCCGTGCGCCTCCGTGCACACCCCGAGGTGAGGAGCGAGGGCCCTTCCCTCGTGGGTCGGGTAAGGGACAGGGTGGGCCCTGGGTCCCCGGGGCGCGTCTCCCTGCCGGGACCCGTTCGCACCGGGCAGCCGCGCCGTCGGGGGCCAGAGGCGCCGCCGATTGCCCTGCGCCGCGGCCTCGGGGATGTCCGCGGCAAGTTGTGGCTCGGGGCACGAGGGGCGGGGGTGGCTGGCGGCGCCGAGCCTACCCCCCTCACCCGGCCCCTCACTGCCCGAACACCTCGCATCCCGCGCGGCCCCGGCCGGGCTGGAAGACTTGCGGGCGGGCTCGGGGAGGCCCGGCCGGGGGGGCGCCACGCGCGCGGCGCGAGGGGCGCGGGCTGCCGGGAGGAGCGCGGATGGGGGGGGGCGCGGGCGCATGCGCCCTGCACCCGTGCCATATTGGAATGAGTCGGAGCGCGGAGCGCCGCCGCCGCCGCCGCCTCCGCCGGAGCGCGGGTGGAGGGGGGCGGGGAGAGCTGCCGGCCGCCCCGCTCCGCCGAGCCCAGCAGGAAGGAGGGCGCGAGCGGGCGAGCGCGGGTGGCGCGAGCGGAAAAAGCGCCCGCGCAGGGAAGCAAAAAGAAGGAAAGAAAGAAAGAAAACGAGCGCGAGAGGGGGAAAAGCCAGCGATCGAGCGAGGGCGCGCGCGAAAACTCCCGGCAGGTAAAAAAGCGGGGCCGCCAGCTGGGCCTTCCCGCGCGGCGGCCTGAAGGGGCGGCGGCGGCGCTGGGGCGGGGGACCGCGCGGCGCCCCCCTCGAGGGGGCCGCGCAACTTTGCCAACGAAAAACCGCCGGGAGCCGGCGGGCGGCGGGCGCGCGGGCTGAGGCGCCAACGGGCGGCGGCGGCACGTTGGGGGCGGGGGCGGGGCGGGGGGAGCGCGGCGCCCGCGCGCGGCCTCGCGCGCCCCCGCGGCCCCGCGCGCCGGCCGGCCGGGCTGCAGGAGCGCGCCTGGGCGCCTCGCCGCGGCGGCGAGCGGCGGCGGCGGCGGCGGCCGTGGCCGGCGGCCCGCGGCCCGCGGCCCTGGGCGGGCGGCGCGGCGCGCGGCCGCCCCGGGGGCGTAAAAGGAAAGTGGCCGGGCGGCGGTACCGGCAGGCGCCCAAGTTCCCGGCGCGCTGGGCCAGCCGCGCGCCCCTCCCGGCGCGTCCCACGCTCCCGCCCGCCGAGCCCCCGCGGACCCGCCCCCCGGGCTCGCTCCGGGGCCGGGGCGCGAACCCGCAGCGGGGGCCGGGGGGCGCGCTGCCCGCGCGGCGGTGGCAACTTCGGAGGGCCGAGGTGGCCGCTGCGCTGTTGCAGAGCGTCTAGCGGCCGCCGCAACCGGTTGCTTCGGGCCAGCGTGGTGGAGTGTGCCGGGCCTCCCCGGCGCCGCGCGCGAGCGGGCAGTGGGCTCGCCCGGCACCCGCCGCCCGACCCCGGCCGGACCCGCTCGCTCGGGGCCCCGACCTGCGCTCGGGAGGGTCGTGACCGTTTCGATTTCTGTTCTTAAAGTCTCGTTTTAAACCGTGAAGACGAGACGGTGGAGAGGCGAGCCGAGAGTCCTGAGAAGCAAGGCCTGCTCCGGTGGGGAGCAGAAACGCCTTGTGAGAACAGAAATAAATTCCCGCGGAAAGGATGTATGTTAAGTTTTTAGCGAGATGTCAGCTATTCATTGGGGTCTGAAACTAAGCCTCAAGACACAGGTCACTTGCAAGTCTTGTTCTGGCGGAGAGTTGGGTAGGACTCCCCGGGCAGAGACAAGATTTCTATTTAGTGGGGGTGATTCCCAGCGGGTCGCTCAAAGCCGTGCTGGTGAATGGCCCCAAGCGATGTTTTCATGAGTCCTACTTAGTGACAGAGTTTTGAGAACCAAATAACCATCAAAGAGATTTGAAAGGAAATAAGATGGATTTTGCCAATCCCTGCATATACCTTTTCCTTCTGAACCACATTTTAAAGATGTCACACTTGATTGCATCGCAAAAAAAATGCCTGCCTGAAAATGTAATTGATCATTTGCCAATTGCTTAGAAAGGGGCAAGATGAGTGTGTCTTTGTGTGTACTCTTTGAGGCCTGTTGGCCTGGTATTTTGAGGAGCGTGTTGAATCCTTCTAGGCCATAGGGAGATCCAGAGTTCATTTTTGTTTACAGTGTCACAAAAGTAACGGCCTGGTGGAAACGGGAGTGGCTCAAGATCAGGAAACAGTACTGTTACTAGTGTTGTCATTGACTAGCTGCCTTATCTCGGTATGGTTCTTACCCTGAAGATTTGGTTTTCCTTATTTGAAAATCAGAGAGTGAATAGCTCGTCTTTCTGCATGTTTTCAGATGTCAGTTTGGCAACTTTTTAAAATGAGAGATTAAAAAAAGTCACAGTTTGTATTTTGACAGGTTCTACATAAAAGTGCTCACAATAAATATACATCTTTATTAAAATACATTTGGAAAAAAATCTTAGTTGCTACATCTAGTGTTATTTTGTGTCACTTGTTTGAACAAAGACATTTACAAATGTATTTCGATGTGTTTTAGAAATTATATTTATTTTTTAAATTGAGGTCTGATTTACAGTAAGAACTTATATGAGCTATATGTCCTGATAACCACACCAGATCAAGATAACACAGCACTTTCAGCCTCCCAAAGGGCTCCTTTTACATTGCTCTCGTTCAGCAGATATCTCTCCCCTCCCCAAGGTGACCATTTCTGGCACCACTAGTGAATTTTACTTCATATCAGGACCCTTTTGAGGGTAAGGGGCAATATTAAGCTGAAGGACAACAGGTGTGTAAACCTGGAGTTATGGTCATTTTTGCCATAACTCTAAATGCTTTTATAAGAGTTTTTACGCTTTTTACTACCTGGAATTTAAGACTTACCAGAAGGCCACTTGTCAACTGAGGCAAGGCTTTGCAGGTTTGGATCTGTGGCTGTTGCATCCTTGTGGTCACAGTTCCATTACCGATGTGCTACTTCCCATTTTTGGAATACTGGTGTATTTCCAGACAGTAGGCTTGGAGGATGGATCATGAACTTTCCCAACAAGTCAATGTTGAAGGTGTTAGTAGATGAATCAGTTCCTTAAAGCCCAGAATTTGCCGAGAAAATTGAATGAAAATTGATTTTTAAAAGTTCAGTGAATTAAAGAATGTGAGCATAAAGCTTTAACAACCTTTTAAATGACAGCAGTTAACTTGATTTATATATGCAGGATATCCACCTGGTTTATCAAGTCATTAAAACTCTAGTGGTGAAAGCAAAAACAAAGGGTAACTAAAAATTATGTCAGGTATGATTAATTTTTTTTTTAATTTCAACATGATTAGGAGGCTTTTTTATATTAGCCCTCTAGGAAGTTGGGTTTTTTATATTCTCCACTGAAGCAAGTACTTCCAATAATTTGCTTATTCTTCCCAAATAAAGTGGTCCTGTACATTTTCTTGCTTCTGCTCCTAAAGGGGAGGAGTTAGAAGTTGTCAATGAATTCTTGGTAATTCTTCACAATGGCCTGTGTTTTTTATTGCAAGAACATCTGTGTGATGCAAAGTTGGGAACAGTCTAAGGCCTGTGGTAGGGATTTATGGGGGCATAGTCCACAAAGTTCAAAGATTTTCTTTTGTGAAATGGATTCTGCTGAATAATTATGTTTCCTGTGACTAGCCAGTCATTTGACTAGCCAACAGCTAAGCTGGATTTGGTTACTCTACTCCCAAGATTCACAGCATCATTAGCTAAGATAGTAATCCATCACTTAGTTATAATTGATCCACTGGTTATGTGTGTGTGCATCCTTTTAGATTTTTTAACTTTTGCATTATCAGATATTTTACTTAAAATTTAGTAAGTTTTGAGAGATGCAACTAAAGGTGCAAAATGAGAAACAAAATGCGTATGAAAGGGCAGTTCCTCTTTTGGTATTTGTTTCCTTGAAAATTTTGACTTTTCTCTTTAAAACTGCTTTTCCTGTCCATAACCTTGCTGCTTCTGTTCGGTACTTTTGCTTTCATGGTGGTAACTAGACTGGGCCTAGCTACAGAGTGAGGGTGTGGATGCAGACATCATTTGACTGTGAAGTCTATAGAACAGGTCACTGTCTAAACTTCATTGACCTTTTTGTTAAAACTTCATGTTATGTTCATATTAAATAAATGAATACAATCCAGAAAGCAGATCATTATGTAGCAGATATTTTGAATGTCAAATATTTTTATATTAAAGATTTTCTATCTAATTATTTTCTATAACTTTGTAATTGCAGGGTAGTTTTCTTTTAGTAGATAGTGATTATTATCTAACTGGGATGTTTGTAATTGAAAAAAAAGTATTTCTCCTTATACATAGTTGTTAAATTGGATGAAAGTGTCTGGGGATTTTGGTTACCAGGGAGATTTTGAACCATTAGACTTTAGGGAGTAAGATTTTGATATGACTCTGTTTCTTCAAGTGGTACCAGCCCCACTGGAAAATGGTTTAAAATAAAAAGGATGTGGTCAGGTTGTTGCAAGTTCATTTTTAAATTTTACAAAAGTGGGAGAGAGGATAAGAACAAAGACAAGTTATTAATAGAAAAACTATGACTTCACTGCAGAAGTTTTAACAAGTTTGAATGTAAACCTTTGCCTTTAACTCGGAGGCACCTGAAGATTTGTATATAATTAATTTCTAGTCTCTTATCCAAGAGGATGTTTTTACCTTATTGAGCTCTCCTAATCCTTAGATGATCACTGAAGGACATAATTAAAAAACAAAATATGTAGCCCATATGTTGTGCTACAAGATAATACGTTTCAAACTTTGTGGTTTCATTGTTGGTAACTACAGAGTCAAGCATTTGGTTGTGCAGGGAGAGCCTACAAGGCGGCATTTCTCATGGTGTGTGGTGCTGCAGGCAGGTTCCTTTTAGACATTTTTGCTTAATTAGAGATGGGTTAGTTGCTACACTGATTCGGGGTGGCCAAAGCAATTGAAAGTACCTGTTTGGTCTGGGGCGACATTTGGAGCAGGTCTTCGATGAGGGAGGGAAGGGAGTTTGTGACACTGGCAAGTGCAGGACAGTCACTGTCCTGTGTGGAATGACCACATGAGATGTGGGGAGAAATTGAGCCATTATTAAAATACCTCAGGGGTTTTTCCTGCTGACATTCGATTTGAAGTGTTAACCAACAAGTATTTTGATTTGAA
The DNA here is from genome assembly GCA_028646535.1 of Procyon lotor. Lineage (NCBI taxonomy): Eukaryota > Metazoa > Chordata > Mammalia > Carnivora > Procyonidae > Procyon > Procyon lotor. The sequence goes on along the minus strand of CM053603.1, from coordinate 15,946,092 downwards.
TTCCAAGTTATTGTTATATTTACCCTGAATAGTTTCAAAAAAATATTTGAGGGGGCTCCTGTGTAACATCTGCTCAGTGGTAAGGCTTCCTGTGAGTTGCTGGTAGTTTTTCATTCTTTTCACATTAATTTGCTGCCCAGATTAGAGTGCTTTCTGGTCTCAGAGTTTTTGCTAGTGTTCTTTCTTATGGGTCATTTTTTGTAAAACATGCTTTCTCCGCGTTAAAAAGAATGTATGGTGGTTTGGGATTATAATTTTAAGATACCATTTTGGCTCATTTTTACTTGTGTCAAAACAAATAATGTTCTTGGAGTGATGAGATGGTGACAACACAGAATCACTTGGCATGTCACCTCTCTAGAACATAGTAACATAAAATTTCCCATTTTATTTTATTCATTTTTATTTTTTAAAAGGTTTTATTGGGGTGCCTGGGTGGCTTAGTGGGTTAAAGCCTCTGCCTTCAGCTCAGGTCATGATCTCAGGGTCCTGGGATCGGCCCCCGCATCAGGCTCTCTGCTCAGTGGGGAGCCTGCTTCCCTCTCTCTCTCTCTCTGCCTGCCTCTCTGCCTACTTGTGATCTCTCTCTGTCAAAGAAATAAAATTAAAAAAATTTTTTTATTTACATTTGAGGAGAGAGAGCGAGAGGTAGAGTACAAGCAGGGGAGAGAGGGAGAAGCAGGCTCCCCACTGATCAGGGAGCCCGATGATGCAGGGCTCCATCCCAGGACCTGGGGATCCTGACGTGTGCTGAAGGCAGATGCTTAATGACTGGGCCACCCAGGCGTCCCAAAATGTCCCATTTTTTTTTAATTTTTTTTATTTTTTAAAGATTTTATTTATTTGACAGAAACACAGCGAGAGAGGGAACACAAGCAGAGGGAATGGTAGCGGGAGAAGCAGGCTTCCTGCTGAGCAGAGAGCCCGATGTGGGGCTCGATCCCAGGACCCTGGGATCATGACCTGAGCCGAAGGCAGACGCTTAATGACTGAGCCACCCAGGTGCCCCACAAAATGTCCCATTTTAAAATGTACAGCTCAGCAGCATTAACTACGTTCACAGTGTTGTTCAGTTGCCACTGCTTTCCATTTCTAGAACGTCTTCATCTTCCCAAACTGAAATTCTGAGCCCACTGACAGTAACTCTCCCTTCCCCCTCCCCGCCAGCCCCTGGCAGACAGCCTTGCACTTTCCGCTTACGACTGTCCACTCTGGCTGCCTCATAGACATGGACTCATATGTATGTGTTCTTGCGAGTGGCTGTCTCAGCATAATGTCCTCAAGGCTTGTCCATACTGTAGCACGTGCATCAGAATTGCCTTGTGAGGAAAGACATTTTTAAGAAGATTTTTGGCAGCAGGTAAAATAGAGGTCCCAGAACCCTGTACAGGAGGACTCTTTTCTCTCCCTTGGAAGAGCTCTGGAGGCTACCTGAGGAGCTGTGAGAACCAGGTGCCTCTTCCTTAGACGCAGTCCTGACACGCTTGGTTATTGGGACGCAGGAGAGATGGGAGGAGAGTGGGACGACAGGGTGGAGGACGAGGGAGGGGAAAGCCAGGGCTGCTGCAGTCTGCAGTCTCATTTGGGCAGGGACAGCGGGCCTTGTGTGTCTTAGAGTTACATCTTCCTGTGTAATCACTGATGTTCCCCATGTTGCTGTGGGTCAAAGCATCTACCCAGAACAGTTAACCAAGAAAGTTTGTGTTGAGAGTTGTAAATAAGCCTTCAGCTCCCTGAGAGGCGTGATCAGTCAGTGACTCATTCGCCAGCTGTTCCGGTTAGTTGAGGTTTTGGCATATTTAACATCTCATATGTGTTAATGGAAATCTAGTGGGTACTTTAGCTCAATAACCTACATAATGATACTACATAATTAATACTTTATATTTTAAATTTCTTGTATTACTTTCACTTTGCATTTGTGTAATACAGATATCTAGTTACGGACAGGGAAAGCAGGTCTGACGGAGCTAAGGATTACGGGCGGAGCAGTTAGTATTCTCAGAACGGCTAAAGAGGTGTATGTTTGTTATCGTTGTTTTAACTCTTGTTTTGTAATGCCCGTGTTCTTGTAGTAAACATGGTGAGTCTCCTGAATACTCTTCATTACTGGGAGAGGGCAGGCACTTTGGGCTACCTCTTGATCCCTACTCCTGTCACTATCTTCTTGACAAGGTCGCTTTCGACTATTTTTCTTGAAACACTTGAAAAATTGACAATGTTGTGAAGCCTCGTGTGTGTGTGTGTGTGTGTGTGTGCCTTAACTTCTCAGTTCTTAAGGAAATCAGAGTGGTTAGTTGCTTCTTGGAGTTAATAAGGTTTTTCTGAAAAACTGGCCTCTAGTAGGCTGGTCTGCCAAGGTCTCTTTCTTTTTTTTTTTTTTTTTTTTAAAGATTTTGTTTATTTATTTGACAGAGAGAGATCACAAGGAGGCAGAGAGAGAGGGAGAAGCAGGTTCCCTGCTGAGCAGAGCCCGATGCGGGGCTCCATCCCAGGATCTGGAGATCATGACCTGAGCCAAAGGCAGAGGCCCTAACCCACTGAGCCACCCAGGCGCCCCCAAGGTCTCTTTCTTTATGTTCCTCTTCAGTGTCCGTTTCTTTGGTAGATACTCTCCCTGGGACACTAAAGAGCACCTTTTACTCCATTCTCTCCCTATTGTGTGTCATGCTCCTGAATTGTCAGTTAAATATTGTGAAAAGACCAGTTTATCTACAAGCCAGTTTGTCCATTTTTAAAATAAGAATTGGCGTTTGTAAGTAAATTGTTAAATGAGACATTATTATTATTATTATTTTGTAAGTAAGCTCCCTGCCCAGTGTGGGGCTTGAACTCACAGCCCTGAGATCAAGAGCCACCTGCTCTACTGACTGAACCAGCCAGGTGTCCCCATTTTTTTCTTTCTAAAAAAATTAGTAGGTAGGTGTTCTTTCCAGGAATATGGTTTCCTTTTGATCAGCTTTCATTTTTATTATTAAGCCAAATGGGCAGGCGTAGGTGGTCTAGTAACTAAAGCAAGACACTTGAAAACTGTGGGCGTTTTGTTGGTGTCATTATAGTCATTTATGATATCTGAACCCTTAATTAATGTTTATTATTTTCATTTTGTTTCCCTTTTAAAAAAATTTTTTTTTAAAAAGGCTCCACAACCGATGAGGGTCTTTTTTTTTAATTTTTAAAAAATTTTTATTTATTTAAGAGAGAGAGAACGGGAGAGAGAGGATGAGAGGGGAAAGGTCAGAGGGAGAAGCAGGCTCTCTGCCGAGCAGGGAGCCTGATGTGAGACTCGATCCTGGGATTCCAGCATCATGACCTGAGCCGAAGGCACAACTGAGCTACCCAGGCGCCCCCCCAATGAGGGTCTCGAACTCATGACCCAAAGGTCAAGAGTCACAAGCTCTACTGACTGACCCAGCAGCCACCCCCATTTTGTTTCCTTTTTAAAGCTGGTTTCCCAGTCCTCAATCATGAGTTACATTTGCATTTAAAATATGCAGTTATTATTATTTTTAATACAAGTAAATTTTACACAAATTGGAAAACAGACTTGGGGCTCCTAGATGTAATTGGGGCCCTGTTTTCCTTAAGGGCAGATAGAGGCTCCCGGGTGAACTGAGAGCCGCTATAGATGACTGCTTCCTGTGGGGGGCGTGCCAAGGGGCTGGGTAGTCCCAGCTCTGACCTTCCCTGCTGGGTGGGTGTCCCTTCTCTGCAGTGAGTGCTGGAGGGGAGGGTTTCATGACTCTGCTGCCCCCTTAAGGCATTACAGGGTTCTGAAGACATTGTCCCAACCCTTTGCCCGAGTTTGGCTTCCTGTTCACTTGTCTAAAAGGAGCTCTTTCCAGAACACCTCTGCTAGTGAAATCTTGGGTTCTGGTGTGGTGGTCTTCTGTAGCTTCCTTAAAGGGCTTCTGTACTCCGCTGTTGCATCTTGGACCTCATTGTGACCTCCTTTTTCTCTCAGGGTTCCAGCCCCTTCAGACCTGGACCCACTGCCCAGTCTTTCACTTGCTTCCCAGCCGGTACTCTGACTCTTGCCCCGTTTCCCTTCTGCAGCCTCTGCTTCGTAGCACACCACCCCCAAGCAGTTGAGCCTGTGCTCTGTCTGTTCTCGGACACAGGCTATCCCGAATTCAGGGTGTCCTCCTGAAGTGGCCCTGTGTGTGGATGGCCCCGCGGGGTCCTGTCTGGAGGAAGACCCTTTTCTTTTTGCCTTCTGTGACCTTTTCAGACCCTCCCTTGTTTCTCTGTTTACACCTCTCAGTGGATTCATCCACATTCACCTTCCCCAGCCCTTGTGCCCTCCTAACCTCTGCTAAGTTTTACATCTGCAAGTCTTTTGCTGTCTGATCTCCAGTTTGGTTGCCTCACTGGGCCCTCAAAAGCCGCGGGTTCCAGACCTCCCACGAGCCCTCATTCTACCCCGAAGCTGCTGCTCCTCCAGTAGGCCGGTCTGCCAAGGTCTCTTTCTTTATGTTCCTCTTCAGTGATGGTGTTGGTTGTCCCCCGGCAGCTCTCTTGTGGGATGCAGAGTCTTCTTGAATTACCAGCCTGTGATTTAGGAATGTTCGTGCAGTTCTGACTCCTTGGCTTTGAAACATTTTTAAAGCTAAGGAGCCCTTTGTCCAAATGAAATCTTTCTAGGAAGCCCAATATGTAACATAAATGAAGCTAGAGGTCTCCAGGGGGAAGGGAATGAAAGACCAGCTTCCCAATGCTGCCTTCCTCTTCTTCCTTCTCCCCCTCCTCCTCCCCCTCTTCCTCCTCCTCCTCCTCCTTCCCCTCCAACTCCCCCTCCTCCTGCTCCAGGCAGATTTGGCGTCTGGCCCCTGGGCTCTGTGCGGGGAGTTCCTGGAGTTACCAGCAGAACTGTCCTGAGGGCACTGTGTGTATTTGAAAATTGCTTTATCTGTTTTGCACCCCACCTCTTTCCCATTGGTTTTCCTTTGGAAATTTTTAATTGTGGCTGATAAACATACAATTAGTGCCAGTGATGAATCTTGCCAAGGAAAAGGAAGGCCACTTTGGAAAGTGAAACTGGGCATTAAAAAAAGCCAGCTCCGTTAAATGCTGAAACCTTCAGAAGTGCCCAAGGGCTCCTTTCAAAATTTACATTTCTTCTGACTGTACCTTTCTTTAAAGCTGCACTTTTGTAACATGAACATTCAAGATAAGCTTAGTTTCACTTTACATTTTTGTCCCTTTACCAGGATAGCAGGTTTATTCAACCCATAATATAACTAAAATATGTGCAGTGAAAAGTGTAAACCTTGTTCTGTTGACTCCAAATGCCACCCCGCCTCCCAGTCTTCCCTGCTCGCCAGTCCCTCTGACAAACTGTGGCCACAAGAGCTTTCGCAGCAAACGTGATTGTATGAGGTCAAACTTTCTTCGCCAGTAGGGTGAAGTCCAGACTCCTCAGGAAAGTGGGCAGAGTCCTCGAAGAGCTCCCCTTCAGTGACCCGTCCCACTCACCTCCTTGTCTCTCACTGAGACCCTGCTTTCCTTGCATCCTTTTTCCCCGGAAGTCCCATTGTCTGGAGTGTCCTTCCACTAACACAGCGCTTCCAAAATGTCAATCTTGCATGGACCACTTGCACACTTTTTGCCATATTTGATTACCATAGTCATTCTTGTAATATTTAACAAATTGACTTTTAAAAATTGATCTTTTTGGGGCACCTGGGTGGCTCAGTGGGTTAAAGCCTCTGCCTTTGGCTCAGGTCATGATCTCAGGGTCCTGGGATCGAGCCCCACATTGGGCTCTCTGCCCAGCAGGGAGCCTGCTTCCCCCCTCTCTCTGCCTGCCTCTGCCTACTTGTGATCTGTCTCTCTCTGTCAAATAAATAAATAAAATCTTTAAAAACAATTGACCTTTTTTTTTTTTTTAAGATTTTATTTATTTATTTGAGAGAAAGTGTGCACGGGGCAGAGGGGCAAAGGGAGAGGGAAAAGCAGACTCCTTGCCGAGCAGGGAGCCTGACCACGACCATGCGAGCCCCCTCCCTGGACTCCTGAGATCATGACCTGAGTTGAAGACAGATGCTTAAGCAACTGAGCCACCCAGGCGCCCCTAAAAATTGGACTTTTAACTTAAAAGTATTACTACATTTAGAAATGAAAAATAATGAAATACAAATAACAGTAAATCTAATCAGTTTGTTAAAATACATTCCTTCAGTAAGTTTCTTAACAAAATCCCTTCTTTGTACTTAAAATTTTTTAAAACTATGTACCTGATGATAGATGATATTAAAGAGTTGTTGATTTTTTTTTCTTTTTTTTTTAAGGTGTACTAATGGTGCTGTGATTATGTAGGAGGATGCCCTTTTTACTGGGGGACAGAAGCTGAGGAGTTTAGAGGTGAGATGTCGTGATAGAGATAGCTTCGAAAGTATACGTATGTGCCTGTGTGTATACACGGAGAAAGCTAATCAGGAAATTGTTAATCATTTTTTAATCTAAGTGGAGAGTGTTTGGAATTTTTTCTACATCTCTGTTTGGAAACTTTGAAAGCCCGTTTTGGAGGGGGGCATAAAAATGGCTGCAAGAAAGTTGGTATTCAGAAAAGTCTTTAACCCCAGCTCATGATGGGACACACACATGCACACACACACATACACACATAATTAAAGTTCTTTTTAAAAGATTATTAATTTTAAAGTTGGGGTGCAGTTGACATGTCACCGTGTATTGGTTTCAGGCGTGCAGTGTAATGGTTCGGTGTTTGTATATGCTGAGGGCGGCAGCCGAGGTAAGTCTGAGGTTAACATGCAATGCCACACACACCTAACACCTAACACACCTTTTTTTTTCTTGTGATGAGAACTCGAAGATTTACTCTCTCAGCAAATATGTGGCACAGTGTTAGTAACTGTAGTTGCCGTGCTGTATGTTTCTCTCTAGAACTTTATTTTAGAGCTGGAAATCTGTGCTTTTAAAGTTCTTAATTGTATTTAACCAATACCTGTGAAGTGGCAGTTGCAAGTTTTATATGTTAACTTTTCCCCCCATTCCATCATAAAAATCCTCCATAGTATACTTTAAAAATCTCTGTAGTGCCTCCATTTCCTTGTGTCTCCCGCCCCCCCCCCCACCCCCCAGCCCCCATGGCTTGGGTGTCGCCCAGAAGGGCGTGCACTGAAGAAGTCCCTGCTGCCCTTTACAGGACTCTGATTCTGGCCTTGTGTGAGGTCTTCCTCCCTCGACTCCTCCAGGCCAGGTTAACTACCTTTTGCCCGGGGTGCTCACTGGCATTCTGCATACTCCACTCTTAATAAATATTACAGCTCTCATTATTTGTTCAGTGTTTCTCATCTCTACCAGACTCTCTACCAGACTGTGAGCTCAAGGTCAGAGACCCTGCGTACAGTGCCCTGCACACAACCTAGCAGAGAGTAGAGAGTAGGGCAGCTATGGCTGATGAAGGCCCAGAAGCAGTATTGCCGCCCCGTGGTTTATAACATTCTTTCTCCTTGAAGATGGATTGTGTTCCAAGCAAGAAGCTATTATGTTTAATCAGATTCCCTCTTGTCACTCGCAGGCTTAGAGCCTGCCGGTGACTTTCCACAGTCATTCGAATAAAAGCCAAACTTTTGTGGCCTATAATGCCCTTTGTGATTTGTCCCCTGTCCCTCTCTGCCACTCTTCCACCACTTTCCACAGTACGGCCTCGTGCATCCTCTGTCCCTGCAAGCACACCACCTTTGTCACAGTTCGTTCCTTTTCACCGGAAGAGGTTCAGCTCAGTAATGGAACTGTCCCTAAACATCCTCACCTCCACTCTAGGCACTACTTTCTCATTACCATTTGGTTTTCTTTGTGGCACTTATCACTATAGGAGATTATCTTATTTTCAGCTCATTTTAATATTTAAATTAAAAAATTTTAATTTATTATATATGCTTTGAAGCCACACTTTAGAGAATATTAAAATCTACTCCAAGGATATTTTTCCTTATTGTTCCTTGTGACAGTACTAGACAATACCCTGATGCCTTGTTCTTGTGTTTACTCTTGTAAACTTCATGAAGACAGGAACTGGGTCTTTTTTTTTTTTTTAATTAAATTTTTAATTTTAATTCCAGTATAGTTAACAGTGCCCTATTAGTTTCAGGTGCACAGTATAGTGATGCTGCACTTCCATATACCACCCGGTGCTCATCACGTGTGTCCTCCTCAATACCTATCGCCTGTTTCATCCACTCCCCTCACCCACCCACTTCATCACCCACCAGGTGAAACTGGTTACCATCAGTTTGTTCTCTGTAGTTAAGAGTCTGTTTCTTGGTTTACTTCTCCCCCTCCCCCCCCCCCCCCCCCCCCCCCCCCCCCCCCCCCCCCCCCCCCCCCCCCCCCCCCCCCCCCCCCCCCCCCCCCCCCCCCCCCCTCTCTCCCTCTCTCCCTCTCCCTCCCTCTCTCCCTCTCCTTTTTGCTTGTTTGTTTCTTAAATTCCACATATGAGTAAAATCATATGGTATTTGTCTTTTTCTGACTGGCTTATTTAACTTAGCATAATAGTCCCTAGCTCCATCCATGTTGCAAATGGCAAGATCTTGTTCGTTCTTTTTACAGCTGAATAATATTCCACGGTACGTATACACCACATCTTCTTTATCCACTTGGGCTGCTTCCATAATTTAGCTATTGTAAATAATGCTGCAGTAACATAGGAGTGCATGTATCTGTTTCTTTTCTTTCTTTTTTTTTTAAAGGTTGTATTTATTTATAATTTAACAGAGAGCGAGAGAGAGAGAGAGAGAGCGAGAGAGAGAGAGAGAGGAGAGAGAGAGAGAGACAGAGAGAGAGAGAGCAAGCACAAGCAGGGAGAGTGGGAGAGGGAGGAGCAGGCTCTCTGCTGGGCAGGGAGCCTGATGCGGGGCTGGATCCCAGGACCCTGGGATTATGACCTGAGCTGAAGGCAGACCTTTAACCAGCTGAGCCACCCAGGCGCCCTGCATGTATCTGTTTCAGTTAATGTTTTTGTATTTTTTTGGGTAAATACCCACTAGTGCAATTGTTGGATTGGAGGGTAGTTTTATTTTTAACATTTTGAGGAACTTCTATGCTATCTTCCACAGTGGCTGCATCAGTTAGTATTTCCACCAACAGTGCATGAGGAGGAACTAGTTTGTCTTAATCAGCATAACTTGCCTGGTACTGAGAACAGTACCTGACCAATACATATCTGTTAAGTGGAGGTGTGAATAAACAACCAAATTGTAAATGATCTATGAAGTAATTTTTTTTCTAAGCCTGGAGATTTTTGTACAGTGTTATAGTTTAGTTCTGGATGTTCAGAAATTTTTTGATGAGAAGTCAATATTTTGTCATATTTTGCTGCTTGGAGTGTTTATTTTATTTTATTTTTTTAAAGATTTTTATTATTTATCTGACAGAGAGAGAAATCACAAGTAGGCAGAGAGGCAGGCAGAGAGAGAGGGGGAAGCAGGCTCCCCACTGAGCAGAGAGCCTGATGTGAGACTCCATCCCAGGACGCTGAGATCATGACCTGAGCCGAAGGCAGAGGGTTTAACTCACTGAGCCACCCAGGTACCCTGGAGTGTCTGTTTTAGCTAATCTTTTAGGTTAGCAAAATTTCTTTCATTTTCATTAGCCTATTTCATTATTTTTTCCAAGGTACCTACACATATACATCTTTTTATTTTTTTACATTTATACATCTTTAAGAAATATATTTCTGTTAGTAAAAGTCCAGTTGAAGGGCATTAGCTCTAGTCCTTTGCTTCACTTTTCATGGTGGTAGTTGCAGAGACTGTCAGCAGCGTGGCTCTCTGTGGGTGTGGGGTGGGGCAGCCGCACTTGCCACTTCATTTGCCTGGGTGTTACTAGTACATGAGCCCCATGCTGGGCTTCCGAATCAGTGGATCCACTCTCCTCCCGCTGTGGTTAGTCGAATCAGTGTTTTGGGGGCACTGAGAGCTGGGAAGGCATCTACAGAGGTGGAAGAAAGTTGGACACCCTTACTTGGGCTTTGCCTGCAACGACCCCTCCCTAGTCCTGTTTGGAAATGGAGGCGTTTTGGAAATTTTGAAGCTATGGGGGGAACCCTCTAGTTTATTGCTGAAGTAACTTTTGGCTGGGGCAAGTTTAGGAAATTTGGACTCTTCAGTAATGCTAAAGTTCTTTGTTTAGCAATAAGATGATCTTAGGTGAAACTGTTTCCTCATAAAATACTATTAGAACACAATATTAACATATGAAATGTAACCGAACTTTAGTTACAGATTTATTAATTTATTTGAATCGCTTGAACTTTGGTTTCAACAGAGGGAAACATTTAAGAGATTTACGCATCCGGCCACCTGGGTGGCTTGGTGGGTTAAAGCCTCTGCCTTTGGCTCAGGTCATGATCTCGGGGTCCTGGGATCGAGCCCCACATCGGGCTCTCTGCTCAGCGGGGAGCCTGCTGCCCCCTCTCTCTCTGCCTGCCTCTCTGCCTATTTGTGATCTCTCCCTCTGTCAAATAAATAAAATCGTAAAAAAAAAAAAAGAGATTTATGCATCTTGGTTGGAGAAGCAAATGCAATTCCTTTTTTTTTTAGCATTACAGCTAGAAATTGAAAGTTATTGTGGTTTTGAAGGAAGGTAGAGTAGACCTCTCTGTATCCACCTTTGTTTAAATAAATTCAGATATTTGCCACAAAGAATTTAGAGATAGATAAGAAAGATAAGATTGCTGCTAATCGGCAACGCTTTTTTTTCCGTTGCTTTAATTTTGTCATAATCACAGACTTAAGTTGATTTTTTTTAAACAGGGATATGTGTACATAGTAAAATATTTTCGAATTGTGTAAAAGAGTGTACTCCTTTACTGAGACCCCCAGTCCCTCTGTCCCTTCATCCCTTCTGTAGGCCACTGTTATTTCTAGTTTCTTTTTGTTTCCAGAAAAATTCTATTTATATAAAAGCATATTTCCCCATCTACTTAAAAAAACACTTGGTAGTAGTCTTTTCATTTAAAATGCCTTAGATATATCCAGGTACACAAAGCTCAGCCTCATTCTTTTTAATGGTTGTCTAGGAGTCTATTATATGGATGCACCTTTTTTTTTTCTTTCTTTTCTTTTCTTTTTGTAGGCTGGGGCTTGGACTCATGACCCTGAGATCAGGGGCCACATGCTCTACTTTAGTAGGTATGTGCCAGATGCCCCCAGGATGCACCTTAATTTATTTAGTCAGTTTCCTATTTGTATACATTTTGGGTTATTTCCAGTTTTTTAGTGTTGCAACGGTATTGTGGAAATGATCCCGAATGATAACTGAATGTGCTTAGATTAAGATGAGCTATCTGATACTTAATGTTTTTTTCTGAGTTAGTGTATTTGTAGAAACCATTCTCCAACCACTCCCTGTCCCCCAAATGCAGAGAAGCAGCAAGCGGGTGCAGTAGTCAGCGGTGTCGGAGATAGAGGCCCTCTGCCTGCCCGAAGTCTCCCCTTCCCCTGCAGGCAGTGCCCCCACAGCGCCCACAGATGCCCCTGGACCACGAGGTGTGACCCGGCCTTGAAGCCCCAGCCTGGAGGGCAGCCTGCCTGTTACAAACGTAGATAGTTTGTCTTGAGAAAATTGCCACACCGTGGACTGGCTGACATTATATCACTTTCTGGAAATTTTTTTGTGTTCTTTTGCTTGTTTGGCAGGTATATAGCTAAATTAAAAAAAAAAAAAATACCAGTTGATTTTTATTTAAGTTATTTGGCAAGCAATTTTAAACATGGTGCTGTGGGTCCAGTGCAGTGACTTCTGAGGAAACTGAATTTGGAATTTTGATGCGTTCTGTAGTTGAACCCTACGGTGTTACATGTATTTCGGTAGTCCTAGGTCTTAGTTCTTACCCTTTATTCGAAGACTTCAGAATACTGCTCAGGGCACAGGTTCGTGTCCCTGTCAGTATCTCCTCTGTACTACTGTCGCTTCTAAAATGTGCGACAGTTGATGGTATTCTTTTTCTTTTTCTTTGTGGTTGTCTGTTCCTACCCTGTGGCCCTCGCCCTGTGCTCAGAGGACACGCAAACGGCGCGGGGGTGGGTGGGCACGTACCGTGTCTGAGCAGACGTGCTCCTTCCTGCATGGCCCTGAGCCACTGAGGGTGCTGCCGGCGGGGCCTGAGCCAAGGGCGTGGGCTCTGCTGGGCCCTTCTCTCTGCCACTCATTTTGTGTTCTAGGGGGTAGTTTTGACCCATGGAGGCAGGCAAAGGATGTGACTTGTAGACTTGGGCTTGTGGCAAAGAAGGTGTCATACAGTATCACACACTATGTCAGAAAGCAAGTTTTAAGGTTTGATAAGGTGCTTTGAAGAAGGGATATGAGAGGGGCGCCTGGATGGCTCAGTCGCTTGAGTGTCTGCCTTCGGCTCAGGTCATGATCTCAGGGTCCTGGGATCCAGCCCCACATTGGACTCTCTGCTCCGCCTGCTTCCCCCCCCCCCCAACCCTGCCTGCTTTCTGCCTACTTGTGATCTCTCTCTATGTCAAATAAATAAAGTCTTAAAAAAAAAAGAGAGATATGAGAGGAAGTATAGAAATCAGTAGGCAGTGAGGGTAATTCAGACAAGAGCACAGGACGCCTGGCACATTGGACCTCCCAGTGTTGAAAGAGCAGGTAGAAGAAGCAGTGACTGAAGGTGTGTTTTCCCCGGAAGAATTTAGAGGGTTTAGAGGGCAAGGGATTGCCTGTGGACAGTGCCTGGGACTTTTATACAGGACGCTGCTTTAACGACCTCCCAGGTTCTTCCAGTCCCCGTTGGGTAAGGAGCTCCTGATTGGCTGGTTTGCGCACTAGGACGAGTCAGAGGTACTGGCTTGAGACAGATGGTAGGCATTGAATTTCTTTCTCTTGTGAAAGTGGCAGTACCCTCCCCTGGGGGCAGCAGTGTTATGGCTGCATTAGAAAGGTGTATTTTTTTCCTCCATAATGAATTGGAGGTATCATGATCTGATACCGCAGGAATTCATTTAGCAAATGCCAAATAGCCATGAAGTGAAGCCCTGGTGCCAGGAGTTTGCAGAATGCAGAGGAGAGTGAGCTCCCTGCGCTGGAGAAGCTTCCAGTGCTGTGTAAGACATGCCACAGAGTAGTCCTGGGTCAGTGCTGTCAGAAGGGTACAAAGTGCCTACCGTGGAAGATACTTCGACAGGAGTGTGGGAAGGGCTAATGTCTTGTAGGATATTGTTTTAGGAAAGGATTTTCATGGGAGTAAAGTTCAGGCAGGGAGTGATTGGTGAATACTTGTATTGTTAGTGCAAGACTTTTTAATAAGCTAAATTATTTTGGTTTTTAATGGAGAAAAGGCCCATTGTAAAATAAGAAAATAACCCTGAACAACTTCTTTGCAAATCCTTTTCCAATCTTTTGTCTTTAGTGCTCCTTCCTTCTCAAGCTGTTTAAAGCCGATGGGGTTCCTTCCAGCCCCTTTTCTTTGAGAGTAGTAGGGGAAGCAAAGAGCTAGCTCTCATGATCTCTGGGCTGTTAACATCTGGAACTTAGGCCCATGGGCACCCACTTGGAACCGGAGTGTGTAGTCGTCAGGACACTGAGATGGAGGGAAAATGCTCAATCTCTGGCCATGAGCATGCAGCTTGGCAAGAATTAGAATATATCCTCAGAGAGCCCCAAACTTTTTACTTTACATTATCTGTTGAGGTCCCATATTTGCTTTTTAATTGCTGAGGGAGCTTTTTATGTTGAGTGCTTACATGTGAGTCATTTGCAATTTTGATTTATGGTTCTCTGTTTTTGTGAATCTTTAATTTCCAAAACAGATTAACCTTAAACTTTTTTCATTGTTAATTTTTAAAATGGGCTAGTTTCGGTAGAATGGTAGTAAAGGGACCAGAAACATAGTTTATGTCAGCCTACTGGAGAACTTTGGTGGGGTAGGTTGTAGTCCCCTTTTATTTAAAGCTTACTACTTTCCTATTCATACGTTTTAGCTTTTGTTTGAAAAGTAAATACTACCTTGGCAATTTTCCTTTTTTTTTTTTTTTTTTTAAAGTAGGCCCCATGCCAAAGTGGAGCCCAATGTGGGGTGCCTGGGTGACTCAGCTGGTTAACCATCTGCCTTCAGCTCAGGTCGTGATCCCAGGGTTCTGGAATCGAGCCCCACATCAGGCTCTCTGCTCAGTGGGGAGTCTTGCTTCTCCCTCTGTCTGCCACCACCCCACCACCCCCCGCTCATGCTCCTGCTCTTTCTCACTCTCTCTCAAATAAATACAATCTTAAAAAAAAAAAGTGGGTTGCTTAACCAACTGAGCCACCCAGGCGCCCCACAATTTGCTATTTTATGTAGTGATATTTATAATGTTAGTAGTCAGCAAGTTAATTTCTCATTAAGTAATTTTAAACTTTATGCTTTCTTAGAAGTGATGAATTGCATTTTGGGGCAGAACTTTTTCTGAAGGACTGCACATATATCACCTCTCCAGACATCCTTTTTGGAGGCAGATTTCCCCCCACAACACAGCTCAACAACTAGGACAAGCAAGGTCCACTTCTAAGCGCCGGCAGTAATTGCTATAAAGCTCATGTACCAAAGCTGATCATTTTTCTTTTTCGGTTTTTACCTAGTCTTACCTTTGTTTGGGGATAGTTCCTAACTCTCTCCTGGTCTCATGTAGAGTAGACCCCATTAGCTGGGGGGGGAGATGGGTGGAGATTGTCAGGGCTGCACGCTGGTGGCAGCCGTTAGCAAAGCCTGACTCTGGGGCTGGACATCTGACATAGGGTTCTTGTGACGTCTCAAAGTTACCAGAATTATCAAGAAACACTTAAAAGTTTGTTCAGGATGCACACTCTTATAGAGATAAGGAAGTAAAGATCTATTTCAGCAGTGTTTCCATCCACTGTTAGAACTGGTTTTGGTGCTTGAAGAAGGGCCAAGCTTCGTTTATATCTGGGCTTTATTACCTTCATCCCAAAATGAAGAGAAGGGGACTATCAGATTTCTTCTAGGTTTAAAATTCCTCATTGCTCTCTAGAAATTTTACATATGATAATTTTCCTCTTGGAAATATAGTTAATAGGGCGCCTGGGCGGCTCAGTGGGTTAAGGGACTGCCTTCGGCTCAGGTCATGATCCAGAGTCCTGGGATCGAGTCCCGCTTCGGGCTCCCTGCTCAGCGGGAAGCCTGCTTCTCCTTCTGACCCTTCCCCTCTCACACTCTCTCTGTCTCTCAAATAAATAAATAAATAAATAAAATCTTAAAAAAAAAAATATAGTTAATAAAGTAATACTTTTATAGCTAATCTGTTCAGCTAAATAGAAACTGACTCTATAGGTACTGTAAGTGCTGTACTTCTATATTAATTCTTTAATATTTCTATGAAAAAATATTTTTATAACCCTGATGTATGTTGTACATTAGTTTTTCCCTATCTTGATTATTACAGAATGTTAATTTGCAATTACTTAATTTTCTTTGGCTAAAGCCATTATATTCTCACCGGGTAGGAGTCTTATGAAAATTTCTATTGGTGTGAATTCCAGCAAGATTCAGGGACCAACCCCAGACTCTGTAAGACCATGTAGGAGTTCAGGGTCTCTTCAGGATTTGCTCAGCATCCTCACTGTCACCAAGTGGTGCTTGCTAGCATCGGCCTCATTTGGACTTCAGTAGCCTCCTCACGGGTCCCCTTCCTTCTGCCCGTGCCCCCTCCAGTCTGCCCTTGAAACGTGGGATCCTGTTGACAGGTAAGTCATAGGATGTCACTTCTCTGCTCAGAATTTGCTGCTGCACTACCATCTTTCTTGTCTTTATTGTCTTCCGCAAGGCTCACGTGCCCCAGCCTCCCCACCTCTCAGACTTCCTCCCCTTTCTCCAGCAGGTAAGGGGTCTCCTCCTTCTCTGTTGTTCCCTCTGCCTGGGGTGCTCTTCCTGCAGATAATCTGTACAACTGGCTCCCTCACTTTCTTCGGCTCTTTTTCCAAAAATCACCTCAGTGACCGACCTGCGTAGCTAAAATTTTAACCCTTTTCCAACATTTCATATCCCTGCCCCTGCTTAGCTTTTTTTTCCTCCTCAGCATTATCTAACCCTTGTATTTCTCTGTTTGTGTATTGTCTCTGTCTTCCACTAGAATGTTAGCTCTCTGAGGAGAGGGATTTTTGTCCGTGCTGTTTACTGCTCTGTCTCTAGCACTTAGAACAGGGTCTGGCTGATGGTAGGTGCACAGTAAAAATTTGTTGAATGAGTGAATGAAGGAATATTTCACATTACAGAAATAGCATAGATTCACCCTGGTCTGTGAGTTATATAAGTTCCGAATTTGATGGACTGTCAGTCCGCGTTTAGTCAGGAAACCCTCCAGGTGCTTCCGTCAAAAAGGGGTATAATTCGGGGCGTCTGAGTCGCTCAGTTAAGCATCCCAACTCTTTTTTTTTTTTTTTTTGGCTCCCAATCTGTTTATTCTTTTTGAAAAATGCCAATTTCAGCAATCATGCAATGAGAAGGGGAGAGTTTTTGACATCAAATCAGTAAGATTTCTAACACAAATTTAAATAGATTTACCTTGTTATATCCGATTTCAGAAGTTATAGAACTAATATATATAATGATGCATATATTTGGCTGTATTTATGGTTGCGTTTTAAGTTTCCTTTGTCTTACTGTTTTAGGTGTATTTTTTTTTTATTAATTTTTATCAACATATAATGTATTATTTGCCCCAGGGTACATGTCTGTGAATCTTCGGGCTTACACATTTCACAGCACTTAACAGCGCATACCCTCCCCAATGTCCACAACCCAGCCTCCCTATCCCTACCCCCCCACACACCTCCCCCCCCGCCGCCACCCTTAGTTCAT
>CM053603.1:15868127-15928767 GCA_028646535.1 Procyon lotor | reverse complement strand
CTGAAGTGGGGAAGCCAGGGAGAGTCGAGTGGGGAGCAAATTGAAGACCCCTGTGGTTGTCTGTGGAACACTGTTGTGGAGATTCCGCAGGAGTACACGGACATACCTGTCTGTAGCTCAGGGAGTAAGTCCTCACAATATTGGTAGTACTCATCGTCACGAATTTGCATGACGTCACCTAGGAAGAGAATGTCGGATGCGTGGGGGCAGCAAAGAGAACTCGGCACTCACTCCCGGGAAGTCCCAGGTTTAGTTGATGAGGTTCTGGAGGAGTCAGCAGACTGAGGACTGGATGGAGGGGAAGAAGGAGAACCAGGAGAGCGTGTCACAGTTGCTGAGAGAAGAAAACATTTTGAGGACGGGGGTCAGTTTCCTTAGACTGGGTTAGGCGATAGGAAGGTCACAGTGGCCAGGCCAGCAGCCACGTTCGTGTGTTAGGATAGACACTGGCCAGATTGGGGAGGAAGTCAGGAGGGCCGTGTGGACCAGCCTGCAAGACGAGGTGTCTCACTGTGAAAGGGGCAGAGAAGGGCTGAGGGGGGACTAGAGGTTTTCTTTTCTTCCTGGCGTGGAGCACTAGAGTGTGTTTGCGTGCTGCTCAGAGGGATGGAGTACCGAAGGAGCACTGAAGATTTTGTGTCATGAAGTGGGTGGGAGGGGGGACTCTGGAGCCTCAGGGAAGGGATTTCCGTTTGTCTGAAGGGTGGGAGCAGATGCCAGCAGGTGGTGGGAAGATAAAGGCAGCTCCTGGCACCCTCACAGGGCTCTGCGTAAGTAACTTCATTCGCTCCTGGCTCTTGGGTTCCTCAGTTTTCTGAATGTGAGTAGACATCCAATTTGTATTAAAGAAACAAGGAAGCAGGAGTTTATTGCTACTTGTCGTCCGTGTCCGTGGAGATGCATCTTTAAGGAGAAGAGAAGGGTTTAGAAATAGCACAAAGACCTGTACCCCCGGGGCAAATAATACATTATATGGTAATAAAAAAGATAGCATAAGGTGTACACAGATGCTTTCAAGAAGTCACACTCATTTTGTCAAGGGTATTACTTTCAAAATATTGTTAATATTTTTTGGAAAGTGGAGGTCTAAGCTGCAGGAGAAGGAAAGAGGCACGAGGATGCTTATTTGATGAGGTCCTCTCCCCGAGAATGCCGAACTTCTCCCAAGTTGCTGTTTAGGTTCAACCTTAAACTTGACAATGTAGCATGTTGGAGTCCTTTCCCTCTGCCTTTGAGGGGGTTTTGTGTATTAAGTGTGAATGGCTGAGTCATGTGGGAGGGGCATGGGAGATTGCTGGAAGCAGGTTAGACTGTGATCCCGGAAGACCACAGGGGCTTTGTTGTGTTCACCACTTGATAAGTGTGAATGAGTGAATGAATAAGTGAACTCTGAAAGTAAGCATCACTAGGACTGCCTTTGGCTCAGGTCATGATCACTAGGACTGCCTTTGGCTCAGGTCATGATCCCAGCATGCTGGGATCGAGCCCCTCGAGGGCACCTTGCTCAGCAGGGAGTCTCCCTGTACAGCCCTCTGTGCTCTCTCGCTCTCACTCTTGTTCTCTCTCAAGTAATTAAATAAAATCTTAAAATAAATAAATAAATAAATAAATTAAGCATCACTGTATTAGTAGTCATGGACAGTAAAATGACCATTTTCAAAATTTTCAAAAATTTCCTTTTTTGTTCAGAGACCAAATTCTTATATAAAATATGCAAATTAGAACACAGATACTGTGACATACTCACGAGATTTGCAGAAATGTTTAAATCTCCCTGTAGGAAGTAGGTATGTGGAACCGTGGGGGCTTTGCTTCACCGATGCTGGGTGTGAGACGGTACAGCCACTCTGTGAACATTCTGTCTGCTTTCCAAGGTGTATGTGCTCCTCCTGACCTCCGCTGGACTGTGAGGGGGAGGCCGGCTCTGCCATCTTCCAGCCTGTGGCCGTGTGGGTCCTGGAGCCCAGAGGGGCCATGGGGTCTGATGGTGAGTGAGGAGTGTCAACTTCGAATTCTAGTACTTTTTCTTCCTTTGTCCTTTGATTTGTTAATGACTGTGTTCTGGATCTTAGAATGTTCTGTATTTTCTTTTCTTTTGCTGCTAAAGTTATGGCTCCAAAAAGGGACAGCATTCTAACTAAAGACACAGTTACATTGTCTTTGATGAAATAAGTCTTCCCCACTGCATACCTGGCCATCTGAGGCAGAAAATTGATAGACAAAAAATTGTAGACTTTATTTTCTCTCTTATTTTTATTTTATTTACTTATTTATTATTATTCTTTTTAGAGAGAGAGGAGAGGTGGGCAGAGGGAGAGGGAGAGAGAATCTTAAGCAGGCTCTCTGCTCAGCACAGAGCCTGATGGGGGCTCGATCTCCCGACCCTGAGATGATGACCTGAGCTGAAATCAAGGGTCACCCACCCAGGCGCCCCTCTGTGTTTAACTTTTTGAGAAATTGTCGGATTGTTTTTCCAAAGTGGTTGTGTCATTTGACATCCCCACTAGCAATGGATGAGAGTGGCAGTTTCTCCACGTCTTTGTTGACACTTGTCAATGTTTGTCTCCCTTTTTTTGTTTATAGCCATACTTGTGGCTTTAATTGGGGAAATAGGCATTAAAACACAGTGAGATGCAAAGGAAAAAAAAAGACTGCACGCAAAGAAAAACCACAGCGAGATGCCGTTAAACAGTCATCAGTTTGCCAGTATTTAATAGTTGACTGTAGAAAATGAGTGGAAGCAGGTCGATTAGTTTTTATGACTCAGAAATGATTTTGGCTTTTTAAAGGATTTTTATTGAGGTGAGGTTGCCTTATTTAAAAACAAACCCCGTTTTTAAGTAAACCCTACCCCCAATGTGGGGCTTGAACTCCTCACCCCAAGATCAAGGGTCACACGTACTACCGAGTGAACCAACTGTGTTTGCTTTAGGTTTTCATTTTGGCGTCCTCCACCTCCATAATTTCTCTCTGCTGTATTGAAGTTCATGCCAGCTGTGTCTTTATTCATTCACTCACTCCATCCACACTCACTGAAGGCCTGTCTGCTCTCACAAGTCCAGTCCTAAGGGGGCCTAGGACACCCCTGTCAGGCACTGGAACATTGGGTTTTGTGATGTGGGAACAAAAAATGTAAAATGGCTGTACAATTAAAAGGTAGACTAGGTGTGCTGTTGTTCCTTAGAGCTTTTTACCAACTGTTAACCTATGACAGCTCTCAGGTGGATTTCTTATTTATTGTTCAGTGATTCACTGGCTGGTGGTTCCAAAAATTTTCTGTAAAGTGGTCTGTCTTCTTTCCTGAATTGAGGCTTTAGAACGTGCAGTAAAGTGTCTAAGAGGAAATGATAGCAGATGAGGAATCCATTTTGGAAAAAGTTTGTGTGTAAAGATTGTGATTTTTGAATTGCAGCCTGTTATGTGGAGAATGAACTCAGGTTTTGGTTTTGGCTATCACTTACTGGTTCTGTAACCTTGGGCAAGTTAAAAATGTCTTTAAGCCTCATTTCCTTACCTGTGAAGTGGGACTATGTGAGAGGGTGGTAGAAGGGATGAGGAGTCATGTAGCGGGGCCTTGAGTGTTCAGGTGTGAGCTCTGTTCCTCCTTTCCCTCAGGACAGATTTTATAGAAAGCAAGCCATGTTCCTTCCTGAAATAAAGATACAGATTAATTGATTATTATCTAATAGAAACAAAATCAGAACATTTTGGCAAAAGAAAAAAACAAGTAATATACCTAGTTATAAACATTTCCTAGAATATGACAAAAATGGTGTGATTTTAAATCACTCTTAATTCTTAGGAGTCACACTGTTTTTTGTCAATTCTAGATTCTTTTTTTTAAAAAAAGATTTTATTTATTTATTTATGAGCTAAAAAGAGAGAGACAGACACAGAGAACACAAACAAGGGGTGGGGAGAGGGAGAGGCAGGTTCCCTACTCAGCAGGAAGCCTGATGTGGGGCTCTATCCTGGGACCCTCGGCCGGATCATGACCGGAGCCAAAGGCAGAGACTTAACCAGCTAAGCCATTAGGCACCCCAATTCTAGATTCTTCTATTTCAAGGTATAAGTCATTAAAAATTGTTCCAGAAGGGATGCCCTGATGGCTCAGTCAGTTGTGTGTCCAAGTCTGGGTTTCGGCTTGGGTTGTGGTCTCTGGATTGTGGGATCGAGCCCTGCTTCGGGCTTTGTGCTTAGAGAGTTTGCTTCTCACTCCTGCTCTCCCTCGCTGTCAAAATCGCACCCCCCCCCCCATCGCCCTGCCACCATGCGCTCTTTCTCTCTCTAAAATAAATACAGTCTTTTTTTTTTTCCCCAAAGATTTTATTTACTTGAGAGAGAGGGAACGCACAGCGGAGAGGAGGGGAAGAAGCAGGCCCCCCGCTGAGCAGGGAGTCAGGACCTCAGGATCATGACCCATGCCTAAGGCAGATGCTTAACTGACTGAGCCACCCAGGTGCCCCAAATAAAGTCTTTAAAAAAAATTCTTCATAGAAGATTTTTAGAAGTCACGATTATATTCTAAAGTAAAATGTGTTTTTTTTTTTTTTTTTTGCAACAAATTTGTGAAAATCTTTCTGATAAAAGGCAGAGGGAAATGATTATAAGTTCATTCCCCTCCCCACTTTTTTTTGTTGAAAATCATTACTATGTCTTTAGGTGAGAAAACATCTCTCTCTCTCTCTTCTTTTTTTAATGTAAGATGAGATGGTTTCAGGTCATGTTTTGTAACAAGTGAGGTTTGTATCCTGAGTTAATGACTCATTAAGGTTCGTGAATGTCTGTTACAGTTTGAATTGAAGAATCTGTGAGGACTCTGTTTGGATTCTTTTATCTGGAATAAAGTTCTTGCATTGTGTTCAGCATCATGAAATTTTGAAACAGTGGAGGATAGAAAGATGAATTTAGCAGAACGCTTGCCTTGGGTCAACTTTGAACAACTCAGTCATGTATGCCACTAAGTTGTACCCGTGACGCCATATTCTTCCCATTCTAGGTTGATCTGTTACTCATGGCCCCCACTGTTAGAAGAGTTTATTCTTTAGGTAAGGGATTGAAGAATGAATACTTCTATTATTTTGAGTACAAACTAATGCATAAGTTGTAACTAGGCCTGTTTTGTGAATGGGTCAGACTGTCTATCTCCATTTAAGGCTCCGCACTGAGAGCAGATGGAAGAATATTTTCCATTGAACCGGTGAGTGTTTTTGCCAACATTATAATCAAGTCCTATAGCAAGCTTCTAGATGATTTTTTAAGATTTTACTTTTAAGTCATCTCTACACCCAGCGTGGGGCTCAAACTCACAACCTCAACATCAAGAGTTGCCCAGTCCACCAACTGAGCCAGCCAGGCTCCCAGCAAGTTTCTAGATGATTTTGACTAGTCTCTTGGATGTTTTATTTATAAAAACATGATTTAGGATTTGGGGAAGATAGTATAAAATATTTAATTTTTTTTTTTAAAGATTTTATTTATTTGACAGAGAGAAACCCAGCAAGAGAGGGAACACAAGCAGAGGGAATGGTAGTGGGAGAAGCAGGCTTCCTGCCGAGCAGAGAGCCCGATGCGGGGCTCGATCCCAGGACCCTGGGATCATGACCCGAGCCGAAGGCAGACGCCCAATGACTGAGCCACCCAGGCGCCTCTAAAATATTTAATTTCTTTGTTAGAGAGAGAGATTGAACACAAGCAGGCAGAGAGGCACGCAGAGGCAGAGGGTGAAGCAGGCTGAGCAAGGAGCCTGATGTAGGACTCGATCCCAGGACCCTGGGATCATAACCTGAGCCGAGGGCAGCTGCTTAACCAACTGGGCCACCCAGGTGTCCCTAAAATATTTAATTTCTTGATAGCGTAACAATCTCTATGTTTTTGTGATTAGTCTCTTTAGCACTCAGTTTTGAGAGGTGTTAGTTTTTCAACTGTAAAGCAGGTGGAATATGCTGTAGTCAGTATATTTTAATTTGTTATATTGATAGCTAAATTGAAATTGAGCTTGCAAAAACAAAAATGTGCCTGTCATTTTCTTCAGCTTCAGCACCTTGAATAATATGAAGGATGGACCCTAATTCTTGACCTTTGGGTTTGTGGGTCAGCGTTTTCCTTACTAAGATAAAGGATTCCGAGAACTGCACAATGTTGATATCCTTTTTGAATGCTATTAAGTCTTGTGCATTTGCTGCCCAGGTATCCAAATACACACTCGCTTCCATTCATTGCATTTACTTTGTATTTAGCCATTCTCTTCTCAGCCACCCACACCACAGCCCCTGCGTTTGCCACCCAGCGGAGCTTCCCAGTGGCTGCCAGTGGTCTTCACGCTGGCCACACCGGCGCCCTTTTCTGAGTCTTCCTTCTCCCTTGAACTTCCTTTCCTAGTTGGCTTTGTTGGCCGCTCACGCTTCATGAGACAGAGCCTTCTTGCTTCTTACCTCTGCGTTTCTTTTCTGTGGAAGGGACACAGAGTGAGTGGTCTCGTGGCTGACAGAAGGTGTTCATCCCTCCGGTGGTTCCCTCCTCTCTCGGTTTCTGATGCGCAGCTCCCCGCACGGGGCCTTGTGTCCGAGTGTCCGTGGGCTCCGTCTTCTGCCTGCCGGCAGCCTGCCTTTCTGCCGCTCCTGGGACTCCGTGTCTCGGGTAGCATCCTGGTGGAACGCGCCCGCTCCCAGATCTCAGTTCTTGTTCGCTGTCTGGCCTTTGACATGATAACATTTGGAGTCATCTTTGATTTTTGTCTTCCTCCTCTGACGGGTCTCTCAGGCTTAGTCTGTCCTTGACGCTCTGACGGCTACCTGTCTGCGCCAAGAGCTCATCCCTGGACTAGTCCGCACCTGCCTGCCGGTCTGGTCCTCACGGTCCCATACTTGTGTGTATGGCGGGTGACAGATGCTCTTTAAAATGTAGTACTCCGGGGCGCCTGGGTGGCTCAGTCGTTAAGCGTCTGCCTTCGGCTCAGGTCATGATCCCAGGGTCCTGGGATCGAGCCCCACATCGGGCTCTTTGCTCAGCAGGGAGCCTGCTTCTCCCGCTACCATTCCCTCTGCTTGTGTTCCCTCTCCAGCTGTGTTTCTCTCTGTCAAATAAAAAAAAAAAAAAAAAATCTTTAAAAAAAAAAAAAAATGTAGTACTCCTCTGGTCTTTCCTACCCAGTACTTTCTGTGGAGTGTATGGCTTTGGCATGTTAGTCCCACCCTCCTGTGTGGCCTTATCATTCTGTACATCGAGGGACGGAGCTCTCCTGCCACCTTCATGCAAGTGTCCACCCCAGCCACCGTCCCCCTCGCAGCTGATGCCAGCCTCGTGCCTGCCTTGCTGGCTTGGACATGCTGCTTGCACTGGTGGGCATGTCTTGCACTCTCCTCTGGCTCTCCAAGCTTCTTTCCGTCCTTCAGGGTGAAGCTCCTGCTTTGATTTTGATGAGGCTCTTTGCAGCTGTCTTGACTCAGAGTTAACTCTCTTTTCTCTGTGCAGCCAGTTTTCTAATGCCTTGCCTTTCAAAAATTCCCCCAGTGGCTCTGTCCCTAATTGTAAAATCCTTTAGGGCAAGGCGAGACTGAGCTTTGTAGCACATTGGCCATCCCTGGGGTAGTGCCAGGAACAAAGGAGTGTTTGTGTTCCGGAGTGGTCGGAGGCAGGCGAGCTGTGCGAATGCTCAAGCAAACACTGTGAGCATGTTGGTTTCTAATTGTGTTGGTAAATACTGGGAAATAAAGATAAAGATATGGAATAGATGTTAGAAGGTTAATGGTCCTTGCCTAGGATGGTTTTATCTTTTACCCCATGTCCTTTTGTTGATAGGGTATATCAAATAGAATGGGATTAAAATTCAGTGGGGAAAGCTTTGAACAAATTACCTTAATTAAACATCTTGTTTTATGAGTTAGGTTCTACTTATACAGAGAGAGGCCCATTTGCCTCTTCCAGGGCCAGCTACTGGTAAAGCAAATACTAGGCCATAAATAAAATGTCATTAGATGGACATCCTATATTTTGGTTGTACAAATTAAGTGAATGGCATCTTACTTTGAAACATGGCTCCACTTACCCCTTGTGCATTTTTCCTATTTACTTTGTGTAAAAAATAATTAAATTTCTTATATAATTTCCTTTCCCAAAAGCATATCAGGAATAGAAAGGGCCTGCCAGCTCCACAGAGGGTTGAATCAGGACCCACGGGCCTTTCTCCCCTGACTGGACAGCAGCTCCCTCTTGATACCTGTCTCCCTCTGCCTTCCCTCCTGTGCTCTGGGCTGTAGGAGCGACTGAGAGTAGAACAGTTTTCTGCTGCTTCTCCCCCTCCCAGATGTGCCTTGTTTGTTTGGTAAGAATGAGAGAATCCACTGTTTGAGTTCAAAGGTTTCCATTGTCCTTGTTAAGTGTTTATGATACTCTACCTTGTTACTTGCTTTTGTCTTCTTTCCCACTAGTTTGAGGCAAAGGGATAATGTTTTATCATTGTAGCTGCTACACAGTAGAGCACAGTGTAGGAACCACAAAATATTTGTTGAATGAAAGACTCATATGTTTAAAAGCCAAATTTACTCACAGAGTAAAGGATTATATTATCCGGCATCAAGCTTCCTCCCCACCTGCCCCCATGTTCTCTCAAATTCTCAGCAGATTAACCACTTTGTTGTTCAAAACCGGGGGTTCTGAAGCTTTTTGGTATTCATGTACCCCTTTGGTAAGCTAGTGAAGCCTGTAGATCTGTTCTCAGATTAATGGTTTTAAAAAAATGCAATCCATAGCATTACAAAGGAAATTAGTTGTATATATCTGCAACATCTGTAATGTCACGTGAAAATATCTCTTCTCTCTGGGGTGATACGGTTACAGTTACTGGTAATGTTGCTGTGATTGGTTGCCTACATTCGTGTTTGAAGGCAATCTTATATTTCAGTTTGAGGTTAATGGAAACAGGAAATAACTTCCTCTCACTCAGATTCATGGACCCTTGCGTTCTCTTCATGGACCCGAGGACTCCAGGTTAAGAACCTTGCTCTAAGCAGTGGGAATAGGGGTGCCTGGCTGGCTCAGTCGGAAGAGCATGCGACTCCTAATTTCTGGCTTGTGAGTTCGAGCCCCACATTGGGTTGTAGAGATTACTAAAAAATAAATAAACTTTTAAAAAAGTGGGAATAAGAGAAACTATGTAGGAGGGTAGGAAGACATTTTAAGAAATCTACCTTATTTAGCACTGTTGCTGCTTCTCCTATCCTAAACAAGTCTGGGATAGGGAAGTGAATAAGATTATTATACATTGCTGAGAATGTTGATGGACAGAGACTTAGGGCTTAAATAGTTTCTGTTTTACAGGGATAACATTTTGGGAACTGTGGGAGTAAGGGACTCAAGCTATGAGTGCGTAGGGTACAGAAAAGCTTTTAAACATAGGCATGTGGTGTCTTTCTTAATCATGTTTGGAAATAACAAAAATGACATTTAGTGGGAAATTTCATGAATTTTGGAGTCTGAAGGACCTGAGTTCTGAGTAAGTTTGTTAATCTTCCTTGAGCCTTGGTTTCTTCACCTGTCTAGTTTTGATAATGTTTGCAACAGAGTTCCGTGAGGACGAGATGAGCGCGTGTGCCAGTGCCCAGCTGCGGTGGGAGGGGGCTTGCCTCTGCTGATCTGGGAATAAAGGGATCTTTCGTATCCCTTTAGCCAGAAAAGATGTTTGCTATTAGTAAGCCTACTTCTCAGGCTTTACTGAAATGCGGAGCTTCCCAACTAGACACAGTTTGTGAATAGATTGCTTGGAGCAGCAGAGAACTAGTTTTGAGTGCTTATAACCTGGAAGGCATTCTCAAACACGCCACCTCATTTCATCCTCAGAGCCGCTCTGCACGAAAAGGGGGCATTCCCACTTTATAGATTGGGATATTAAGACCTCGAAGGGTGGAAATTCTTCTAGGGTCATGAATTCGTATGTGATGAACTGGAGTTGGAAGTCAGGGTTCCTGTGTAAACCCTGTGTTTGTTTCCATGTTTTGTTACGCAATGTTATTTCACAGTACTCCCCTAGTACTCCAGTGTGAGGCTCCTTTCGTACTCTTCCTACAAAGAGAACACTGTTTTGGAAAGAATATATATGTATGTATGAAGGTTATTAAGTTCACTTTGGAGAGACTGTTTTTAAAAGGTCTAAAAAACACTCAAACCGTGAAAAGCAGAGCAAAGTTGTGAGTCTAGAACTGTGCCCTGCCGCTCCAGCCTTCGGCAGCAGGTCCCCCACTTGATGCTGCATCGCTCTGGGGAACCCTGGTGTGTGTGTCGTACAGCAGGGACATCCTCCTGCACAGTGTACGCGGAGCCATCAAGTACTCCTCAGACCACAGTCGGGTTGGACCAGGTGCCCCGCGCAGCCTCCCCTCTCCAGCCCGCACCGCCCGCCCTTGTTTGGTGGGAGCAGAAGGAACACTTAGGGGTCATGCTTTGCATTGAATTGGCAAGTCTTCTTCAGCCTTTCTTCTGATTTTCATGGTCTCGATGATCTTGAAGTGTTTAGAAATTAGGCCTGCTTTTTTTTTTGTTTGGAAATATAGGCCTGTTATTTTGTAGAATATCCCTCAGTTTGGGTTTATTTGATGTTTTCTCAAGAATCAACTCAGGTTATGAACTTTGGCAGGAATATCACAGAAATGGTGCTGTGTCTCCCTAGATCTTATTTGTAACTAGCATTTTGTGGGTAGGTACTTCAAACCTATCCCATTTCTCATCAAGCTTTCAGTTTATTTATTATACATTTATGTCAGTGTGGACTCATTTTTTCTCTTCTAGTCACTGAGCTATAACTTTTTATTCTCATTACTTTATATTGATGTGTAAATTATCCCAAATTTGGCCAGTAGGAGCCCTGGCAGGCTCAGTTCTTTGTTCTTTTGACCCGTCTCCCTTACCCTCTGGAGCATTTTCTTGCTTTTTGGCACAAGTGTCCTAGGCCAGAGTTTCTTACCTTGGCACTGTCCGTGCTCATGCACGTGGTTGTTTATCTCAGCATTCAGTTCGTTCTGCAAGAAAATAGAACATTTTTGAAAAAATGACTACCAAATATTACCCTTTTTTGTATCCTTAGTAATATATCACTTGGAATGAATTTCTGACACTCCTGGGAAGGTGGCAGAGAACCTGCCATTCCCTTTTGTGCATTTCTTCCCCCTGCCGAGGGAAAAAGAAGTCTTTTTGTCACCGTGCCAAAAAGACGTATTGTAATTGTGAAGGCCTTTTCATTGTCAGAATGATCACTTAAAACAAACCAAAACAAAATAAAAAAACATTTTTGGTAGAAAAAGCATTTTCATATCATCGAAACGGGAGTGGAAGAAGAAATGTGCTCTTCATTTGCTGGCTTATCCTCCACATAGGTAGTGAGTATTTCCTGGAGTCAGGCACCAAACAGGGCTCTTTGCAAAGCAGCAGGGTTACTGGGGCAAACGGAAACCAGCATAGTCCCTGCAGTACCCTCGGTGAGCTTACAGTCTAGTAGTTCAGAGAGAGTCACAGAAACACGGAGGGACAGTCAGGAAAGGAAATGGACTAAGCTGCAGTTCTTACGTGTGAAATGACCCCTGTTCTGCTTTACAGATTGTTCTGACGGTAAAACGAGATCATTTAAGCAAAAGTCCTTTTGAATTATAGATGTGTTCTATAAATGAAGCATTTCTTTCCCGCTGAAGCCCTCAAACCAAACCAAACTGGTCTAGTCCCTGTGTCTGAGACACACGTTGCACTCTCCCTTCCCTGTGCCTTTGCTCTTATCCTTTGCCTGGAACTGTCTTCATCTTTCCCGTTTTGCAAAATTACTTCTTCATTCTGGATTTGGCTTTTAAACCGAGGCCTCCCTGTGTTTTACTCCCATCATGGGTACAGTCTCTCCAGAGTATTTAGTAGTAATCATCTGTCCTCTTATGTCACTGTGAGGTTTTCTCAACTGGCATTCCGGCCCTCAAAGTATGGGACCATATACAGTAAGGTTTTTCTGGTTGATAAGAAAAGTGACCTGACTGCATTCAACTCTACTCCCAAGAATTTAGAAACAAAAAACCTGACTTTTTAGAAACAAACAAACAAAAAAATCTGAATTTGCACTGAAAGAAAAAAAATTATTACCCTGTACCAGTATTGCATTTTATTAAGTCACAACACATCTGACTTAACTGTCCCTTGCCTCAGCAAAAGATGAATACCTTTGTGCTTTTGAGCACCTTGTTGTCAGGGAGACTTCAGACTGAGACAGTTGCAGCCCCTTCTGTCCCTCCCTTTGACCCATTTTGGTACCAGGGATGGATTGCTTCAGCTTAGCAGATGCCTGTAGTGGCTGGGTCAAGTCGGCCGTCCCAGGTGGTGCAAGTGAGGGAGCACGCTGCTGAAAGCTGGGGGGACTCAGGATCCAGCGTGTCTGTTTTGTATGTGAGTGATAAAGAAGTTTGTCTCAAAATCTTAGGAATCAGTCACTTGATTATCTACCCTAATTAAGAAGGAAAATCAAGATAAAACTACCTAAATCATTAAAAGTAATTCACTAACAAAAGAAGAAGAAAAAAATGCCCTTGAGTGCTATGAAGGAAAAATGTCGGATGCTATGAGAGCGTAACACAGGAGGAACCATGAATTTCTATTTCATTACTTAAGTGTGACCTAGCAGTTGGTGATATTGCTTCTGTTTCAGTTAAAAATCCCATATTATGACTTGAAAAGATGGATTTTCTGTTCTAGCTTCAACATTCATTGTTGAAAGAATAGGTGCTTCAATTAAAGAATTGTCAGAGATTGGAAATACCCAGGAACAGGGATGATCTTTTAGTCTATCCCTACTTGTTAAATATCATTGATTTTTCCAGAAAGGTCTCTCAAATACAAACTGTGTTTTGGATGTAGTACAAGTTAGTTTTGGATATTTGTCATGAGAATCCGCTCTCTGGCTGCTCAGAATGCAGCCCATTCTCCAGTTGAGTGGTAGCACCCTGAGCATAGTGACAGTATCGTGATGTCACTTATTACCACGCACTCTGTTTATTTTTGTGTTGAAGACAGTTAATGCAGATGCTGCTGCTGCTTTGAGAAACCCCTGAAGGCTGATTTATTACTGTAGTTTTATTTCATGGTTTACTTTTTATTATGGCGGTGTTTAAACATGTACAGAAACAAAATCCCATTACTTGGTTTCCATAGTTATCACCACATGGCTGGCTTATTTTGTATACACTTTCCTTTCTGACAGATAAGACACAATTTTGTCTCCCTTACTACATCATTTTATGGCAAATGTTGAGTATTACATCACTTCATAAATAATTCAGTATTTATCTCTAAAATTATAAACCACAATACCCATTATTACATGTAAAAATCAGTTAATTTAAAAAATATTATTAAATATCCTGCTGGCATTATCACTATTTTAAGTACTTCTCTATGTGAATATTACAGTTTGATTTGTGGTATTGGCTGTTATGCAGAACCTATAGAGGTTTTTTCTTTTGAAACTATGATATGAAAAGAAAAGCTCTGTTTCTGGAATGAAAATGTAATATATTTTCATAAAATATTTTAGGCTGAGGCCCCCAAAAAACCAACACACACATACAAACAACCAAGCACCGGAAATCTATGTATAAATAACAGTCCTGATTAAATTACACTTGAATGATTTTATTTTCCTATTGTTTGTGAACTTAATAACATACATCTTGCGGAAGAGAGGAGGCTCTTTTGAAAATTCCTGCTCCAGGTTTCACAAGCTAGTGCTGACTAGGTGAGGAGTTTTTTGTGGGCTCTTGAGCCCGGTGGCTGTTGAGTTCTTGGTAGCTCAGTGGTCTTGAACTGTGGGACTGAAGGCCCTTAGGACTCGCATCCAGGTTTTGTCCCAGTTGTTGGGTGCAGGCCATTTCAGCAGGTGCTTAAATGAGCACTTACTCTATGCAAATTAAACTGGGGAAAATACCTCACAGCTGCTGAATGTGGTGTTAATTTGAAACAGTAATTCTCTTTTGTTATAATTCAGAAATAGCACAATACATTGTGCAAGTAATATTTGAACCTTTCAAAGAATGAACTGGGCAGTGACACTAAAACAGGTAGTTTTATTATTGGTTTTGTTTATTTATTTTTTAAAGATTAAAAAAACATTTTTTTTTATTTGACAGACAGAGATCACAAGTAGACAGAGAGGCAGACAGAGAAAGAAGGGGAAGCAGGCTTCCTGCTGAGCAGAAAGCCCGATGTGGGGCTCGATCCCAGGACCCCGAGATCATGACCTGAGCCGAAGGCAGAGGCTTTAACCCACTGAGCCACCCAGGCGCCCCATAAAACAGGTAGTTTTAAACAGTTTAAAACAGGTAATGATCTTCTGTTCTATACTCATTTCCCTTCGCTTGAGCAGTAGTATGGCTCCTATATTAGAAATGAGGAGCCCGCTGGCAGGCACAGGGAGTGTGAGCTATCAGCCACTTTCTGTTGGAGTCAGGATGTCTGATGTGAGAGATTCTTCTGCTCAGGACGACCTCAGGGCTTAAGAAAAATTGAGGCTTCTGGAACCTTGATATTTATATGCACCTGTTTAGGTGGTATAGAACCCCTCTCCCCATGTTGATATTATTGAGTTTTAGTAAATTGATATAATCTTCTGTCACCAGAATTTAGTTCCATCTCCCCCCCCAGCCCCAATGATCTTGTGACCAGTTACTGCCCTAGTGTCAAGCAACTACTGATGGCTTTTTTTTTTTTTTTTTTTTAAGTAATCTCTCCACCCAACTAGGGGCTTGAACTCACAATCCCGATATCAAGAGTTGCATGCTCTCTGACTGAGCCAGCCAGATGCCCCATAAGCTTTTTTCTCTGCAGTTTTGCCTTTTCTACAAATTCGATGGAAACAGAATCATCACAGTATGTAGTCTTATCTGTCTGGCAGATTTCATTTCATATGATGTTTTTAAAATTTATCCCTTTTATTGTATTTATCAGTAGTTCACTCATTGCTGAGAATTATTTCATTGTGTAGATACACCATATTTTGTTTATCCATTCACTAATTGATGGACATTTGGGATGTCTCCAATTCATAGCAGTGAACACTTGTGTAAACGTATTCGTATGGATATGTTTTCATCCCTCTTGGGTAGATACCCAAGAGTGGAATTACTAGGTTGTATGGTAACTGTATTTAAACCTACAGCTCTGAAGAAGTTCTTCTTAAGGGACTGCCAGACTGTTTTCAGAGTGGCTGTACCATTTTCCATTTGCACCAACATTGTGTGAGAGCCTCAGTCTCTTGTGAACCCTTGCTATTGCTAGTCTTTGATTTTACTCATTTTTGTTGGTATGTAATGGTATTTCCTTGAGGTTTTAATTTGCTTTTCTTAATGATTAACGAAGTATCTTTTCATGTGCTTATTTGCCATTCATACATCCTCTTTGTTGAAGTGGCTCTTCACATCTTTTGCCTATTTAAAAAAATTGGATTGTTTATTGAGTTGTAAGAGTTTTGGGTTTTTTTTTTTTTTTTTTTAGATTTATTTATTTAGAGAGAGTGAGAGAGAACAAGAGTGGGGAAAAGGTAGAGGAGAAAGAGAGAGAGAGAGAGAGAGAGAGAGAGGAAGCCGGGACACAATACGACCCCAAGATCATGACCTGAGCCACAACCAAGGGTAGGAGGCTTAACTGACTGAGCCACCCTGGTGGCTCTGTAAGAGTTTTGTTTTTTTGTTTTTTTTTTTAAGATTTTATTTATTTATTAGAGAGAGAGATCATAAGTAGGCAGAGAGGCAGGCAGAGAGAGGGGGGGAAGCAGGCTCCCCGCTGAGCAGAGAACCCCATGCGGGGCTTGTTCCCAGGACCCTGAGACCATGACCTGAGCCGAAGGCAGAGGCTTTAACCCACTGAGCCACCCAGGCACCCCTGTAAGAGTTTTTATATACAGATCCTTTATGAGATAAATGTTTTGCAAATTTTTTTCCCCCAGTTTGTGACTTGTTTTTTTCTTTTTCTTTTTTTTTAAAGATTTATTTGTCAGAGAGAGAGAGAGAACACAAGCAGGCGGAGAGGCAGGCAGAGGCAGAAGGTGAAGCAGGCTCCCTGCTGAGCAAGGAGCTGGATGTGGGACTCGATCCCAGGACCCTGGGATCATGATCCTGGGATCATGACCTGAGCCGAAGGCAGCTGCTTAACCAGCTGAGCCACCCAGGCGTCCCAGTCTTTTCTTTTTCTTAATAGAATCGTTGAAAAGCAAAAAGGCTTTTAAACTTTGATACAATTCAAGTTTATTGAATTTTTATTTATTGTTTGTGGCTTTTGGGGGGGGTCATATCTAAAAAAAAATCTTTGCCAATTCCAGGTCGAAATGATTTTCTCCTATTTTTTCCTAAATATTTTATAATTTTAGCTTTTTTTTTTGGTAATGTTAGCTCTAACATTTAGGTTTATGATTCGTTTTGAGTTTTTATGTATGGTGTGAAGTAAAAGTTCAGGTCACCAGGATGACATTTATCCTGTTCCTCTGACTTCTCTATTGGATCTAGAAGTTCTGTCCAATTCTGGTTTGAATTTGTTTTTTCCCTAAAAACTTTTTCATAGTTGGTGTTGTATTCTTCCATCTGGGACACACAATGTTTCCAGTTGTCTTTTTTTTTTTTTTTTGGAGTGAGAGCTTGAGCAGGGGGAGAGACAGAGGAACAGGGAGACCTGACCACAGAGCCAGAACAGGGCTCAATCCTAGGACTCCAGGACCCTGAGAGCATGACTTTAGCTGAAGTCAGACACTTAACTGACTGAGCCACCCAGGTGCCCCTCAGGTTGTCTTTTGTTTTGTGACTGATGTAAGCTGTTATTGATGGTCAACACTTAGATGCGTTAATTGATTTTATTAGAGATTCTGTCATTCCCTCATCATTGATTAGGTGGATTACTTTTGTTAAAAGAAACCTCTTTCTCTTATATTTGGTTATCCAGCGGTATAGTTGTGTATTATCTCTTTAGTTACAAATGCAGTGACTATTTACAAATTGTTTGTGGTAGGTATTTTTTCTCATGCGCCATTTCCCAGTTGAATTGGCAGACAGTTTCAACTAATTAGCAAAATGAGGGGTTTTTTCCTCTCTCTGCATTAATGTCTTCTGAACAAACCCTTCTGTTGGAAACTCTGCTTAAGAGTGTTCTTGGCTTCTTCGTTTGTAGGCAAAGACTGTATGTACGGTGAATGATGGCTTTATAAGAGCAAATTACAATCTCGACTATATTTTTTTCCAATATAGTATTTTGTAATGAGCATAAAGTAATTGCTTGCTTCTTTTTTTTTACAGCTTTGATTTATGATGCTTTTGTCTCTTACGCTGCTTTATTGTGATGAAATAGTTGTCTGTTCTTTCCTTATTTTAACTATAAATAAGAAGAGCTACAAAGTTGATGTAAATTCGATTATACTTTTACTATTAGTACTTTTCACTTTTTGTGTCTTAGTCGTTAACACCATTTTCACAGTTCTTCCCAAACGGAATGATTTTTTTCCCTTTTTTTGGCTACCATTGTATCTGTTTTGTTTTATTTTATTTTATTTTTTAAAAGATTTTATTTATTTATTTCACAGAGAGAAATCACAAGTAGGCAGAGAGGCAGGCAGAGAGAGAGGGAGAAGCAGGCTCCCTGCTGAGCAGAGAACCCGATGCGGGGCTCGATCCCAGGACCCTGAGATCATGACCTGAGCCGAAGGCAGAGGCTTTAACCCTGAGCCACCCAGCTGCTCCTCATTGTATCTGTTTTAAACACTAATCTAATGTCACAATAACTTTGTAGCATGTTTTAAGTTAGATATACCTTGAATAAAAGGATCTATATGGAGCAGATGCTCAGAATGGTCAGAGCTAAGTAGGTGGAGGGGACGAGGGTGGAGAAGGTTTGTGTACTAACTGATCAGCCTAGAATTGGCCCTTGGAGGTGTGGACGGTTAGTGCCAGCCCACAGAGATGGGGTGTTTTGTAGGTGACTGCTGTGAATGTAACAGGCATTTCCCTGTGCAGCACAACGTATTTACTAGGTCAGACTTTGAAGTAATTTTTTTTAAATGGACTTTTATGTGTTATGTAATGCATCGGATGTAACAGCTATGCCAAAATAAGGAGTACTGCCAAAGCGGAACGCCAGGCCCGCTCAGTCGGTAGAGCGCGCGACTCTTGATCTAAGGTTGTGAGCCCAGGCTGGGTGTAGAGATTACTTAAAGAAAGACTTAAAAAAATACTGCCAAGGATACCTGTAACTAACCATGTCTATTTAGCATATGGATTGAAGTGCAAAAAATGCAGGTTCTTACAGGTTTTTAGTTGGAGTTTTTAGAAACCTGTTAAGGCTTTTGCTTAGAGAAGAGTTCTTTGGTTTCTTTTCTTTATTTATGTGATATTTTATACATTCTTTATTTTTTTTAAACTGTTAAGGCATGGCATCACATTTTCAGAGTTGAGATGCTTTTTAATAATTATTTTAGTTTCTTGGCACTCCTTTAAATTAAAGGATGATTATGAGAAGTATTGATTGTTGAGACTCTAATTCTGTCGTAATAAATGACAGAACTCTCCCCATTAATTTCATTTTGCAGACCATAGACTGTGTGCTCACTGCGGCCAGGCAGGGCGCCAAGTCCTAGAGACGGGGGAAGGGCCCAGCCCTGAGACGCAGGTGGGCCGGGGTGTTCCTCCTCTGGAAGGTTCCGCAAGGTGCCGTGGTCCTTTCCCAGGAGGAGAATTGCATTCTGCATGAGAATGTGTATTTAGTTACTTTTCCCTTTATGTTGTCGGAATGTGGATTTCTCTTAGTTTCTCCTGAAAGGTACTTTGCTTTTGCAAAATGATTGGTAATTTTTTTTTTCCCCCTGGAAAATCAGGGCTCAGACTTGGGAATCTGCAAACACAAAAATCACAAACCAAGCTGCAACAAACTTAGATCACCTGAGAATTGGCTCCTTTTCCTTCTGTGGCTTTTGTTTCCATCTAGCTCTCCACTTCTAGTTATAACTCATATGTTTACTGAGGTCCTGCCAGGAGAGCCAGCTTCTTCCCAGACTCTGGGACTAATCTTCACCCTGAAGGAGATACACGAATTGCTTAAGTGTGGCAGTAACTCACTAGTGCAACCTCAAGGTCAGTCTTATTGTTGAGTCTTTTTGACCTTGATAATAAGGTTTCTAATCACTGGGTCTCTGCTGTTTCCCCCCCTTATATAATGATTAAGTCAGTGCTTTGAACTCCTCAATACCAGTGCCTAGATTTCATCCTTGAAACTTTATTTTCCCAGTATTTGTTCTGAGTTTCTACAGAGGCCACTAGCCTGTTTGCGTGTAACTGTTAATTATTCTGCACTCTGTGTTTTCTTGACCTGCATAGATTTTCCTTTCTCACACAGACAAATCTCTCAGCTTTAGAGTTAAGTTCTCATTCCTTTTTCTCTTCCTTTCAAACATTTATTGAGTATCTATTTGGAACTGGGACTAGAGAGAGAAAATAACCAAGACCCTGACCTAAAGAGTAGCTGTGGGTATCAACATCAAAATTCCTTTTCCCCGTTTTATTGAGATACAGTTGGCATATAACATTGTACTAGTCCAAGGTGTCCAGCATAGGGATTTGATATATGTTTATGTTGCAAAATGATGACCACAGTAGGTTTAATTAATGTCTATCACCCCACATATTTACACATTTTTGTTTCTTGTGATGATAACTTTTAAGATCTACTCTCTTAGCAGCTTTCAAATATACAATACAGTGTTGTTAACTCTAGTTACCATGCTCTACATTACATCCCCAGGACTTATTTCTCCCATAACTGGGAGTTTGTACCTTTTGACCACCTTTACCCATTTGGCCACCACACCCCCTCCCCCACCCCACCTCCCCATCTCTGGCAGCCACCAATCTATCTGAATCTATGAGTTTGATTCTTTTAGATTCCACATATAAGTGAGATCATACAGTATTTGTCTTTCTCTTACATCCTTTAGCACACTGCTCTTAAGGTCCATCCATGTTGCAAATGACAGGATTTCCTTCCTTTTTATGGCTGAAGAATATTCTGCTGTAGATGTATAACCACATTTTCTTTATCCATTGATCCATCAATGGGCACATCTGTTGCTTCCATATCTTGGCTATTGTAACTGATGTTGCAGTGGACTTCACTGTGCAGAGATCTTTTGTGGGAGAGATTTTGTTTCAGATACTTATAAGTGGAGATGCTGGATCGTATGGTAGTTTCATTTTTAATTTTTTGAGGAACCTTCATACTTTTCAAAGGGGCAGCACCAGCTCACATTCCTACCAACAGTGCACAGAGGTTCCTTTTGTGCCACACCCTCACCAACACTTGTCATTTTTTTGTCTTTTTGGTAACAGCCATTCTGACATGTGTAAGGTGATATCTCATTGGGGTTTTGGTTTTCATTTCCCTGAACATGAAGATTCATGATGTTGAGCCACCTGTTCATGTACCCACTGGCTATTGTATAGCCTTTTTGGAAAGGTATCTCTGTAGTTCTGTGATTGGTTGACTTTAAAGGAACACCGTGAGAAAGGAAGAGTTCTCTATTCCGTCAAGCCTGATTACCACGATCTCAGGATCAAAGTCTAATTAACTGAGCAAACTTAGCTTTGAAATACTTTGCCTGGCCACGTAAGTAGCAGGCTATTTAAAGTGATATCAAAATCATTTTAAGGTTTTAACTTATTCTTTTGAGTTCTGTTGGAATACAGATAAACTGAACTGTGTTTCACAGGAAGACCAGGATGGTGGGGGAACTTAGGACCTGTCTTTGGAAGAACTCTTCGTTCTGTCAGCTGTGTGAAGGGCTTTTGTGTGAACAGGGGTGCAGACTCCTTGTGAGTGGGAAACACCTATGGGTAGAACACCTTTGAAACTTGAGGTAGTTTAAGGATACACTTTATGGTGAAGCAACTCAGAAGTGGAATTGATTATCCCAGAAGGTGTTCCTGGGAACTTTCTGTTACTGTATCATCAATGGTGTTTGACATGGAATGGACAACTTCCTTCTCAAGGATATGTGGAGAAGAATGTGCTAGAGAAGCACCCTGGGTTAATGGAGAGGTATTCCTTGTGGAAATGTTGGAGCATGAGAATAGTGGGTAGAAAACCACAAAACTATGAGGAGCGCTGGACTGCATGCCACCTATTAAAGTTTCTTCCAACTTTTTTTTTTTTTTTAAAGATTTTATTTATTTGATAGAGAGAAACACAGCGAGAGAGGGAACACAAGCAGAGGGAATGGTAGCGGGAGAAGCAGGCTCCCTGCTGAGCAGAGAGCCCGATGCGGGGCTCGATCCCAGGACCCTGGGATCATGACCTGGGCTGAAGGCAGACGCTTAACCACTGAGCCACCCAGGCGCCCCCCAACTTTTTTTTTTTAAGACTTTATTTATTTATTTGACACAGAGAGAGAGAGATTACAGGTAGGCAGAGAGGCAGGCAGAGAGAGGGGGAAGCGGGCTCCCGCTGAGCAGAGAGCCCAATGCAGGGCTCGATCCCAGGACCCTGAGATCATGACCTGAGCCGAAGGCAGAGGCTTTAACCCACTGAGCCACCCAGGCGCCCCAGTTTCTTTCAACTTTTAAATCCACCAATCTTCATTACTTAGTGAAACAAAGAAATTTTTTTTTTTTTTTAAATCATCCAGGCAGCTGAGTTCATGTATGTGAAAATGCAGCAGGGTATAGTTCCTGATGGAACTAAACAAATGTTTGAAAATGGGAGTGATAGGAGCATTAAGTACTTAATTATTTGAGGGAGAAGTGAGAGCAAGGAAAAATGTTTGTGTGTTAAAGTTCATCACTTATCATTTGAGTAAAGTAGAAAGATTATTTACTCTCGTTCTTCACCCCAGTCCATCAGTATCCCTCTGAAACTACAGGGTTGGCTGGGCAGCCCCGTGGCAGTGAGGTCTGTTTAGTAGGGTTATTTGTTTGCTTCACAGATGTCTCCTTTTCCAAGGCCCAGATTCCACAATATTTAGTTCTCATCACAGTATCTGTTAAAGTCAGGAAAACTTTTTTGACCAGACTTTTCATTAAGGTGGCTCTCTGAAGTCTAACTAACTGGCAGTCTGAATTTGACATTTTGTTAAAGATTCGGGTATGAGTAGCACTCTGCTGTTTGAATGGCTTAGTGATTTTTTTTTCCCCTTAAAATATTGTTTTGAGAGGAATCTGAAGTAAGCTCATGACTTTTGGTAGTTAGATTTGACATTAGGCCTCTTCAAGCGCTGGGTGTCCTGGTCAGTGAGGCCTGAGGGTCGTGTCTCCCGTTGTCTGGCTGAGGCCTCGAAGGTTCCAACCCGATGCAGCTAAGCTCGCACTTATCTGCAGATGACCATTTAATGTGAGTTTAGACAATTGAATTGAGTTCCTTTTTATACTTTATGCTTTAGTAGAGAATAGTACTGCATTTATAATCTCACCGCTTATAAGGAAATAGTGAGGAGAAACACATAAATGGTGTAGAGTGTGTCGTTATCTTTGAGTTGTTATCTTGATGATGATGTTTTTCCTGAATGTATGTTTTAACCAACTAGCTCCTTTATTTTCTCAACAGTTTAAACACAAAATTTAAAATTTTAACAACCTTCTTCTGCCCTTGCCCCCATCCCAGACTTCAGAATATAAATCAGAACAGTTTCCATAGACAATGCTGGAAATTTTGCCCCTCTGAAAGAGACATCAGTAACCAGTCACTTGTCTCGAGCCTGCCTTATGTTAATTTGCAAATAAAGTTTTGAATTCTTGTCAGCTTGCTTTGATGACTTCAGGCACCTGTCTCTGTTTCGGTTATAGTTTTATTCAAGATGGAAAGTCCTTTTATATTTTGTAAAAACTATTTTTTCTTCTATAATATGAAAATTAGTGTAGCATGGTCAGTATTATTAGTTGAAAATCATGTCGATATTTTTGTACTACAGTCTAGAAAGTGGAATTGATAAGTGCGAATCTTGGAAAACTAGCAATCTCTGTAGTACTGTATTTAAGTTTACTTAAATAACAACTTAATGGTAGGAAAAAACACGATTTTTAGACAAAGAACAGGAAAGTGGAGGAGGAGGCATTGTTTTGTTGTTGTTTAAAAGGAGTAGAGATTTAACCAAAAATTTCTGTGTATTTAAATATAAGCACTCCTAGTTTTCAGAGGAAGTTTACTGTGGATTAATATGTGTGGGTATTGCAGAAACAAACCGAGAGTGAGGCTGAGTTCTGTACTGAAGAGCAGCAGGCTGCCAGGCATCCCACTGAGCCCCAGAATAACAGGTAAGGAGACCGTTGGTCTGCCAGGTGGGGTTTTAAGGTTTTCATCTTACGTGTGAGTTTAATTAGTTTCCTAATCAGCATAACTTGAGCTCTTTTTTTTTTTTCCCTTATGCCTATTTAACTTTTTGCTCTGAATTATTTTACAGATGTAACATGTGTCCCAGCCTGTTTCTAGTAGTAACCAGAGGTTTACTCCTTTCCTGGAAGCACTTATTTTAAAAGTTACTGAAGAGTTGTTTTCTAAGTAATTTATTCTTTTTCTAAATAGCTTTCCCTTGTTGCTCGTATCATCGTTATTAAGTGTTCAGCGTGCTTCTTTAGGTTTGTGGACCGTGACAGGATGGCCCGGGGTTTTGCGCAGACTCGAGGTTTCCCAGGGCTGCCCCAGGGGGCAGCAGCATTGCCCAGAAGTTGGGAGGCATCCCTGAGGGACTGGTTTTTACCTGAACATGCGGTTTAGGTGCTTATAGTGATTTTGAGGGGTGGAGCCTATCCAAAGGTCCTTGACATTTACAACTGATAGTCTGCTTCTTTTAGGGCCTTAAGTCTTAAAATATCCTAATGAATTAATTGTGCAGCACATGTGATTATAGTCCAGGAGTCTTTAAAATCTGACATAAAGCTTTTAAAAAATACCTGTGTGCTTAATACAGCAAAATAAAGCGGCAAAACCCCCAAAGTATCCTGCCTTAAGACGACACCTTGGGCTGAAGGCTTGGAGGAGTTTGAGTGGAGGTGAAGGTTTGGTGACTGATGGACAAAAGGTAGCCTCCCAGGGGTCTGGAGACTTTAGTCACTGCAGCTTGCCTGCCACTCTTCTCCGGGCCTCTTCACTCGCTTGGGGACAAAGGCTTGTTTATGTGCTTTCCTGCTGATTCTAAGGTTTTTGATGGTGGCTGTTTATCACACTGATTCTTTTGACCGGTCTCTAAACTCACTGTCCTTCCGTTCTATCAGATAATTATTAAAGAAATGTACTTTAAAGAAAAGTTACTGTATAACTTTGCTAGGAGGTGTTGGGGGGGTACTTGGTTAGAAAAATGAGAGTGTTGCAAATACTGAAGGGCTGGGAATCATGTTCTACCGAGAGGTTTGTTAAAGCAGTAAGAGCCACTAAGCTTTGAGGCTTACTGTGCTATAAACTTCTATATACATTGAGTGATTGAATAAGCTAGAGGTAACTTTATGGGATAGGTACAGTTGTTAACACCTCCATTTTATAGGGGATGACACTGAGGGATAAATTGTTTATATGACTTGCCCAAGCCAGTTGCGCACACCCCTGGTCTGGCTGCTGAGGCCACATGCTTCCTTATCAGGACTGTCTAATTATTTTTGATCCGGTGTTGATCATTCATGCACCTTGATTTTCTCCCCTTTAGAAGGCTAAGTTAACCCCTAAAAATTTTTATTTTGTGTGGTGCC
This sequence comes from Procyon lotor, assembly GCA_028646535.1. Lineage (NCBI taxonomy): Eukaryota > Metazoa > Chordata > Mammalia > Carnivora > Procyonidae > Procyon > Procyon lotor. Next base: position 15,904,051 of record CM053603.1, on the reverse strand, counting down.
ATATTTTATGTAAATTATTTCGTCTTCCCAACAACCTCTCAATCCCTGTATATTCCGTATTTAATAGATAAGGAAGCTGAGCTCGTGAGCACTGGCCCGGGCAATTTTAGCCAGGCTTTTTGTGGTTTGTCTAGCCCATTCTCACTGTTTACCATTCCCCAGCTGTGAGTCTTGTCGTTTGCTGTTCAGAGAAACATTTCCTCAACCAATGAAGACAAAGAGACCTGAATTCCCTTCTGAGCACCTCTACTGGTTTTGCTGAGTGATCTTTTTCAAGACATTTAGGGTGCTGAACTTTGTGTAGAACAATTTTAGTTCTACTCATTATTGAGCTTCTGCTGTTTTTCATTTTCTTCAAGAGAATAGTCTGCTTTTAACGAAATATAATTGGCTTTTATCTTACTTCCAACGGTTCATGTACCAGAGGATTTGCAAATGCCGTGTCACATCTGAGGCCACTAGGAATTTATAGGGAGAGAAAAGCGTGGCCTTCAGATGGAGGTTTTTTTTTGTTTTTTGTTTTTTTCTGGTGTGCGTGTGTGTACTTGGTATCTCCTCTAATTGACCTGCCTTTCTGATTTCTAATGTAGTTATCAGGGAGTTTTCAGACCTTCGTTCTTCCCCTCCCATTGGGCTTCCTTTTTGAGGGACTGCCTATCATGAGATGAACACATGGGTAGCCATTTGGGAGGAAAAGACAGTTACGTAACTTTCTAGGCCTGATTTGAACTTCTGGGTCTTTTTGGTTTGCGGTCGGTTCCTTAACCTTGAGCTAAGAACTTCAAAAACATGTGGAGGTATTTATTTTTGGGTTTCTGTTTATTCTGCCTATAGCTGAGCTCTAATAGAGTTAAACTATTAGTGTCTCTGGTCTCTTGAAGGTCCCTTTTAAGTATTAATCTATCCCACCACCAGACCCAGGCGCTTGTAGGGTAATGTAAATTTGATCGAGTGTCTGGGAGTTTTGGGCTACCCTTACCAGATGTCCACATTACAGTCCTGCGACTCGTTCTTCTTGGTCGTGGTGATTGGAGGGAGAATAGGGGAACGAGGGTATCAGAATTTGTGAATGATTAGACGTATTAATTAGTTTGTGCCCAGCTCCGACATCCCCTTTTTTACCTTTCGTAGTAGTGTTTTTTTGGAGGGAGAGGGGGGAGCAGAAAACAGAGTTTGAATTTTGATTTAAATTTTCATTGACTGCTTTTCTGTATTTAGTGTATTCCTTAAACATACTCCTTAGAGGTATAGCAAAATCAATATGAAGGGGTACTTTCCCTTTCAGTTAGCATACATATATTTTTTGAAGAGACATTGGAAATTCTCCAGTTTGCTTATAATAAATATGATTGCGTGCCAGTACTTTTCGCAGTAAATATTCTCTGGTATCCAGAAAACAAATGTGTGTGTGTATGTGTTTGGCCATATAGCAAAAGCTGCTACGTACAATATATAAAATTATCTGAATACTAGTTTCAGTTAAACTTTCAAGTTTTACAATTTAAAAATAGTTTATCCTGCCAGAGTTTTGGTTCAGTAGTCATTTGAGTTTGCAGCTCACTAATTGAGCAGGTATTCCTAAATACCAGCTGTGTTTTAGGAGCAGGGACATTCGTCTGATTTGCTTATTACTTTACTGCCCAGCACAGAGCCTGGCACGGAATAGGCATTTAGTAACATTGGTTGAATGAAACAGTCCGCATGGAGTTTAGATGCCGGTGTTTTACCCACATCTGGCGCTGGAAGTTTTCCGGGCCCCAAGGGAAGTAGAGTACATGGTCTGTGTACATTTTAATGCAGTGTGTTTGCCGACCTGAGTTGTAGGAGGTGCTATTGCAAGGTGAACATTGGGTTGGTATTAACGAGACTCACAATATTTTGAACCTATCTTGCCTCTCTTCCTGGGAATCAGAGCGTATTTCCCAGAAGCTCCCAGCAGACTTTGTCTTCTCTTGTAGCTAGGACTGGGTCACATAGCCACACAGAAGGCCTGGGACAGTTAGGAGTCTGACAGCAAGGAGTCTGATTGACTGGTTGAGTGGGTCCATTATGGGTTTTGCCCACGCTGAGCACATGTGGGATTCCGGGCAAGGGGAAGAGAGGGAAGGACTGACCAGGCTACTAGGAGTGACTACAACAAAATGGACAGTCGAATGTGGACGGGGCTTAATTTTGTGCATTGATATGAAGAAAGTGGTTTCTAGGTGTGTACAAAGGTAAACTGGAATTTTAACCTTTTCAAGAACAAACTTTAATCTTTTTTTTTTTTTTAAAGATTTTATTTATTTATTTGACACAGAGAGAGATCACAAGTAGGCAGAGAGGCAGGCAGAGAAGAGGTGGGAAGCAGGCTCCCTGCTGAGCAGAGAGCCCGATGCGGGGCTCGATCCCAGGACCTTGAGATCATGACCTGAGCCGAAGGCAGAGGCTTTAACCCACTGAGCCACCCAGGTGCCCCAAGAACAAACTTTAATCTTAACACTTGAAACAGTAAAGTGTTATAAATTAAAATTCTTTTCTTTTTAAGATTTTACTTATTTATTGAGAGTGAGTGAGCACAAGTGAGTGAGATGGGGGAGTGTAGAAGAAGAGAGAGAAACGTATTTCCCACTGAGCACAACACAGGGCTTGATCCCAGAACCCCAAGATCATGACCTGAGCCAAAGGCAGACACTTAACTGACTGAGCCACCCAGGTGCCCCTAAAGTGTTATAAATTAAATAAATTCTTTTAAATCTTTTTTTTTTTTTCCTAGAAACACTTGGAAATTAGTTTATCATTTCATTTAAACAATAAAGACTCTTGGGACACCTGGGTGGCTCAGTCGGTTAAGCGTCTGCCTTTGGCTCAGGTCATGATTTTAGGGTCCTGGGATCAAGTCTCACATTGGGCTCCTTGCTTAGCAGGGAGCCTGCTTCTCCCTCTCCCACTCCCCCTGCTTGTGTTCTTTCTGTCAAAAAATAAAAACTTTAAAAAAAATGATAAGGACCTTCTATTTCTTTTTACAAGTGTTCAGTAACTCAGATATTTTTTAAAGATTTGAGAGAGAAAGAGTATGGAGGAGGGCAGAGAGAATCTCAAGCTGACTTCCTGCTGAGCAGGGAGCCCAATATGGGGCTCGATCCCAGGACCCTGGGATCATGACCTGAGCCAGAGGCAGCTGCTTGACTAGCTGAGCCACCCAGGTACCCCCATTTTAATGAGGTTTTTATTCTTTCGTATGAACTAATCTAGTGTAAGAACCTACTAAAATAACATTTTAGAATAAGTTCAAGATGGTAACACTTAGGTGCCATCTAGACTCCTGGTTACTCATCATTTTACTAAAACAATGTGGAACCTTGAAGTTGAATAAATAATAAAGAACTAGAGTATAAAGCATCTGGAGCCATCACATTGTGGTACAGGGGACATATCTGACAGTTGTCCTTATCCCCTGAGCTCTGAGAAAAACCCGAAAGCTTAGGGGAATTCAGGGTCTGGAATCAGACTGGGGTTCAAATGCTGCCCTTGTTTGCTTACTAAAGGAACTGACTGGTTATTTAGCTTCTCTGAACCTCAGTTTCCTCATCTGTAGAATGGGGGGATCATGTATAGAATAAGTAGAATGGTTAGGTTTAAATAAGATATAATTTGAAAATGGTTCACACTTGTGTTATGCTTACCATATACTGTTGGGCAGTGTTTTATTTACTATGTAACTCACAAAAACTGCTAGGCACGTACGGAGTAGGTGCTCAAATATTACTTCTTTTTTTTTAGATAAATGGCTAACAAGCATCTGTTGAGTAGGAATGAAGTTTCTGACCTGTCATTTGACATGAACAGGCTAAGAAATAGCAACTAGGAGCTATTTCAGTTCTAAAAAAACTGAAGTTTCGGGGCTTTTCATAACTGAACGTAGTCTATTCATGTAATCATTTTATAATACTGAAATGGGTACATTTTTGGCAGTGTTTATTGGTGAATCAAATACCTCCTTATTTAATCAGAATAAGATATAATGACTGTTTCAACATGTGCTCACGTAACTGGCTCCTATAAATAAAGCCCATAACAAATGTGATAATATTTGAACTCTAAAAGATCTGCCATTTTTGTAAGATAATATAAAGATGCAGAGTTGATTTTTAAATGCCTCTGTCATATCTTGATACAATAAAGATAATTTCAAAACTATGGTTTAATGATCTTGGTATCTGGTGTAGAGAAAGTGCAGTACTCTTGTGCTAATTAGCAATAGCTAAGGAAATAGAGCTGTGAAGTGGTCATACTTAGAACTGTGAATCAAGGATTTATAAATTGGTTGGTGTGAGATTTCCAACTTCAATATTGTATGAATCAATTTTTTAAAATTATGCTTGACATTTTTTAAAGACACGTAGTAAAGAAGGGTTGAGGAAATTGACTTTGAAGTTTTAATGGGGAGTTTATGGGTTTTGAAATTAGGATTTTAAAAAATAAAACAGTATAAATTACCAAATTGGTGTGATGAAATGCCTTCATGGCTGATCAGTAAACCTAGAAAAAAAGGTGAAGTGTGAGAGCAGGACTGAAGCTGACAAGAAGGTTCCCAAGGTGCGAAATCAGCATAGAAGCCATTCTAGGTATTTTAAAGATTTTTTTTTTCAATATTTGTTTATTTGAGAGAGAGTCAGAGAGAGAGAGAGAGAAAAAACATGAGCGGGGGAAGGGGTAGAGGGAGAGGAAGAAGCAAGCTTCCCCCTGAGCAGCAGGGAGCCTGACGCTGGGCTTGATCCCCGGACCCTGGGATCATGACCCACTTAGCCACCCAGATGCCCCTTGAAGAGTTTTTATTAGGCTTTAATGAAGTATAGCATTTGGAAATGGCTTATAAATTGGGAACACTATTCATATAAAGAGTGTAATAATTATACTTTTGTTGGTGGTAAAAGTTTTCCTGAAAACTCAAAGAGTGAACCTTTATTAATGAAGAAATTAATCATATTGGTCGATTTTCTAATGAAACCCCTGCTTTTTCTTCCTCAGACCGTTCCTCCTTCAGACTTCACCCCCAAGTGGCAATTTCATCCTTTTTGTTGCTTAGGCCAAAAAATTGGAGTCAGCTACTCTTTCTTTCACACCCCACATCCAGTTACTCTGCTACCCTTCTCAAACTCTTTCCACCACCGGACCTGGCCGCCAGCACACTCGCCGGGATTGTGCCAGGAACTTGTTTATTGGTCTTCCTGCTTCTGCTCACTTAACAGTCTGTTCTCAACATAGTTGCCAAGTGATCCTTTTGAAAGGATCAAATAGGTCAGATTACGTCTCTCCTCTGCTTAAAATCCTCCAGTGGCTTCCTCAAAACCAAAATTTTCTTTCTTTCTTTTTTTTTTTTTTAATATTTTATTTATTTATTTGACAGAGAGAGATCACAAGCAGGCAGAGAGAGAAGGGGAAGCAGGCTCCCCGCTGAGCAGAGAGCCCACTGTGGGGCTCGATCCCAGGACCCTGAGATCATGACCTGAGCCAAAGGCAGAGGCTTTAACCCACTGAGCCACCCAGGTGCCCAAAACCAAAATTTTCACAGCAACCTACACGTTTGTATATAATCTGGTGCCTGGTACCTTTGTGAGCTCATCTCCCAGCATCTTTGCCTTGATCATTCTGCTCCAACAGCAGTGGCCTCGAAAGTGCCACCCAAGCTCCCACTTCAGGATCTTTGCACTTTCTGTCCGGGTTGTTCTTCCCCAGGTACCCACTTCCTTATCTCCCTTAGGTTTTGGCTAATGTCACCTCATCACCAAGGCCTTGGTTACTGTTCTGAGAGTGATAACTCCGTGTCCTCCTTCCTTGCCTCATTTTCTCCTCTTTTATTGTTGTTCAACATCCTTTGTACTTTATTATCTGTCTTCCCAGACTAGATTGTAAGATCCACGAGGGCAGGCTCTCCTTCCGTTTGTTTACTTACAACAGTCTGTAGCAGATAGTATGGGCTCAGTAAATATGTATCGACTCATTGCAATTCCATGACAGTTCATCAGTATCACTACTGTTGACTCGTAGAGCCTTTTTTCAACAAAATCAGTGATATTATCTATTAATGAAAGTTCTAAAAAACGGTAGTACTAATTCTAAACACTTGTATTTAGTGGTGGGAAGTGCTGCCTTCTAGTTATCAGCTTCCCTGGTTATCCGATGGGGTCCATGTGACTGAATTTTAACAGTAGAATGTGGGTGGAGGCCTGGATCAAGGACACTTCGTGAATGACAGCCCTCTACTCCATTGTGTGGGGAGCCTGTGTTGAAGATGCAGAGCTATGAGGTGGAAGGTGCTTGGCCCAATGAATTACCATGCGGAGGAGAGGCGCCTGCTCATCAGGAATACCTTTTGGAATTTTGTCTCAGTGAGAAATCTCTATTGGAGTAAGCAAGTGTGATTTGGAATTTAACGCTATGAAGTATAGCGTTCCCTTAACTAATGCAAACCAATGACAGCTAAATTCTCCTTGTTCTGTCACATATCCGCGTGGTATCCAGATTTCTTGTCTCTTTTTTGTTCTTGGCTTCTGTATTTGAAAATGGAAATGACGTTATTTTAAAGATTTTATTTAACTTAGAGTGGGGGAAGGTGTAGAAGGGGAGAGAAAGGGACAAGCAGACTCTGTGTGTGGTAAGTGCGGAGCCCGAGGCGGGGCTCGATCCCAAGACCCTGAGACCATGACCTGAGCCGAAACCAAGAGTCAGACACTTAACCAATGGCACCTCCCAGGCGCCCCAAGAAATAAAGTTTTAAAAAGACAGTTGTGTTCTTAATACAGATGACTTAATTTTTTTACAGCTTGATCAAGATATATGTCATATACCATAAAACTCACTCAAAGTGTATAGTGGTGCAGAGTGTTTTTTTGTTGATGAAGTATAGTTGATATAGAATGTTATACTAATTTCAGGTATATGATACAGTGAATAATTTTTATTCAGAGTTGTAGGGCTGTCATGACAACCTAATTTTAGAATGTTTCAGTGCCCCTATAAGAAGCCCTGTGTACGGTAGTAGTCCCTTCCCATTACTCTTTCCCTCTAGCCCTTGGCAGCCTCACTAATCTACCTTCTCTCTTGATGGACTTGCATGTTCTAGCCATTCTATACAAATGGAAGCATTTAATATGTGGCCTTTTTTTTTCCTTGAAAAAATTTTTTTAATTTAAACTCGACTTAGTTAACATACTGTATTATTAGTTACTGGGGTACAATTTAGTGATTCATCAATTGTATGTAACACCCAGTGCTCATTACATCAAGTGCCCTCCTTAATCCCATCACCCAGTTGCCCCTTCCCCCCACCTGCTTTCCAATATGTGGCCTTTTATGTTTGACTTCTTTCACTTGGTGTATTTTCAGTTACCTAACTTATAGCATGTATCAGTACTTCATTCCTTTTATGGCTGAGTAATATTCCATTGGATTAGGTGTACCACATTTTATTTATCCATCCATCAGTTGGATATCCATCATCAGGATGGACATTTTGATTGTTTCATACCTTTTGTCTATTATGAATCATGCCGTGACCTTTCTGGTACGTGTTTTGTGTGGACGTGGTTTCAGTACTCTTGGAAATATACCAAGGAGTGGAATTGCTAGGTCATATGGTAACTTGATGTTTAACATTTTGAAGAACTACCAGACTGTTTTTCACAGTGATTGCAGCATTTTACATTCACCAGAGCGTTGCCTTCATGTGTCGTCACCCCCAGTGAGTCGGGTCCCTGGTAAATACCACAGTTCCGTTAGGGCTGCGGGCATGCGGTGCTCCCAGAGCGGTCTGGGAGCCGCAGGCGGCGTGCCTTGGCTCCTGCTGCCTTCTGTGGCCTCTGCTCCAGTGGCCCCGTGCCGTTATGGGAATACAGCTCGTGTGCTCTCACTGCAGCCTCTGTTGGCTTTCCCCTCGGCGTGGCATGCTGTCTCCTTCCACGTCTCTAGGTCTTTGTCCTGCACTGACAGAGCTTTAATACTTTTACAGGGCCCAACACAAAGGTTTCTGGTAAATATTTGTTAAAAAAAAAATGAATAAATTTCCATTTTAATAAATACATTTGCTTTTTCTTAAAAAATTAAGTCATAGAAATGTACATACGAATATATTGTCATCCTAAAAAATTTATCCAGTGCAGATAAAGCAAAAATTCCCTTTTGCTCTGTACCTGAGTCTGTCTCATAAACACTCGGGTGTATTCTTCCAGACCATTTTACAGGCTTCTGCACGTACATATGTGTACCTGCAGAAATAGGTAGTTTTGTATGTGTTTGAGGATACATACGTACACAGATACAGGCAGACCTTGGAGACTGTGCATTCGGTTCCAGAGCACCCCAATAAAGTAAATATCAGAATAAAGTGAGTTATAGGAGTTTTTGGCTTCCTAGTATATATAAAAGTTATGGTTATAGTGCATTATAGTCTGGCAGGTATGCAAGAGGATTATATCTCTGAAAAACAATGTATATAGCTTACTTTAAAAATAGTGCTAAAAAATTGGGGCGCCTGGGTGGCCCATTCATTAAGCGACTGCCTTTGGCTCAGGTCATGATCCTGGCTGGGGTCCTGGGATGGATCCCTGCATTGGGTTTCCTGCTCAGCGGGGAGCCTGCTTCTCCCTCTCCCACTCCCCCTGCTTGTGTTCCCTCTCTCACTGTGTCTCTCTCTGTCAAATAAATAAAGAAAATCTTTTAAAAAACACTGCTAAAAAATGCTAATCCTTATGTGAGTTTTCAGCAAGTCATAATCACTGATCATAAGTCACCGTAACAAATATAATAACAAAATTTGAAATATTGCCAGAATTACCAAAATGTGACACAGAGACATAAAGTGAGTATATGTTCTTGGAAAAACTGGTGCCAGTTGACTTACTCAACGTAGGGTTGGCACAGACCATCAGTCTGTAGAAACGGCAGTGTCTGCAGAGCCCAGTAGAGTGAACCGCAATCAAATGAGGCTTGCCTGTGTGTGTAGGAGCTGCTGTCTAGTCCCCAAGTTGTGGAACACCCCACCCCCAACACAAGTTCTGTCCCCGTGACACTATCCTGTTCTTTTTAATCCTCACATTAGGGAGGTGCCCTGACTTCCTGATTGATACTGAGATCTTCATTTCTCCCTTTGTGCGGACAGTGTTCGAGCACACACTTAGGCCCTGTCCTTGCTCCCGCGGGGTGTTTCTCCGTGGAGGCCCTGGAAGGGACAACGGTTTCATCCCTTTCTTTCAAAATGTGTGCTACTTATTTCTTTATTTTTGGGGGGTATTTTTCTGAAGTAGATACTGGAAATGGAATTGTGGTTGTAGAGAATGCAAGTTAAAATTTTTGATGGAATAAAATTTCTCTCTAAAAGGGTTGTAGCCATTTGTGCTCTTCAACTAGTAATTACAGCATCCACTTCCCTATATATTTTCACCTGTATTGGATGTTACTAATGTTTTATTTTTGCCAACCTGAGTGAGAAATAACTCATTTTAGCCCTTGACATTGAACATATTTTCATACGCTTATTGACCATTTACATTTCTACTCTAAAATTACTGTTCATACTTGCCTTTTTTCTCCATTAGGTTTGGCCTTTTTTTCTTTATCGATGCTTTCTGTGATTTATTGGTGCTCTCTGTGATTATGACTGTTAATCTTTTGTGTATTATATATGCTGGAAATATTTTCTTCTAGTCTGTGGCTTAGTTTTTAAAGTTGTTTATGGTATCTTTCTGCCAATCAGAAGTTTTAAATGGTTTTAAATGTTCCATTTTATGGCCTCATTGCTTAAAGATGTCTATACTGTCCCAGGGTTTAAAACCATATTCTCTATGTTTTATTTCGTTTTGTTTGGAGTCTTGTTTTTCATGGTTTGCTCTTTTAATTCACCTGGAATTTATTTATTTGGCAGCATGAAGTAAGGATGCAGTGTTTTCCCTCTTAGAATGGATAGCCAGTTTTTTAACATTCTTTGTGTGTTTGTCCTTTCACAATTGATGTGGGATGCCATTTTATCATCTACTGTATCCTCATATGCATGCATCTATTTCTCAGCCTCATTCTACTTTATTGGTGTGTTTGTCTTTTCTTGCACTAGAACCATACTATCTTAATATTTTGGTAGAAGGAACTAGCCTCATCACGTATCATCTTTTACAAAAATGTGGCTGGGTTGTACTTTTTCTCTTTTAGATGCATTTTTAAATTAGCATTTTATTTTATTTCATGTATTTTTTTAAAGATTTATTGATTTATTTGGGGGGAGAGAGAGAGAGTGTGCACTGGTAGGGAGGGGCAGAGGGAGAAGAGAGAATCTCAAGCAGACTCCCCCCTGAGTGTGGAGCCTGACATGGGTCTTGATCCTATAACCCTGAGATTATGAGATTAACCTGAGCCAAAACCAAGAGTTGGATATTTAACCGACTGAGCCACCCAGGCACCTCTTAAATTAGCATTTTATTTATTTATGTTTTTATTTATTTGTTTGTTTATTCATTCATTCATTCATTCAATCATTCATTTATAAAATATTTTATTTATCTTATTTGACAGAGAGAGAGATCACAAGTAGGCAGAGAGGCAGGCAGAGGGAGAGGGAGAAGCAGGCTCTCCACTGAGCATGGAGCCCGATGCGGGGCTCGATCCCAGGACCTTGAGATCAGGACCTGAACTGAAGGCAGCCACTTAACTGACTGAACCACCCAGGCACCTCACAAATTAGCATTTTAAAATAAAATACCTTCTTGGGATTTTGATTGGAAAGAAAAACATTTCTCTAAGATAATTTTTTTTTTTTTAAAGATTTTATTTATTTGACAGAGAGAAACACAGCGAGAGAGGGAACACAAGCAGAGGGAATGGTAGCGAGAGAAGCAGGCGTCCTGCCGAGCAAGGAGCCGATGTGGGGCTCGATCCCAGGACTCTGGGATCATGACCTGAGCCGAAGGCAGATGCTTAACGACTGAGCCACCCAGGCGCCCCCCTCTAAGATAATTTTTAATGGCCATGTAGTATTACATTGTATGCTTATGCCATATTTTACTTAAAAATTTCTCATGTTAGTTCAAAACAACCCTTTTAAAATGTTGGTTCATCATTTAGCTTCTTAAATTGAGATATAAGGGCGCCTGGGTGGCTCAGTTGGTTAAGCAGCTGCCTTCGGGCCCAGGTCATGATCCTGGAGTCCCAGGATCGAGTCCCGCATCGGGCCCCCAGCTCCACGGGGAGTCTGCTTCTCTCTCTGACCTTTGCTCCTCTCATGCTCTCACTTTCTCTCTCTCTCAAATAAATAAATAAAATCTTAAAAAAAAAAATAAAAAAAATAAAATGAAAATTGGGATATAAATAGAACATTGTATTAATCTAGGGTTACAACATAATGATTTAATATATGAATATATTGCAAAATAATGACGACAGTAACTTTTGGTAACATTCATCACCACATACAGTTACAAAAACTTTTTTTCTTATGATAACCTTTAAGATTTACTCTCTTCGCAACTTTCAAAAACACGATATTGTTAACTGTAGTCATCATGCTGCACTTTACATCTTCAGGACATATTTATTTTATAACTGGCATTGGTACCTTTTGACCACTGTCACCCACCTTGCCCACCCCTCACCCCTCACCCCTGGCAACCACCAATCTGTTCTCTGTATCTGTGAGTTTGGGGGGGGGTTTGATATATATTTTTTTAATTCCATGTGTGAGATCATATAGCATTTGTCTTTCTCTCTTTGACTTACTTCATTCAACATACTGCTCTCAAGGTCCATCCATGTTGTTGCAAATGGCATAATTTTGTTCTTTCTTGTGGCTGAAGAATATTCCATTGTGTATGTATGTGTATACCACATTATTTATCCGTTCATCCACCAGTAGACACTTCAGTTGCTTCCACGTCTTAGCTCTTGTAAATAATGCTGCAGTGGGTGAGGGAGTATAGATATCTTTTTGAGTTCATGTTTTTGTTTTCTTCAACACCCAAAAGGGGAATTGCTGGATCATATGTTACTTGTATTTTTAATTTTCTGAGGAACCCCCATGCTGTTTTCCGTGGTGGCTGCAACCAATCCCCATACCCACCAGCAGTGCACATGAGGGTTCCCTTATCCCACATCCTTGCCAAGGTTTGTTATCTTGCCTTTTGATAATAGCATTCTGATAGTGTGAGGTGATATCTCATTGTGGTTTTGATTTGCATTTTCCTGACAGTTAGTGATATTGAACACCTTTAAAAAGTTTTAGGGTATTCTTGAGTTCTGGGTTTTGTTTAAAACTTTTATTGGTTTTATAAATTCATTAGTACTGATTTGTTCAACTGAGATAGATGTGCCTTGTGTTGGGTTTACATAATCATGGAAAAGTTAAGTTAGGGTCAGATTTAATTTAGATGATGTGAGTGGTTGAGATTGACTTTATTAGACTTAATTTATTTTTTTAATTTCCCTAGTTAGACATGGAGCAGTGGGTTAAAAACAACAGCAATAAACAACTTAATGAAACAATGGAAGATTTCTATCCCTAATAATCAAATTACATTGACATTTGACAGATGGAAGCAAAACATTTAATTTAGGTAGCCTGTCAGATAGAGTGTGTACAAGTTCAAGGAGTAATGATTGACTGTTGTGGAGAGTGAAAAAATACAGTGACTCTATCACAAGCATTTGCTGTCAAGAGCATTTACCTTACAAATATGCCCAAAATGGAGCATCGAATTTGCTGAATTGTTTGCATTTACCATATTTAACAGCATACTTGAAATTATTACTGGACTTCCATCCTTTAAGTTGAGGGATAGGAGTGAAAATTTAAACATTTCAATGGGTATTTTCCTTTTAAGTACCTGGTAAATACTGAATTAAAGTATTTTCTTGTAACTACTATACGAACTGGATACATACCTCTAGAGCCACAGTGAGTTTCTTTCCTTCTCCTAACTAATGCTTTAAAAGTTATTTATGTTGGACTTGTTAAATGATTTTGGCTGAGGCTCTCTCCTACAGAAATCTCTCTTGCGTTGTAACTTCTCCACGTAATAAATGCACTTACTCAGTGTTTAGTCTTAGCCCTGAAAACAAAGTGCACTCACAAGAAGCCAGCTAGTAGAGGCTTAGGATGTGGACTGCATGTGTAAGCTAAAACCAGATGAAGGCTGGTTGTTGTTACTATGGCTTTTAGGTCTTTTAAAAGAGCTGTTAAAAGGGAAGTATTCCATGGTTTTACACTGATGTGTCTCCAAACGTGAAATAGTGAATTTAGTTTCATTTAATTCTGCCTGGGTTTCATTTTCATTTTTGTTTTGTGTGTATGTGTGTGTTTGACCTCAAAGCTTATTTTGTACCCTTAGCTTTTAGTATGGCTCATATGGGCTTCAGGATGTCTTCTTGGAGCCCTTTATAAGTATCTAGGCACTGCTTATTTCACTAAAATGTTCCAAGTAAGATGAGCAAGGTTCGGTTGAGCAAGGTTCATGAGAAAATAAGTCTCGCGTGTTCTGGTCGCCACAAGAGGAATTATAATACCAAAATCAATGATAAAATAAAGTAAAACAATTTAATATGAATAGGAAATAAATGAAATAAAAGGAATAAATGAAAAAGGTATTAAATTTCCATGTTCTAGGCTCCCAGATATTTTACTGTTTTTCTCCCCCACCCCCTTGTTGCATAGAAAGAGAGCATACTAGCAATAAAGAGATTTAATAGATGTTCCACAGCAAAGGCTTCACCAGTTTCTCTCTCATAATCCTATTAAGATGATGAACTGATTGTTCATTGGTTAAAATCTTAGTGACGCTATAAGATTGAAAAGGTAGAGATGCCTGGATGGCTCAGTTGGTTAAGCGTCTGCCTTTGGCTCAGATCATGATCCCAGGATCCTGGAATCAAGTCCTGCATGAGGCTTCTTGCTCAGTTGGGAGCCTGCCGCTCCCTCTACTTGTGTGTCCTCTCTCTCTCTCTGACAAATAAAGTCCTTAAAGAAAAATCACAGCCTTAGCTTTCAGCTTCACAAGACTTGTGGTTTTCCCGGCTCTCTCTTATCCTTGGCTTTGAAGCTTCACTTATTTTATATATATGGGGTGTGTGTGTGTGTGTGTGTGTGCACATGCGTGCATGCAATCATTTTGCACTAGGTGGCTCTCTGCACAAAATATGCTGGCATATTCCAGGAGCTTATGAACATAAGCAGTGGATGACATCTTCAAAGCCTAGTGAGCCAACAGATATTTATGTAGCTTTGGCTTTGCTACATCAGACCCATGATGACGTGATAGGATGTTCTCTGTAGAGATAATGCACTAAGTTAGTGCCATAGGAACTTGAATCAGTCAACATTGTATAAAGGTAACATTAACTCAGCCTTTACCGGGTAGTCAGCTCTATGCTGAGTGCTGTTCACGGATTGTCTTACGTATCTTCATAGAAGTCCTCTGAAGTAGGTACAGTACTGTTATCTCTCTTTTACAAGTGATGCCATTGGCACAAATGAGTTAATTATTTGTTAAAAGTCACAAATGTAGGGGCACCTGGGTGGCTCAGTCAGTTGAGCATCTGACTTTGGCTCAGGTTTTGATCTTGGGGTCCTGGGATCGAGCCCCACGTTGGGCTCTGTGCTCAGCTGGGTATCTGCTTGTCCCTCTTTCTCTCCCTCTGCCCCTCCCCCTGCTTGCTCTCTCAAATAAATAAGTAAAATATTTTATAAAAAGTCACAAATGTAGTCAAATAAACGGTGGACATGGGATTTTAAAAAGTTAATACAAATAATATCCTTCATTCGCTTTTTCCACTCAGTGGTATAGACAACATTTCCATGTGCTTTTATGGATCTACCTAAATTTTTCTAATGATTGTAGAGTATCTCCTAGTATAGGTGTATCATAATGTATGTGTCATTCCATCCCCATTTGGTAGATACATGGGTTGTCTCTGGTTTCTCCCCATTAAAGAGAATACTGCTGCAGGTGTCACTGGATATGAGGTCTCCCACACATGTGTTTTGTATGAAAGATTCTTACTACTGGAATTACTGCTCAAAGAGTTTGTGTCTTTTAAATCTTTGTAAGTTATTTTTCATTAAATTCTTCTCCAAAAAGGTCGTACCAGTCTGCACTCCTAAGTTCTCCCATTCGTCCACCTTCCTTTCCAACATTGAACTTTTTTAGTTCAAAAAATTTTACCAGTCTGAAAGGTGCAAAAGTCACATATAATTAAAAATTATTTTCCTCATTCCTAATAACATTGAACACATTTTTATAAGCTTTAACTCTGATTTTTTAATGTGGATCAGTTACATATTTTGCCCATTTTTTCTTTTTTGTTTTTGTTGAATTACAGGAGCTTTTATATGGAAATGAACCCATTATATGTTGCTAATATTTTCACCCATCTCCATTGTTTTATTTATTCATTTTTAGTAAGGTATAATTGACAAATAATATGCTGGTAGTTTCAGGTATACAACCTAACAATTCAGTGTTCGTATACATTGCAAAATGGTCACCAAAATCAATCTAGTTAATATCCATTATACATAGTTAGAAAAAAATCTGTTTTCTTGTAATGAGAACTTCTAAAATACACTCTCTTACCTTTGAATTTTATTTATGGTGTTTTTTTGTTATGTAGAGGTTTTATGCTTTCATGTTTTCTTTGTTGTCATTCCCTTATGGTTTTTCTATTTGGGTCCAGAGTGAGCTTTTTTATTTACTTTTTTATTTTTTTAAGATTTTATTTATTTATTTGACAGAGAGAGAGAGAGATCACAAGTAGGCAGAGAGGCAGGCAGAGAGAGAGAGGGAAGCAGGCTCCATCCCAGGTCCCTGAGATCATGACCTGAGCCGAAGGCAGAGGCTTTAACCCACTGAGCCACCCAAGTGCCCCAGAGTGATCCTTTTTAAAACAGAGATTTGATCATTTCCTTTCTATGCTTAAAGAAACCCTCAGTTGCTTCTCATTGAGAGATAGTAAAATACAGTGCTTGAGGACATGGAATATAGGCATTTTGCTTGGTTTGAAACCTGGTTCTCTTACTTCCTTGCTGTGGAGCCCTGGGAAGGTTGGGTCCCTGTTCGGTGCCTGGACAGGACGGAGAGAAACTGCAAGTGGGAAGGAAGTATTCTTTTCAGGGTAATGGAAATGTTCTAAAACTGGAAATAGCGGTGGTTCCACAACTCTGTAAATTTACTCAAAACTATAGAATCATACACTTCTTAAAGTGGGAAATTATGGTATGTGAATTATAATAAAGCTGTTTTAAAATAAATGGTTTCCGAGCTTATTTTGGAGAGGTTCCCTTTATAACTGTAACTGTAGACTAATAGAGTTGATACTTTTTGGTTCTGCGTAATATTCCAGAGAAATGGAATGAAAAACTAGATAAAGTAATATATTCTCAGTCTTATTTATTGGATAAGACAGATCATTGAAAGCTCCGTTTTTCCTTCAGGAATTCATTAGGAATTAGAGTTTTCATGGGTTGGAGTCACTGTGCTAAAAGTTAAAGAGGGGTTCATATACATGTTAGTTTGTCGTGATTTTTAGATATCAAGATCTTGATAGTGCTGTCTCTGCACACACACACACACACACACACACACACACACACACACATTTACATACACAGTCTCCAAAATTAGGAAAGATATCCGTTTTTCCTCTCATCTCCTCTATTCTGCCAGTGTGTGTCTGTTTCACGTGCCCTCCCAGCTCACTGGAGTGCCAGGTCTTATGAATGAGTAAACACACTTGGGTTTCAGGCTGTTTATGTGTTCTCTTTGATTTTCCAGCACTTTCATTTGGACCCTTGGATGCCCACTGAGCAGATGCTTGAGACCTACAAGTAATCTTCAGATTATAGCAGAACCCTAAGGCCTGTCCTTTGCGTGGGGAAGAGACAGCCCATGTGTTGTGGAAATGAACGGGGAGCAGCAGCTGGATGCAGGTATTGGTTTTGATGAAGAGATTTTATTTTTCATAGTGCAGGATTCTCTTACTTACCTGTGTTGTCTGACTTGTCTTTCTGCCACTGAATGGGAAGCTCTTTGAAGATACGAGTTCTTTCTCTGTCCCAGAGAACCTGGCATTAGGGGGTACTCATAATGTTTAGTAAAAAAGCAAATAACTTTTATGAACAGATGTCTTAAAAAATTTAATTTTGATAGTTATTTTGAATTATTTTGAAATAATTATAGATTCATGAGAAGTTGCAAAGATGGTACTGACAGGTCCTTGTGTACCCTTCACCCATTTCTACCATTAGTTACTTCTCCTATAAGTATAGTTCAATGAAAAAGCCAGGAAATCGACCTAGGTACAAAGTATATGTAGTTCTCTGTCCTTTTATCCATGTAGCTTCCCATGACCTTCACCTCAGTCAGCATACAGAACTGTTCCATTACCACAAAGAGCTCTTCTCTACTACTTCTGCTTTCCCCCAACCTTCTCTTACCCCAGGCAGCTGTTAGTCTCTTCCCCATCTCTGTGTCATTTCAAGAATGTTACATAAATAGAATCACATAGTATGTGACTTCTTGAGATTTGCTTTTTTACTCAAGATGATGCCCTTGAGAGCTATCCAAATTTGTGCATGTCATCAGTAGTTCCCTTTTATTGCCCAGTCGTATTCCACGGGGGTACTACAGTTTGGTTAACGGCTCATCTGTTGTAGCACATTTTGGTTGCTTCCGGTTTTTAGCTATTACCAGTAAAGCTGCTGTGAGCAGTCATTAAGATTTCATTTTTCTGGGGTAAATGCCCAGGAGCACATTTGCTGGATCATGTGTTTAATAAGGAAAAAGCCAAACTACTTTCCAGAATGTCTGTCCATTCTTACCAGCAATGGGTCAGAAAGCTGGTTTCTTCACATCCCCTCTGGCATTTTGTATTGTCACTGTTTTTCAAGTCATTTTGATTTGTATATAGTGTTGTTGAATGTATCTCTTTGTATGGCTGGTTGGTGGTTGCCCTAGGTATAACACTGTTCATAACTTAGCATGCTTGGCTGGTGTCACCATTTTATTAATTTGAGCCGAGTGTGGAAACTTTACCCCTACAGACTTTTGAGAACCCCATCAGACACTGGTAAGTGTGGCCTCAACTGTCAAACATAAAGTCAGAAGGAAGAGGAAAATGTATTATATTTTCCAGTATTTTTACTCTTCATATTATCCTTTGTCCTTCCTGATTTTCTAAGATTCCTCCTCCCGTCTTTCCATTTCTGTTTATAGAATTTTTTTTTTAGCCTTTTTTTAGGGTTGATCTGCTAGTGACAAAATATTTTACCTTCCTATGACAGTGCCTTAATTTCCATATTCGTTATTGAAGGATATTTTTGCTGGAAATGGAATTCCGGGTAGAAAATTCTTTTCTTTAATTTCTTGAAAAATCCTGTGGCCTTCTGGCTACATCTGGTTTCTGATGAGAAATCTGCTGTCATTGGAATCTCCTCTCCTCCAATCACCTTAAAAGAGGGATAGTTTTTCTTGCTACTCTCAAGATTTTTTTCTTTGTCTTTAGCTTTCAGAAGTTTGACTCTCGGTGTATCTTTGCACGTGTTTCCTTGGGTTTATCTTGTTTGGGGTTTTCTTAGTTTCTTGAAACTTACGTCGTTTGCCAAAATTTGGAAAATTTAAGCCATTATTTCTTCAAATACTTTTTCAGCCCTATTCTCGTTCTCTCTCTCTGAGACTGCTAGCACTAGTGTTAGATTGCTATTCCACACTATTTTCATTTTTTTTCTTCTCTCTGTCTTTAATTTTAGTCATTCTTCCCTCTGTCCTCCTTATTCTGCTAAGGGGCATACTATGGAGTTTTCTTGTGGTTATTGTATTTTCAATAACAACATTTCTATTTTGAGCTGAAGGAATGAGGAATGGGAATAGCCCCAACTTAAGCCAACTTAAGCCACAACCCTGCTCCTCTAACCAGGCCCAGTAGCTTGTCTTGAATAGTTAACTTTTCAGTTTGTTGTGCACCTTCAGCTAATTTCACAACTTTGAAATAGTTGCTTTTCATCATTTTTAGCCAGTGTTTTTGCTACTTTTCTGGGAGAGTGGGTTCACTGAGGTACTTACTCTGCCATTTAGGAAGTTGATCAGTGTTTTGTTTTACATGTTATTGTTAATTCATGGATTTAAAGTTCATGCATGCGCATACACAAACACACATGTACACACACACACACGTAATATGTTTGATTCCACTGCTCTCATCCTTCGTTTGATGATCAAACTGCCCCATTCTAGAGCAATGAGCATTATTTCAGATTGGTTCCTGTGTTCTTCTGGTGTGATGTCATGTATCTTTGATAGTTCTAATTCTTGCTTTCTAGTGTAGTAAGATTCTCAGGTAGCTCTTGCACATTTTCTGCCCCAAACTTACAATCTACCGTTTCTTGGGGAAACTGTGTTTTTTTTTGGTTTTTTGTTTTTTGACAGTGGATATATTATTTAGAGACCATAGTCTGGGTGCTGGGGTGCTCATTGATACTAGGTTGTCATTTCTTGTAAGGCCGTATCCATAGACATACCTAGAAACTACACGTCTTTTGAAGAGGAAAGAATCAGATGGCTTCATTTTATATTCACGATTTTAATTTAAAATTGCAGGGCTTTTACGTCTTTGATTTTATGTTTGTGTCTCTTTTCTTTTGGGATTGTGTTGTTTCATAATGATGTTAATATCATCACTTATTTTTACCCTATAATATTTCTATAATTTTTTCAGTAGTACCAACATTCCAAGTATAAGATAACAGTGTGAGGTTTAAAATTTCTTTATGGTTTTTGCCTTTAAATA
Source organism: Procyon lotor (assembly GCA_028646535.1). Classification (NCBI taxonomy): domain Eukaryota; kingdom Metazoa; phylum Chordata; class Mammalia; order Carnivora; family Procyonidae; genus Procyon; species Procyon lotor. The sequence continues at coordinate 15,884,254 of CM053603.1, read as the reverse complement.
TATTCCACTGGGGTTTGCAGTCAGATACTGTATTTTAATATGACATGAAGTAATCCTGTTTTCCTTATGGTTATGTCACTAACAATTAGGCATATTTGTTTTGGTTCATTTTTAGTTGGAATTTTTTTCTTTTGATTTAAATATGTTTCTAAAATTTTATAAAGTATCTACATAGTGATAAAGTTAAAATTATGTAATAACATTCCCATTTTCAATTTGATACTATTCATCCTTTTTATTCTTCCCTATATATACAATTGGTTTCTATTATTTTACTCTTCTGTTGTTCATTTAAAAATTATGAACAGGTATATGTGTGAGCATATACATATATATATTCATATTCATATCTCTTAGATACTGGAGACTATCCCACATCAGTATGTAGTAACCTTTCTCTCCCTTTTACAGCTATATAAATGTATATACCATATTTTATTCAGCCACTTCCTTACTGATGGACGTTTGGGTTGTTTCCAATCTTAGTGTTACAAATAGTGCTGCAACGAATAGCTTTGTACATATGTCTTTTTGTATTTTTGCCAGCATATCTTTGGGATAGAGTCCTAGAAGTGGGATTGCTGGATCAAAAGGTAAATACATATGTATTTTGCTAGATATTGCCAAGTTCTCTTTTACCAGGGTTGTGTTGTTGTGCTTTACCTGCTTAAGCACAGCCTTACCGTAGAGTATGTTGTCAAACTTTGGAATTTTATTTCCAATCTGATACTTCAGTGTTGTTCTAATTTACATCTTTTTTTTTTTTAAGATTTTATTTATTTATTTGACAGAGAGTCAGAGAGAGAATACAAGCAGAGGGATTGGAAGAGGGAGAAGCAGGCTTCCTGCTGAGCAAGGAGCCCTACTTGGGGCTCCATCCCAGGACCCTAGGACCCTGAGTGGAAGGGAAGGCAGACACTTAAGGACTGAGTCACTCGATGCCCCTCTAGCTTACATTTCTTTTAAAATGAGTAAATTTGCACATCTTTCCATATGTTTAAGGACCATTTGCATTTCTTTTTGATAAATTCTCTTTTCATGTATTTTGTTCATTTTTCTATCAGATTATTTGTTTCTTCTTGGCTTGTTAGTTTTTAATTTATGAGAGGTTTTAGTTCTATATTTCTATATTTCTATAGTTTAGTTATTTTTAATGTTGTTGTTTATTTTTTATTTGTAAATTAGCATGCTGTTTGAGGGGGAAGTTTCCTGGCTAAGGACCATGAATGTTCAGCCTTATTATGGTTTTAGTCATGGAAATTGACTTTCTACTGACCCATACTTCCAGGATTCTCCCAATGTAATCTTTGTTGGCTTGTTACATTTCTGGTGAAAAATCTAAAAACAAGTTAAAAATGGAATATTATGCCTCCCATCAGAAACGATGAATACCCAACTTTTATATCAACATGGACAGGACTGGAAGAGATTATGTTGAGTGAAATAAGTCAAGCAGAGAGAGTCAATTATCATATGGTTTCACTTGTGGAGCATAAGGAATAACATGGAGGACATTGGAAGAAGGAAAGGAAGAGTGAATTGGGAGAAATCGGAGGGGGGAAACGAAACATGAGAGACTGTGGACTCTGAGAAACAAACCGAGGGTTTTGGAGGCGGGTAGGGGGTTGGCTGAGCCTGCTGGTGGGTATTGAGGAGGACATGTATTGCATGGAGCACTGGGTGTGGTGCATGAACAGTGAATCTTGGAACACTGAAAAAATAAACATCTGAAAAAATAAAATAAAAATTTTTAAAAACCAACAAAACAAATGGAAAATAATATAACAAACGCACATTGTTAAAAATGAATGGAAAACAATATAACAAACACTAGTGATACCTACTGTGAAAAATTAATGTTAACATTGTCCAGTATTTGTTCCCATTTTTTTTTATTCCTGTAAAATATCCTTAACACAAAGTCTGCCATTTTTAACCATTTTGAGGTGTACAGTTCAGGAGCATGAAGTACTTTCTCATTGTTGTACGACCATCACCACAGTGATGGCCAGCACTTTTTCATCTTCCCAAACTGAAGCTCTGTATCTATTACACAATAATAACTCCCCATCTCCCTTTCTCCCCAGCCCTCTGGAGCCACCATTCTTTTTTCTCTCGAGATTTGACTGCTCTAGCTCTTGCATATAAGTGGAATCATATAGTATCTTTCCTTTTGCAAGTGGCTTACTTAGCATCATGTCCTTGGTTTCATCCGTGTTGTCATATGTGCCAAGATTTCTTCCTTTTTAAGGCTAATAATATTCCATTGTGTGTACATACCACCTTTTGTTTATCCGTTTATCTGTTTATGGACACTTAGGTTGCTCCCACCTTTTGGCGCTTATGACTATTACTGCTACAAACCTTTGTGTACAAATATCTGAGTCCCTGCTTTCAGTTCTTTGGGGTACGTACCTGGAAGTGGAATTGCTGGGTCATAGAGTGATGGTATTTTTAATTGTTTGAGAAACCACCATATAGCTTTCTACAGTGGCCACACCATTTTCCATTCCCAGACCAGCTGTACACAAAGATTCCAGTTTTTCACGTCCTTGTCAACACTTCTTTTCTGCTTCTTTGGATAACAGTCATTCTAGTGGGTGTGAGGTGCGTCTCACTGTCGTTTTGATTTGCATTTCCCTTATGATGTTGAACATGTTTTCATGTGTTGTTTCCCTTTTTTTTTGTTGTCGTTGAAAGAAATAAAACCTAATAGAGTTTCAACCTCTTTTGTAATTCCCTTCTAATCCTGTTTTCTCCTCTCATCTCCAAAGGTAGCAATGTTGAAGTTGATGTATATTCTTCCCACCTTTGTTTTTATACTTATTAATATGCATGCATTTATAAACAGATACTGCAAAGTTTCCTGTGAAGTCTAAACTGTATCTTGTGCTTTTCATTCTGCACCTGCTGTTTCTATTTGATGTGGGTTTTTTGGTTTTTTTTTTTTTTTTTTGAAACTTATCTATGTCAATACCAGTTCATTCATTTCATGTGCTATATAGTACTACTCTGTTGTAGAATTGCCGTAATTTATCTCTTCTCTACTGATTGCTTCTGTCCGGTGCTATTACAGACCGTGCTGCGGTGAGCATCTATGTCCTTGCCTCCTTATGTTTGTCTGAAGCTTAGGCTTTGCTAGAGTGTACTTGTTCAGCCACTGTTTATTGTGAACTCTGATGCCAGGCATTGTTTTGGGCAATGGGGCTACACCAGGAAACAAAATCCTACTCTTAGAGAGTTTATGTAAATTGGGATTGTTGGATTCTGGAATATTTGAATCTTTGCCTACTCAACAAAAATTTATTGAGTCTGCTGTGACAGAGATATAGGAGTGACCAACACAAAGTCCTGTCTTGATAGAGTTTATTTTCTAATGGGGAGGATAAAAAGATGTATGGTGTACTGTCAAGGAGAAATGAATGCCTGTAAGATAATGAAAGTGGAGTCTGGAGTTTCTGCTTTGGGTAAGTACTGACAGAAGGCCTTTTTGGAGAGAGGATGTTCGAGGAGAGGCTTGAATGAAATGAAGCTGGGAATGACACTGGGGAATGAGTCTTTGAGCTGAGGAAATAAGTGCAGAGGAGGCTTTGAGGAAAGAACATGATTAGAGAATAGTAAGACTCCCAGGCTCACTTGAGTGCAGGGAGCAAAGAAACTGGTTGGAGATGAAATGGCAGGGAAGGTAGCCGGAGGTCAGACCATGTTGGGTCTTTGCTGTCTCCCAGAGAGTTCAGATTTTATTATAATTGGGATTAAAAGGTGAAAGATGTAGTGGTTAGGTCTTGGGCTAGAGAAGGAGAACAATAGAAATGATGGTAAGTGGTTAGATTTGAGATATATTTTAAAGATGGTACCCATAGAATTTTCTGATGGTTTTGATGTAAGATGCAAAAGAAAAGGTGGAAAGCAAGGATAACTCAACATTTTTGAATTGAACCAAAATATCGACTGGTGGTGTCTTTTACTCAGTTGGAGAGTACTAAGAAGAATCAGGTTGAAAATTTAAGTTTGAAGTGCCTGTTAGGTATCTCAAGTAGTTGGCATTAAATGCTAAATGATAGTCCAGAGTGATTGTAATAGTTCCACTCTCACCAGCTATGTATAATGCACTGGAGTGAGACCCTGATGGAGTCCAGCAGGAGACAGCATGTCACACTTATGTGCTGTTGGGATTTATCAGTAATCAATGCAGTAAGGGAGCCCACCATTTAAAAAGAGCACATGAATATTTTGTGTGTAAAATCAGTTAACTTTTTGTGAGGTAAATTGTATAAGTTAGAGTTACTAAGTTTATGTTTTTATACCTTGAGTTTTCTTTAATTGGGGCTCATCTGTTTCCTTTTGTTTTGATTTGATTCCAGATGCTGGATCTGGTGTGGAAGAAGTGGAAGTAAGCTGGGAGGATTATCTGGAAGAGACAGGGTCCACTGCAGTTCCCTATGGATCGTTTAAACACGTAAGCAGTGACTGTTGTACTGACTACAGTACTTTATTATACTACAGTACAGTATTAGTACTGACTAATCCCATTCCTTTGTCTCATGGTACCATTTTTAGAGTTTAGAGTTATTTTAAGTTGGAGCACTTGAAAGGATTTGAGTGCTTTTTTGTTTTCCTTCCTCCTGCCACCCTCATTAAGAAAATTGGACATATTTTATTTCTTTTAATGTGTTGTTTTTATGTAATCTCTACATTCAACTTGGGGCTTGAATATACAATCTGGAGATTAAGAATCACATGCTCTACTGACTGAGCCAACTAGGCCCCCCGGACATATTCTAAAATCCTTTTTGGTTTTGTGTATTTTCTGCCACTCAGTGCAGTACTTGTCTTTTTGACTAGTCAAGAATATTCCTTCATTTTTGTCCAAAAAATCCCTCTGTAATTGAGGAAAATGGTTTATTTTCTTTCACTTTGTTTTATGGCCATTGGCTTGCACATTGGGAGTAATTTCAGTCACAGTGCTCTCTCTCATGTTGAGCAGAAACATGATAATGTCATACTGTGGGTCAGATTAGTGGCCAGTGCAGCATAGCTTTATGCCCTAATAGCCCAGTTAAATTGTTAATCCATTGACAACATATTTGCCCTGTGTGATGCCTGTAGAACGTAAGAAAATACTCCAAATTTTATTAATAATTTATATTCAGACCTCGTTTTTTAATCTGTTCACTTACATTCCCTCTTAAAACATAGAATTATTGATTCTATTGATTTCATGTTTGTCTTAGTCTGTTTGGGCTGCCATAACACAATACTGGAGACTGGGTGGCTTAAACAACGTTTATTTTCTCACAATTCTGGGGACTGGAAGTCTGAGATCAGGGTGCCATAATGATTCAGTTCTGGTGAGAACTCTTTGCCTGGTTTGCTGACAGCCTCCTCCCTGTGTCTTCACATGGCAGAGAGTGAGAGAGCAGGCTCTCTGGTGTCCCTTCTTATAGGGACATTAATCTTATTGGATCAGGGCTCCACTCCTACGGCCTCCTTTCCCCTTCAAAGGTGCTGTCTTCAAATATAGTCACACTGGGAGTTAGGATTTGAACATACGGATTTTGGGGAGACACAGTTCAGTCCATAGCAGTGTTCAACAGGGCATATAGTTCCTTTGTTCTAGGATTTGGGAAGGCACAAACACTCACTGAGGATTGTTTGACTTTGTGAAGTTAAGTTGAACTGTATTCTTTTTTTTTTTTTTTTTTAAGATTTTATTTATTTATTTGTCAGAGAGAGAGAGAGAAAGCACAAGCAGGCAGAGAGGCAGGCAGAGGCAGAGGGAGAACCAGGCTTCCTGCTGAGCAAGGAGCCCAATGTGGGACTCGATCCCAGGACCCTGGGATCATGACCTGAGCCGAAGGCAGCTGCTTAACCAACTGAGCCAGCCACCCAGGCATCCCAAAGTTGAACTGTATTCTTAAAAGTGTTTTTTAAGCTGAAGAGTCCTGCTATTTTCAGTTTATTTTGTAAAAACTCAGTCACGATAGTTGTCCTTTCTATTTTTTAGTTAATTTATGTCTTTCTTAAATTGAAGTGGTGAGATTTATGTGTTTTAAGTAAGGATTTCATTTTATATTATAATGACTAATCTTTTATAATCAGTTTCAATTTTTTTTTAACATAGAAAGCGTATTTGTGATCATGTAATATTTTTGAATTCTTGTTTTTAATGTTATTACTAATCTGATGTGTATTTATACAAGCTTATTTATACTAAAATGAAAATGGAGGACAAATTTTCTGACCAAAATTCTCGATCTAAAAAATCTTTTTTTTTTTTTTTTTTAAAGATTTTATTTATTTGACAGAGAGAAACACAGCGAGAGAGGGAACACAAGCAGAGGGAATGCTAGCGGGAGAAGCAGGCTTCCCGCAGAGCAGGGAGCCCGATGTGGGGCTCGATCCCAGGACCCTGGGATCATGACCTGAGCCGAAGGCAGACACTTAACGACTGAGCCACCCAGGCGCCCCTAAAAAATCTCATTTTAAAGAGACAGATTCTACCTCTCCTCTTTGACAAAGCAACAAGGAGAATGAGAAATAGATGTATATTCTCTCATCATCAAATACAGAAAATATTTGTAAGCTTGAATCAGTATATTGTGAACGGCTGCCAAGTATAATGAAAATCAGGCACTGGTATAGGAAGGTGCTGGGGAAGAGATGCCAGTGGATAGCTGATCACAGGCAAAGCTGGTAGAACTCAGATCTCCAGAACAAGGGAGATGGATGTGTAAGCCGCTGGGCAAGAGTTTTATAGGACCCAGTTTGGAATAAAGGAGGGAGGGAAGATGGAGCTGCAGAAGAAATTAGAGGCCAAACCACATTTGCAAGAAGGGTGGGTCCAAGATAGTAAAACAGTTTTCCTTACGGTACATGTCTGGTGGAGGAGGCAGTACCAGTTTTGGGAAAGGCACTAAGCTTTATCCAGGTCTTATAGAACAAAAGCTTGAAGCTGATAGAGGAAGGGATGCAAACCCTGTTAACCCCAGGATACAGGTGAAATCCATTGCAGCTGGAGATAGAACAGAAGAAATAAAAGGCTTTTGTGTGTGGGAGAGGGGTAGGAATACAAGCTGGAGCAATTGAGGTCCCCTACAGTTGGGAGAGGGGTAAGATCACTGAGAAGCTCCTACTCCTAAGACTCAGGACACAGAACCTGACTGAGATTGAGGCTGAATCTCAGAGAATGTGCTTTCCTGCTCATCCTCAACCACCAAGTTAGGAAATACTGGGTAACAAAGATCTGTTTGTAGGAGGCAGACAAGAGTGTAGAGAGAGGTGGTCTCTGAGATGCAGTTACAAAGAGAAGACCTAAGTCTGACGGTGGAGCAGCAAATATCAAGGGGGGAAAGCCCTCTGGCAAATGAGCCTATATACCTTAAATAGAAAATGTTAATGTATCTTGGAGCCTGTGGTGTACTATAAATAACTAAACAACAACAAAACCCAAACCCAGTTTCACTCCTAACCACGTTGACTTAACCTTCTCCCTCCAATTTAAGTTCTAAAAAGAAACATGCCCTTTTCCAGGCATTTTAATGTTACTTGCCTCAATCTTGATCATTCTGTCCAGGATGTCTGGCTTTTAACCAAAAATTATGGGACACGTGAAGAAATAAGAGAAAAACAGCAAACTGTCAAGAGACAAAGCATTCAACAGAACCAGACTCATAAAGCCCAGATGTTGGAACTATCAGACAGACAGTTTTAAATAACTATGAGTAATAGGTTAAAGGCTCTAGCAGAATAGATGGACAACATATGTGAAAAGGAATTTCAGTAGAGATGGACACCATTATTAGAAAGAATCAAGTGGAAATCCAGGAAATGAAGAACATGATAGTAAGAGATGTCACATGCCTGTGACAGGCTTATTGTAGACTTGACACAGATGAGGAGTCAGTATACTTGAAGATAAGTCAATATAAATTGCCCAGACTTGAAATGCAAAGAGAAGAAAGGTGGAAAAAATCCAGACCAGAACCTCCAACACTGCAGACAGTAAAAAAAAAGCTTAATGCTTGTGTAATTGGAATCTCAGGATAAAAGAAAGTGAGGAAAATATATTTGACGAGCATAATTGACCACAGTAGCAGAGTAAAGAAGAAAAATCACATTATCGACTCACTGTATAGAGAAAAATATTTGGTAAAATTCCACACCCACTCATGATACAAATCTCATCCTATAGATGGGAATATCTTTAATTTGCTAAAGGATATCTATAAAAAATCTACAACAAACTTTATTAATAGTAATATGATGCATACTTTCTTTTAAATATGGAACAAGATAAAAGTGTTGTCCAACATGACTTCTGTTTGATACTGTATTACAGGTTCTGGCCAATACAATAAGATAAGAAAAACTATTACAATGTATAAGGATTAGGAAGAAAGGAAAAAATGTCATTATGTACAGATGAATAAAATAATTTACAGATATAAAATTAATAACTAACATTAGCAAGATTATTAGAAACAAGGTAGCATAAAAAATCTATTATATTAATAGAGGCAACTGGGTGGCTCAGTTGGTTGTGTCCAACTCTTGATTTCAGCTCAGGTCATGATCTCAGGATTGTGAGATCATGCCCCATGTTGGACTCCTCACTGGTGTGGAGCCTGCTTAAGATTCTCTCCCTTTCCCTTGCTTCCTCCCTCCCCCTCTCTAATATATATATATATATATATCCATTATATATCTATTATATTTCTGTATACTAGCGACAAAGAAAAGTGGAAACTGAAAGATGTGATTTACAACCGCATAAAAACATCAAATGGCCAGGAATAAATGTAACAAAGTGTACAAAAAAAATAAATGTAACAAAATTTTGTAAAGTAATTTCAAACCATTATTGATATAAGTTAAAATGAAGGAATAGACGTTGTTTATGTAATGGTAGAATCACTATTATAAAGATGTCAGTTCTCCCCAAATAGAACCGTAGATGTACTGCAACCTATATCGAATACCAAAATAATTTAGGTAGACATTGACAATCTGATTCTTTTTTTCTTTAAGATTTTGTTTATTTGAGAGAGAGAGCAAGCATGAGAGTGTGACCATGAGTGGGGGTGAGAGGAGGGAGCAGAGGGAGAGGGAGAAGTCACCTCTACTGAGCAAGGAGCCTGATGAAGGGCTCTGTCCTGGGACCCTGGGATCATGACCTGAGCTGAAGGGAGTCACTTAAAACTGACTGAGGCACCTCTATAATCTGATTCAAAAGTTCATATGGAAACACAAAGGAGCCATGATAACCAGACACAGCTAAAGAATAAGACAAAATGAGAAGACTTGCTGCACTAGATATGAAACTTAATTAAGGCAATGTAGTACTGCACTAAGGAAAAACAAATCAGAAACAAATCCACTTTTGTAGGGACACTTATAACAAAGGTGGCAATTTCCAATGGTAAGGAAAGGTCAATTGTGTATATGTATATCTTCAAACAAATAATACCTGACTCCTACCTACTATCATAAATGGATATTAATTCATAGTGGATATTAGTTCTAAATAAGAAAGGCTTCTAAAAAATAATATAGTATTTTATCTTTATGACTTATAAGGATAGGGAAAATCTGTTAAAAAATTACAGAAAAAGCACTAGCCGTTTAAAGGAGAAACATTGATGAATCAGAGTATAGTAAAATTAAGAACTTCTATTCATCAAACAAAACCATCAAGAAAGTGAGAAAATATTTATAACACAAGTAACTGACAGCTGATATCCAAAATACAGACTTGACAAAAAAAAATAGGCAAGAAATTTAGCCATTTCTCAAAAGAAGAAGTCTAAGTAACTAATAAAGATTTCCATCTTCATTAGTAATGAAAAAAGTGCAAATTAAAGTCACAATAAGATACATAGCACACCTTTTAAAATGGAAAATGAGCATACACAAATGTTGGTTAGAATGTTGGAGCAAAAGGACTTAAAATAAATAAAATATTTTTTAAAAGGATTTTTTATACACTACTGGGAGAGTAAACCACTTTGGAAGTGGTTTGGCTCTATCTGTTTCAGCAGTCTGTGTGTATGTCTGGACCAGAGACACACAAATATTTGTACAGGCATGACAGTATCATTCACTGTCTTCCAAAGCTGCAAACTTCTCACCATGCCTACTATCTGTAACATTAGAATGGATAACTTGTATAATGGAATATTATACAACGAGAAGAAATAAGCTCTTAAATGTGACATGAATGAATCCATAAGCAATGTTGGTTTAGAGAAAAGCCCCCACAGGAGAACATTCATAGTGCATAATTGTACTGATACAATGTTACCGCACAGACGATATTTACAGTGTTATAATTCAGGGTAGTGATTACCTCTCAGGAGCACAACAGGCAGTGACGAGAGAGGAGAAGGATTTTTGTACAGGATGTAGGACCTTCCTTCTCTGACTGTCTTTCCAGGACTCTGCTCACTTCCCAGTGGTTGTGATTGCTATGTTGCATTTACTTGTCAGGTCTGCACAGTCTCCCCCAGTGTTTGATAGTTCTTCATTCCTTCTTTGTCTTTCATGGCCTGGACATTTTGAAGAGCATATTACAGTTATTTGCAGAATAATTCTCAGTTTGGGTTTGGGCTCTTCTCATGATGAGCTTGAGTTTATGCAGATTTGGGAAGAATTTCATGGAAATGATACTGTGCTTTTCTTATTCTAGGATATCGAGGGTGTACGATACTGATATCTTAGAACTAGTGATGTTAAGTTTCATCAGCTAGTTAAGGGGGTGTCTGTCATTACTTCTTCATTATGATGTTACTGTTTTCCTCTTTGGAATTAGTAAGAATCTTATAGGAGAACCATTGAGATGGTGTAAATATCATAGTCATTTTAGCCCTGATCCATGATTCTTGCCTGCAGTGTTAATTTCTGTGGTTTGTGTTTCTGTTTCTCTCTCTCTCTCTTTTTTTTTTTTTTAAGATTTATTTATTTATTAGAGAGAGAGAGGACAAGCAAGAGAGAGCACAGGATGGGGCAGGGGCAGAGGGAGAGGGAGGAGCCTCTCCTCTCCTCCTCTCCACATAGGCTGGAGCCCGATGTGGAACTTGATCCCAGGACCCTGGGATCATGACTTGAGCTGGGAGCAGACACTTAACTGACTGAGGACCCAGGAGCTCTTGGTTTTCTGTTTCTGTCATTTTTCTCTGTATCTATTAATTGGTCTTTTACTCTAAGGATCTATCCCTTCACTGTTAATTATTTTTTTACAGTATGGACTCACGGGTATTGTTTAAATCTATGGGTTCTAATCCATTAATCTTACTATTTTATTGCTCAAATTGTCCCAAATGTGAACACTGGGGGATCTTTCTAGCTGGCTCCCATGTCCTTTCCAAATGCCCCCATCATTTCTGGAGCATTTCCTTACTTTCTGGCATCACAGGGTATTCTAGGTGCTTCATGTGTTTTCTCTGCTCCAGAATTGAAATCACTCATTTCTCCATGAAGCCCATGTTCTTTTTTACTGGAGGATAGCATTTATAAATGAAGAATTTGTATACTACGTTTGCTTATTGCTGATGAGTATCATTTCTTAGAGTCCCTGTCAATTCGCAGAGCTAGGAAATGTATTAGCCCAACATAGGTGCACATGTGTCCTATTTTCTGTCTGTCTTTGTGACCTCATTCAGACACTGCTGCTTCCAGCTCTGCGCTGCCAGGTTCAAGCTGATCTGCTCTTTCCTTGTTTTTACTTCTTTCTCCCACAGTGAGAAATGTGGCTCTCATTTCCCATGATATATATGTGTTTGATCTTTGTATACGCATGAAGTGGTTCCAGAAGTGCTCACCTTTGCCTTTGGGACCATATAGTCTATCATCTGAATTAGGACACTTTTAGAGAGAAAGAGGACACTATTAATTATTATTAAAGGATAACAGGTGTAAACATAGACCATTTCAGGGAAACTGGGAGGTGTGGCTCCCTCCATATGGTGTATATTATACTAACTTATTATCATTATAGCTGCTTTTGTCCTTCCCCTTTTTTAGCTTCATAAATTTTTTTGATGGATGGAGAAATCACTTTTGAAAGCATAATGTGTTGAAGGTTATTAAAATGGTGAACATTCAGCGATTTGTGTACTGAATAGAAAACATTTTCTGTAATCATGGGCTGCTTTGGTGAAAATACTGAGTTCTATTAAAATTCCTTCGGCGTCGGCAGGAACAGAGCAGCGTGCTGCTCTGTGTTCTCCTTGGATCACTGCTGTGAGCTAGAATTGGAGTTTCTCAGGTTTCCCTTGAGAAGGTTTTATTTCATTTAGTGCTTCAGAATTATAGTCTTAAAAAAGAATTTTGGCTAAAGAAATACCCGTTCGAGGTACTTATCTGGTGGTTAGTAACATTTCCCTGTTTAGGTGGACACACGTTTGCAAAATGGATTTGCTCCTGGGATGAAACTGGAGGTGGCTGTGAAGACAGACCCTGAAACCTACTGGGTTGCCACCATCATCACCACCTGTGAGCAGCTACTGCTTCTCCGCTACGATGGCTACGGCGAGGACCGGAGGGCCGACTTCTGGTGTGACATCAGGAAGGCCGGCCTCTACCCCATTGGGTGGTGTGAGCAGAATAAGAAGACCCTTGAAGCCCCAGAAGGTAGTAAAATACTTGCTCGCGACACGTGATATGGTACTGCTGTGTGCACAGCCTTGAGGTTTTCGTTCCCCCGCACACGTAGGTTCGTCTAACTTCTGGGGTTAGCATTTTGAATGAAAATACTGATTAGGAATAATGCACATTTCTCTATCTTTAAAGATTACTTGGGGGGGCTTCATAAAGCCTTGGTTCTTTATGATACTCTCCCAGGGAGCATCAGTTGCTTATCATCCTGTAAAACTGTGAGGCTCTCTGAGTTTGGGACTTGGAGGCCTGTTTGTCTTGAAGTATTTGGGCCAGATTGCTGTGCTGTTGGTTCACTTCTGATTTTATTGTGCTCCCTCTTCTGACCCCTCAGTGATCTGGGACCTGTGGGTTCTTAAAATGAGTCACCTGAAGTTCCCTTCCAGGGAAGAGCCTTCCTAGGGGTAGAATCCAGATTGAGCAGGACAGAGACAGTAGGACAGAAGGAGGGGGAAGGTCATGTAAAGGTGGAGAAAGGGAAAGAAGGCTTCAGGTTTAGCTTATATGTTTTTCTTTCAACTTCTTGTTTTGATATAATTTCAGCTTTACAGAAAAGTTGCAAAAATGGCATAGAAAATCCTAAGAGACTTTTTGCCAAGTTTCCCTAAATGTTGATGTTTTACCAAGTGTGTGCTCTCTGTCCCTCTCCCTCCCTCCCTCCGCCTCTTACACACACACGCGCGCGCGATTTTTCAGTGAAACATCTGAGAGTCAGTTGTAGGCACGATGCCCTTTTATTACTACCTTCATGTACTAATGAGGACATTCATTCGCACAGGAAAATAAAAAAATAAGGAAATTAACTTTGACATAACACTATGATTTAATCTGTAGATCTTATTTAGCTTTTACCCATAATGTTTTTATAGTAAAAGGAAATCCCAGATCACATGTTGCATTCGGTTGTGGTGTCTTGTTAGATTACTTTAATTTGGAACAATTTCTCAGTCTTTGTCTTTATGACTTTGACATTTTTGAAAGTTAACGGGCCACTTTTCTCGATAATGCTGATTATACCTCGTGTCTTTTCCTGGCCCAGGATTCAGTCCCGGATCATACATTGCATTTGATTGTCATGTCTTTTAGTTTTCTTAACCTTTCTTTGTCTTTCTTGGTGTTGATGTTTTTGAAGAGTACAAGCCAATTACTGTTTTAGAACGTCTCACAGTTTGGATCTGTCTGATGTTTCCTTAGACTCAGATTGTGCACTTCTGGTGGGAAAGATACAGCCCTGACTTTCTGCCCTCGAGGGCATCAGTCATTATTAGGGCGCGGGCTGTGGGTTTGTCCGGTAACTGGTGATATTAACTTGTGTCACTTGATTAATTTGGTGTATGCCAGGTTTTTCCATCAAAAGATTACTTTTATACCTCTCAGTGAGTATCTCATAGGATGATACTTTGAGGTAGTATAAAGATCGCTGTAAAAACTTTTATCTATTTTTAGCACTGATTGATGTTTTTTATCTGAAGCAATTATTACTCCAATTTTTACCAGTGTTTTCTAATCTTGCCTACATGTCATGATAGGCTTTCTACAAGAGAAGGGGCTTTCCTTTTCCCCCCGTTTACATACATATTTTTATGTATGTACGTGAGGGTAGACTCATGATTCTTACTTTACTCAATGGGTTATAATCCCTTACTGTCATTATCTGTTTTGATGCTCACATTGTCCTGGATTTGGCAAGTTCGCACCCCTTTAAACTGGCTGATGTGTGCTTTGTTACGTTCCCATCATTTTTTGAGTATTTTCTTATGTTTTAGTTCAAGGAAACTCTTCCTTGAAATCAGCCATTTCTCTAAGAAGTCCTGGCTTCTTTTGGTGAAGAATGGTATTTTGAAGTGAAGATTTAGGTGTTAGGGTCCTTGGGGGGGGGTCTATGGGCTTCTTAGAAGCCTTTTTCTTTTTTTTTAGATTTATTTATTTATTTTGAGAGTGAGAGAACTGGGGGTTGGATGGCAAAAGGAGAGAGAACCCCAAGCTGAGGACAGAGCCTCATGTGGGGCTCGATTCCAGAGCCTTGAGATCAGGACCTGAGCTTGAAAGCAAGAGCTGGACACTTAACTAACTGAGTCACCTAGTAGCCCCTAGCTGCCATGTTTTAAGTGTTTTGTGGAAAAAAAAAATTGTAAGAGGAAGCTCTAGAGATATGAAGCTACTGGCCTATCATCTCATCATAAGAATCTAGGAAAACACACACCTCTAATTTAAATGATTTTAGTTGAGTACAAGGTTATTATAATGAAAGAGTGAGAGGGAGAGAGTGGAGAGAATGGTGGAATAAAATCGTTTCAGAGAAACATAACCACAAAAGAGTTGAATATTGTGTCACAAAAAAAATTTAAAAAAACCAAGAGAAAGTAGTAACAATGATAGAAGCAGTGAGAAAACGTATAAATTAAATTTATAAAAATTCAGAAATGAGATGGAAAAAAGGGAAATTTGAAAAGAGAGAAAATAAGAGTTAGGCAAGAACTAGAAATAAAAAAATACTGGAAGTGAAGACTAAATTAATGTGAACACAGGAACAAATCTACCAAAGATAATATCTGAAGAGAAATGGAGGATGAAAGGAAGAAAAATTTTTAAATCAAAAAGAAATGAGGAAAGAAAAAAGACTTGGGGTAAAGTCCCTGAAGAAAACCACAGCAGCGGAACAATAAAGTACTATAAACTTTCATTCAAGAAAACTTGACTGAAGTAAAATAGGACTGAAGTACACCTAGAAGGGGCTCACTTGCACATGGGAAAATCAAGTGAGAACAGCTACATGAAGGTATGTTCTGGTGACACTTGAACTTTGTTTTTTTTAAGATTTTATTTATTTACTTATTCATTAGAGAGAAAGAGAGAGAGAGAGAGAGAGAAGCAGGAGGGAGGGGCAAAGGGAGAAGCAGACTCACAACTGAGCAGGGAGCCCCATGTCGGATTTGATCCCAGGACCCTGGGATCATGACCTGAGCTGATGACAGACGCTTAACTGACTGAGCCACTGAGGTGCCCCCGACACTTGAACTTTAAAAGTAAAATAAAATCCCTTGGTTATTCAGGCAAAAGGTCTATATTTCTTGAAAAGGAAGGAAAACAAGATTGTTAGCAGATTAATGAACAGTAGTGCTTTATGATAAAAGATAGTAGGGTTACATAGTTAAGAAATTCAGTAAAAGAATCTAGGAGACAAGGGTTTTACAAAGTCTGGCCACACTGAACTTCAGGTATAAAGGCTGAAGCAGACTGTTAGGAAGATGTGAGGTTTCAGAACAGTGTTCCTGTGAGCTCTTCCTAAGACATCCCCTGGGGACTGAGCTTTAGAAAACCAAGTGAATGATAGAAACGGAAGGGAAACTTCCAAACTCATTTTATGAGGCCAGCATCACCTTGATCCCCAAACCAGACAAAGACCCCATCCAAAAGGAGAATTACAGACCAATATCCTTGATGAACACAGATGTAAAAATTCTCACCAAAAT
>CM053603.1:15799962-15867627 GCA_028646535.1 Procyon lotor | reverse complement strand
GACGTGGATGGAACTGGAGGGTATTATGCTAAGCGAAATAAGTCAGTCAGAGAAAGACAAGTATCACATGATCTCTCTGATATGAAGAATTTGAGAGACAAGGCTGGGGTTTGTGGGGGGGGTGGGGGAGAGAAATGAAACAGGAAGGGATGGGGAGGGAGACAAACCATAAGAGACTCCTAGACTCAAGAAACGAACTAAGGGAGGGCGGGGCGGGGTGGGTGGGGTGGGTGGTGTGGGTGGGTAGGGATAGGGTGGCTGGGTTGTGGACATTGGGGAGGGTATGTGCTGTTAAGTGCTGTGAAATGTGTAAGCCCGACGATTCACAGACATGTACCCTGGGGCAAATAATACATTATATGTTAATAAAAATTAAAAAAAAAAAAAAAAAACTAAGTGAATGAAGGGACATTAGCATAAGAACCGTGAGTGAGACATTAAATATATGTGGAGCTGTAGAACTTGGAACTAAATGAATGTTCCAAAGGAGACGGTGTAGTATGTAATGGCTCCGTGATCGGAGAGTACAGAGAGTACACAGAGAGTACAGACACGGTGTAAGTGTAGAACTGTGAGGCTGCCGAGGGGGAGGGCGTGTGCATTGTGGTAAACCACTCACTGCCTTTTCAAAACACCAGCTTTACTGCAGAGTAATTAAACTAATTACCTTTTATTTTTATTTTTTTTAACTAATTACCTTTTAAATGTTAATTGAGAGTAAAAGACAATTACCTGAAATGAGATGGTAAAGAAGAGAAAAAAGAGGTTTTGGCTAATGTTAGTATTGTTTAGAGAACAAAGAAATGGAAAATAGTCCAAAAATAGAACTAAGGTGTTATATGAAGATATTAGTATATACTAGTATATACTAAGTATATACAGAAGAAAAAAACAAACTTTTCTAAATGCCAAAAGATAGATTTTAAGAAACAAGTACAAATAAAATAGATCATATAGTGAGAGACTGTGCATACACACACACACCAGTAATTTTTATTTATTTATTTGTTTGTTTTTTAAGTTTTTATTTATTTGTCAGAGAGAGAGAGAACATAAGCAAGGGGAACGGTAGGCAGAGCAGGCAGAGCAGGCATTGGGAGAAGCCTGCTCCCCGCTGAGAAAGGAGCCCGATATGGGACTCGATCCCAGGACCCTGGGATCATGACCTGAGCTGAAGGCAGTGGCTTAACCGACTGAGCCACCCAGCCATCCCCAGTAATTTATATTTAACAATATGACAAAATTGAAGGCATACCTATTGATAACATCAATAAACATTAATGGATTTAGTCTCCTATTAAAAGTAAAAGAATAGTTCAGGTTGACTCAGAAATCAAAACCCACTTCTTTTTTAAATTTAATTTATTTATTTGAGGGGGTGTGAGGGACAGAGGGAGAAGCAGACCCCCCCAATGAGCTGGTAGCCCCACACGGGGTTCGACCCCAGGACCCCGGGATCATGACTCGAGCTGAAGGCAGATGCCTAACCAGCTGAGCCACCCAGGCACCCCTGCGAAACCCACTTGTGTGCTATGTACAGGAGACCCACCTAATGGAGAGACTCTGAAAGGATTAAAATACAGGGATGGACAAAGATAAATAAAAATCAAATCAAATGGAAACGAAAGTAGCGGGGGCGTCTGGGTGGCTCAGTGGGTTAAAGCCTCTGCCTTCGGCTCAGGTCATGATCTCAGGGTCCTGGGATTGAGCCCCGCATCGGGCTCTCTGCTCAGTAGGGAGCCTGCTTCCCCCTCTTTCTCTGCCTGCCTCTCTGCCTACTTGTGCTCTCTCTCTCTCTCTCTGTGTCAAATAAATAAATAAATAAAATCTTTAAAGAAAAGAAAGTAGGAGTATCAGTCTTGTGTATTTCATAAAGGTAGAATTCAGATCAGAAAGCGTTATGAGATAAAAGGGTACTTTATAATGATAAAAGCTGCAGTGCATGATAAAAAAAAATGGGGACCATCTACATATAGTCAGGGAATGTTCTGGATATCTTGTTTTATGAAAAGAGAAAAATATATAAAGAATGACGGAGGAGGGAGCATATGAATGTGTATATGTGAAGTTTGTTTTTAAGAAATAAAAGAATAAGTCTATTAAAAAAGGGGGAGGAGTCTGGGTGGTTCAGTCAGTTAAGCGTCTGCCTTCAGCTCAGGTCATGATGTCAGGGTCCTCGGATTGAGTCCCTGCCTTGAACTCCCTGCTCAGCAGGGAGCCTGCTTCTCCCTCTCCCCCTGTCCCTTCCCCCACTCACGCTCTCATTCTCTCTCTCTCTCTCAAATAAATAAATAAAATCTTTAAGGGAAAAAAAAAGTTAACTGTGGGTAAGGAAGGAAATGGAATGAAGGGGGAGCCAGGGACAGAAGCTAGATTTTCTGAATGTACTAATTTTGTAGGTTTGATTTTTGAACTATGTGTTTTATATAACTATAAAACAAAATTAAATTTTAAAGACATTTCTAAAAAACAAAAATAAAAGCAGCATAGAAATGTAACTGTGGGGGCACCTGGGTGGCTCAGTGGGTTGGTTAAAGCCTCTCTGCCTTCAGCTTAGGTCAGGATCTCAGGGTCCTGGGATCAAGCCCCGCATTGGGCTCTCTGCTCAGCGGGGAGCCTGCTAACCTCCCCCCTTCCTGCCTCTCTGCCTACTTGTGATCGCTCTCTCTCTCAAATAAATAAATAAAATCTTAAAAAAAAAAAGAAAAGAAATGTAACTGTGTATGGAGATTGTGAAATGACCATTCAGAGAACTTATTTCATTGGTTTTCAGATATAGTAATTTAAATGTACATCCCTAATAGGGATATATCATAACAACAACAAAAATAAGCTGTTTTCAGTAATTATTGTTAGTGGCAAAGTTGATGTTATTTTGAAGTAATATGCGGGTATTGTGAGATCAAGTCATAATGAAATGTGTGAGAGCTAGGATTTTTAGTAGGAAAGAAAGGAAACAGAAGTTGGATAAATGAAGTTAAGTAGAAACAATGTCTTCATGAATTTGTATTGGAAGCATCAATATAAACTCCTGATGTGATTTATGTCTTTAAAAAAGGGAAGATAGTTCTGGGTACTGGAAAGGCCTAGAAACACAAACAATATAAAGGATATAAAAAAAATGAGCGCCCTCAGCACCCTAATTATGACCTCTAAACACCATTTTACCTGAATAAGTTGGGCCTTGGAGAGGGAGCTGATTCCTGGACTGGGGCAGGAAAGGTCCAAGCTGAGCCTGGGACATCATTCATACCAAACATAGGAAAGATGTCAGTGACTGTTTACTGGGGTCGTGTGTCAAAGGAGATTCCCTGTGGGTAAAGACAGGACAGTGTGAACATCAGTAGGACACTAGCTGCAATGGCCTGGAACATGTCATGTGTGATGTAGTCAGTAATTTCCTAGTGACACTTGTAAGCAGAATGCTTACTGATTGCCTTTGGAGGATACTAGGGAAGCCACTGATGATCTTGAAGGCTGGTTGATACAGGGAAAGATAAAGAGAATCAAACATGTGTCCTGGCTTTTTTCTGTGAGCTGCACCTCAGGGTAATGAAGTAGTTGAAGAAGTGAAATTTTTCTTTACAGAATATTCTGGTTAGTAAAAAAAAAAAAAAAGGATGATGGAAAAATCACCATTTTTAGTCTCTAATGATTCAGTGTATCTATGTAGTGACCATTAAAAGCTGCTAACACCATAAAAGAAGAGACAACCAGACTGACTGGGCTTCTCGATGGACATGATGGAAGGTTACAACCCCACTTATGAACTGTTCTCAACAGCGCCCCCCCCAAAAGAGTCAGATCTGAATTCGATCAAGCCTGTAGCCTTAAATATTGATTTATAGAAAATGCAGAGGTTAGTGGAGCAGCTGGTTACCCACCCACAGGGAGGCAACCAGTAAAAGCAGGCTCAGAAGCAGACAAAAGGCTGTGTCTCAACAGCAAACACTCTGCCAGAAAGAGAGAGAGTGGGGGATGGGGGGAGAAAGAGCATAGGGGCTAAAGGAGACTTGAGCAGTATATCAGCCATTTTCAGAACATCATTGGGATCCTAATTTGACCAAGCTAATTGGAAAAACCATTTATGAGACATTTGGGAAAATTTAAACTTTAGAAGTTTTTTATTGAAGAATTGTTAATTTTTAAAGGTGTGATATTGTACTTATATAAAAAGTTCTTTTCTTTTAGAAATACATACTGGTGGGGTGGGGGCGCCTGGGTGGCTCATTGGGTTAAGCCTCTGCCTTCAGCTCAGGTCATGATTTCAGGGTCCTAAGATCAAGCCCCGCATTGGGCTCTCTGCTCAGCAGGGAGCCTGCTTCCCCCTCTCTCTCTGCCTGCCTCTCTGCCTACTTGTGATCTCTCTCTGTCAAATAAATAAATAAATAAAATCTTTAAAACCAACAAACAAAAAAGAAATACATACTGAGGTGCCTGGGTGGTTCAATGGGTTAAGTGTCCAGCTTGTGATTTCAGCTCTGGTCATGGTCTCATGGGTCATGGGATTAAACCACGTGTTAGACTCTCCAGTCAGTAGGGAGTCTGCTTGAGATCCTCTCTCTCCCTCTCCCTCTGCCCTTTCCCCTTTCATGCACTCTGTCTTTCTCTGTCTCTCAAATGTATAAATAAAAATCTTTAGAAATTCATATGAGATTAAACTGGATGAAATTATATGATTATATTAGGAATTGGCTTTTAAATAATCTGTGGTTGAGTGGGGTGGACTTTGTGAGGGTGTGGATCATCAGGGATTGGTAAAACATTTGTAGAGGACCAGACAGTAAATAATTTAGGCTTTACAGGCAATGTGATCCCTGTAACAGCTACCTAATGCTACCTTTGTAGTGTAAAGCAGCCGCAGACAGTGTTTAAACAAATGGGCATGACTGTGTTCCAATAAAACTTTAATTATAAAAATGGACAGGAGGCCAAAGTTAGCCCCCAGGTTGTAGTTTGCCAACAACTCCTGGAAGGACTGACCATGAAGTGACAGTTGTTAAAGCTGGGGTACCTGGGGTCATTATACTATTTTCTCTATTTATATATATATTTTTTTATATATATTTGAAAGTAGTTAACTTTTGGATAAAATTGGGCCCAGCTGGTGGCTCAGTTGATTAAACATCTGCCTTCAGCTCAGGTCATGATCCTAGGGTCCTGGAATCAAGTCCCACGTCGGGCTCCCTGCTTAGCGGGGAGTCTGTTTTTCCCTCTCCTCCCTGCTTCTGCTCCCTGTCACTCTCTCTCAAATAAAGAAAATCTTAAGAAAAAAAAATTGGGAGGCGCCTGGGTGGTTCAGTGGGTTAAAGCCTCTGCCTTCAGCTCAGGTCATGATCTCAGGGTCCTGGGATTGAGCCCCGCATCGGGCTCTCTGCTCAGCAGGGAGCCTGCTTCCCCCCCTCCTCTGCCTATTTCTTTCTTTCTCTCTGTCAAATAAATAAATAAATAAAATCTTTAAAAAAAAAAAAAATTGGACCCAGCTCCCTGCTACTGTCTCCTCTTTGTTTTGTATACACTTATTAAACTAATGAGGAAGTAGATCTATTGAGAGGGGGATATTTTTTAAGCTCTAAAAGAAGTAATATGTTGGGAGTCAGATATTAAAAGTTCAAATGTATCTCTAAATCACTTTCACTGGTTTAACATCTCTATATTTGGTTGAGTTTAGTTTCTCTGTGTTCTGTAGCTGACGTTACTGAGTAATTGTTCATTTATCCCCTCATCTAGGCATCAGAGATAAAGTGTCTGATTGGGATGAGTTTCTGCGGCAGACCCTGCAGGGAGCGCGTAGCCCTCCTGTTCCGCTTCTAGAAGGCGTGAGTATTACAGCAGAGTCAGTGTGGAAGACTCTTCTCATCTTCAGTGGTCTTTCCTGTCCAAGGAACCTTAAAATTGGCTGCTCCTTTATTACTCTAACGCAAATAAGCATTGTTACTACAGACCTAGACAGTGGGTTTCGGTGAGCTTAAACTTAGCCTCAGAGGTTGCCAGCTGGTGCCTTACTTAGTGCCTAAAATGTTCTGAATTTGTTGTTAACACATAAAAATCTTTTTCTAGATTCTTTTATGAAATTGGAAAATGTGGCCTCTTGGGGCTCTCTTGTCATTGGGTAGGTGTTGATTCCACTTCAGGAATCTGTGACTCCCACCCCAGGTGACTTGAGACCCCCTTTTCTTTTGCTCAGAAGACAGTGGACTTGTATTCTTACCACTACTTACTGCCTTCACTATTGAAGGCACTATTCTTACTGCCTTCAACAGGTAGATCCTCTTAGATTCGTGTAGCTTTCAAGCTTCTTAATGAATATGATATAGATTTCTTGTTTTTATGAAATCAGTTTATTGGTTGTGACATTTCGAAGTTCTGTTTTGTCACTTTCTGTCATACTAGTTACATTCTCTGCGGCATATTGAAATGCAGTGTATGAACATTACAATTTCTCTACATTTTTGCCAACACTTGTTACTCGCTTTGGGTTTTAGTTATGCTACTGAATATGAAGCAGTTTCTCATTTTGATTTCCATTTTCCTAATGACAAATGATGTTGAGTGTCTTTTTCTGTACTGTTTGCCTTTTGTATATCTTCTGGGGAAATGTCTTCACCCATTTTTAAAATGGGTTGTCTTTTTATTACAGAACTGTAAGAGTTCCTTATATCTGATAACAAGCCCAGGTCAGATACATGATTTCCAAATATTTTGTGGACTGTCTTTTCACTTTCTTAATGATACTGTTTGCAGCACAAAAGTTTATTTTGACGTAGTCCAGTTTATTAGTTTTGTTGTTCTCGTTGCTTGTTCTCTTGGTGTCATACCTAATTAGGCTTTGTTTAATGCAGGGTTACAAAGATTTACTGCTACATTTTCTACATGTTTTATAGTTTTGACTCTTACATCTCATTCTGTGATCTATTCATGTTCCCCTTTAAAACTCGATTGATAAATACTCTATTTCCAGCCGACCTTTATATTTTATCGTCTGACTCATTTCCTTATGCCTAGCCAGGTCTTGGCACACACTAAACAAACACTGAGTAAAATTTTAATGAATGAACGAAATCTTGAACAAATGATTTAATATTTATCCAGCTCTATATTGACCTTGATTCTACCATCCTGATTTTTAGCTGTGAATGTGTTCCTCCATTTGTTCATATCTTCTTTTGCATATATACGAATATGTAAGTGTTGTAGAGCAGTTCTTATTAGGGAAAAAATGTAAGTTTGAATATTAAGAAATGGTTAAATGATGACATTGGAATCAGCATTCCCTTTTATTCTTTATTCTAGCTTTTTTTTTTTAACAAATATTTATTTGAGAGAGAGAGTGCACGAGTGAGGGGTAGAGGGAGAGGCAGACCCCCCCTGAGCAGGGAGTCCTACTTGGAGCTCGACCCCAGGACCCCAGGATCATGGCTGGAACCGAAGGCAGATGCTTAACCAATTGAGCCACCCAGGCATCCCTGTTGTAGCTTTTAATATGTATCTAGAGAGTGATAATTAAACTTTTCTGTTCCATCAACATAACCAAAGCACTCTGTTCATAGGAACATTGTTGTGAAATGAGTAAAAAATCAGAAACAGCTGAAGTGCCGTCAGTAGATAAGTGGATAAATTGTTGCCCGTTTATAACACAGAATAGCAATAAAACAGTATGAAAGAATAAAGGAGATTTATATGTGCTACAATAGAAAGATAGCGCTGATGTATTAAGTGGCAAACACAAATTGAAAAAGAGTATACAGTGCCCCCATTTTTCAAAAAAAATGAGAGAGACAGACATAGGTAGATGTTGCCTTGTGTGTAGAAAACCCAGTCTCAGAGTGGGTGCCAGACTATTTATCATGGTTCTTTCTTGGAGGTGGGATTGTGAGGAATTTTGACTTTTGTCCTGTTTGATTTTTCGTTTAATGGTGATCATATTTGCTTTTACAGTCAGACTAAGTAATGATAATTTAAAATTTTTAATAGATGAAACTATACAACATAGTTCTAGAGACAGGTCTGTTAAAATAGTTTCATTGCATTACAAGTAGAATTTTCTTCAAGATAAACATCTTCATGTGATCTAGAAATAATACCGTAGAGCCTTGCATAATTTTAGGCCTTTCAGTGTCATGGCTTTGAGTGGGTAGAAATATAAAGGCTCATTGGAGATCGTTTACAGCTTGACTTTGTAAAATGCTGTGTGAACTTCTCATGATGGTTTTCACCTCTTGTATCTACAGCTCCGCAACGGGAGGAATCCCTTAGATCTCATTGCTCCAGGCTCCAGGCTCGAATGCCAAGCTTTCCGGGACTCGTTAAGCACTTGGATTGTTACTGTAGTAGAAAACATTGGGGGAAGGCTGAAGCTGCGTTATGAAGGACTTGCAAGTTCCGACAATTTTGAGCATTGGTTGTATTACTTGGATCCGTTTCTTCATCACGTTGGTTGGGCTGCTCAACAGGGATATGAGCTTCAGCCCCCATTAGGTGAAGAGTAATAGAATGTTCTTCTTTTAACTGTTACGTTATTGTTATGTTTTTACTTATGTTGACGAAAAATGTATGGCTGAAAAATGTATGATACTGTGTATTACAAAAGTATAATAGAGATGTTGCAAAGGAAATGTATATTTGATTAAGTGCCTATTTTTCTTTTGTTTTATTAATTTAGTAATTTACCACACATCTTGATGTACCTTACAGACTCCTTCCCCAGCTCATACTAACCCCTTACCAAAGTTGAAGATAACTTTTCTAGGTGGCATTTCAATAGGTACAGGAGTAGGATATAGGTCTTAGGACAGGTCTTGGTTCAGAGTGAATTGTTGATTAGAAGAAATGACAGCGATCTCAAAGCTGGAGTTACTGTTTACGGCAGTCTGCACTTCTTATGAGCTTCAGTTGGGGGCTTACACTATTTTGCAGCACGCAGCAGTCCTTCTGACTTTGCTGCGGGGATTTTGCCCAAGTCTGCTACCCAACTCTCAACAGAGGGGGAGAGTCCTGAAGTTAGGGTGCAGGCCATGTGGGTGAAGATGGCATAAGTGCTGTGGAGCCCTTTCTTTTCTCCGTGAAAAGTGACTTTTCTGTTTACGCGAATGCTTTCAGAAGGGATAGAATGTATGTACGTTCTCCTCACTTAAAATGTCCTTTCTTGTTTTACAAAAGCCATCCGGCATCTGAAAAATGAAGCTGAGTGGCAAGAGATCTTGGCCAAAGTGAAAGAGGAGGAGGAAGAGCCATTGCCGTCATACTTATTTAAGGTAAAAACAATGGGACGGGTGGGTGCTCACTGTCTCACAGCAGGGTCCGGCAATCAGGGGAGGCACAGAGCGGACAGTAACCTGGGGGGACAGTGAGAATGCTGGGGTGTCTGAGGGAGGAAAGGGGTTTGAAGGCTGGCATGACGGGCATCCTGTTTTTCTTCTAAAAGCAGTCTAGGTTTTCTCCCAACATTCTCTAAAAGCATTTTAGTCTTTTCTTTTCCACTCTTAACTGCATAGCCCCAACTCGTTATAAAATAAATTTGTTTTCCTCCAGGTGGCCTTTGTGTATTAAATACAGAGAGTAGGAGTACTTCCTATGTTTTTATTTCTGGATAATTTTTTCCAGGAAAGAAAATACAGGATTGAATCATTTACCAGGATCTGGACAGTTCTATTTTAATTAATCAAGAGTAGTATTCAACTATGTATGAGTATAAAGTGAATGGGAAAATACTGTATTTTTATTCCCTCTTGGCGTTTGCATTTCAGGACAAACAAGTTATTAGTACTCATTCATTCTCTGTAAATATGAAGTTGGAAGCTGTGGACCCCTGCTCTCCTTTTGGGATCTCTCCTGCTACAGTTGTTAAGGTAAAAAAGGGGCAGCTCTCTTGGTGTGGATACCTGTCAGGGAGACTGGTTTAGGAAGGTGGTAGAGTTTTGATCTTCAGACTCTGCTAATCTGAGCCATGTTTCTCCTAAGCGAGGCTAGAATGACTTCTGTGCACATTTTGTATCTGTACCATCCAGTTCTCTGTGGCCCATCCCTTCTTCTGGGCCTGATCGCTCCAGCCAACCACAGCTTGGGCCCTGAGTAGTGGGGCGTGGTCTGCGGGGCAGGCTTCGGGGTGCAGAGCCAGAGGACACTCACCTGGCTGGCAGGCCGTGGTGTCCGAGAAGCCTGGGCACAGGCAGCAGGGTCAGTGTCCGTCCAGGCGCAGGGCTCAGCGGGGGTGGGGCGGGTGGTCTGTGTCATGAGATCTGTCCAGGATTGCTCCCGAATGGAGTCTGGAGTCCAGACTGGGACTCTAGGGTTTTGGAGGGCTGACAGAAGTGAGGCTCCTGTGGAGGGGAGGCACAGGAGCTGGGCCGGTTGTCAGGCCCTGGTAACCCTCGGACTGGCATGCGGCACAAGACAAGGGTTCGTTCAGGACCGGAGCAGAGGCCCGTTTACCCAGAGTAGAGTCAGAAGACAGGTGTGACTAGAGGCGTGGTTGCTTGGATGCCAAATTGTCTGACCTCTTGAGATTTAATATTTTTTTTTGCCTTAGGAGAAGATTATTCTAAGAACAGGGAGGGATTCTGAACCTGCAGTGGGGTCAGAAGGCCCTTTCTGGAGTCTGAAGGGCCGTGGGGCAGCAGCAAGGAGCTGGAGCAGGTTAATAAAACCTTTTTGGCATTTGAAACTAGGCTAGGACCCAGAAAGCTAAGGTGCAGCTTGCAGTGGACTCCTCACTCAGCCTAAATGGAATTTTTTTTTTTAAAGATTTTATTTATTTGACAGATCACAAGCAGACAGAGAGGCAGGCAGAGAGAGAGGGGGAAGCAGGCTCCCCGCTGAGCAGAGAACCCGATGCGGGGCTCGTTCCCAGGACCCTGAGACCATGACCTGAGCCGAAGGCAGAGGCTCTAACCCACTGAGCCACCCAGGTGCCCCCTCCTAAACTGAATTTTGTTTGGAGCCCAGATACTTAGATTTGGGTAAAATCTAAAAGCAGGTTCTGCTTCTTCCTTGCTTGGTAAAATGGGGCAAATTGTTTAACCTCTTTTTAAATCCAGTTTCCTTATCTGCAAGACAGGGTTTATAATGGTACCTACCTTATTATGTTGTAAGGAAGATTGAAACTGAGTTAATGCATGAAAAGCATTTCATTAAAACAGTGCCTGACGCTAGGTAACATTTATTGAGTGCGTCGTGTTTTTCATACCCATGATGGCTGTGCAATTTTGTAACGTGTTTGTCCACACTGAGGCAATGATACACACGTGTCCTTTCATACATGCACATAAAACCGTCGGTCTATATTGTCTATTCGATGGTGTGAACAGGTTTTTGATGAGAAGTACTTCCTGGTGGAAATGGATGATTTGCGACCAGAGAATCATGCTCGGCGATCTTTTGTGTGTCATGCTGACAGTCCTGGTATTTTCCCCGTGCAGTGGAGTCTGAAGAATGGTTTACACATCAGCCCCCCTCCTGGTAAGTAGTTGTTCTGTTCTGAATTGTTCATCACAGGCTTCTTTTTAAGAAGGATTTATCAGATGGCATCACCTGGATCTTTTGTGTGTGTGTATCTCTCTCTCTCTCTCTCTCTCTCGTTGCCCCAGCCTGTGCTTAACATTTTTTGGGCCCCAAGACAAGTACAAATGAAGGCCTTGATTCCATATATTTACATATTTGCAAGTTACAAGTTAAGCTAAAAACCATTAAATATTAAGTATCTTCTGTCCTCCGACCGTGACAAATATGTCTTCGTAACAGCCTGGGGTTTCATGCGGGTTCCTGGTTTGCTTCCTCCCGTGTCTGTTGTGAGGGCACAGGGGATGAGGGGAGGTGTAGAGGAAGTGCCACGAGCTAGCGTATGAGCAAAGGCCTCAGGACAAGAGCTGGGAGGTGGGAGGCACATGACTGATTTTTAGGTTTCTGGGCATCCCCTCGGAGTGAGGCTCATCAGACTTCAGAGGAAGGTTTATGATTAAAAGCAAGACTCAGAGAAGCTATAGGTAGGAAAGCAGTAACTCGTTTTCCTGGTGTTTGCAACTTTACAAAATATAATCTTTTTATATTTTTTTTTAGGATTCTATTTATTTAGAAAAAGCATGTATGAGTCGGAGGTGGGGGAAGGGGCAGAGGGAGAGAGAGAAAATCTCAAGCGGGCTCCATGCCCAGTGCAGAGCCCACATGGGGCTTGATCTCACAACCCTGAGATCATGACCTGAGCCGAAATCAAGAGTTGGACTCTTAACTTACTGAGCCACCCAGGCTCCCCTGCAAAATATTATCATTGGTCCTTTAGTCCAGGCTCTTAAATATGATGGTAGTTGACCTTGACTGAAATTTTTAGTATTTTTAAACTGACAGTATCTGGACATGTCTAATGTTTAACTGGCTTTTGTATCAGCATGTCAGGTTATTTGATTGGCAGTCTGTGTATCCTTTATTAGTAGGCTTTTGGTGAACACAGCTTCACTTTCTAAATGCTGAATGCTGGAGCTCGGGGCTAGAAGTACTCTTCTGCATTAACAAGAGCCATAAACTCAGACCCTTTTGCTGTTTATTCAGTGTCCATTCGTCCAACAAACATTTGTGGAATGTTTGCTATGTGCTAGACATTGGGTTTGTCTGTCACTGGGGAGACAAAATGAGTATGACGGTTCCTTCAAGGAGCAAGTAGGGGAAAACAATATCGGAGCCTCCCAGGTTCTCCATCAGTGAACAGAGAGTGCCTGCCTAGAGGTGGTGGCAGGAGGAAGTTCTTGCTTTTCTAGAAGGTTTTGGACATCCCAAGTTCTTTATCTTACCTGCTGCCTTTATGTGAAAAGGAAAAGCAATTGAAGATATTGGGGCTTTCGGCATTATTATAGACAACTCATCTGTCTCTGTAGGTAGGAGGAAAGTAGTAGCTGATGTAACTGAGAATGGCAGCTAGTGCAGTGTGAGGTATAGAGGTGGAGACCAGGGGAGAGCGTGGTGCCAGTCTAAGTTGGGCAGAGGAGAGACTGCAGAGGCTGTTGGCTGTCCGGCCGTGGAGCGCAGTAGCCCGCTGTGTGGCCGGGAGGTTCTCCGCTCCAGGCGGCAGCCGGGGCCCAGGTCTGAGAGGCCGCTGCCGGGGACTGTGGCGGACTGAGGCAGGCAGTTAAGCTCGACCCTTTTTCTGAAATAAATTCATGATGAAGGTTATAAGATCATCGTGTTTCTGTAGAACAGGAATCTGAGCACAGTGCTGAGCGCTTTGTGTCAGGTGGGGCTGAGATGTGTAAGGGCATAGCTTCGTTTGTCTCTTCCTTTAGAGCCTAACTTGGAATAGAATGGATAGTAAGACTGGATTTATCAGTGCAATTCAAATCCAGTCATAAGTGTCTGAAAGTCTTTCGGCAAACTGCCAACAGCTAATCATATAAAATAGTGTTGAAAATAAATGCAGAGTTTGAAACTAGAAAGTTTAAAAACTGTATCTGAAGAATTGTGTTATATGGCTATGGTTTAACCAGAGTCACTGTTTTATAATACGAACGATGCTTTGGATTCATAGCTTGTCTTCCCTCCTCCCTGAAACGAGCAAAATCCTCAGATTAGCGAAGGAGAAGTTCTCGGTGGACACCTGGCAGAATGGAAGAGCCAGATGGGCACATGTGATGCGAATCATTGTTTCCGTGTCCTTCCCTAGGCTACCCGGGCCAGGACTTTGATTGGGCCGACTACCTCAAACAGTGCGGTGCTGAAGCTGCCCCCCAGAGGTGCTTTCCTCCGGTGAGAATCCTGGTCCCCTCGTGGCCGTGCTCCGGGCTGCCTGGCATTGCTGGGCTTTCCGGGCCCGCGTGGTTACTACTCAGGCCTCTCACTCAACCCAAATGAGGGTTGTTGACTCTCAGTAGCATCTTGTTGACTATAATAAAATGGTCCAAGGAAAATTCATTTACTGTGGAAGTTAATTTATTAATTTAATTGGTGGTTAAAGTTTACCTGGTTTTTTTTTATTTAGTTAAAATCATGTGCATTTTTTTAGTTCATAATTATTTTTGGCTGTTGAAAAATATGAAAAAATATTTATTAAGTAGAAAGAAATCATTAAGTTTATTTAAAAATACTAATGTGAAAATATTACATGCATATAATTTACAATGCTAAGTAGCAGTGAAAGGCTCACAACGTAAACCACAGCCCCCTGCCCTATCCCTTCCTGTGGCCTCCCTTTCCAGGGGTACTCGTTCCTGGGGATCTGATATTTGTACTTAAGTCATTTTAAAAATAGCATGCTGCCATCTTTTGAGTCATTAATTTTAGACATGTCTGTTGGTTGTATGTTATGGTGAATGAGCACTTAGCTATTTTGTATTACCTTTCTCCTCTTTCTTACCCACCTCTTCCTGTTAGTTATATTACAATTTGGGGTTAAATCTAAATTGAATATTTACACTATGATACGCATTCCTATATTATTCACAGTTGAGCACTGCATTATTGTATGATTTTCATTTTTATTTGTCCTTAAGTTAATAATTGCCTTGTTTTTCAAAACTTAATTTTCTTTTTTTTTTTAAGATTTATTTATTTATTAGAGAGAGAGAGAGAACAGGAGCTGAGGGTGGGACAGAGGAGGGGAGAGAGAGAGAGAGAGATTGAGAATCCTTAGGCAGATTCCCTACTGAGCACAGAGCCCGAAGCAGGGCTCAATCCCATGACCCTGAGATCATGACCTGAGCCAAAATCAAGAGTAAGATGCTTGGGGCGCCTGGGTGGCTCAGTGGGTTAAAGGTTCTGCCTTCGGCTCAGGTCATGATCTCAGGGTCTTGGGATCGAGCCCCATATCGGGCCCTCTGCTCAACAGGGAGCCTGCTTCCCCTCTTCTCTCTGCCTGCCTCTCTGCCAACTTGTGATCTCTGTCTCTGTCAAATAAATAAATAAAATCTTTAAAAAAAAAAAAAGAGATGCTTAACCAACTGACCCACCCAGGTGCCCCTTCATAGCTTAATTTTCTTTATTTCGGTTGCTAGTTCTTCCCATACCTTCCAGTAGCTTCTCGTAACTGTTTCACAAAGGCAGTCACATCTGGAAGTCCGTGATCTCCCACCAACACATACCTTTATGAAACTTAGAGTTTATATGAGGAGTAGGAAGACACTAATAACATATGCAAAAGTTCCCTTACCTGACTCTCAGATGGAGTATTAGTGGGCTGATTGAAAGTCAGCTAAATCAGGGAATCTTCCTTTGATGCAACAGTCTATTTTAACTTAAGATGTATTAATATACAGTCATTTGCTGATCTTTTTAGTAAGGCTTTTCCTTTGCATGTGGATTTTCACCAGGGTTTCTAGTACAGTGAGAACCCTGATACTCTGAAGCAATAGGAATGCAACCTTCTTGTCAGTTTGTGGTTACTTTTCCTTCCCCGATCCTTTCAAACTCATCTTGCCCACACCAGCGGTTTTCCAGTGACTCCGGTTTATTTTTCTCAGCAGCAGCTATTGTTTTCTGTGGGTGTGTGGTAGAGAAAGGCAGCTGTCTCACTGACAGGAGCCCAGGAGGACCAAGAAAAGCCCGTGCAGCCAGCCACTTCTGCAGGTGTCTGAGGTTCTGCCCTGAGCACCTGCTGCCTCTGCTCCCTCCGCCGTGGGGGTGGGCCCTGAAGCCAGATGACTGTGCGGAACAGCAGCACCTGGGCCAGAGCTCTCGTCCGTGTTGGGAGCGAATGCTCGGGGAGCTGCCCCGTAGCATTCCCCAGAAGTCTCTTTGGTCCAACTAGACCTGTGTGTGTTTTCTAGTTAGAGTTGTTTCTTTGTATTTTAGGGTAGAAGGGTTAAAGTACAAGATACTCTATAGACATGTTCTCTTTTCCTCAAGTCTGTGACCACTGAGATAACCTTGCTGTGGAGGAACTTTACCATTTCTAATAGTTTTCTTTGACACATCCTTTTTAGCAGCCTCCATTCTCTCTCCCCAGACAGGTTGCCCACTAAGCTTGCTATAAAATTTCAGTCCTGGGGATGCCTTTGTGTCACTCAAGGATTTGTGCCCCACTCCCCCTTAAGATTTAAGATGGCTGTTTTGTATGTCTGACTGCGTGTGCTCTTTCTTGGCTCATTCCTTTGTTTGGATGGAGTCCATTTCCCAGTAGCTTCCTGAAATGAGATCGAAGAGAGGTAAATTTTTATCCACTTTGCATGTTTGAAAAATGTCTTTTGTTCTCTTGGAATTTTAGGTCAGAAGTTACTTTACCTGAGCATTTTGAAAACATCATTTAGTTGTTTTCTACCTTCCAGTGGAGCTGTTTAGAAGTTGAAACCTGTCCTTTCTCTCTCTTTTTTTGTTTTTGAGATTTTATTTATTTATTTATTTATTTGACACAGAGAGAGATCACAAGGAAGGAGAGAGGCAGGCAGAGAGAGGGGGAAGCAGGCTCCCCACTGAACAGAGAGCCCAATGCGGGGCTCCATCCCAGGACCCTGAGATCATGACCTGAGCTGAAGGCAGAGGCTTTAACCCGATGAGCTACCCAGGCACTCAAGAAACCAGTCCTTATCTTGATCTTTCATAGATGATCTGCCTTTTACTCCATCCCTGGAAGCTTATAGGATCTTTGTCACCATGTTTCCCAGACGAGCCGCAGGTGGCCTGTTGGCCTGTCTTCATTCACTTGCTGGGTCCTCAGTGAACACATTCTCTCTAGAGATTGTTCCTCTCTGTGCTGGGAAGTCCTCTTGCATCTCTTCTTTGATTTCCTTCCTTGCATTTTCTTTCTTCTCTTTTTCTGGACTCTCTTTTTTTTTTTAAAGATTTTTTTATTTATTTGACAGAGAGAAACACAGCCAGAGAGGGAACACAAGCAGAGGGAATGGTAGCGGGAGAAGCAGGCTTCCTGCCGAGCAGGGAGCCCGATGCGGGGCTCGATCCCAGGCCCCTGGGATCTGACCTGGGCCGAAGGCAGACACTTAACGACTGAGCCACCCAGGCGCCCCTGGACTCTCTTTTATTTGTATGTTGGCCTTTTGGATCAGACCTCTCTTCTTCTTACCCTTTTCTCCTGTTTTCTGTTTTTTAGTCTTTTTGCTTTACTTGATGAAAAGATTTCCTAAACTTTTATCTTTTCAATCCTTTTAGAGTTTTTAATTTTTATTATCACTTTTTTTATTTCCCAGAACTATTTCTGGTCTCTGAATATTTATTTTTAATAACGTACTATTCTTGTTTTAAAGATGTGATAGTTTTCTTATCACTCAGGGGATGTTAATTACTCCTGCCTCTTGGGAAATTTTCTTCTTGCATAAAAAGTTGTCTCCGCTTTGCTTGTTTTGTCTACTTTGGTCCCTAGCTCTCATGTTTTTAGATGTCTGGTAATGCTTGGTGATTTGCTCATACTTAAGAAGGAGGGGACTAAAAGATAAGGCCGATTGGAAGCTCTGAGCGTATGGGTGAGGCTTGTCGACCTTCAACTTCTTTTTAGGGTGGGATCTGGGTGGCCATTTGGGGTTGCCTAAATCCATATCTTCCTGTGTTTCTTCTTGAGCTTGTCATCTGACCACGTATTTCCCCGTCTGCCTGGAGGGTAGAGGCAAGGGCTCGACCTCTCAGCATTCCATGTGCAAAACCTGTTTTGGGCACTGTGTGTATGCTCTCAGCAGCTCCCGTGCCCTCCTGCCCCGAGATCTCTTGTCTCTGATCCTCTTTGGAGGATAAATCTCATCTCATCATTTATCCTCTGAAGGATAAATCATAAATCTTTTGTAGGGGAAGGGATGGAATAGTCGCCCTGGGGTCTGGAGTGGAGGAGCCAGTGGTGTGACCTAAATGGTTCTTAAATGTTTTCAGCGAATCTTTTCATTGGACTGTTTCTTCTCTACCTGTGGTTGCCTAGTACCAGGTGCAACCCGTTCTTAGCCTGCTTCTCTGCCAGCTTACATTCACCCTTCTGTAGTCGGCTAGTTAGTTCTGGATGCTCTTCTAAATTTTAGCTTGTAAAATGTTGTTATCGTCTCCTGTTACATCTGTCCTAGTAGGTTTATGTAAAAAAACAAAACAAAAAACCACCACTTTAGTTTTAGTGTGCTGTCAAAAGGAAGAGAGAACAATCAAATATGGTTCAATCTTCCACCTTGACCCAGAAGTTGCAAATTTTTCAAACCTGTGTTTTCCCTCATTCATAAGCATTATTTATCCTGACTGCCGTTTAGGATGTACATGGGAGGAGGAACCAGGCAGCTTATTGTGTGATAGAGCCCTGTATGGGAGGAGCAACCAACCAGCGGTGGGTGAGAGCTAGTTGGTTCAGGGCACAGAGCCTTAGGGACTTGATGTTATTGAAAACTCCTAATAACCCAGTGAGGTAGGTGTTCTCAAGGTCATCTGCCAGGTGAAGAAACTGAGGCAAAAAGCTTGAGCAAGGTCACACAGGTAGCAATAATGTGGGTATACCGGATATCAAGACCACATACTGTTTACAGCACCAAGGGAGACAGACATTTGGACTTTAAGAAATAAAACAAAGCAAAATAAATGTATAGCTCTGAAGTGCTACTGGAGGGTTCAATGGTCCTTATACCAGGTTTCTCAGGGGGGCACAGGAGTTAGCACTGAGTATGTGTTTGGATTTGATCACCTATTTTCCAGTCCACTTCTGAGCATGAATTTAAGGAGACTATGAAGCTTGAGGCAGTGAACCCTCTTCTCCCGGAAGAAGTGTGCGTGGCGACCATTACTGCAGTGAGAGGCTCCTACCTGTGGCTCCAGCTGGAGGGTAAGGTACCCCTGAGACTCCCTCCTGTGGTCGCTCTCCTCCGTCCTGCCTGCCCCCCTCCCCATGATGGCTTGTTGGACTATAGCAGTTAGCTAAGTAGGGGTCTTGCTCAGACACTCGAAATTTGCTGAGCAAGATTCTTAGCTAAAAACTTCCTGTCATTGACTTTCAAATTTTAGGAAATGAATGTAAGTAAAAAGCCTTCCCTGCAGAGTCTCCTGTTTTCTTAAAGATCGCATATGTTTTGATGTAACCAGAATATAGGAGCATGAGCATTAACACGTAGCTCATTTAAGAGAGATTTTGTTTGCTCCTACCCAACAGAACCGAAAAGTATGTAAAATAGAAAAGATATACTAAAAGTAATGTTCAGTGATTGGATGGGTTTGTGGATGGAAAGCGTTGCGTGAGCACTCAGCACGGCAGTTACTGAAGACAGCCTGGGTTTTTTCTTATATGGCTGCCAAGCAGACTTGGTACCTACTCTTTCCAGTTTGTAGAATTGGCGTTTAATGCAGATGTCCGCGGCAGTACTGAATCTAGACTCACACAACTCCTGCGGAGCAGCATCACTTTCTGAGCTGACTTCACTGGTCTGCCTTCTGGCTTGTTCCCAAGGACCAGAACTAATGTTCTCATCGGTACAGCTGTCACTGTTGCCTTTCGTTTTCCAGTCATTTCATGGAATCGATCATGTTTGTCAGCCGTCCGAAGGGTACCGCTGGTAGCTCCACGGTGTGCTGTCCTGTAACTGGGGGTCACCCTGTATGCCCATACCCGTTTTCGTTTTCTTTTTTAAGATTTTATTTATTAATTTATTTGAGAGAGAGAGAAAACATGGGAGGGAGGGAAGAGTAGAGGGAAAAGAGAGGGGAAGAGAGAATCTCAAGCAGACTCCCTGCCGAGCACAGAGCCTGACGCAGGGCTTGATCCCAGGACCCTGAGATCATCACTTGAGTTGAAACCACGAGTCAGTTGCTTAACCGACTGAACCACCCAGGCACGCCCATTTTCGTTTTCATACAGGTATGCGTAGGAGATCTTGACTTTTTTTTCCTTAACGTTTGTCACATACGAAAAAGTATGACTTCTGTGTAAAAGGAACTTGCTGAGGAGATTTTGTGTCTGCATTACTGCAACAGTAGAATATTGTCCAGGAATCCGTTTATGAAGAAGGCTGTCTAATGATCTAAAACTGTTTTAATCTAAACAGGTTCTAAGAAGCCCATACCGGAATGTATTGTGAGTGTGGAATCCATGGATATATTTCCTTTGGGCTGGTGCGAAACCAATGGCCATCCCCTCAGCGCCCCTCGGCGAGCACGAGGTAGCTGTCTATGTCTGGCCCAGGGGCCGATCCATAGATAACCTGTTGTGTGGCTGCTACCATTAGGATGAATCTGGACAGTTCAGAGAAAACCAAAGTGGTGTTCTGGGTGTTCCTCCTGGGAAATCTCTTATTGCAACAAGCATGGATTATCTTAGTGGTTTCTGCAGGGCAGAAATCTGGGTGCTCTGGACCCAAGCCCCTCATGAGCCTGCCCTCAGGGTGTCAGCTAGGACTCCAGCCACCTCAAGGCCCACAGTGAGGAGGCTCTGCTGCTGCGTAGAGCCTCCTCTACTTTCATTCCCTCGTGGCTCTTGGCCTGAGGGCCTCAGTTCCTTATTGGCTGTTGGTGGGAGGCTTCCCTCCGTTTCCTGCCCTGTGGGCCTCTTCGTAGGGGAGTCCACAGCATGGTGGTTGGCTTCCATCAGAGGCAGCCAGGGAGACAGGAGGCGGGGGTGAGGAAGGTGGAAGCCAGAGTGTTTTTGTAACCTGACCTTAAAAGTGTCATCCCACCCCACTCTCCCTTTTAAAAAGAGCTTTATTGAAATATAATTTATATAACAAAAAATCCGATCCTGTAATTCAGTGGTTTTTAATATATTGTGCAACTATCACCACAGAACATTTGAAAACATTTGCATCGTTTCAAAAAGAAGCCCTGTGCCCCTTGGCAGTCACCTCTTTACTCCTGCCCCCGCAGCCACAGTCAGCCACGTCTCTTCTCCCCACTGTATGTTTGCCGTTCTGGATGCTTCCTGTGGAATCATGCAATATGAGATCTTTTGTGACATCCGTGTGGTGTGTGTATCGGTACTTCATTCCTGTGTGTTTTTATTGTTTGTTGAGTGGTTTTTTGTTTGTTTGTTTTTTATAGTAGTGCTGCTGGCGGGTGTAGGGTGGCTTCGTACTGTGCTCCTGATTTGCATTTTCCTGATCATTAGCTGTGTGGAGCACCTTTTCATACGCTTATTGGATATTGGTATATCTTCTTTCAAGAAATATCTCTTCCAAGTCGTTTGTCCTTTTTTTTTTTTTTAAGATTTTATTTATTTGACAGAGAGAAATCACAAGTAGGCAGAGAGGCAGGCAAAGAGAGGGAGAGGCAGGCTCCCTGCTGAGCAGAGAGCCCGATGTGGGGCTCGATTCCAGGACCCTGAGATCATGACCTGAGCCGAAGGCAGAGGCTTTAACCCACTGAGCCACCCAGGAGCCCCTTTTGTCCATTTTTTAAATTGGGTTTTTTGTTGTTGTTGCTGAGTTGTAGGATTTTTTTATATAATTCTAGATATTAACCCCTTCCTTATCAGATAAATGATTTGCAAGTATTTTCTCCCATTCTGTGGGGTGCCTTTTCTCTCTCTTGATAGTGTCTTTTGATGCACAGAAGTTTTAAGTCTTGATGTAGTCCAATTTATTTTTTTGTTGTTGCCTCTGCTTTTGGTGTCATATCTAAGAAATCCATTGCCAAATCTGATGTGATGAAGATTTTCCCTTATGTTGTCTTCTAAGAGTTTTGTAGTTTTAGTCTTTATGTTTAGGTCTTTTAAAATTTCTGTTTATTTAAAAAAATCTTTTTAAAGATTTTATTTATTTGACAGAGAGCAAGAGAGCATAAGCAGGGGGAAGGGGGAGAGGGAGAGGGAGAAGCAGGTTCCCCACTGAGCAGGGAGCCTGACATGAGGCTTGATCCCAAGACTCTGGGATCATGACCTGAGCTGAAGATAGATGCTTAACTGACTGAACCACCCAGGTCTTTCTTTTTTAACTTTTTTTTTTTTTTGAGAGAGAGAGGGAGAGGGAGAGAGAGATTGAGGTGGGGGGAGGGGCAGAGGGAGCTGGATAGAGGGAATCTCAAGCAGGCCTAACACCCAGCACAGAGCCCAACGTAGGACTCGATCTCATGACCCTGAGATCATCACCTGAGCCAAAACCAAGAGTTAGATGCTTAACCAGCTAAGCCACCCAGGTGTCCCTATGTTTAAGTCTCTGATCTGTTTAGAGTTAATTTTTGTGTTTTTGTATTAATTTCATTAATGTGAGTAGTCAGTTTTTCCCAGCACTGTTTGTTGAAAAGGCTGTACTTGCCCTGTTGAACGGTCTTGGCATCCTTGCCCAAATCAATTTTCTTTTGAATATCTTTTCCTCTGTAGAAAATATTCATAGGAGTTGACAGATTTAAGAGCTTTGCAAATACTATTTTTGGTCTTTGTGTAAAGACTCCTCCTACCAGGAAAATGTGCCTCAGTCTAGATATTCAGATATATTAGCACTTAATTCAAAATACTTACTAGTTAAATATACACATGACTGGGTTTTTGTATATGCTAATGTTAATATATACACACACACAGACACATATACATATATATAACTTTTCCTTTGTTTATTTTTCTTGACATTTATAGTTTTGTTTTCTTCTTACAGTACACAAACAGAGGAAAATTGCAGTGGTTCAACCAGAAAAACAGTAAGTAGTATACTAGTGTGTTTGAACAGTTGACGTTTGAAAGTTAGAATAACTAGAAAAAGAAATCGCTGTTTCCGAGAATATATCTCATATGTTATTTTCTCAAGTGGAAGCTTAATTCTTTAATTCAGCTTTTGACAGGCTACATAATTTTCCTTACAGCATATGCATTTTCTGAAATGGCCTTATGTACAAAAGGGTAAAATGCCTTCTCAAGATGTTCCCACCAGTTGAGTTTTCTTTGGCTTTCAGAGCCTGAAAGCGTTTGTATAAGAGAGGAAATGGAATCTCTGTAGTGTTATTTGTGAAGGAGGAGCAGAGATTACAGATTGGGGTAGGATATGATTCTCACAGTGGAAGAACCTTGAGGTGGACGGTGGTGGCTGTTGGAGAGAAGGGGCCTCGGGCGCCTCTGCACCACGTCAGGACACCTGGATGGCGTAGCTTCACACGCAGCTGTGAGAGCCCATTAATTAGTGATGTCTCAAAAGTGCTCGTAACATGGGTTTCTAAACACTGGGTTTTCAAGTCTGTGTTAGCTTGCACGAGCTGCCATAGCAAAATACTACTGACTGGGTGGCTCAAACAGCAGAAATTTATTTTCTCCCAGTTCTCCAGGCTGGGCAGTCCGAAGTCACAGTGCCAGCCTGGTTGGGTTCCTGGCTGGGCTCTCCTCCTGCAGACTGCCGGCTTCCCTGGGCATCACCTGGCAGGGCCAGCCGGCGGGGAGAGCCCCCCTCCTAGATCAGTCACGCGTGCATTTACCTCATCAGAGCTCTGTCCCCAGACACTGTCACAGTGGGCTGTGGTGAACGGGTTCAGTCTACAGCAAATTCTGCGTAACTTACGGCTGCTGCTGTGGCTGCGTGAGTAATAAGCTGACAGCAGAAGTGGGGAGAGGCCACAGAACTCAGTTGCAGGTAGAGAAGGGGGTAGGGGTGTCGGCAGTCTGGCCTCGGAGGTCCCCTGGACTTAGTTGTCGAGACAGAACCACGGTTTTAGGAAGTATTCTAAAAAAGATAAAAGTTAACCTTTTTCGTTGATTGCTGCGTATAGAATAAGTCTCTGATGTTTAAAACCTAATTTGTTTTTAATTTTGAAACCGATAGAAGAAAACAGACCGTTATAAGAAATGTTTTTGTTCTTTGGCTATTGAGAAAGATGAAAAATTTACTTATGGTTTGAGAATCCCAGAAGGAATTCTATAATTTGTTGCCCACATGAATGAAAGGAAGTCTATTTGAATATGAAGTATTATAGCACTGTCTACAGACTGTCTGTTGGCTCATTAAACCATGTACATAGTTTTAAAAACAATTGTTAAAAATATGAAAGTGTGATCAGGGAAGCACCTTCAGTTATACAATTTACGATCTGCCACATTTGCTTTCTTAGATTTGAAAGAAACTAACCATCACACTTTACTGACCTTAAGAATTATCTTACTATTTTGTCATGTTATCTTGACCCAGAATGCCATCTTCCAGGACTGTCCATGAGGGCCTGAAGAATCAGGAGCTGAACTCCACAGACTCAGGTATAAATAAGTGCATGCAGTCTTACAGAAAAGAGAACCTTCTGTTTCTCTTAATGGACTGTGTCTTAGTACCTTTGATTTATAGGATGTAGCTTCACAGAGGGGTCTCTTAATGGGGACTTTAAAGACTTAGAATTGTCTGAGATGTTTTTAACTTAATAATTATCTCTAGGATGATATTTCTGTCCACTTATAATTATTAACTATTCTCTCTTGATCACTTGTTGGGTGCCAGGGGCCCTGGAGAGGTCAATATTCTCATCCTAGATGAAGGGCCAGGGGCTTTCCAGGCAGTGCACTTTTCTTAAGCTGGGTGGTTGAGAGGTGGATGTTTATTGTACTTTCAACACTTTCTGTGATGTACACATTATGTTACATATTTCACATTAAAAAAAAAAAAATAAAGCACTGGAAAAACATTGTCCCAGAGGCAAGGCCTGGTAAAGAAGCAAGAATCATTGCTGGCGGCCAGAGCCTTTTGTCAGGGGGTCCCTCCCTGGAACTGCTCGTGGCTCTGCCTTTGCTGGTTGTATGCTCAGCATCTCGAGACTGTGTGTATTCTAGCCCCGATTACACATTTGGATGGCATTTAGTAAAGGCCCAGAAAAGAAAAATCAAAGCTCAGAGAGGCCACACAGCGATATGAATAGATGGGTCAAAAATGTAACTTGGCTCTTTCTCAAATTCAAAACTCACACTTTTTGTCTTTTCCACTCGCTGCCTTCTCATTATATCACTTATTAGGTGGAGGATCAGGACCTTTTCAAAAAAGTGATTACCTTCATTATAATAACCAGTTGGCTATTCTTGTTTACTGTTACTTACTTGTAGCTCTTTATAGAACTTATCGCTGTATTTAACAGGCATGATGACAGTGGTGTTGTTTTATTCATGATATTGAAGGGAAGGTATTTAAACTTTCTCTGTTCAGTACGTGACTGGCATGTGACTGCTAAAGAAGTTCCCTTCTGTTTCTAGTTTTCTAGGAACCTTGGTCATAAACCCATGTTCACCTTGACAAAATAATTTTTCCTTAGCATTGGATGATTATATGATTTTTCTGGCTAAGATTATTAACGTAGTGAATCTCAGTGATAGATTTTTTCCTAATGTTGAGTCCTCCTTACATTGCTAGGATAATTCTTACTTGACCATAATGGTATCTTTTGAGTACCCAGAAGAATAGCATTATTAGTAACTATCTTTTTTAAAATTGCCCATTTTTTAATTGAGACATAATTGACATATTAGTTTCAGATGCATAGCAGAGTGATTTGATATTTGTATATATTGCAAAGTGGTCACCACAGTAAGTCTGGGTAACATCTACCACCACATAGTTGTAAATTTTTTTTTCTTGTGATGAGAATTTTTAAGATCTGTTCTCTTAGTAATGTTCAGATGTACAATACAGTAACGTCACTGCCACCCTCACCACACTGCACAGTACATCCCCAGGACTCACTTATAACTGGAGGCTTGTACCTTTTGACCACCTTCCCCTATTTCGCCCACTCCCTACCCCTGTCTCCGGCAACCACCAGCCTGCTCTCCTAGTCTGTGAGTCGGAGTCTTGTGGTTTTTGTTGTTTAAGTCCCACAAATGAGTGAGATCATATGATATTTGTCTTTCTTGGTCTGATTTATTTCACTTAGTGAGTAAACTCAGGGTCCATTCGTGGTGTCACAAATGACAGGATTTCTTTTTTTTAGATGGCTGAGTAATATTCCATTCTTT
The DNA here is from genome assembly GCA_028646535.1 of Procyon lotor. Lineage (NCBI taxonomy): Eukaryota > Metazoa > Chordata > Mammalia > Carnivora > Procyonidae > Procyon > Procyon lotor. The sequence goes on along the minus strand of CM053603.1, from coordinate 15,841,847 downwards.
ATCCTCTGTCCATCCGTGGACACTCAGGTTGCTTCCTTGTCTTGACTGTCGTAAATAATGCTGCAGTGAACATGGCGGGGGGTGGGAGGCTGCTGTCTTTCCCAGTTAGTATTTTTGTTTCCTTCAGATAAATTCCACATGAAGTGGAATTGCTGGATCACAAGCTAGTTCTCTTTTTAACTTTTTGAGGAACGTCCATACCGTTCAGAGGGGCTGCACCAGTCCACATTCCTGTGGCACACCAGTGCTGTCTTTTCCTCACCTCTTTGTCAACATTTACTATTTCCTGTCTTTATGGTACTAGCCGTTCTAACAGATGTGAGGTGATAGCTCCTTGTGGTTTTGATTTGTTATCAAACGGTAAGGGAAATTAAAAAAATGAGGCAACTCTTTAATTTTGATGTATTACTGGCTATTGTAATGCCTATTAAAACTGTAGAAGTAGGACACTGATGTTTCCCAAGTGACCTCAGCCATGTTCTTTGTGGTTTGTGTTTTGTCATAATTCTGGTTACCTTGGAGAGAGTCTGAGACTGATACTTGCAGCAGGAGTGTCACTGGGGCGGGCTTTTGGGGAACAGCTGCAGGGGCCGGGGCAGGGTTGGGCAGAGGGAGAAGTTGAGTTGCAGTGCTGTTTGTAACAGGACTTTCTTCCAGCCCACAAGGGAGCCTTTTAGCTGATGTGGCCACTCAGAGTCATTCCTAGTTGAGGCACAGTGGCCGCACCTTTGTTCTTCCTCTTTGGTCAGTTATTAGAAGTGGCCAGCAGCTCCCTGTCTACTCACAGAGGGTGGACTTTGGGCAAGGTGTCTCTCTCTTCTAGTGGGAGGGTAGGCCGAGGCTCATTCCCTGATAGCGTGCGGCTGAGAGCCGTAAGTTGCCCATATTGCCAGCACTGGGGAGCATATGGGCCTTCATCCTGAAGAGGGGGGTGTGGGTGGCGGAGTTGAGATGGAGACGTGGGCGCAGACATGCTGACCTCTGTGCTGAGACTGCGCTCTTAGTTCCCGAGTGGATATGCTGTGCTTCGGGACCCCATCGGCAATGGGCAGTGCACACATTCCCTTTCCCAAAACAGTGTCCAGCAGCATGGCCTCTGTCTGCTTTTGTGACTTAGAATTTCGTCTGTTTGTTAGTGGAATTGCCAACTACGATGAGGGAATGAAAAAACATTTTCATGAAGTATACACAGAGGAAGAGTTGAAGAGAGGGGTCTCTATGCCCACATAACACCTCATGGTACTTAGAGAACTCAGAGATGTGTCTGTAGCATACTTTCAGCCTTAACACGGCCAACATGCCAGTTTGGTGGTTTGAAGGTGAGAAACTCTAGTTTTGGAAATGATTCATCATCACTGTCTAGAAACATTCCAGAATAGGTTATTGAATAGTTCAGCATCAAGAATTGAGTCATCATGGGTTCTCATGGGGGAGCCTGGGCACACATCAGTTAAGCGTGTGACTCTTTTTTTTTTTTTTTAATTTTTATTTATTTGACAGAGAGATAGACAGCAAGAAAGGGAACACAAGCAGGAGGAGTGGGAGAGGGAGAAGCAGGCTCCCTGCTGATCCCAGGACCCTGGAATCATGACCTGAGTTGAAGGCAGATACTTAACGCCTGAGTCACCCAGGCGCCCCAAGCGCATGACTCTTGATTTTGGCTCAGATCATGATCTCACCGTCATGAGATCAAGCCCCACATGGGGCTCTGTGCTGGGCAGGGAGTCTGCTTGAGATTCTCTCTCCCTCTTCCTCTGTCCCTCCCCCTGCTTGTATATGCGCACACGTGCTTGCTCTTTTATTTTTTATTTTTATTTATTTATTTTTAAAGATTTTATTTATTTGACAGCGAGAAACCCAGCGAGAGAGGGAACACAAGCAGAGGGAATGGTAGCGGGAGAAGCAGGCTTCCCGCTGAGCAGGGAGCCCGATGTGGGGCTCCATCCCAGGACCCTGGGATCATGACCTGAGCCGAAGGCAGACGCTTAACGACTGAGCCACCCAGGCGCCCCTCTTTCTTTTATTTTTAAAAAAAGAATCATCATGGATTCTTTTTTTTCTTAATTCATTTTTTAAGAGTGGTTTTTGTTTTTTTTTTAAGATTTTACGTATTTGAGAGAGAAAGCACGTGGGTAGCTGGGGGAGGGGCAGAGGGAATCTCAAGCAGACTGTGCGCTGAGTGCTGAGCAACCCCGAGATCATGACTGAGCCAGAATCATGAGCCCGATGCTCAGCCGACCGAGCCACTCAAGGAACCCACGATCATGGGCTCTTAAAGTCAGTCCTTTACTTCCCTTATTGATAGAAGTGTGGGCCTCTGAAACAGTGTTGCAGTAACCCTGAAGTCAATCTACACATAATTCATGCTGTTGTTTGATTGGGGCAGAGTGATGAGCTCTGTGATAGAGTTGTTTTAAGTCTAAGGAGTTTCAAGGGCACTCTCAGGCAACGTGTTAAGCTTCAAAATAATTGATTTATAACTTTATATACTGATGGATATGCTTGCCACCCCCATACCCCCTAGTAATCCACTTTGGAAGCACAGAGTGGAAAATGTTCTGAATATTTGTTTCTCTTCATTTCCCAGTTATGATTAATGGAAAATATTGCTGTCCAAAGATATATTTCAACCACCGTTGCTTCTCAGGGCCATATCTTAACAAAGGAAGAATCGCGGAGCTGCCTCAGTGTGTAGGACCTGGGAACTGTGTTCTGGTCCTCAGAGAGGTAAGCTTCTTGCCCCAGGCAGAGAACTCGGACATCTCACGGCAGTCTCAGAGACTCATCTGCACGTGCCGTACGTGTGACAGTGCTAGGTTTTCTCAGAAATGACTTCGTTTTCTCCTGTCTTGTTAAGTGAGCCACACGTCGTTGCTTTTGCTCCTGGGGGAGCATTCCCCTAGGCAGCTCTTCACAGAGCACACCCGCCTCTGCCGGTGTAGAAAGGGCTTCTGTCAGAGGCTGCCTGAGCACGGCGCCAGGATGAGCGGGAGCGTAGTTCAGGAGCCGGAGGCCGTGTGGCGCTCGTGGGGGCCGTGACAAAGCTGCGCACCTGCCGGGCTTGCCCAGCAGCCCAGCCAGGCTGCCACGGGCCAGATGTAAGGACTGCTGGCGTTTTCAGTCCTTGGGGGGCAGGACGGGGTCTGGGGAGGCTGAGCGCCTGTCTGCCCTGACTGCAGAGGATTCAGAAGCATATACCAGAGTCGTTTTTAATTCATGGTGCCTGTTTCTTCCTGACCATGATGTTTTGAATGTCTAGGAGGGTCTGATTATTGTCTTAGTTGCCACCTTAGTCAGTGGTTGTATCTTGAATATTATTATTTTGTTAGTATTTGTTAATGGATATTCGATTTAATCTCCTAAATGATATTCTGGGGGATAACAAGATTCTAATGGTCTGCTTCTCTCATTCCCAACCCACATTTCTGCTTTAAAAATGGAGCGCAGGTCCTCACTTTACTTATCAATGCAGCCTACAAACCCAGCCGCGTCCTTCGGGAGCTACAGCTGGACAAGGACTCCGTGTGGCAGGGGTGTGGGGAGATCCTAAAAGCCAAGTGAGTAGCCTCCTCTACCCTTTCTTCTTGCCCGTCTGTCGGGCATCGTTCTTGCGCGCATCATGTTGGAGCAGTTCTGTCCCCTCGGGCAGTTCTTCAGCTGTTTGTAGTGAAGGGCCAGACTCGTCTCCTTTTGTGAGTTTCCGTCCTGTTGTGGGCCGGCACCGTTACAAAACAGGGTAAAAATAAGGTATAAGAAATAGGAAAATTACAAGACATAAAACGCAAGAATGATTTATTTTTAGAGTTAAGAGCCATAAAATTACCTTTGCAAATTACTGTAAAAGTTTATAAACACTTACTCTTGTTTTCTGACCCTGTCAGGGTGACTGTTGGCAGGTTAAGCTGGTCCATGACCACACCTGAGGATCGCTGCCCAAGGGTAAAGGAAAGCCTTAGTGCAAGTCCCTTTTCTCTTAGTAGTTAGTGTAGAAGTTCCTATTTGGAAACCTTAAACTGAGGAACCAGAAAGCAAGAGCCTCATTTGCTAATATAAAAACCTCAACGTTTATCTGTCATAGCTGACGTGATAAATTTGATTTAAGTACAATATGCATAAACTCATTGTTTTTAGAATCCTCAAACTATAAAGGACATAGACTATTCTGAGAAGCGAAGATATTTTTCAGGTCTGTGAACGCACTTGATTTTCTCTGGGTAATCACTAGCCCAGTAAACTTGGTCTCTGGCATCTTCCACGGCAGATACAAAGGAAAGAGTTACCGGGCTACTGTGGAGGTAGTGAAGACAGCGGATCGTGTGACCGAGTTCTGCCGGCAAACCTGCATCAAACTGGAGTGCTGTCCTAATCTCTTCGGCCCGAGGATGGTTCTGGACAAGTGTTCTGAGAACTGCTCTGTGCTTACAAAGACCAAATACAGTGAGTCCGGTTTTTCAGATTTGTTAACTCTGACAGCTGGCCACACTTCATGTCTTGGAAAGTTTTTATGTTGCAGACATTCACCTATAACACAGGTATACAAACTGCTTCTGTAAAGGACCAGATAATATTTTAGGCTGTCAGTCATGTGACCTCTGCTGCATATTATTCTCTGTTTTGTTTTTAAGATTTTACTTACTTATTTGACAGAGAGGGAACACAAGCGGGTGTAGTGGGAGAGGGAGAAGCAAGCCCCTGCTGAGCAGGGAGCCCAGTGTGGGGCTCGATCCCAGGACCCTGGGATCATGACCTGAGCCAAAGGCAGACGCTAAGGGACTGAACCATCCAGGCACCCCTCTGTTTGTTTTATTTTCACTTTTAAAGAACACTTTTAAAGATATAAAAGCCATTTTTAGCTTGAGGGCCATACCAAAACAGGCCGTGGGCCAGATTTGGCCCACAGGCCCGTTTGCTAACTTGCACATCTAGTATGTATGTAAATTAGCTTTTACATCTGATGGGATATGGGATTCATTCATATAGTGTGCAGGTATTCATTATGTGTCCGCTGTGTGCCACCACTGTTCTAGCACTGGGATGATACAGTAAAGAGGAACAAATTCCTGTGCTCACTGAGTTTTCATTTTAATGTGGGAGACATAATAAGTGAACAAGTAGAGACAAGTACTATGGAGAAAAGTGAAGCAAGATAAGCAAGCACAGGAGGGGAGTGGAGAGTGAGGAAGGCTGGGGGTGGGGGGCTGCTGTTCAGGATTGTTTTGGCTATTCCAGATCCTGTGCATTTTCATATAAATTTGGTGGTTAGGGAAGTCTTCCTGCCAGGTAACAACTGGAAGGAAGCAGGAGAGCAGCTGTGCAGATATCAGAGTGAGAGTGCTCTGGGCAGGAGGCAGCAGGAGCACAGGCAGGAGCAGGAGCTTGCTTTGTGTCTGCAAGGAGCAGCAAAGAAGGCGCCGTGGTTGGGAGGCCTCAGTAGTAGGAGAGGGCTGCTTGCAGGCCTCACTCAGAACTGTCAGAGCAGCACCTGTTCCCTCGCATTGCTTGTCTTCTCCCGTGTGAAACTGTGCACGTGCACGCACACACGCACACATCATACAGGAAGAAATTTCCAGTTCGGAGCCTTGTCAGGGCCTTGTTGCCCAAAGACATAATTCTGATCCAACCTTTCCTTAAATTTTACAAGCCCTGATGTCACTTGGGCGAATTAATACAGAGGACGTTTTTTACCTTGTTAAATTTGAAGATTTCTTTTAGGGATTTCTAGTCCTGTGCCTCTTAAACTTTATCATGCGTGCAGATCAGCTAAGGATCTCGTTAAAATGAAAGTTGTGATTCATCAGGTCTGGGGGTATCTGGGGTCTAAATGTGTCTGCTTTTCCACAAGCTCCCAGACACTGTTGATGCTACCGATCTGAGGTCATTTAGCATGATGAGCTTGCTAATCAGTCAGTGTTTCAATCACAAAATCATAGAAGAGTCTAACCTTGTAGTTTCTATTTATATTTGTTGGATTATAAACTCCTTAAAGGCAGGGATTGATTTTAGCTTAGACAGTCCAATTCAGTACTTAGTTAGCCAATTGCAAGTATTAGTAGCTACGTGAAATATACTCTGCATACGTGTCTATCGCTTTGAGCCTGTGGAGGATATGCAGTTTTGGGTTTTTTTGTTTTATTTTTTATTTATTTATTTGAGAGAAAGTGAGAGGATGAGAGGAGCGAAGGTCAGAGGGAGAAGCAGACTCCCCGTGGAGCCGGGAGCCCGATGCGGGACTCGATCCCGGGTCTCCAGGATCATGACCTGGGCCCAAGGCAGTTGCTTAACCAACTGAGCCACCCAGGCGCCCTGGATATGCAGATTTTATTAGCTTTTTGTCTAAATTTATTTTTCTAAATGATAAGCCTAGACTTTAGGAGAGAGTATTTATGATTTTTCCCAGTTAGTAATCTGAGTGGTATCAAATGGATTTATATCCTGTAGAATCACTTTTTTTTGCCAAAAAAAAAAAAAATGTTAGTATAAAACTAGTATATATCTTTAGAGCTAGAATATATATGGTTCATTTTTTGAATTATCTTTATATTCTAAAATTTATATGAAAATGCACAGGATCTAGAATAGCCAAAACAATCCTGAAAAAGAATAAAGCTGGAGAACGTACTCTGTCTGCCTCCTAGTTTTACCATGAAAGTAGAGTAATCAGTGAGTGGGTTGGGAATAGTCACACAGAGTGGTGGGGCAGAAGAGAGGGGCCGGAAACAGACCCAAATTTATGTGGTTAAATGATTTTCAGAAAAATGAAGAACTTAACCGGGAAAGGAAGTTCTTTGAATAAATAGCGCTGGTACAATTGGATTTCCAAATCAAAACAACAAAAACAAAACTTCCTTGGCTCCTACCTCACTATATATGAAAATTAATTCAAAGTGTATCATAGGCCTAAGGCAAAAGCTAAAACTGTGAAGCTCCTAGAAGAAAACAAGAAGGGTATCCTCAGGATCTCGGGCAAGCAAAGATTTCTTGGAAAACAGAATGTACTAACATAAAGGGAAAATCACCAAAATTAAAAAATTCTGCTCAGAGAGTTTCTCTCCAGGATGTAGTAAATACTCCCACTACTACTCCATAATAAGAGACATTTGGAAGCCAGAGAAAGCTAATAGTTGTACGACATTGTGAATATGCTAAATACCACTGAATTGTGGAAATGGTTGAAAATGGTTAATTGTATGTTATGGGGACCTTTACCTCAATTTTTAAAAATTTAAAAATAAAAAGAAAATATTCTGGAATTAGATAGTGGTGATTGTTGTAAACATAATATACTAAAAATCATTGGATGTGTATACTTTAAAATGATGGGTTTTATATTGTGAATTCTATCTCAATACAAAAAGAAGTAGAAAGAGAAAACCATTTAAAAAATGAACAAAAGACTTGAATAAGCACTTCAAAAAAAGATACATACACGGCCAGTAAGCACATGAAAATGTGCTCAATATCATTAGTCATCAGGGAAATGCAAATCTAAACTGTAATGAGAAATTACTACATATCCACTAAATTGGCTAAAATGAAGAAATGGACAGTCCCACAAGTTGGCAAAGGTATAGACAACCAGCTCTCTTACACAGTGCTGGTGGGAGTGTCAAATTATGCAACCCTTTAAGAAAACTCTTTGGCAGTTTCTTTAAAAGTTAATCTACATCTACCATATGATCCAGCAATTCCATCCCTAGGTATTTACCCAGGGAAAACGAAAATATGCACATTAAAAGCCTTGGACAACAGTGTTCATTGCCAAGTAGTAACAGCCAAAACCTGGGAACAGTCAAGATGCCTGTCAACAGGAGAATAAACTAGTATATTCTGTGCAATGAAATGTCATTCATCAGTAGAAGGGAATGAAGTAATCATACACACAGCAGCATAGGTGAAACTCAGAATCATACTGAGTGAAAGCACCTACCAAATGTTCCATAGTTGAGGCAAATACTGATGGAAATTGGAATACAGTTGTGGTTGCTTCTGGTGAGGGGGGTGAACTGGGAAGGGACCCTGGGAACTTTCTAGGTGGAGATGTTCTACATCTTGATAGAGGGAAGGTTATTCGGGTTTATGCATTTGTCAGTACTCATGATACTGTACATTTAAGATCTGGACAGTTAAGATTATTCCATGATACAGAGTTGAAACCTTCATCAAATACAGTGTACCTGTTCTTTACTATGCTGGTAGAATCTCTTGTGGTATGAGGTGTAGAAAATTCATGACTCTACTTCATTTTTCTCTGTCCTTCACATTTAGCACACTATTACGGAAAGAAGAAAAATAAACGAATCGGGAGGCCACCTGGTGGGCATAGCAACTTAGCATGTGCCCTGAAAAAAGCCAGTAAGCGGAGGAAGAGGCGGAAAAACGTCTTCGTCCATAAGAAGAAACGCTCCTCTGCCTCTGTTGATAACACCCCAGCGGGCTCGCCCCAGGTACGAGACCTGCGGTGTGCCTGTCCTGCCGAGCGCCAGGAGACCATGGCCGTGCAGCGCAGATGCAGAAGGGCTCCCTGCAGGCCTGTCTGAGGCAGATCCCGGCCCCAGCGGACGGTGGTCTGTGGCCCGGGAGCTGGTTTGTTGTCAATCTGCAGGAGACTTTTCTCTCTGTTTCCTCTAGGGAAGTGGGGGTGAAGACGAGGATGACCCAGATGAAGGGGACGACGATTCCCTGAGTGAGGGCAGTACATCTGAGCAGCAGGATGAGCTGCAGGAAGAGTCCGAAATGTCCGAAAAAAAGTCGTGCTCTTCCTCTCCCACCCAGAGTGAGATCTCGACATCACTGCCTCCAGACAGACAACGGAGGAAAAGAGAGCTTCGCACTTTCTCATTTTCTGACGACGAGAATAAACCTCCTTCACCAAAGGTGTCCATTTTTAAAATACAGTCTAGAATTTCCCTCTAAAGCCCGAGTGTTAATGATGTGGGCATTCCATTTATTTCACTGTAGGCTTCAGTTGAATTTCCCAGGTCTCTCTTAAAAGAATTCCAAGTTCAGGGATTTACATGCATTGCAAGGATTACTTGGAGATGAACTATCTACCAGAAAGAAGGTCTCTCTGACTAGCTGCTTCCTTTAAGTTAAACTAGCAATGAAACTTTTTTTTTTTTTTAAGCTCTAGCCTGTCATTAGTTTAGGGAAAACTGCTTTTTTGATACTTTTGATAAATGATTCTGTAGAGATAAGTATTTATCCTTTTGATGCGGGTGAAGCTATTTTGTTTGGTATATATAATATATTCATATATGTGTATTACGTAACTACACACTGCAAGAGTGGCAATTAAGTCACTGTTTCAAAACTGGGTTGCGTTTTAAATATACTGCCTGAACTAAAGCAGTAAATGATTTCTCCTGAAGATTTAGTTACGCCTTCTCTCTTCCGAAGTAGCATCCCATTCACTGCAGCGCCCTACAGACGGCGAGTCGAAATAGACCAGGGAACAAATGGGAGACTGAAAAACCATTTTTCTCTGTTAAATTGTCCAAATTATTTGTGCTGGAACTTTGAGATAAATTCTTCCCCACTGATGTTTCTTATTATAAAAGACCAACATTTCTTGAGTACCTAGTGGGTGTGGACCTTGGCCATCTTTGCTGGGAGAAATGATACCCTAAAACCTTACCCTTAAATCCTGTCTCCAAGAGTTTTGAATTCATAGAGAGAGACTTTTTTAGAATAAAATAGTGCTGACACCATTTGGTTTGCTTTGTTGCGGGCAATGAAGGAAATAAGGATTGAAGTTGCCGAGAGGCTCCATCTGGACAGTAACCCCCTCAAGTGGAGCGTGGCGGACGTGGTGCGGTTCATCAGATCCACTGACTGTGCTCCGTTAGCGAGAATATTTCTAGACCAGGTAATTACAGAGACCTGTGAGTTTTAGTAATTTGTCTCTTCAGCAGAGGACTATGGGTGTAGTAGTGATTTATTTACAAGTCTGAGGAAAAATCGTTCTATTCAAAAGAAAAGAAATGTAGTTCCCCTTTTAGGAGTCACAGAAAGAGGATTGTAAAGGGTCATGTTTCCAACTTCCCCCACGTTTGAACTGGACGATCATTGTGTTGCCCTTTTTCCCAAGACTTGGTTTCCATCCCCCAAGTATTCGAATGGCTTAAAATCAAGTATGCAGTTCTTAATTGTGCTCTTCTTTTCCAAAGTAATGATTTGCTTATTTTTAAGAATAATTAGCAACTATAATATGTGAGGCTCTAAACTGGTGATCGGTTTTAAGTCAAGTTTTCTGAAACCAATAGCCTGTGACCTTAAACAAATACTATTATATCTGTATATACATATATATATGTATATGTTTAATATAGCAATATTATTATATAATAATATATTATTATGTATAATAATATATTAATGTTAGTATAGTACATACTAATATATATGTATATACATATATATATTTTTTGTAACTGGGGAAATTCTAAACTGAACATCTTTGAAGAGCTCATCAGGCTTTTGTAAATGTTACAGAATAGGAAAACGATGATGTTTATAGTTAATATTTTCTTTCAGATTTAGAAAGCATCCTCTAAAAAGATGTCTCTTTTGGCACATTCAGTAGCCAATCACAAAGCTAATTCATTAGTTCACTGAATTTCTGCAGAGCAGAAGCTGTAGAATGGATTTTTTCCTGGGTAAAAGTTTATCCTTCATTTTGAAGATTCATTAGCGTGGAGGACTGCGGGGGGCACTTGGAGGAAACTATGTGATACTTGTGTAAAGGGGGGAAAGTAAGGAAAGGAAAGCACAGGGGCTCAGATAGTGACACAAGCCAAAGGAAATGGGCTGTCTTGACTGCGCTGCCATCCACGTGCACATCATAGATAATGTGTATTTTATGCTTTAACAGGAAATTGACGGGCAGGCCCTGTTGCTTCTTACCCTTCCCACTGTTCAAGAGTGCATGGATTTAAAATTGGGCCCCGCCATCAAACTGTGCCACCACATAGAGAGGATCAAGTTTGCTTTCTATGAGCAGTTTGCCAACTGAGAAGGACAACCAAAGTGAGCTGTGTCTTTGCAGCACAAATGCAGCAAATCCTTCTCGCTGCTCTCCAGGCTGCGCTGAGTCAGCCCTGGGGCTCTGGGCCCTACAGGGCTCGGCTTGCTCTCTTTGCACTTTCAGGGAAGGAGGACCCACGCCGAGAAAGCAAAAACTGCACGGAAGTGGCTCTCCCGCCGGTGGAAATGTGGGCATCTCTTGGTCAGCAGATTGCAGTTTTAAAAAAAGAAGGGTTGTGAAGAAAAGACTCATGTAAGAAGAACAAGCATTTCCAGTGGTGTGGCCTGAAAACGAAGAGTCTCGGCTGCTGGAAAGCACCCTTATGGTTGTGTTCTTTGTGTTCTGTTCCTTCCCGTTGTAGATTGAACTCTTTCTTGGAAAGAGAGGACATAGCTTTAAGTCGGCACTGATTTGGGACTGTGCTGAAGGCACCTCAGTGCTTCGTTGTCATTGTGTTTTTAAGCTTTTTTAAATTAAAACAGTTCATTTTGGGGATGATTACATGGCTCTAGGGTTTTGAATGTACATTCACACTTTGATCCATTTTAAAATCTATTCTTAGGAGTTCCTTTGTTTACTACCTCTGTTGATGATTGAGCTTACAGCTATGTATAAGGTTTTTTGTATGATGCCATTTTTAAGCTACATGAACACTAAAACTATGACAGAAGCTGGAGGGGAAAAAACAAAACAAACCCAACACTGACTGCTTTCTTAAAAATACCATGTGAGCACTTAACACGAGTTCCTGGCCTGATCTGAGAACCCTGCTGTCACTGTTTCCTGTCTGGACCCAGCGTGGGCTCCCTGGGAGGTGGTCTCTCAGAGGTCGGGGGTATTTCTGTTTAGTTGCTCTCTCCCCATCAGTCCGCAGAGGGACTTCAGAGGGACTCTTGTTTTATGTTTACTTGCCTCCACAGTTGTCTGTTTCATTTCGAGAGTCCTCACTTTGGGTGAAAACCAGTAGGTGTTCTTGGACCCAGTGGAAAATCCATTTCCCTTTCTTTCTTGGTGTGTCCAGGCAGAGAGTGAAGAAGCACAACGGAGAAAACATTTCGGGGGTGATGCAGAGCATGGAGTTTCTGTAACTGTGTGTCCTCATGTCCTCAGTGGCCGCATAAAGATTGAGAGTTGGTTCAGGATTCTGGAAACCTCTTTGCCTAGTCACATTTACATGTCCTCTTAGTGAAACCTTTAAATCGAACTTAATCCACAGTCTGAGGATTCCCACTCAACAGCTCAACAATTTGGGAGGTTCTTTAGGTGTTTCTTCTGGCCCAGTTCAAGTTGACCATGAAACTACAGGCAAATTTTCACTTAGGATTGTACTGCAAGCTGCTAGAGGACAACAGTGTTTGCTGTGCTCTTGCAGCCGGGAGGAATAAGGAAGGGTGCACACATAGATGGCCTCCTTTAAATGGTTTGCATTGCTGAGTGTTTTGTTTGTTTGTTTTTTAATTATCCTAGTTACCTGTAAATTTATAACTCAATCACTCATCTTCAAGTTATGAAAATGTTTTAAAACTACAAACTTGGTGAATTCTAAACAGCTATACAAATATAAGGTAATATTATTTCAAATTTAAACTGATTGTTGGTTTTTCCCTTTTCCTCCCCTCCCCTGCTCCCACCAGTTTATGGACCTTGGCAGACTTTCTGTAGTCTGCACCCTCTCTTCCTTAGATTATTTATGAACCACCTTAACTCAAGCCTTCCAACCAAACCGTATGATAAGGCATCAATTCTTTGCTTAGGTTACCACCAGATAGACCTGGAAAGACGCTTCATTTAAGTAAAAGTTAGTATGTTTAAACTTAGAGACCCAGTTTTTTAAAAATGTAATTCTGTGCCCATGGAAGAGAAGTATATATAAGATGCTTGGGAACAATTAGTGTTAAGTACATTGGGGCAGTGGGTGCATAAGTTACATAAAGTTCCTTAGAGCACAGCAGTTAAGGCACTACGGCAAAGGGGGTTCCTTGAAGAAGATCAATGTTTGTTTTAGATAGGGAAATGAGATTTACTTCCTATGAGGGGGAGTTAACCAAATGCAACAGTGAATATGTTAAGTGGTCTCTTTTGCCTTCCCCAAAACCATAGGTAAAGGGGGCGGAGCCCCTGGAAAGGTGAAACTCACGGCCCTGAGTAGTCTTGAATCTGGATATAGTCAGGGCTCAGCTGGCTCCTCTGTCTGTCCCGTGATTATTCAAGCTCAGCTTTCTCCTAGTGAGAAGCCAACTCTTAAGCTGGGTTTCCCTTAATATTTCTTGCATTCTCATGGTGAGATACAGTTTCTCAGGCAACTAAATTAAAGAATTATATACCCCCCCCCCACTCCCAGATACTAAATAAGAGAAGGTAATTGTTTGGAAATTTGGCATGGGGCATTTTTTTTTTTTTTTAAGTATAAATTTAGGGGTGCCTGGGTGGCTCAATGGGTTAAAGCCTCTGCCTTCGGCTCAGGTCATGATCTCAGGGTCCTGGGATCGAGCCCCACATTGGGCTCTCTGCTCAGCGGGGAGCCTGCTTCCCCCTCTCTCTCTGCCTGCCTCTCTGCCTACTTGTGATCTCTCTCTCTCTCTCTCTCTCTCTGTCAAATAAATAAAATCTTAAAAAAAAAAGTATACAATTTAGACTCCATTTCCCTCATAAAGCTGCTGGGGAGTGGCTGGACAACAGTGACAGTCTGATTACTCTGATTCTGAAACAGATTTTAAATCTGATAATAACTCACCATGTTGGGGTAAAATGTTTGTATATTACACATGGATCCATGAACTTTGTTTCTTAAAGGTTGATACCCTCTTAAATTTAGAGAGATACATTGTGAGGAACTGCATTTGTCTGAATTGCAGCTGGCCCCATCAGCTGCCTGCGGTCACAAAGTTTTCCATGATCCTTTTTTGATCCTGAATTGACAAACTTGGAAATAGGTGAATGGACTGTATAAGCCTCCTGGACCTTGAAATTGACCCACCACTATTAGCCTATGTTAGCGTGTTAGGGAAACCTTTTATTGTACATGAAGATTTGCTGTGACATTTTGACTGTATTTTGTGGGCTTCTGGGAACTATGCTATTTTCCTTTGTAAACTGCCCTCACCCTTCTCAGCTGAAGGAGCGTTGAGGTGTCTAATGCAGGGGATACATTACTGGGGCTTTCCCTATGTCTGCCTTTCTTTGGTGATGTAAGTGGCTCCCAGCCTCTATGCTGTGGATACATGAGGTCAGGGAAAGATACTTAGCAACTTCTGGAAGAGATGGGCTTCTTGGTAAATATTTCTCGAATTATGATAGAGGCAGACATGGAAAACCAGCTCAGAGCTTGGCCCTTCTATGCCTCTTCTCCTGGAAGAAAAGTTATTCTCCTGTGAGACAGAGGGCCTTGGACCAAAGCTTCCTGAGGACTTGAATATATTTTACTCATTCTCTTTTATTAACCCTGTTACTAATGTGGTACCTGAGTACAGATTAAAAGCTTTAGGAGGCCTTAGCTAGGGCAGGACTCAGAACCATTCTCCTCTCGCACGCCACAGAGTATTCCTGGGGGACAAACAGAGCATCGGGAAATTGTTAACAGTTGTTAAGAATTATCTAGATGGGAACTTTGGGCAAACTCACAGATACTTCACATTTACTTGGTGCCTATCACCAAAGAATTGTATTGAAAACCCCATTCACTGGTTTGAAAAGTGCCCACAGGAGCTCTGAGAGAGATGTTAGGAGCTTAGTCTCGGCAGTGGAAACACGTACTGGATTTGAACACTGGTCCTGTGTACTAGGGATGGGGTGTGTGTGTGAGTTCAAAAGTGTTCTGTGTTATCATTTGGCCTTAGGAAGTTGAAGGAGAAGACATCACTAACAAGTGAAGTATAAATCTTGGTGGGAACCAGGGACCCCCTGTTAAAATTTGAATGTCTTTGGTCCTGGGGCCACTGTAAATAGCCACGTGTCACTGCCATGATGCTGCCTCAGAAACTCTGTCGAACAAAGTCCCCTGCAAAGCCAAAAAGAAGTCCCTTTCATGCAACTGTAATTCTTCCATGACTTGATTTACTTCACAATGTTCTGTTAGTGAATTTTGATGACTCTCACCCCTTGTGTGAGAATGTACATACTTTGAAAATTTGAATCTATCCAAGCAAGCCACCTATGGACTTGGAGTTTTTGCAGAAGAGTTCTAAACTCAAAGCCCAGTCCGCGGATCTGGTCCTAAGCCTTCTCACTTGGGGTTTCCTCGTACTTGTCTGAGACCACGGGGGTAGCCTTGTTTCTGAGGGCAGCCTGCAGGGTGAAGGTATAGAAGGTGGGGGCACTAAACGCACTGGAGATTTTCTTGCTTCTGGTGTTTCAGAATGCTTCGATTTTTCACAAGAGCCAGCAAAACAGGAGAGGGGGAATGGAGAAATAGGCCTAAAACTCCCTCCCCTTATGTCTTCTGACTTAGCACACCATTTGGGTTTGTCCTGGTGCTATGGCCTATCACAAAGGACTGTTTTAAAAGAGAATCTACAGCCTTGGTAGTAGACAAGTCCTCGACACCAGCAGTCAAGTGTGGACTCGGAGCTATCTGGGGGGGGGACAAAGGATGATACTGCCTAGTGAGGTGATGCCACCATTGCTGATGGGGGTGCCTATTCTCAGGACGCGTGGAAACTCAGTCCTGAGGGGTTTCTCCATGGTGTAGTCAACCTAACTGCATGCCTAATTTGACAGAATGGAGGTGGGCAAATAGTGCTAGAAGGATGAGGGTAGGCTTTGGGGGTAAATCAAATCACAAAGCAGATGACTGAAGGGCCTGTACAAAGTTTAGACAAAGTTAAAACTGGACCGTTCCTCATCTCCTTTTGCAAGAAAGCTCTAGGGAAGTGTAGTTTATATGCTTCTTTTGGGATTTTAAAGCGTTCATTTTCCTTTTTTTTCTCTCCCCTCCCCCTTTTTTTTTTGGTTGAATATTCTCTAAAGACAATCAGAGGCCTGCTAGGGTGGGATTTCTGGCTGGTTCCAGCACTGTTCTTGGGCCTCTTTCTGATACTAACTTGTTGGAACTGATGCACTTTGTTTATGCTAGCCTTTTTTCTTTCCTTTTTTTTTTTAAGCTGCTTGTTTGGAACAAAATGAAAAGCATATTGCATTGTATCCTTCTTGCTTGCCGTTTTTCTCTTAATTTTGAAAGTTATGCATTGAGGGTAAAGTATAATTAAGGAGAAATATGCACAAGAATACCTATAAAATAACTCCCATCAAGTTTGATGGGTATAACTTCAAGGGATTAAAAAAAAAATAACTATTTTGGATGAATATTCTGTGTGGTGGGTTTTTTTTTTTTTTTTGTAAATAAGAGTGTATAAGAACTTGTGGTACATTATAACAGTTTTAAGTGGTTGCGAGAGAATTAAAACACATCTTAAGCTATGTTTAACTTCATTTGACAGCAAAGAAGACATCTTGGCCAGTAAATCCATCAAAACTCTTTCCAGTGGGGCCTCAGAATCATCTCTGAAAGAAAGAGAAAGTTCCTTTCTACTTCAGTAAAATGTACCTTTCCAGAATTCTCCCCCTTTCCTGCTGTCCGATCTTTACCCTCTGGATTTGGGTACTTTTTAACTGCAGTTTAGGAAAGGTAGGAAGAGCAGAATTTCCCTGCACAGCCACCTTGCTCCTGGCACTGGGGAATCTGCCCCTGATCTCAGAAGAGATCTGTCTACATTTGTCTACATTTGTCTACAAAGAGATTTGTCTACATTTGCCTTGGTACAGCAGCAACGGGCCTTAAGGATCCCTCCACATCTGGATGTGCAGAGCAGTGCTTTGTCAAAAACTTCATTCTTCAGCTCTTTGTGCAACTTTCCTTAAGCTGCTTGTATCTTGAAGCAATTAACAGTCTCCTCATACCAGCCCACAGTCTCTCCTTTAAGTACTCGTCCTCTCGTCTGGTTCCAACACGGACTGTAACTGTTGAGCATCCCCATAAGAGACCTTCTTAAATACAATAACGCAATTTTCCCTGACTTATTTATTTTCTTAACCTGATTTTCTGTATTTTCCCATGGTCAATACTTGTGGAGAGTTTTAAATTTTATAAATTAAAATTCAGTTTTAATTTAAAGAAGTGTTGCCATGTTCTCTGTGCCAGGCACTATGTTGGATTCAAGGGTGAATAAAAACCAGTTCCCACACTCAGCTGTGAGAGAGAGATATGTACCGCCGCCTAGTGGAGCAGTCGGAAAAGTTGTAATGGAGCAGTGGAGACAAGGTCATGTGGAAGCCCGCTGGGGAGAGGGAGGTCAGGCGGGTCTCAAGCACCAGTAGCAGTCATTCCGCAGGGAAAGGGAACAGTGGTACAAGCAGCTTGAATGCCATTTAAGACACAGGAGGTGTGAAGTAAGAGAAGGGCTAGAGAATTGGCTCTAAGGAGCCAATAGCATTTTGGTTCTCTGGATAATCAGGTTAATTCGTGTTAACCCAAAAAGCTTTTCTAAGTGTGTAGCCCATTGGAATTCTATGGTGGCTGTCTTTTAGGGAAAATTTCCCTAACTACAGTTTTTCTTGTTCTACAAATGTAGTCCGGTGTCTACCGGAGTAGTCCCACGTGTACATGGCCATTCAGTGAGTGCAGCAGGAAGGCTAGGGTCTGGAGAGCACCAACAAGAGGTGTCTGGAGAAAAGCCAGAGGGCCTGGGAAGGTAGATGGGACAGTAGGGACTAGAGGCCCTGGCAGAGGGCGAGAGCTGGTTCCAAGGAGTCAAAGGGTTAAGGCGGGAGTAAAGGGGCATGTGCGTAGGGAGAGACCTTGGAGATTCTGGCAGTTACCAACAATTTGGCTTTGTGAAGCACGTTCAAAATGAACAAGATGGGGATATGTTCACATGTTTTCAGTATAAACCTTGTATATTTCTAAACGACAGCGATTGGATTAAAATGACCATGTACATAATGTTTAGGTAAGAAAAAAAAAGTCGGGGCACCTGGGTGGCTCAGTGGGTTAAAGCCTCTGCCTTCAGCTCGGGTCGTGATCTCAGGGTCCTGGGATCGAGCCTCGCATCGGGCTCTCTGGTCGGCGGGGACCCTGCTTCCCCCACTCTGCTTGCCTCTCTGCCTACTTGTGATCTCTCTCTCTCTCTCTCTGTCAAATAAATAAATAAAATATTAAAAAGAAAAAAAAAAAGAAAAAAGTCATCTCGGGCCTGATTGACGAAGATAGGCTTTTGGCCACAACATTCGTACTAACAAGGAGAGTAGAAGGACGCCAAACGTCTAGATTGGAAGGAATATGCCTGTGTGCAGCGTCCTGGATTGTTTTCCTCTCCGCCTCCTTCAGGATAATCTAGGCTGCTAACTGAAAATGCTGATTATTCCATCCTGTCTCCGAACTACTGAATCGGAATCTGAGGGTGGAATCCAGGAGTATTTTTAATAAATTCTGCAGGGTGTGAAGGCTTCATTTTGGAAAGGAAAAGGATTTAGTCGCAGATGGTCCCGGGCTCCAGCCTTCCCGACATGGAGCTCGGCGGGGGCTGGGGGCGGGGGGTGCCCTGAGCTCACTCGCATCAGAGCAGCCACGCTCACCTGTTTGGCTCTACCTGTGGCCTGGACGCACGGCCCCGCCCCTACGCCCGGCCGGAGCCCCGCCCATGGGGGCGGGGGAGAGCTGGAGAGGCCGAGGCCCGCCCCCACGCCCGGCCGAGCCAATCAGGCGCTGCGGTCTCAGACGTCGGGTTACGCGCGGCGGCGAGTGGGCCGCGGGGCGGAGGTACCGGCTCCTGGCTTGGACTCCCGGCCCGGAGCTCGGCGGCGCGGCCCCCGCACGTAGCGAGGCCGGGCGGGCGGGCTGGCCGCGGCGCCCCGCGCCCCTCCGCCAGGCCCGCCATGCAGGGCCCCGCCGGGAACGCGAGCCACGGGCTCCCGGGCGGGCCGCCCTCCACCGTCGCGTCCGGGGCCGGCCGCTGCGAGAGCGGCGCGCTCATGCACAGTTTCGGCATCTTCCTGCAGGGGCTGCTCGGCGTCGTGGCCTTCAGCACGTTGATGCGTGAGTCCGGGACCCTCGCCCCTCCTGAGGCCCTGTGGGACCACCGCAGGCCCAGCCCCGCCTCGGAGACCCTCCTGCCTGAAGAGTTAAGGCCTGGGGCCCCGGGCCCTTTGGCGGGGGTGCCTTCTGCCCGCGAGCGCAGGCTGGACATTCCCAGACTACCGGGCGCTCCCTCCCCCGACCTAGGGTCCTGAGTCCCTCGCCTTATTGAGACAGCCTTTAGCAAGGGGTCGCCCCTTCTCTCCTACCGCCCGCACACGCCTCTCTTCCGATATAACTGCCTAAAACTCGTCCCCCTGCTACCTTGTTATCGCGAATTAAGGCTACTCCACTTTCCAGCCGGGGGTCATGAACCCCCAGCTGGAATAATCCTTTGTGCCCTCTCATAGAGTCTCTTCCTAGTCTCCCCTTCGCACTTCGAACCCGCATCCCTAAATCCCCAGTCTGATGCTGGACTTTTTCCTGCTCCCTCACTCTGCAAAGATTTGCTGACTCCCCTTGGCTTTTAAATCCCCGCTACTTTGCAGTACCTGGATTGTAAGGCCATGCATTGCCTTCCCAGTACTACTTCCTCCTGCCTCGCCTCCCCCACTTTTCCTCCAGCTTTTCTGTTTTGGTTGGAGCAGGACCCACCCATACTGCCTTCTTCGCCACTTCTCTTTCCTCTCTTTTCTTCCTCAACAGGTCCACCTTTTCCATCTCTGTCCCAAGCTTTCCTAATTAAGTTGTATCTCAGTGTTCTTCTGCCCGCCCCACACGATTTAAAGTTTTCTTCCTTTTTCCAGGAGACTGAGGCAACCTAGTGGCTTAGTGGAGGAGGCTGCTCGGAGGGTCTGGGAGGTCGCAGAATCCCTGTGCTAAGTCCCTGGGGGCCCTTTCTTGAGTTTCCTGTTGGCCCTTGTTAAAAACTGGAAGTTGCACCCTAGTTGTCAGGTGCGCCGTGCATTTGGGGTTGTGTTGTTTTCTTGGTGCACGTCCTTCCTTTGATTACAGTAACAGGAGGTTTCAGTTGGCTGTGGGCCTGGGAGTGCCCCTATGATTGCATCCTGGGGGAAGGAAGGGTTATAACGATCTGTACAGAGGCCTTAATTCCAGAATGACAGGATCTCAAAACGTCCCCACTGTGCTCACATGGGCAGAGTGGAAAGTTTCTGAAGCAAGTACGGTTCTTTGCACTTGAGCTGATCCTGCAGCTGTGTGCATCTGTCTTCTAGGGTGGATTTGTTGGAGTTACAGCTTTGCTTGTCATAACACGGGGCTTACCAAGCGAATTCTCCCAGGCTTCATCCAGGTCACCCTGGAGAGGCTGTTCTTGGAGGACACTTCTGGTTGCCTGGCCTTGGTAAACCTTACCCCAAGTGCCCGACTGTGTCTGTTTGCCCCTCCTTCTTTCCTTTTTAGTCTCTACTTGCCTTGCTATTTTCCCAGCTGAACAAATACCCACTTGTTCCCTCAGTAATAATTTGTGATTACTTAGCCAAAATCAGCTGCTGACTTGGGGGGCATAAACTGTATGTGTGTGTTTTCAACACTGTGCGTGGGTCTCCCCTCCCCTCCCAGCTGGCCTTCCTTTTCTCTGAAGGAACTACAGGCTTACTTTGCATTCGGTTCTCTAACTTACTGAGGCATTTTTCATCACTTCCCATCCCTGAATTCAGTGAATCCTCAGACTGCTGTCTTTATGTTTCTTTTTCTACCCAGAAAAATCACTTTTTTCTCCATTTGCAGGTGGTTGTGTTTTCTACCTAGAGGGTTTTGTCCCGGATTTCCTAGCCGATTTCCTAGCCTAGCTCTGGCTATTTCTGTGAATTTGATTGTTGCTCGTGGCCCGATTTATTCCCGAGGGCTTTGAACTCGTGGTTCAGGGAGGGAAATGTGATTATGGTGGGGCAGAGCTGCTCGCTGCTGAGAAGCGTGCCAGGTTGCCTGTGTTCAGAGTGACGGCGCTGGAGTCTTCAGGGACATACTCACTTTGCTTAATCTTCAGCGTGAGCACGTGCGCAAACCCCACCGCGGTGGGTGCTTTCTGTCTGCGGAGACCAGACTACAGGGCGGCCTTTTGCTCAATTTAAGTCTAGACGTGCAGGGTGCCTGTGGAAATGGGCCTTGGTTCCTGGGACAGTGATGAGGACGGGTGAGAGCCGTGTCTGCCCTTGCTGATCTCTTCAACTTGTCGGTTCTGTCCCGAGAACTGTGGGGCTTCCCCCGTTGGCTGCTGCAGGGGTGAGGAGGGAATCCGTCAGGGGCTGCATCACATTTGGCAGTGACTTTGCTGGGGACAAGGGAAGGCGGGGAGGTGCTCTCTAGGAAGTGCACCTGTGGGCAGTTTGGTTTGCCGGGGCTTTGTCTTCCCAGACACGGCGTCGGTTCCCCAGTCGGGCAGAGCTGCCGGGAAGAGAGCCAGGCTCCCGTGACAGGTGTCCCGCTTGCCACCCTTGAGGGACGTCTCGGTGTGTTAAGATGAGGCCACTCCATCCTTCATCGGTTCCGCTGTTTTCTTTGTCGAGCGCATTTTAAATAGCCGTCATCTCTCCTGAGCAATTTAATTAACCTCTTTGGGACTGCGGTCTGTTCCCTCCTGGGTGCTTTTATGCCCCCCGCCCCCGGCCGTGGCCCTGGGCTCCTTGGCTCTGGCAGTTCCCCTGTTCGGCGGGCAGGTACCGTTCCATTTTCCTGTCCGACCAGTTCTGTTCTGTTGGCTGCACCCTTCTCTGTCAGTCAGGCTGAGGCATTTTTCATCACTCCCCGTCCCTGAATTCAGTGACTCCTCAGACTGCTGTCTTTATGTTTCTTTTTCTACCCAGAAAAATTACTTTTTTCTCCATTTGCAGGTGGTTGTGTTTTCTACCTAGAGGGCTTTGTCCCAGAGGAAGACTTCACACATACATGGGGGTGGGGGGGGTTTGAGTCTCACGAGGATTTCTCATCCTGGTGCTCGCTCTGTGTGGGGGTTTTCAGACGGTCTCAGCCCGGACGGTGGAGAGTTGAGAATGCCAGGTGACGGGTGTAGCCTTTCTTCAGGCCGCGTGAGCACACAGCCCCTTACCGGCCGGCATCCGCGGGCGTATCTCAGTGGCAGCATGTCTCACACCCCCCTAAGTGCTGAGCTTTCCAGAGGCTCCACCTAACGACGCGCCGCGAGGAAAGCCGAACCCACTCGGGGGCAAGCTTATGATAAAGGCACTTCCCAGTCTGGGTTCTCTGGGGCGTCACTGAAAAGCAGTGGTGTCTGAGGAGAGAGAAACGCTTTCAACGAGGGGGCTTGTCATGACCCTCCTGCCGAACGGCCGGTCTTGTGTTGGTGGCTTGATCTCTCGGCTGTGACTCGGTGAGGTCGCCCGGACCAGAGGCACAGCAGGCCCGGGGACGGGGCGGGGCCCACCTGTCAGCCGGAGCTCTGCGCCGACTTGGGGAGTGTGGACTCCGGCCGCGCGGTGCACGGCGAGCGCCAGGCTCCCTCACCCCGCGCGGAGTTCTGGGCTGACGCACAGACACACTCGCGTTTTAACCCAACAAGCGTTTGAGAGCTGGGGTAAACCTGCCTGTTTCCGTGTTACACGAGTGGGGACCTGCCAGCTGGGAGAGCGTGTCAGTGTTTCACAAAAATTGAGCAATGAGAGTTTTCCTGAAACCCAGAGGTACATCACACCCCAGTCTGCCCAGCTTTGAGGTCTCAGCCTCATGAGAGTCGCTGGTTTTCCCACATGGCGAACAGGCCTCCCTGTGTCTTTTGTACACACAGGTCTGCGGGGGCCACCCTTCCTGGGGTCCCCTCTCCCTACCCTATCCCAGGCTTCACTGTACAAAATGTCAAACATCCAGGACAGATGAGAAATAATACAGTGATAATACAATATCCGTCCTCTGCCTAGTTTCAGAAATTGTTCTTGTTTTGCCACATTTGCTTTATCTCTTTATACCTTTTTTTTTTTTTTTTTTGGCCAAACCATTTGAAGATACTTTGTAGCCAGGGTCACACTTCACCCTTAAGAACTTCCAAGTCTCCTGAGAGGGAATGCAGTCTTCTTCTTCTTCTTCTTCTTTTTTTTTTTTTTACAATTTTATTTATTTATTTGAGAGAGCAGAGTAGAGAGAAAGAGAGCACAAGCTAAGGGCAGGAGCAGAGGGGGAGAGAGAAGCAAGAAGCAGGCTTCCCGCTGAGCAGGGAGCCCAACATGGGGCTCGATCCCAGGACTCTGGGATCATGACCTGAGCTGAAGGCAGACGCTTAACCAACTGAGCCACCCAGGCGCCCCTGAAGGAGTACAGTCTTCTACATAACCACAGCCTCGTGATCATACCTAAGAAAACGTGCACCTCCACGATGTCACCTAACAGTGAGCCCATAGTCACACTCGCCCACATGTCCCACGTCTCTCAGAGCCGGGGTCTTTAAAAACCACGAGTGGTCAAGGGCCACATGTCACATTAGCTGTGTTTTGAAGTCACTTTTACTGTGGAACAATCTCCCCCTACATTCATTCACAAACAGTTTTTTTGTTTTGTCTTGTTTTTTAATGACATTGCCGTTTGGAAGCGGGCCGCCCATTGTCACGGGCCACATCTTGTGTTCTGCAGTTGTCTGGGTGTTTCCTTGTGATGGTGTGCGAACTGTTTCACCGGCCCCTGTGTTCCCTGAATTTGGTCTGGAGGAGGTTTTAGATTCAGGGAAGCTTTTTTATAGCAGGAACTCTCCATAGGCCGTGCTGTGTGCTCCCTAGTACAGCGTGCCAGGCCACACGTGACCCTGGGCAGCCCTGTTACCAGTAATAGTAAGGTCAGTGCTTGCTGGAGGGGTGAGGTCTCTGGATCTCTCCCTTGTAAAGGTACGTTTTCCCCTTTGCAGTGAATAAATTGTCTCTGTGGTGCTGAGCCTTTGAGATCGTGGGAATATCCTGTTCCCCAGTAACTTTTCACTCAGTGGTCACCTGGTGGAGCAGTGGGACACAGCGGTGGCCGCACTGGAACTGGAGCTCAGGAGAGAAGGCACCTGTCTCTGGGCCCGGCCCCCAACACTCAGTAAATAGCGGTTTCCTTTGCTCCCTCCAGAGTGCCAGCCAAGGCTGAGGAAGAACATCCCTTTTTCTGTCCCAGGCTGGTACTGTGCCCACAGGGGAAGGGAGGATGGCCAATATTAGCGTGGCAGCTGGTTAGGAATCTATTTCTAGAGAGTTTTCAGGGTTTCTAAACGCTGATTTATCTGGTAGCATGTATCCATAATGGTGATCTCCTCTATTTATAGTAAAACTTAATTAATTTGGAGTAAAATCAGGGCAAGAGGGAGTTGTCTGAATTAGAGGACAGTCTGGGTCGTAGAATAATTTAATGAAATGCATTTTTTAGCCTTTTAAATACCTCTGTTTGTCAAGCGTTGCCCCACAGGGGCCTATCCAGCCTCCACTGCTTTAATGATCTGTTTAAAATCCTTTGCAATTAGTATAATATTTGCATGAAGATGAAGTCTCTTTGAAGGAATTTTACAGGTGGTTAAAAATAGGATCCCTGGCTCTGGAACCTATCTGACCTGGCTTCCATTTCTGCTTCTGCCTCACTGTGCCCTGGAGCAACCTACCTGTATTTCCCGACGGGTCTGTTTGCTCCCCAGAAAGACGGAAATAATAATTTTTCGGGACCTGTGGGATTAGGAAGAATGTAAGGAAGCTGGATCATCAGTATCAGGCACGTGTTAGGCCCTTTGTAAGGGGTGGGGGTGAAGTCATCCTCATTGTTACAGTGTTGGCATTCGAGAGTCCCGTTGAAGGACCTTTCACAAGTGCTTGAGTAACTTGTTTTCTGAATTAGGTTAAACATTTCCCTTGCTATCTTGTTTGCACAACATCTTTACCTTTCGCCCTCCTTCTGTAGGCTGCGTAACAGTAGAAAATGTGAACACAACCAGCAAGATGCTGGTGAATTCCAAATTAGCACGTACCCAGAGCGGGTGGCTTTAGTAGAGGCAACGCTCTCCTTTCTCCACCTAACCCTGACCCGTTTTCACCTGCAGAGTGTCTCCTGGGTCTGGGAGGGCAGCCTGTGTCCGAGGCCCTGGCCTTCTCTGTGCCGGGTCCCGTGACGGCAAGGGTGGCGCTGGCGCCTAGTGCCGGTGCCTTCCCTGGAGCTCGCTCTGTACCGAGTCCCCACTGTGCCGGCTCCTGAGCCTGGCACTTGATGTACTTCCCAGGCCCCCCGGAAGGAACCAGGACAGCAGACACCGGCCTGCTTAGTAGGTGTAGAGCTGAAACGGAGGCCGGCAGACTGCAGACCTCTTAACCACCTCCGCTACCCCTGCCTGCCTTCCTTGGGCCCCTTTCCACACAGGTGCACTCTCTGAGGACCCTAAGCCCTCGCTGCTTCAACCTCATTTTTTTTCCCGTGTAAACTCTGATTTTCTTTCTTAATAATTCTTTTTTATGTCCCAAGTGTTAACGTGGAACTTCAGACAGTTTTATGGCTCTTGAGAGCGTGAAAGTAGACATTTGAAATGACTTACCAGTCATTTTGTGCCTGTGCGAGCCCCGCCAGAGGTCTGCTCTCCCAGCCCGGGCCTCTGTGCAGGTTCTCCCCACTGCGTGGGGATGGCCTTCCGGTCCGGGGACTGAGGCTCCTGGAGCTCCGGGGAGGGAGTCTGGCGGAGTCGATTCCGGAGCTGGCGAGGACGGCCCTCCACAGCTCTCAGCGGTCTCAGGTTACCTGCTGCTTTCCACAGGGTTTGTTTCCCTGCTGCTGCAAGGAGTGTAGTCAACAGCCTTCCGTTGGGGAGAACCCTGAAGTTACCCTTTTCGTCACGGATGCGTAGAAGTGGTCTGGGAGCCTCGCAGACTCCTCCGCTACTGGGACGTTTTCCATCTAACCCAGGCTTTTCCAATGTGGCAGTGTTGGCGTTTGGAGCCAGATAATTCTTTGCTCTGTGTGCATTGTCGGGTGGTTAGCTGCATCCCTGGCCTCTCTCCGAAAGGTGCCAGATGGGCCCCTCCCCACCCCCACCCAGGCTGACACAGGTAAAAATGTCTGCAGACACTGCCCGGGGTGTCCTGGGTGGGGGGCAGAGTTGTCTCTGTTGAGAACTGCATTTATTCAGTTTGGGGGTCACGCAGCGTACTCTCAGGGGAGCCCTAGAGAACAGATTCGGTCAGTATGTGGCCCCCGAAGGATGAGAAGAGTGTCCTGGCGGGGCTTGTTAAGGGCCTGGCTGCTGCCTCGACGGGGGGCTGCCGAGACCTGCACCCCGTCCCCTAAGGTCTCTTGGCTGGAGTGTGCTGTGGCCGGACAGTGTGCAGGTGGTCCTGGAGGGGAAGGAGGAGGGGCTCTGCCCGCTGCCCGGGAGAATCCATGGAGAAGCCCTCGGGCACAGCACCAGGGATAGGGGTGACCCGAAGGGGGGCATGGGAAATGGTGAGAGCCAGGGTCCACAGGAGGTTGTGAGCAGGGCTGTCATCTGGGGAGCTGGAGAGCATGGGACAGAGCCTCCCAGAAGAGGCTTCTAGACAGCCTTCCCGTTCATTTGCGGGCCTCTTTTCCTACAGCTTGGCACTTAAGAAGGGGGGTGAGTTAGATTATTGGGTGGTAGGTCAGCTTCTGCCTTTACTTTGTGCTCCGTTTGGACTGTTTCTCTGCGAACACTTCCTTTGAAGCAGATTTATCATGTCCCTTTCAGATCTCATGGGGCCTCCCGAGGAACCGCCGTCCAGCTCCAGAGACATCACTACTAGCTAGTAAAGGGAGCAGCTCGTGGCTGTGAGTAGCTCTTGCTGGCTGCGCTCCACACTGCACATAGGGGCAGAGGACGGAGCACTCCGGCCCGGGTTCTGGACAGCTGCCTGGGCAGGCCTAGTCTGTGAGCGCCAGCCCAGGCTTTGGTGGGCTGGGGCTCTGCTGAAGAATGTCTCTTAGGAGAAGGCCAGGTGTGAGCACATTCTGGAGGTCCTGTACCTAACCTGGCAGGGATTGTCAACCTCCGAAATCACCTTTGTGCCTATGATGAAAAGAGTTCTAACTTGAGTTCCTGTAATCTCGTCTTAGGGAATGATAGGTCCTCCCATGTTTCCTTTGATTTAGAGTGTCCTCTTCATCCTCAAGGGCGTGTTGTTCCTCCTGCTCGAGCTGCCTTCCATGCGTGAGGCTGGGCCTTACCTGGGGCGAGCTTTCGTGCGGGGGCCGTGGGGTGGCACCCAGGGGTAGGGCGGGTAGGGGCACTCTGCTGCCCGGGGCACTCAGTTGTTGTTTTTGTGTTGTTGGCTCTAAAATGTCTTTGAAAGACTTGGTATTAAGTGTCTGTGGCTTTTCCTATCCCCAGTCAGTGATAGGTGTCAGGAGCTTTCACACTTTGTCTTTAGTTTTCTCTTTCATGGACCAAGTTGTATGCCCAGTAGCTCAGGACACAAGCAGAACCAACCTTATATTTTTAATATGTTCACCTTTCTCAGAATGCTTTTCTTCCCCCTCCCCCCAGCTTTTGTTCTAGTCCCTGGGCTCCTCTAGCCTCTTTTTTCATTAAAAAAATTTTTTTGTAAAGATTTTATTTATTTGTTTGAGAGAGAGCAAGAGCAGAGAGAGAGAGAGAGCAAAGAGAGAAGGAGCAGGAAGAGAGGGAGAGGGAGCAGGAGGAGAGGGAGAAGGAGACTCCCTGCTTAGCAGGGAACCCGACGTGGGGCTCGAGCCCAGGATTTGAGGACCCGGGGATCATGACCTGAGCTGAAGGCAGACACTTCACTGACCGAGCCACCCAGGCTCTAACCTCTTAAGCTCATCAGTATTCCTTATGGGCTTTCCTGTTTCCTTCCTTCCTCCCTCCCTCCCTCCCTCCCTCCCTCCCTTCCTTCCTTCCTTCCTTCCTTCCTTCCTTCCAAGATTTTATTTATGTATTTGACAGCGAGAGAGATCACAAGTAGGCAGAGAGGCAGGCAGAGGGAGAAGGGGAAGCAGGCTCTCTGCTGAGCAGGGAACCCAGTGCGGGGCTTGATCCCAGGATCTGAGATCATGACCTGAGCCGAAGGCAGCCACTTAACCGACTGAGCCACCCAGGTGCCCCGCTTTTCTGTTTTCGTAGAAGACATTTTCACTTAATAACATGGAAAATGATGCAGAGAGGTGATGTGCTGGCATCACCTCAGTTTCACAAGCTGGAGACGTCGTCCTACAGGAGCAGGGCATGCCCTCTCTTGCCCAGACCCGAGGCCCTTGTGAGTCTTGGCCGAGGTGGTGTCAGAGAGCGAGGGCAGGTTTTCTGTTTGGGTGGTGAGTTTGGGCCCCAAACATTTGCGGGTCGTTCCGACACAGCAGACTTGAAGATTGTGGGTCTGCTCTTTCTACCACTGCTCCCACCGTCGGTCTGAGCCCTGTAGGGAGCTGGGCTCCAGAAGTCTGGGGACGAGAGGCTGGTGATGAGGGGCAGGTGTTGGGGTCCTGCAGACGCAGTGGAGGAGGCCTGCGTGAATGTGTTTTCTCTGTCAGGAACCCTGGTTTGTAATTCTAGCCCCAGATTTCTCTGTCAGAAATCTGATCGATTGCTGGGGAAAAATCGTTTTGCTTTATGAAAGGAGAGTTAGGTGCCTCTCAGACCATTGAGCAGATTACATACGGGTTTGTCTTTTTCCATGTGTTAGAGTAAATAACTTACTAACACCCCAAATGGGTAAAAAAGTCTTCAGGGAAACAGCCAGCAAACACGCTGTGGTCTTGCTATGGACCACTGTAGTTGAGGGGCCACTGCTGTGGATGGGACGGTGTTCCTGTGTGGCCGCCATGTTATAGTGAACTTGTTCCCCCCAAAGTAGAGCTTTTCAGGTTTTCAGGTTGGGCCAGTGTGGACACGGCTTAGGCTGAATTTTGGTCTGCGCTAATGTGACTCTTTTCTTTTGTGATGGGCGGGTTGCTCTCTGAAGGTGTTCATACCGGGGGAACCATGGAACCTTACCTCTGTCCTCACTCGCGGTGGCCATAGCTGCCAATAGTCCTTCTTTGCCTTGAACTAAGGTGGTGTCCTGGCGTCTTGCAGGACAGCCGGGCTCCGGGACCTGCCCTCCTTTTCCGAACTCCTTCTGTGCTATAGACGGCCCAGCCCCCATGGTCTGCCTTGTAGCTTGGGCCAAGAACAGCCATGCTGTGGGACACTGGATGTGGCAATGTGCCCCAAGGCGGCTCTTCTCCCAGCCCCCTCACCTGTCAAACCTGTTCCTGCCTCTTCCCCTTACCCACATCTCTCTTGCCCTGCATGCTTTTCTCCTTCCTCCCCATCTAGCCACATCCTCCCTCGCTTCCAGGACACTTCCTCTAGTGACCTTAGCCCAGGACAGACGGTCCATGTTGCACGGGCATGACCTCTGCCTCTCCCTGGGCCTGACCTGCCTTACTGGCCTGGCTGGCACCGGCGTGGCCCTGAGGCTTCCCCCACCCGCAGACTGCTCTGGGGTAGTTCCTCAGCCTTCTTTTGTCTTTCTTGGCCTTGACACTTTTCTTGAAGAGTACAGGCCAGTGGTGTTGTAGAATGTCCCAGATGGGGTTTGTCTGATCTTTCTCCCTGTTTTCGGCAGGGGAGCTGCGCAAGCGGTGCTGTGACGTCCTCGGTGCTCGGGACCCTGAGGCACCCGACGTGGACTTCTCCCAGCACTGGTGGAGTTCCCTTGATGACTGCGGGCAGGGCGTTCCCCCAGGTCTCTCCACCATGAAGTGAACATCGTTCCCTTTGTCATTAGTACATTGTGGGGAGATATGTCGAGAACGTGTAAATGTAGTTTCCGTTTTCAGTCTTCTTGTAAAGCCTCCCCTGGCTGGGAGGTCAGAGCCACAGGCTGTGAGGGATTTTGGCTGAAGGGGCCTTGGCTCGTGTTTGATCTGGCGACAATACTGGGTCACACTGTATAGTGCCCGTTCGTGTCAAGCCCTGAAAGCGCCTTACATACGTTAATGCATTTATTTCTCACATTAGCCACCTAAAGCTGGTACTCCTCTTATCCTCTTGTATATGTGGGGAAACTGAGGCACGGAGCGGTGAAGCGAAGTGTCTCGGGTTATGGCACTCTCTAAGTGGGATACTGGGATTCAGTGCCGGGGCTCCCCCACTGCTCCGCCTGCCTGTCGTGTGCAGGGTTCACGTGTAGTTCGTGACATAGGGACACTGCTTCTCTAACCTTGGTGGACATCCTGTGCCCTTTGCACATGGACTGCTTCAGCGCCATCCAGTTACATTGTCTCTCACCTGCTTGGTTTTCACTCAGAGCATCATTGCAACACTTTTGTAGGCATGACAGGTGCACCAGGAAAAAGCCAAAGTGTTTTCCTTTTGAGTTTGGAGTCCAGGGCTTGTTGAAATCAGAGCAGTCTGTCCCGTGTGGCTAAATGTGAGACTTTTGCCTGTGAAGGAGTCAGTGGTATAGAACTTGCTCTTCTTCTAGAAGCAGCCAGAAAACATATGAAATAATTCTTTGTAGACATTGGGCAACAGGTGGCTCAGAATAATGGTCTCTGAGGGACTGAAAATAATAAGGTAAGCCCTGTGGCCTCCTCTGCAACTTTCTGCCCGAGGCAGTTTCCAGATCTCAGAGCAGTAAGGAGGAATCCACGCAGAGCCCAGCTGCCTGGCCAAGTTGAGGCGACAGAGTTGAGGAAGCCAAAGCAGTCAGAATTTCCAGGGACAATACAGAGAAAAAGGAGCTACCTGGAGGAAGAGCCCTAGACATTTGCTCAGGGGTCTCCTCAGGTCTCTTTCTGCACAGGAGTCTGTGCGTGTGTGGGGAGCCTTGGGGCAAAGTCAAGAACCGCTGCTGGGAGGCTGGCAGCTGAACTGCTTCTAGGGCTGGGAGACGTTGTTCTGTCCAGTTAGATGTGAGACCTTGTTGAAGGCCAGGGGCGTTTGGTAGACACCTCTGAAGATCCTCCTCTGAGAAAGCCTCTCTCAAACTTCGCTGCCTACCCTGGCGGACGGGGCGCACAGCTTGAAAACAAGCCCGATACCAGACGCAGAAACTGAGCAGAACTACAGCCCAGATCTGGATGTAGAAGTGGAAACTGTAACACTTCTAGAAGGAGATGTAGGAGAAAATCCTTGTGACCTTGGGATAGGCAGAGGTTTCTTAGGATACAAAAAGCTTGAACTGTTACAGAAAAATAAAAAAAAAGAAAAGAGGAGCACCTGGGTGGCTCAGTCAGTTCAGCATCAGCCTTCCACTCAGGTCACGATCCCAGGGTCCTGGGATCAAGCCCCGAATCAGGTCCCTGCTCAGCAAGGAACCTGCTTCCCCCTCTGCCCCTCCCCCTGCTCATGCACCCACACCCCCCCCCCAAATAAATAAAAAAATCTTGGAGACAAAAAAGACCTACATCTAAATTAAGGATTTCTGACCTTCAAAACATACCGTATGGAAAAGGAAAAGGTAAGCCACAGATTGGGAAAGAAATATCTGACAAAGGACTTGCATCCAGAAAAGGTAAAGAATTCTAACAACTTAGTCAAAAGTCAATGTGATTTAATAACAGGCAAAGGATCGGAATAGACATTTCTCTAAAGAAGATACGCAGTTGGCCAGTGAGCACAGGAGAAGCTGTTCAGTATCACTAGTGATCAGGGACATTCGTGTTGAACAGCAATACCACCGTGTACGCCCAGGATGGCTACAGTCAAAAAGACTGACAATACCAAAAGTTGGAGAGAGTGTGAACTTTGGAACTCTTACAACATTTCACAGAAATGTGAAACGATAACAACCATTTTGGAGAACTGAAAGTTTCTTATAAAGAAAATGACAGGCTGGCTGGCTCTGCTGGTGGGACAGGCAACAACTGATCTCAGGGTTGTAAGTTTGAACCCCACATTAGGTACAGAGATTACTTAGAAATGAAATCTTTTTTTAAAGATTTATTTATTTATATTTTACATATAATTTGTTTATTTGATAGCATACAAGTGGGAGGGCAAGGAGGAACAGAGGCAGAGGGAGAAGCAGGCTCCCCACTGAGCAGGGAGCCCAGTGCTGGGCTCAATCCCAGGACCCTGGGATTATGACCTGAGCCGAAGGCAGACACTCAACTGAGTCACCTAGGCTCCCTTAAAAATGAAATCTTAAAAGAAAAGAAAATTAGACCTGCCATCCAACCCAGCAATGTCATCCCCTAGACATTTACTCAAGAGAACAGAAAACAGGGCTCTAAAAGGACTTGGACATAAATATTCATAGCAACTTTATTCATAATTGCCCCAAACTGGAAACAATCCAAACGTTCATCAACATGTGAGGGGATAAACAGATCGTGGCCTATCTGAACAAGGGAGTACGTGTCGGCCACAGAAAGGAATGAACTGGTGACACATGCCACACCACGGGTGAAAACATACCGAGAAGATTCCAGCTCAACTACATTCTGCCTGTGTGACTCCAGTTGTATGAAAGTCTAGAAACGGGATTTATGGTGAGGAGAGCAGATTGCCTTGCAGTGGTAGGTACGAGGCCAGCTGCAAAGGAACAGGAGGTAATTGGGGTGTGTGTGTGTGTGTGTGTGTGTGAAAATTAGTGTATTGGTGGTAGTGAGGAACACATCAGCGTACATATTTCTCGGAACTCTTGAACTGTGTCTTAACACGGGTGCATTTTGGTATGTAAGTTATACTTCAGAATTGATTTAAGAGAGGTGAGGGGAAAGTCTCAGAACAGCCGAACTGTTTCACAGACTAAAGTGCTCATACCAGCAAACTTCAGTACTCATTAAAGGAAAACAGCAAAATCCTATTGCTTTAAAAAAAAAAAAAAAAAAAAAAAGGTGCTGTGAAATGTGTAAGCCCGAAAATTCACAGACATGTACCCTGGGGCAAATAATACATTATATGTTAATAAAAATTAAAAAAAAAAAAAAAGAAATTTAAATTAAAAAAAAATCCTATTGCTTCACAGTGTAGCAATCATAATGTGTGGCCTCTAATCAAAAATTACAGGTGGAGAAGCAGAAAATTATGACCTACAGTCAGGAGAAAAGTAAGTCAATATAAATGAACTAAGAATGAAACACAGAAGAAAGACAAATAACAAACAGCCCCAGTGACCCATGGGAAAGTATCAGAGGTCCAGTGTGTAATTGGATTTCTGAAAGAGGCAGAAGAAAGGGCAGAAAAAAATATATGAAAACTAATGACTGAACGTTTTCCAAAGCTGATGAAAAGTATAAACACCCAGATCCAAGAAGCTTTGTAAGCCCCAAGGAGATGTACACAGAGTAAATGACAGCCACATCATAATCAAACTGCTGAAAAACAATGATAAAAAGAAAATTGCAAAAGCATTAAGAGGAAAAAAAGACACTACATACAGAGAAATAAACATAAGAACTGATAGAGACTTTTCATCAGATTATTCAAGCCAAAAGACAGGTAATAACATCTTTCAAGTGCAAAGTAAAACCTGTTAACCCAGGATTCTGTATCCAGGGAGGAATAGCTTTTATAAATGAAGACAGAGAAAAAAAAAAAAATGGATTGGTCCTTCCTTACCCAAAGCAAGTGGCTCTGGTCCTTACGGTCCTTATGTACTGCCTTACCAACCCAGCTCCTGGGCCCTTTTTTTTTTTTTTTTTTTACAATTTTGTCCACTCTAGTTATAATCTCAGGGATTATGTCTGATGGTAGGAATCACATAAGTTGGGGAGAAATTGAGTTGCTTTCCTAACTTTAAAAAATCCCTTTCACCACGCTAATAAGCAGTGGTGCAGCAGTGTGGCTTTGGGGTCGAGAGGCTGTGTATGGGGGGATTGCGTGTTCCTGGGGCCCCCTCTCTCGGGGCCCCCTCTCTGTAGTCGGCCTATCTGCCCTGCCAAAGCAGGCTGCCGGCGCCAGGCCCTCGGCCCTCCTTGGTACCCCTCCATGGATGGCCTCATTTGGGTCCATGCTGCCCTTGTCAGCAGACTTCACCGCACTGATAGAATGCCCCCCTTGTTTGGGTGAGTGAGAAGCTGAATTTAGCGGAAAACACTTCTTTGGTTGTTGAAGTAAAATAGGGGAAGTTCCTGCCAGGTTGGACAGAAACCCCAGTGACTGCTGCTAGTGCCTTGTTCACTTGTCCTGCCTTGGAGCGTGGTAGGCAGCCAGGTCAGCGGAGAGCGTGAGCGTGTTGGTGGAGACGGAAATGGAAAGCAAAGAACAGCTTCAAGTCCTACTCACCCTACCGCCACGGAAAGGGTCATCTGTTCCACATTCAGTCAAAATTCCCTGTGAACGTAGAAGGGCACAGGACAGCCAGCCTCCGTGACAGACCCCAGGGATCCCGCTCCTGCTAGTCACACCCTGCGTTGTCCCCTCCCACGTCGCAGCAGGGTTATTAGTCCGAGTGGCGCCCAGTGTGTGGCGGAAGCGTGACGGCGTGTCGCTTCGGAGATTAAGTCAGCTAAAAACTGCACCTTTTGTCTTGGGTGCGCTCCCTCTGGGATCCCTTGCTCTGGGAAAAGCCAGCTGCCACGTCTTGAGGATCCTCGGGCAGTGTCCTTTGGAAGTGTCCTCTGGAAGGACCCACGGTCACCGAGAGGGGCTGGGGAGTCCAGCCGACAGCCGTGTGTGTGAAGCTTCTCGGAGGTGGCTCTTCCAACCCCAGTCAAGGCTTCCCATGGTTTGTAAGTTTGCAGTCTTACAGGGGACTACGAGCCGGAACCACCCAGCTAAGCTGAGAATAAATGGTCAGTGTTTCCAGCCGCTGAGTTGTGGAGCTATTACCTAACTAACATAGTGAAGAGGAATAGGGGGAAAGTTGGGGCTTGATTGCTGCTCACCAAGAGTCTACGATCTGTACTTGAACCAGCAACTCATGATTTCCGGTTTACATGCCGAGTGGCCAAAGAGGGTTGATTCAGGTGTATCTATGCATTGGGTACACAATGAGAGTTTGTTGACTGCAGGGTTTCACCTTGGTGAGTGGGCTGAGCCCCCAGAGGCGGTTGAAGCAGGTCAGAGACGCCAGCGAAGGTCTCCTCTGAGATGAGAGTTGGCCGCTGCTTTAGCCTTACGGGCCTCGGAGGAGCAGTCCGTCACATTGTGTTGGCTACGCCAGCCTCGTTGCTCACCGCGTGTATTTTAACTGGTAGGAAATCAGAGTTTCTGCCGTCTACACTAGATTGTTGAACAAGATAAATTTCAGACTAATTTGTATAATGAGCCTTGGAGTTACGTGTAGGAGGAAAACAGGGACTGATAATTGAAACGGAGCCTACTCATTCTGCTCGTTCGTGACTTTTTACACATGTTTGGTCTTCTTAGTGTGATGTTTACAAGGATGTACTTGATGGATCTTCCTTTGCACCCCTCTCAAAGATACCAGCAGCCCAAGGAGCTCATGTTCAGTGCGAAGAGGGAAGACGTGCTAAACTTCTGGCTTGTAGTTAGTATATAGCTCTGCTCTAGAGAGTCTCTGTACAGAGTCTTTGTTCAAGGCCCGGAGCTTCCATCTCTCCCCAACCACCTGCCACCTGCTCTTCCCTTGCCCACGGCATATACTAAGGCGTGGACTCCTCTGTCCCGATTCTCGTGTTGGATTGTTTCGGTCGTTTCCTGACAGAGTGCTCTGCCTTCCTCGGGTTCTGTACTTGCCGGCCCCTGTGAGTGGCACAGCCCGTCTTCTCTTGCACGGCATCAGTGTGATGAAAGGCTCATGACCGAAGTCTCCTGCGAGTACGTGGTGGACCTGCAAGCCCAAAGAAAGGACAGCGCGGTGCACTGTCACCACGCCACAGGGTCTGAGGACCGGTCAGGCCCTATGCTTCCTTCTCGAACCCCAGGGCCTCACGAGTTCATCAAAGCTGGCATAGGCAGGCCTACTTGAAATGGTAAAGAGCAGGGCCAGAGTATTGTGATTTTCTGAGACTGATTTGTATTCGTTCTAGACTTCTGAGAAGGCTGGAACCAAGGGCCACATAGTTGTGAGTCAGTCCCTGAACAGCACCCACAGCAGGCCCCTCTGCGAAACCCCACGGCACAGGTGGCTTTCCCTCTGTACCTGTAGCCGTGCTGTCCGGCGTCCCCAGGGCGAGAGATGAGGCAGACCTCCCTTTGACTTGCTCGTCAGCCGGGATGCCCGCCCAGCCTCCTCCTTGCGGCCACTCCCTTTGCAGTCTGCGATGGGACAAGGGATGCGGAAAAACATGGAAGTGCCTCTTGTGACCAGCATGCCACATGATGGTCGCTTGTTAGTGCCCTCACGGAAGGAGCATTGGAGGGATCCTCGCAGGCCGGTGGACAGGGCGAGCACCGGGAGTTGAGGAATCCTAAGTTGACTCAGACTCCGCCTTTCCTGGGGCAGCCTGGGGCTCCCCCTCCTAAGGGCCGTGGTCCTTTATGTGTTCCTCCTCCTTTACTACCGTGTGCACTGCTTACGTGTTCCTGTCACCCAGTCCACATGTTCTCCGTAGAGAAGAGACATCGCTGTAAACGGAACCCAAGGCACCTGAAGCATCCACCAGGCCACTGTGGGTAGGATTCCCCCTGCCCGCCAAGGACTTCAGACGTCCGAGCTCCTAGTGGCCTGATTATCTGGGCACTTACGGTCACAAGCCCCCTTGAGGTCAGCTCATTATGGGAGGGTGACAAGGGCTTCCTCAGCTGCTCTCTGTGCTGCCCCTGGGATTCCCAGGCATTGGGGCCGAGGAAATGAAGTCTGTCGCTTCTCTTCTGCTGAGGTTCTGCTTGGTTACACCCCTTGGATTGTTGGCAAAGAGAAGACTCGGGGTGCTAACTTGCCTGGGTGGAGAAGCTAGGGAAAAGGTCTTAACTGTAGTTTTGTGACTCTGATTCAAGAGAAGAGCTGGTCTTCTATTAATTTTTTTGCTGAGGGTGCTTATTAATTCACTCCCACTAATAAGATTCAAGGGCAAAGCCCCCACCTGTCCCAGATGAAGAGCCTTCTGCCGGGTGAAGGCCTGGTTCTCTCACAGGAGACCACTGTGCCGCATGACGACTGGGCGGCCTCGGCCCAGGTGACATGCAAACGCTCAGACACTGTTTGCCATGCTCCATACGGGGGAGGTGATTACCTGTCTCAGCGGGTGCGCTGGTAAGGGGCTTCCCCCGGTGCACGGGAGCTGCTGAATAGACGGGAGCCCGCCGAGGCCCTCCGTGGCTCACAGACCTCCAGAGCAGGTGACCCTGAGGGGGGAGGACAGTGCACACCCTACTGTCGCTTACTAGAATTGGAAAAACACAGGTGACTTCATGCAAGACTCCTGTAAGGCAGCACTGGGGGGGGGTGTTCACTGCAGGTCAGAGGCTCAGTCAGGATGGGAACCCAGGCCTGGATTCTGGTCCTGACCAGCATTTGCCACCTGTGGGGCTTTGGAACGTTCCTTACCTGCACTGAGATTCAGTTTCTTCGTCTGAAAGTCGGGACGGTACCGTCTGCCTCCTAGGGTGGGTGTGACACGTAGCTGGGACAATTCATGTCCAGTGCCCAGAGCCTTCAGTATTCTGCACAACAGTGAAGCCTCATCTGGTCAGGTTTTTCTCAGACATCCTCCCAGGAACTCTGCTGAATAAGTTATGAGTGGCGTGAGTAGTAGACGAGGGCTGCTTTTCTTCAAAGGCAAAGCAGGGTACGGCCAGGGCCCCTGCCTGCCGGGTGTGAGGTGGTCCTCAGCCCATCGCCCTCACACTGCTTTCCAGAGGTCTGGCCGCCAAGCGAGGTGTGTGGCTGGGTGGCCCCTCCACCACTGCCAGGGAATGGCACTTAGAGGATGTGACCTGCAGGAGGCCAGAGGGCGAGTGTGGTCATCTTTATGCGTGAAACGAAGTACGTCGGGGTATTTCTATTTCTCCTAGTGAGATTCTCGGAGTTGAATGACCCAGTTAAGTGAGTCGGCAACTCTGTGTTCAGTCCTTGGCTTCTATGTTTAACTCTAGATGGGTGGCTATGTGGCTGGATCTGTACCTTTTCCTTCCAGATCCCAGATGTGAAAACCCTGTCAGGAGAGCCCTCCTTGTACCCATCGTGTGTTCTCCTCTGACTTTGGCTCAGCCTAAGCAGCTGGAATCACTTCAGAGCCTTGGGCCACGCCGGTGAGAGTCTGTCTTGCCATGTGGAGCTCAGTGCTGCACAATGGGGCTGGCGGGTGCCTCCTCTGACCAGGGGACGTGGCGCCTAGACAAGCTGTGGGTCGCTCTGCGCAGTGGGGCCCGGCCAGGGGCCACACCGTTACCTCTGAGAGACCCAAGCTCCGGGCCGTGTCTTGTTCTGTGTGATTAGCCGTGAGGTTGCAGGGGTGGAGGGGCCGTCCATCTCCCGTGAGTTCTGCCTGCCGGAAGCTCTTCTCTCGGAAGGAGATTTGCTAACGAGCTAGGTTTGAGGAAGGCTTTTAATGACCTGATGTGCACAATTGTAATTCTGTCATTATTTTAATTATTGTTTTTAACATCAGAAGTTGTTTTTCCCCCCCAAGTAAACATTTTTTAAGACTGTTTTTTAACTACAAAAGTAACACGTGCTCTTTATAAACAACTAAAACTTTATGGAAATTTATAGCATAAAAAGTGAATGTTCCCTGTAATTACGTCCTCCGGAGAACTAACCTAGGTCACAGTTAATGCGTGTGCCTTGAAATTTCTGTTTGTATGTATCATTAAGAAAAAAAAATCAGGGGTGCCTGGGTGGCTCAGTCGTTAAGCGTCTGCCTTCGGCTCAGGTCATGATCCTGGAGTCCTGGGATCGAGCCCCGCATCGGGCTCCCTGCTCGGCAGGAGGCCTGCTCCTCCCGCTGCCATTCCCTCTGCTTGTGTTCCCTCTCTCGCTGTGTTTCTCTCTGTCAAATAAATAAAATCTTAAAAAAAAAAAAAAAAAGATTTTATTTGTTTATTTGACAGAGAGCAAGAAAAAAAAATCAAAGTAGGTTCCCATGACACATTACTGTTTTTGGTGACTTGCTTTTTCCCCCATTTAACATGGGCAATTTTCTGTATCAGTACAGATAGACTCGTCTCACTTTTTAAACAGCTTTGTTGTGGTGTAATGTGCAAACCATAAAATCCACACGTTGCTAGGGTGCCCTCCCTGCCTCACTTTTTAATGGTGATTTCCACTGGATGATAATTTGCATTTAACCCTGTCCCCCACTGATGGACATTTAGGTGGTTTCTAAATCCTCCACACTCATAGCAACGCTGCAGTACACCCTTTACACAGATTTTTGGGCATTTGTGTGAGCGCAACTAAAGAAGAAAATCCCAGGAGTAGAGTTTCTGGGTCACAGTGTATAAGCAGTTAAAATCATGCTAGATATTTTGAACTTACCCATTGCCAACTTTCCAAGTCATCTGTGGGTTGATAGGGAAGAAAACCACACCCATCTCCATCCTCTGTGAGATTAAATGAAATTCCGAAATTTGGGGCCGGGGAGTCTGGGTCAGCGGTACAGGGGTGACACGGGGCGGGAGCAGGTGCAGTGTGTCTCAGAGTTCCACAGACCTGGAGGGTCCAACGGCCCAGGGACACTGTCCTAGGCCAACCTCGGCCCGTTTACACGTGGTGCCTCCGTCCGTGTGGAGAAAGAAGTTACACGGACAAAGTCCTCCCTCTTTAGGACTATTTGCAGGTCTCCCACTCCTCCTGTTCTTTAATTTCTGCTTGCTGGAGGCCTCCTTCGCCCCTCCTCCAGCGCGTCCCCAGGTCCCAGAGGGCTCCGTTCGC
The DNA here is from genome assembly GCA_028646535.1 of Procyon lotor. Lineage (NCBI taxonomy): Eukaryota > Metazoa > Chordata > Mammalia > Carnivora > Procyonidae > Procyon > Procyon lotor. Next base: position 15,802,159 of record CM053603.1, on the reverse strand, counting down.
TGCAGCTTCCCTGACACCAGCCAAATGTCCCCTCTCAGCTGGGGGCTCTGGGGACAAGATCACAAATCTACTCCCCCCCACATCGCCATTTACTTGTGCACCAGCAACGTCAGAGCCCGTTTCCTAATACCCTCCCCCAGTGTTTTCATCTCGACTAATCTGGCAGGGTGTAGTTACTAGTTTGCGTTTTTAAAACCCACCTTATTGAGCTTGCCTATTTTCTTGTGTGTTTATCAGTCATTCGCATGTCTTTCCATTGAACAGAGCCCCGTGGAGCGCCCGCACAGTGACAGCACCCCCTCGGCCCTGCTGAGGTCGTCGTCATCGTCAGCAGATGACACGGTCGCCCTGCTCCCAGGGGAAGCTGCGGTCCTAAGGAGGCCCTGTGTTTAGGGAGCTAAGCATATTCATTTGCTAGACAGTTTAGGGTTTTCTCTTTGGCAGAACCTCCATGTAGGAGGATTAAAGCTGGCTAACTTCGACCCTGGGCTTCATTTGGTCCTTTTACCAAAAAGTGGTCACCAGCATTTCAGCTGTTCACAAACCCAAATTGTCCGGTTTTTGCCTTTAAGGCCAAATGTGGTGAGGGAGACCTTGACTGGCCGGTTCTCCCTATCCTGTGGCCAGTCAGGAGGAAGAGAGGTTTGGGGTGGCTGTCCTTTGGCAGTCTTGTTGGCGGATTACTTTATCCAAAACCAAAGGGCTAAGCAATTTTGTCCTGTTGTAGGACGAAGGGCTTGCAGGCTAAGCTTCTGGGAGAACCCGTCGTGCAAATTCACAGACCAAAGTGAATTAAAAATTAATCCTGGACAGTAGTCAATAAATATGTCTTGAATGACAGGCTGAATGAATTCCTTTGTTCAACAAATGTTGTTTAGCTACCTGTTAAGAGCCAGGCCCCCTCTCGATGCCAGGAGCATGGGAGTAAACAGAGCCAAAGTTCCTGGTCTTGCAGAGGTTACTTTCTAGGGGGAGAAAACAGAGTAGTCAAGGAAGCACATAAGAATTTCTGAGATGAGCCTGGGGGGCTCGGTGGGTTAAGCAGCTGCCTTCAGCCCAGGTCATGATCTCAGGGTCCTGGGTTCGAGCCCCACATCGGGCTTCTTGCTCTTCAGGGAGTCTGCTTCCCCCTCTCCCTCTGCCCTTCACCCCCACCACCACTCTTTGGTGTACTCTCTCTTTCTCAAATAAATAAAATCTTAAAGAAAAAATTTCTGAGACAAGAGGGGTAATTGAGAAGATGTTAGAAGGGGGAAATGCGGGTGAGGGATGGAAGCAGGAGGGCAGGAGGTACATGGCTGGGGGTGTGGGATCCGGAGAGGCATCCACAGGGGCGAGCTGGGAGCTGCAACCAGAGTCGGAAGGAGGAGCCGCCGCTTGGCAGGTTGAGAGGAGAGCGTCCAGGCAGGAAGTGCCATGTGAGCCAGGGGCTGAGGCAGGATGGAGCTTGGTGTGTGCCGTGCATAGAGAGAAGGCCCGTGTGGCGGGAGCGAAGGAGGGGACGAGGCCGGAGAAGCGGGCAGAGCCCTAAGTCATGTGGTCCCTTGGCCAGGAGAAGGAGCCTGCGTTTTATTCTGGCTGTTGCGGAAAGGCACCGGAGGGTTTTGGGTTCGTTAGTTGTTAAATTTTTTATGGAGGTATCATTTACATGAAGTAAAATGCACACGTCTTCAGTGTGGAGTTTGACTTTTGGCACACGTATGTGTCTTGGGAGTTTTTAAGTGGAGCGGCAGGTGATAGAATTTTGTCGACATTTTGAGACCTCCACCAGCAGCCGTGTGGTGGGTGGATGGACAGGTGGATGAATAAATGAACGGATAGTTGTGCCTTACTGCATAAAACAGGGTGACTCTGAGCGGGACGCTTTGCGGCGAAGGGCCATTACCGGCGGCCTCCGAAGTGCGTCCTCTGCAGGCTCGGCCCCGGAGAAAGGCGAGAAGGTGGCAGGTGTCAAACCGGAAGTGCACAGTCCCCAGCGGGCTCACAGTGGCTCCTGCCTGCCGGTTCTGCAGTTCCCCAGTGGCTTCCATAGCCTCTTCTGCTCAGACAAGGTTGAGCATAGTGAGCAAATGCTTGTTTGAGCATAGTGAGCAAATGCAGCGTGCCCTCTGCTCCCTGGCTGCATGCGGCTGACTCAGCCTTCTCTCTGTCCAGGGTGAATGTCAGCCCTGTGAGCAAAAGGGCAGTGGTATTGGCC
>CM053603.1:15780503-15793149 GCA_028646535.1 Procyon lotor | reverse complement strand
ATATAGAAGAATGTTTTAAAACCACTCAGAATGATATAGAAAGTCTACTCCCCTGAACCCTAATTCCTTTCATCAGAGGCAGTCCTTAGTAATAGTCACGTGTCCTTTTAGGGGAAAAAACACATGCAAAAGACTGACATAAATATTTATCCTTTATAAATGGATATGAGCCCAAAAAATGGGTATGAGCAGAATCATGGGAGGCATATTATTCTGAAATTTATTAATATAATAGTCCATGTGGGTGACCTTGTTGTTTCCATGACAGCCTAATGTTGCCTCGTACCGTGATGTGTATCCCCAGCCCCACAATGACAGACATTAGTTTCTCTCTGGGTTGTTCGGGCAGTCTTACAGTACAGACCCCTGTACGTCTTGGCACGTGTTGCAATAATGCGTGTAGGACACACACCTGGAGGTGCCTTGCAGGTTAGAGGGACCTGGGCACGAAAACTTTTGGTTGACATGGCCACATGGACCTCCGAATGGCTGTACTAGTGCGTGCTTTTTACAGTATGTTTTCCTCCCAACTTTTTATTTCAAAAAAAAAGTTAAATCTGCAGAAAAGTGCAACTAGTCATTTAATGAATACTCAGATATCCTTCATCTAGGTTCTCCCATTATTACATTGCCCCATGTGTTAGTGTGCTAGGGCTGCCATGAAGTACCACGGGCTGGGTGGCTCGAACACCAGAACTTTCTTTTCTGACGGGTCTGGAGGCTGGAAGTCCCAGGTCAAGGTGTGGGTTGGATTCTTCCGGGTCCTTTCTCCCTCGCTTGCAGATGACCCCTTCTCACAGGGTCCTCACGTGGTCGCCCCTCCCTCTCTGTGGGTCCTAATCTCTGCTTATAAGGACACCAGCCCTACTGGTGTAGGACCCACCCATGTGACCTCATTTTACCTTAATTACCTGTTTTAAAACTTGGTCTCCAACTACAGCCACATCCTGAGGTCCTGGGGTTAGGACGTCAACGTGTGAATTGGGGGAGTGGGGACATGATTTGGCCTGTAGCTCCACCTTTGCTTCTCTATGTGTTTTGGGTTATATTAAGATAAACAATAGGTGTATTATGTAATATTGTGTTCATTACTTCTGATGTATTACATCACTTGTCATACAGTTACTTCATAAAATTGTCATATATATTGTGTCATTTTTTTCTCTAAACCGGTTGCAGATAAATTGCAGCCGTTCTGGTACTTTAGATGTGTCTCCTCAGAACGAGGACGTTCTCCTCAGTTGTGTTGATATTACACTGATGGGGACAGAGTCCCCTGAGGCAGAAGCATAAATGTGCGTGATGTGGCTCTGGCCCTAATTGGGGGCTTTCCCTCCAGAGGGTTTTTTCCAGGCCGAGTCTGCTCTGTGCCTCCCTCCCCTCTCGAGAGCCCGGTGAGACATGCAGCCCCTGCCTGCGGGAACCGTCTGGGTGAGCAGAACCTCTTGGCCCCGCCTCCTTATCCTTTGAATTGTTGATATTTTGGATCTCGGATGTATCCGCAGACTGACAGACCTCCTTACAATTCCTCCTGTTTTTTGGTCGATCGAAATGTCTTTCTGATCGCAAGACCTATTTTGTTTCTGTGTACAAATAGCTCTCGCTTTGCAAACTGCAGACGGCTTGTGTTCATTTAGAGAAGTAGGGCCGATCGATCTGGGCGCCGAGGGCTCCCTCCCTGTCTCCTCCTCCTCCTCCTGCAGCCTCACCGGCAGCTTGGGACTCTGCCAGGAGTCGGTTCTCGCCTCCTGCCCATAGGAGCCAGGCATCCTTGGTGGGCTTGCATCGGTGCGCCTCTTCCTCGGTTCTTTTGTGAGGGGCAGCCGCGCCTTCAGGGCCGGTTTTTGTGCATGGACTTGTGGAGACAGTCTGCGTGGGGTTGTGTCTGCAGACCCGAGGGGAAGGCGTCCATCTCGGTAGCCCTCTGCCATATGAGGTGGGCCCGCGGCTGAAGGAGCACCCCACCCCTACTGGCTGTTCTGTAGTGGGGTGCACCCCTGCCTGGTGCTGGGGCTCAGCCCGCATCGTCTCCAGCCCCAGGAAGGAGCCATTTGTCTGAAACACGATTCCAGCCGCGTCTTTGACTTTGCCTAGCACTCTGCCCGGCTTTCCCTTCCCTACAGGGTTCATTCCAGACTCCTTAGCCTGGCATTCAAGACCCTCTGTCACGTGGCTCCTGCTCAGTTTGTGTGCCGTGTTATGTCCCCGTCCCCGTGAGCCCACGGCGTGTGCTCTGTCCCCTCCTCCCGGGGCCGCCTCTCCTGACCAGTGTCCTCCGAAGCAGCCAGGGCTGGTCCTCCTTCCCTCGTGCCCTCATCCCGCCTCAGACATACCTGTCCTCTGGCACTCGCCTCACCAGGTGGTGACGCGCCCGCCCTCCTGCTGGACATCTGCCAGCTTGGCACGGGCACCCGGTGACCATTTGCACGGGGCGGGTGGGGGCTGAGTGGATTTGGCCCCGGGTGTGGAGCATGTGCTGCACCTGGAAGGAGCCGCCTTCCACTCTGTGGTCTCCAGGCCCTCTTCGAGAGAACCTCCTCACAGAGGAGAAGAAAATGCAGTTTTGCACCTGCTGTGAGGCGTTGTTCTTCCTGAGTGTCTGGTTCTGACGCGGCCGTGCTGGTCTCCAGCAGCACAGGCCTCTGTGACCGTCACGGCTTAGTGCCTGTTGTCACATGTTAAAAGAGCAAGGACCCTAACTTAGAGTGTCCACCCCGAGTGTGCCCATAACCCTCCTTGTGTGCATTTGGCTTTGCTGTCGCTGTGGCAAGCCGCTGAATGTGTGTGTTTTCTTCCAGTTAAGCGCTTCAGAGAACCAAAGCACGAGAGACGGCCGTGGAGGATATGGTGCGTATGTATATGTGAACACCTTCCGAGAATGCCGCTGACTCTTTGGGGTTTGCTTGGGGAGGTGGCGATGGGAGCGGTTCTGCATCACATGAAGCGCTGGAATCCCATAGTTGGATTAGTCATCAGGATCTACGTCCAATAGGAAAGACTTCTAGAAGTTCCTCTAGGTAACGTCGAGCTCCACCTTTATTCTGTAATCACACAGCCGCCCAGTTTTAGGAAACAGAGGTCGGGACAGATAACAGTGTGCTGAGAGCTCCTTTAATTACGTCGCCTTGTTGTTAGGTTGTGAGAAATCCTTGGGTCTTGTAGTCTGTATGTGTAAGCGGAACTTTCTCTAAATTTGGAGATGAGTCAGATACACCACGTAAATGCTCCTCTCCCCAAAACTCGTCTTCCCTGGTCCTGGGATGACTCCATGTGGCAGTTTGTCCTTCATAGAAGGGTGGCAGAACTTCAGTCACCGCCTTCAAAGACAGAACCCCAGGAAAAAAGGCACGGCCAGCTCTTCAGGACACGATGTCCCCAAGAAGCTGACTCTCTTGGAGGCTGCCTTAGGCTTGCAGCTGTGCAAACAGAACAGCCCTCTTCCCCTGCAGAGAAGACTCCAGATAAACCAGTGGGTTAAAGGGCCTTTATAGCAGTGGGAGCATAAGCTTGGTTGATCTAAGTGCATTATTTGCGAATGTTGATCAGTCTTATTTTTATTTTCCCCCATCGGTTTCCCTTGAAGCTGGGTGTCCAGCTTGGGTTGGGGGGGAGCCTGGGGAGGGTCTGGAATTGGGGCACTCTGTGGGGCACACATTGCCTTTGGGGACTTCTACTTTGCCAGTATTTTAGGAAATGATTTTCAAACTTCGGTCATAGGGTTGGTTGGTCCGCCTAATCTCTAAGGTCTGTTCAGTCCTGAGACCCCGTGGCTGCTGTCCCATGCCCATGTGCCCCTTCATGACCCCCTCCAGTGGCCCGGCCCAGCCCTGGGTGCCCCGCCCAGGAGGCCAGGACAGATGGCCCCAGGCTAGCGGTTCCTCAGCCGCAGACCGCCAGCGGTCTCCAGGTGTTCATGGCACAGGAGAAACCAAAGGCCCCCTCTGGATGAGGCAGTGGGGTGGCCCCAGAGCTAATACCCTTGCCATCTGGCCCAAGAGTTGGCAGACTACAGCCCCCAGGTCCAGGGTGGCCCACTGTCTGTTTTCCTAACTGAAGTGTTACGGGAACTCTGTACAGGGCTGTGCCGGCTGCTTTCACATGTGGCGGCAGGAGGATCGGTGGCCACAGAGCCGAAGATCCTTTCTCCCCGACCCTTTACAGAGGAAGCTTGCCCGCCCCAAGGTAGCGCAGGGTGGACTCGGCAGCCGCCAAAGTCTCTGGGGCTTCAGCTGCGGGGCTGGGTCTGCGTGTCCTGTCGGTCTTGTGCACACGGCCTTTAGCTCGGAGGGACATCGGGCGGGGAGCTCTTTAAAATAGAGGCGCCCTGGACCTCATCAAGAGCCGTGGGCCAGCATTTCATTTTGAAATGACAAACAGTGAAAAAGTAAACAGCTCTTTTAAATATGTGTTTGATGTATTTAAATATGTGTTCTAAACCCGCGGCCTCTTAGGGAGTTGACATGCGTGTTATCGAAGGGTTTAAAAGGTCGCTGAGACACCAGGCCTGAGTTAGTATCGATGCCTCAGAAAGAGGCAACCAGTAAAGGGAAGGTTGGGGGCTGCTGGGTGGCCTTCCTCCTGTCTCAGACTTCTCATTTTCCCCAGATTGGGTATAAGCTTCCTGTGGGGATGGTAACAAGTGCTGATCCTATTTTGTGCAGGTTTTTAGACACTTCCAAACAAGCCATAGGAATGCTGTTCATCCACTTTGCGAATGTGTACCTAGCAGATCTCACTGAAGAGGACCCTTGTTCACTGTAAGTGGCCCGTGTTCAAGGACAAACGTCACCCACCCGTCCACCAAAAACGCAGACTGGCCTTGCTTTCTGCCACCAGTCATGTTCCCTCTAGCTTGATTGAGTAGGGGGCAGCCCCCGCTCTGCTCCCCCGAGAGCCCCTCCTGTCCGGCGCTCACACACTCGGCTGTCGGCTGGCTCCGAGGCTTTGTGCACTGGCTCTGCCCATCCCAGTTCTGGCCCCTGGTGCTCTAGTGACTCTTATGTGTCCCGGCAGGGAGTGGCCCCTGGTGGGGCAGCATCGTGCCTTGAAGGAGTATCTCTGCTGGAACCGGACACATGGGGGGCTTCTCTGCGGTGCCAGCCACTTGGGGTCAAAGCCACTGTTGGCTACCATTGACCTCTTTGACCTGAAGACCACGGGTGCTTCTGGCTCACCACTGCGGTGTGCCTTCCACGCAGCCCCCTGTCTTGCACAATCTGATCGAAACCCAAGTGGTGCCTCTCTCGGCAGATAGAGTGGGAAAAGAGGCTCCCCTGCCCTATCCTGGCTCTATCTCCCTCCTTCCTGGCTCAGACGTGTTGCTCCAGTTGCGCTGTGCCGGAGGCCTTCCACCCCACCAGCTGTCTCCTGCCTCCGTGCCTTTGCTCACGCTTACCCTCTGCCTGGAACACCACCACTGCTGTCCTGCCCTGCCTTTGAGAGACCAGGGCAGAGGGCTGGGGAGTCCCTTGTCAAGAGGCTTTGTGTATGTTTAAGATCATTTGGACTGGAAGAATCTTTTAAGCCTCCTATCTTGGTGACTGCAGATTTAGTCCAGGCCGAGACTTCAGAAGGAAGTTATGAAGTCTCCCTGCCCAGAGTCTTTCTCTAAGACCTGGAAAGGCTATGATCTATTTGGATGTTTGAGTGTAGTCCCAAAGTGGGGGACTGGAAAGGTGATTCTCGCACAGGGGAGATGGTTAGGAGGTAGTTGTCCTTCCAGTTCTGAGCCCCCAGCAGGCTGGAGTCTTCCTCTGGTGAATGGTCTTGATGTTGCTGACCAGCATAGACTAAGGCAGCGCCTGGCACCGGAGGCACTAACCTTACTCCTGGTGCGGCATTGGCCGCGTGCCTCTCCCCTACAGCACCTCCGTTGCCCATCTGCAAAAAGAAGATGATACAGCTTTAAGAAGGACATGGACAAACTGAATCACAGCCAGGATGGACAAGGGGCTCTTGACAGCTCTCAAGTGCTCAGCCTGGAGGAGAGAGGGCCCGAGGCGGAGCTTGCTATGGTGAAGGCACTTGACTGAGAGGCCGGACTGAGCCCTACTTTGCTCCCCGGCCCTGTGTGTCCCGCCAGATCCCCAGGATTCCTGTTCAGGTTTCAGGAGTTGAGTGTCAGCACCGCTGGAAAGCATAGAGTTGCTTCTCAGTGACAGAGTTAACAGCTCAGTTGGAGGATGTTGTTAAAAGTTAGGAAGGGTGTGAGAGCCCCAGCAGTGGGTAGGAGAGCAGGTGGTGCTTGGGCAGTGGAGGGCACCCAGGCCCCGGGCTCTGTTCCAGGTCCTGCCATCCTGGCTCTGCCCTGTGACTTCACAGGTGGGGGCCCGGGCTGGGCCGGGCTGGGCCGGGCTGGCCTTGAGGCGTCGGGGGGGGGCGCTGCAGACTGGAAGGGAAGGCAGCGTCAGCTTCGGGAGACAAGAAACTTGCAGAGGGGGACGAGCTGCCCCTGTGGCTGCAGGGGTCCTGTGGGCCGGGGGCTCTGCTCTGTGCTCTGTCCGGACGCTTTGGGAGGGAGTTAGGCTTTTGTGGCAGCCAGGGTTCTGTGACTCCGAGGGGCTGGATTCAAATCACACACTTGTAGCGCCTGCTACAGGGTAGGCGTTGTTCGCATGTCCTGACTCATTTTGTCCTGATAACAGCCCTACAGCTGAGCTGCTTTGGTTATCCTCGTTTTACAGCCTGGGGAACCGAGGCCCAGAGAGAGGACGGAACTTAAATTCCCATGGCCGAGTAGCGATGGAGCTGGGATCTGAAGCCGGCCCATCCCCCGGCCTCATGTGTGTTGGGTAGAGCGTAGGGAGAGTTCCGTCCTCAGTCACAGGGCCTGGCGCACAGTAGGCATAAATATTTGGTGAGGGAATGAATGAACGGACACATGTCAGGTGTTCCTGCGACTTTCAGGGCGAGCCTCAGATGTGAGAACCACTTGAAACCAATTAGATGTAAGCAGCTTAGGCTGGGGCCAGCTGGGAGCCCGAAGTCGCCTTGGTCTCTGGTCTGAGAGTGACCCCTTGTGATGTTAATGAGGAAGGGCAGGCAGGAGACGTGCTGTCCACCCTTCTGGTTTCCTGGCCATGCTGGGGCACCACGGCGAGCCCCTCCAGAGCCAGCTTGCACCCCTCACCGGAGCCTTGGTCTCTAGGTAGGGGCTCGGAGTCTGCATGAGATGTCTCCGACCTCGGCAATGAGGAAGCACCTAAGTTGGTCTGTGGCATCAGGAACTACTTGGAGGGCTTTCCGAGCCACTTGGCATCCCAGGGGGTGGGTACCTGACCCAGGGGCCGCCTGTCTCCTGCTTCGTCTGGAGCCCTGGCACCTGTGGTCAGGGTGCCCAGCAAGATCCGGGTACAGGACCCTTGAGGAAGGGAGGGCCTCTCCTTGGTGGTGTGTCGGACCCATGGAAACAGACCTTACGAGAACTTTACAGGATCAAGGAGGGAGAGCTCTACTGACCCTTCTCTCCTTCCGTTAGCCTGCCTTTTCCACGGGAGTGAAGCTCCCTCTAGAAATGCACTTGCTTCCATGGCAGGCTCCAAGACATGGGGACAAGCAAGGGGCCCGTGGCCCTACCCTCTTTGGTCTAAGCAACCCCAGAAGCCAAGTCCTGAACCACCCTGGAGCAGCAGTACTGGCCCGGGGCTGTGGGCGTGAACAGAGTCACAGAGATTTCTTTCAATGAATTAAGTTCTGTTTCCCTATTGAGTCCTTGCTGTTTCCAGGCACTCTGTCTTGGGTCAGTTCTTCATTTGGTGGGAGTGTCAGGGGTCTTTCAAGTTTCTTTGTCCCTTGTCCACTTCTCCCTCGAGTTCTTTGACCCCGATGAGTGTCGGCAGGCCATCACGGGGAGGCTTCGCTGGGGCTCCTGGGAGTGAGTCCCGTGGCCTCTTGCATCGTCCCCCCAGAACAGGCCAAAGTGCAGGGACCTCGGGCTTGAGGTTGGTCCTGGTGAGCACACAGGGCCGGTCCCAGGGGCCCTTGCTGCCTGGGTGGTGCTTCCTGATGGCCCGGCTGTGTCTTGTTCTCCCAGGTACCTCATCAACTTCCTCCTGGACGCCACCGTCGGCATGCTGCTCATCTACGTGGGGGTGCGCGCCGTCAGCGTCGTGGTGGAGTGGCAGCAGTGGGAGTCCCTGCGATTTGGCGAATATGGTAATGTGGCACGGACACTGGATGGAGGCATGGAGGGGGCTCTCGGGGGGCGGCCCTCTTCTCCCCGCCCCAGTCATCTCTCCAGGCCGGTGGGCTGGAAGCTTCAGGAGCTGGTGGCTCTCTCCGCTGTGATGGTGGGGCTGGTTCTGGGGCCCGGACACCATCACCCTGCTGGTGTCAGAGCGCCACACATGTGAGGCGGGGCGCACTTCACTGCCACTCGATGGCAGGAGCCAGGAGACCCTAGACATGGGGAGGGGCACCGTATTCGCCTCTCCCATCAGAGAGCCCCGGCGGCCCCACCTGCCGGCAGTAAGGCCTCCTCACTGTGCCAGGCTTCTCACCCAGCTCACACGACCTGCCCAGACCTGCCCACCTCATCAGAGAAATGGAAGGTGGCCCTCCTCTGCTTCGTATCTCTGCCTGTCCTGTCATTGGGCCATCACGCTACAGGGCTATCCATCTTCCACCCCGGGGCCAAGTTGCCTTGCTATCTCCGGACTGGAGGCTGGCCCCCCACCAGCATCGGGTGCGTGCAGTCGCCAGGAACCCCAGGTCCGTCCTCATTCCCAGAGATATCCCTTGAAACAGGTGACCTGTGGCTGCTGGCTCATCTTTGACCCCCTCCCCTCTCTTCAGACCCCCAGGACAGGGCCTCGCTAGGAAGCTGCCCTCACGCTCTCTGAGCACAAATGCATTGCCCCCTTTGCTTTGTATGCCCAGAGAAGCAGCCTGCTGCTGCCTCCATGGGGCTGCGGTGAGGGTACCTTCCTTAGGCCTTGCCACACCCCGGGCGTTCGGGCCCTCGGGCTAAGGGGCAACGGCACTCTCTCCCACCTTCACGCCTGGCCCCTGCTGTCCGGGGACAGGAGCTCCTGGTCTCAGTGGGAACAGCATCAGCGGGGCCTCAGCCACCTAGGGACACACAGGACGGAAAGGAAGGAATGTGGATCTCCACTCTCCTTTCCTGGTCACCCCTTCCACAGCGTTCCTGGCTCGGCTTCAGGGCCGCTCGCTCCTAGATGACTAAAGCCTCACAAGGCACTAACAAGTAGAAGGGGAGCCGATCCGTGGAGCCGGCTGTATGGGCGTCTTGGGTATTTCTAGAAATCTTAAGTAATTGTTTGTCTCCGTTGAGGGGAGATGAACTCAGGGGAGGGCTTTTCTTAGCCCCGTTACTTGATGCCTTATGAGTCACAGACTTAAGATAGCGTCTGACACACCGCGTGTGCTCCCGTGGCTCGAGGGAAGCCTTCCGAGAAGCCCCGAGTCATGACCCCTCTGCTTGAAGGACACCTGTGGACCCCAGCGTCATCCTCATTTATAGGCTAGGCACCCAGGGGGGTTACGTGACACCGGAAGCCAGCGCATAGCTGGGGCCGGCGTGGCCTCATCCGCCACCCCCTCCGAGAGCGGAACTTCTCGCTGCTTGCTGTTAGATCCGTCCCAGAAAGCCGTGCTCTCGACTCCACTGCAGTGACCAGCGCTGTGGGAGAGCTGCCTGCAGCCAGTCACCTGCCACTCGGTGACACCACCCTCACCACCCCACCCCCACTGCCAGAGGGAGAGCAGGTCCGGCCCTGGAGCACTGCCCATTCCCACCCTCCAGATGACCATCCCGAGTCCTCCCTCCCCAGGCTGAGGGAGGACGGAGCACGTCCTCTCTTACCTGATTTCTGTTTCTACCTGTGTTCTTGTGTCCTGTCGCTGCTACAACAGATTTCCACAAAACTGGTGGCTTCCGACAACAGGTTTCTCACCTTACAGCCGTGTGGTTCAGGCACCCCACGTAGGTCTCCCTGGCTAAAGTCAAGGTGTCGGCAGGACTGGTTCTTTCTGGAGCCTCTGGAGGGGGTGTCCACGTCCTGGCAGTCCCCCGCTCCTGGAGGCTGACCGCCCTCCCTGCTGGTAGCTGCCCTCTCCCCTGCGGGGCTGGCAGCCGGTGAGGCTCCTCTCACATGGTATCCTGCTTACCTCCCAGACCTCCTTCCAGTGCCCTTGTGAGTACGCCAGGCCCCCCAGATACTGTAGGATACTCTCCCCGTCTGAGAGGCAGCTGGTTAGCAGCCATACCTGCCCGGGGCCACGTTACTTACCATGTTCCCAGGTTCCCGGGACTAGGGTGTGACTGTGTCTACGGGGTGTCATTCCACCTACCAAACCTGTTAACTGGCCTGTCTTCTTGACCATATTTTCATGTAGGCCCCAGAGCTCTCTTAGCTAAGTGAAAAAGAGGAGTTTGTGTTCTAGGTGCTTCCTTTGTCCTTCAAGGAGAGGGTGAACTTGCCAGTAAGCACGTGGGCTTGGGGAATAAGCCCCCCAGCCCTGAGTGGGGGAGACAAGATCCAGGGGATAGTTTTGCTTTGCCGCCTGCCCCTGTCTCAGCGCTCCCTTCCTGAAGCCTTGGAGACAGACGGCTTCCATCTGTTTGTCCCCTATGCCTGCGATTTCTCCTGAGGCAGTTGTTCAACAAACACAAAATGCCCACCTGCCTGAGGTTATCCAGCATGGTGAGGAGCAGGACACGTTGAGAATGCCTGGCGTGTGTGTCCTTGAGCAGTGAGACGGTGGGGACCGTCTGGGAGGCTGTCCAAGGAGAAGGGGCTGCCGGTGGCCTGGACGTGGAGGAGGAAAGGAATGTGGGGACGCATTTACGGAGGACTTTGCCTTTTTCATCATGTTTTTTAGTGGTCTTATTAGAGCATGTAAATGAAGGAAGACATAGCTGGGGCCAAGCTGTGGCACTGACACTTAGCAATGTGGGGGCAACACGGGGTTCGGGGCGTCTGTCCCTGTCAGTCCCTGCAAGCTTACGGGCGCACGGAACGAGCACACAGAGCGGGCAGGTTTTCTTTTGACGTGAAGTGTGGCCCCTTGGTCTGCTGATTTTGAACACACCAGTCCCCGTTCAGAGATGTTTCCTACTAGTGCTTTCTCTCGGTCTCTGATCTTAATGATTTTTAACAAATATATTTTTTTAAGATTTGTATTTATTTATTTGACAGAAGAGAGAGATCACAAGTAGGCAGAGAGGCAGGCGGCCGGGGGAGGGGGGCGGGGAGGCAGGCTCCCTGCTGAGCAGAGAGCCCGACTCGGGGCTCGATCCCAGGATCCGAGATCATGACCTGAGCCAAGGCAGAGGCTCTAGCCCACTGAGCCCCTCGGGCACCCTGATCTGTTATTCTTGAGAACTTCCCTCAGTAAGGCCGCGCAGTTGACTGGGGGGATCACTCCAGCACTCCATTAAAGATCCAGCTGGAGACACTGCTTCTGAAGTGGATTTTTGGCTCGGTTGTGTCTAATCCCAGAAGTGAAAGTAGGACGAGCTCAGAAGCAGCCCTGACGGCTCTCTGCATGCTTTCTGCACCCTTCTCCCGAGGTTTTCCAGAAAAGGGAATGGCCTGGTGTGGTGTCCATTACGGCTGCGTGAAGGCATTCGCGTGCGCTTCTACGGCATCCCGTTGGCAGGCTCTGGCCAGGCTGGGCCTGCTCCAGTGCCCGTGCCCGGATGGGGATGGTTTCCCTTGGACACGGGAAACCAGGGCCCTCTCTCTGGGCCAAGTCCTCACCTCACAGCCTGGACAGGGACCTTTGCCTTCCCTGAAATGCTGCCCTCTACCCCCTCTTCTGGCCAGAGGTGCTCAGGCAACCCCAGCAGAGCCTCCAAAGCCGGCTCCAGTCCCTCCCTCCACCCTGTCCCCCAGCTCTTCCCTAGGTCCCCCACTTTAGTGTGTGTGGCTCCCTGGGGGCCCGTCCCGTGAGTTCTGCCTGTCCCAGGGGATATAGATCCGTCCCTGGGGCTCTGATCCTTTAGATCCTTTAGACCTTTTTAAAACATTCTGGAGGCCCTCCAGGGCCTGCGTGTACCCCAGTGTGGACTGTTGCTTTTCTCCCTTTCTCAAGCACAGTGATGGATGGGGTCACAGATGGACCTTTGTCACGGCCCCAAAGCACAGCCCCTCCCTCTTGCCTCTCTGCTCCCACTTTCCTTCCCTGTCCCCAGTGCGTCTGTTTTGAGCTACCCCATAGAGACAGAATCAGGATCCCTCCAGTACCAATTCCACTTTCGGGCTGAGGGCAGCAGGAGCAGCCGGGGAGAGTGGCTCGGGGCAGCAGACCCGCAAAGAGGAGGTTTGCTGCCTCCGCAGTCGCAAACATCAGGTGGCCCACAGGTGGGGGGAAGGGCGGATAGCGCCACAGTCCCTGGAAAAGCCCACGACAGATAATAATAGCAGTCTTGCTTCACACCGCTCTGCCCGTGGACAGAAAGACCCAGCTCTCTGAGCCCTGACAGTGAGCACTTGCTAACTTTAGTCTCCTTAATTATATCCTAGAATCTCTTAAAAGGAACGCCACTCTGGTATCTCCAAATTAGGAATTCTGTGATTGTGTCTGAAACACCCGCATGTGTCTGGTGGGGCCGAAGTGATTCTTGGTCCTTCAGGGGCTCGTGAAGTGGCTTTAGAGCCGGGGTTCTGGTGTGGGCTGGGGG